>OY728136.1:1077643604-1078893604 GCA_963277665.1 Viscum album | reverse complement strand
GTGAAAATGAGACCCATGAAGTGTAAGATGTACTCTTGAATATAAAGGCATAGTTGATTTAACATCAGTTGGCTAGCCTAGCCCTTGGTGCAGCATATGTTACGAGTTTCTAGTTTCTAGCAGCAGTGGATGAGTACGAGGACTTCTTTTCAAAGGATGTCCCTAGACTACCTCCCTGTCAGGAGATAGATTTCTGCATTGAGTTGCAACCTGGGATGGTACCGATATCAGCATCAGCATATCTGATGGCTCCTGCAGAGATTTATGAGCTAAGAGTGCAGCTGGAAGGCTTGTAGAGGAAGGGCTTTGTGAGACCTAGTGTTTCACCTTGGGTGGCCCCAGTTTTGTTTTCCAAAAGGCAGGCGGGAGATTGAGGCTGTGTGTGGATTACCAGCACTTGAATCAGGTGATCGTAAAGAACTGGTATCCACAACCATGGATCGATGACCTCTCGCCCAGTTAATAGGGGCCCAATTCTTCTTGAAGATTGATCTATGGTCAGGTTATCACCAGTTGCGAGTACGAGATAAGGATATACCGAAGACGAATTTCAGATGTTTCTATGGTCACTATGAGTACTTCGTGATGCCCTTCGGCGTGACGAATCCCCCGGCAGTGTTTATGGGACTCATGAACTGGATATTCTAGCCCTATCATGATCAGTTTGTGTTGGTCTTCATCGATGATATACTTATGTACTCTGTGTTCGAGGAGAAGCACGCGAGGCAGCTAAGGATGGTTCTGGATACACTCCAAGAGCACCAGTTGTATGGGAAACTCTTGAAGTGTAAATTCTAGATACATTAGGTCCAATTTCTAGGACACGTAATCTCAGCAGATGGTGTAGCAGTGGTCCCAGCCAAGGTAGAGGAAGTATTAGCATGGGAGCCACCCTGAAGTGTGACGGCAGTTCGGAGTTTCCTTGGGTTGGCTAGATACTATTGGAGATATATTCATGATTTCTCTAGGATTTCAGCACCCATGATAGCATTGACCTGAAAGGGGTAGCCTTTCGTGTGGACTGAAAGATGCCATCACTATTTTCAGTAGTTGAGATAGAGTCTGATGAGTGCCCCGATCTTGAGATTACCAGAGGAGGATGTCGAGTACGTAGTGTTTTGCGACGCATCAGGAACTGGGCTTGTTTGTGTCCTGACACAGAGGCATGTGGTGATTGCTTATGGCTCATGTTAGTTGAGGCCACACGAGCAGAACTACGTGACCCACGATCTTGAGTTGGTAGTAGTAGTGTTTGCATTGAAGACGTGGAGGAACGACCTGATGGGGAAGCAGTTTATCATCTACTCTGATCAAAAGAGTCTCAAATATATCTTTTCTCAAAAAGATCTGAATTTGAGATAGTGGTGGGGGCTTGAGTTCCTCCTGGATTATGACTTTAAGATCATTTGTACTCCTGGGAAGGGGAACATTGTGGCAGATGCTCTGAGAAAGAGATCCAGTTCGCAGTTGCTGGATGAGGAAACGAGGCAGATGGCATCTTTATAGTTATCCTTCGTTAATAAAGATGAGGGATTTTACCTTCAATCGATGGTTTTTACCCCTCCACTCTTACAGAAATTCAGGGAAGCATAGCTCAAGGATGCTAGCTGTGAGACATTACATGCTCAGATATCCATACTCGCTACTACTAATGGATATTCAAAAGGTGGGGAGCACGTTGTTCTTTTCAGAGGGAGCACAGTATTACCAGTGATGTTGTGGGAGGAGGTTCTGAGGGAGTTACATACATCTCCTTTAGCGGTGTATCCTGGATTCAAAAATATGTATCAGGACCTTCGACGTCAGTTCAGGTGGCCAGGAATGAAGAAGATTGTGGCAGAGTTTTTTTCTCAGTGCCTTACTTGTCAGCAAGTAAAGGCTGAGCACAAGGTTTCAGCAGGATTGAATCAGCCTCTTGAGGTGCCATAGTGGAAGTGGGATGGGATATCCATGGACTTTGTCACGGGTTTACCACATATGTCCAGGGGACACGATGCCATCTGGGTGATTGTTGTCTGACTAACCAAGTCAGCCCACTTCCTATCTATATAGGAGCAGAGTTTAGTAGAGATCTTGGGAAGCCTTTACATGCAGGAGATAGTTCGACTTCATGGAGTGCCACCCATGATCATTTCAGATCGTGATGCTATTTTCACATCCCGGTTGTGGAAGGGATTACAGGAAGCTTTTGGGACTCAGTTACGCTTGAGCACAATGGTCCATCCTCATACTAATGGTCAGATGGAGCGGACCATCCAGGTTCTGAAGCATATGAAACGAGCTTTCATACTTGACTTTAGTCGTAGCTGGGAGGATCACCTACCACTGGTGTAATTTTCTTATAACAATATTTATCATTCCACTATCAGTATAGAACAACTCGAGGCTTTGTACGGGTGACCATGGAGGTCAACACATGGATGGACTAACCAAGGAGAGTCAGCACTGATGGTCCTAGTGATGGTGCGAGATACTATAAAGAAGGTGCAGGTCATCTGGGAGCAGATTAAGACTACATGAGTCGGCATAAGTCTTATACCGATAGGAGACGGAGGCCCTTGGAGTTCGATGAGAGAGACCATGTGTTCTTTTGGGTCTCACCTTGACGGGGAATGCTGAGATTTGTCTTAGGAGGCAAGCTATTTTGAGGTAAATCAGCCCTTTTCAGATTTGGAGTAGAGTTGGAGAGGTGGCGTACCGCTTGGATCTACCTCATCAGATGGACCGGGTACACAACATCTTCCATGTGTCACAGATGCGGAGGTATGTGCATGATCCATCTCACGTTATCGACTGGGGCGAGCTAGACATCGATGATGGAGCGACATTGCTGAGTACCCAGTAGAGATCAAGGATTATGAGGAGAAGATCCTTCGTGGGTGAGCTATTCCCTTGGTGTGTGTTTGGGGGCAGCATGGGAATCTCCAGGAGAGAATGGGGGGCGAGAGGCTCAAGTTCATGTGTCGTACCCACATCTTTTTTGATAGCTATTATGTTGGAATTTCGAGGACGTAAAGCCCTAAGGTGGGTGTGATGTAATGTCCATGATTTTTCCATGTATTATTTTAAATATAATATGGGAATTATTTCTAGACCAAGCTTTGAGACGGCGTGCAGTTCCGAGGCCAAGTGATACTGGAACAAATGTGGGAATTTAGTTAAATAATTAAATTATGTGCACGTATGGTTTTCTTGAAAAAGTGGAATAACACTGGAATGGGAGCTCGGATTGGAAATCCAAGGGTACTGTTGCATCCAGAGCAGCGATTTTACCCTAGGAGACACCTAACATCGGTTGTCAGAAGTCGGTGGTGAAATCCAGTTTTTAGACGTAACCGTAATAAAATATTTAATTAAAATATTTTATGTCAGCGAATATATTTTTATCCTTTTTAAATAAAGGCTTTAGTAGGGGTCTGGGGTTACAGACCTCATAACCCTGAAACGCCTGGAGGCTCTGGGAATTCTCTAGAGGAAAACCCCAACGCAACGACGATGTTCTTGACGAATTTCACCGGCGACGACGACATGACAACCAAATCTTGGCCAACGAATGCCGTAGATCTAGGTAAGATGTTTCATTTTTGGTTTCCTTTCCCCGTTCTTGATTCCTACGACGAATGCGGACTAATCCACAAACCGATTAGCCGGCAGATCGATCTTATTTTCGGGATGGGATTTTTTTGGGAAATTTTGGGATTTGATTCTTGAGGTTATTTTGGTTCGTTAATCTTCTAACAGTGAGGAACCAAGATAGACATGAACATCGATCGAGGTTCGTCCCTCTCTATTTTTTGTTCTTTTATTCCTCGATTTCTCGGGTTCTTCATTTTCATTCTACGCGTTCTTCAAGGAGATATGATTGATGGATCCCTGCGCATCATTCGTGTGATGAAACGATCACAAATTGAAGATCTGGCGTCGGTACAACCCCATGGAGGTGAGGCTATGGTGTCGACGGACGGATCAAAGCATACTAGAATATATTATTCTTCGAGTGATTTCTTCACGGATGAACAGAATAGGATTTCGGAGACGATTGAAGGCCCAAAACCCATGGATTCAACATCACGATGACATGGTGACACATGATCTTGAGTTTCACGACAAATGGATAAGAGAAACGTGATCTAGAAGATTGGAAGAGGCACAGAAAAGGAAGAAGATTCTGGAAATTTCCCGACTACACGGCATGTAGTATGGGCTACAGGGCGTGTGTTCATCGGTGGACTACCTGGCATGTACTCTAAAAGTACATGGACACGGGTTGAGTATATGTCCAAGTACACGATGTGTGTACCCTTCCCCAACCAGACCCCGCTAGATACCCGGGATACCTCGTGTACTGGTATACGGGCAGGCGACACGGACATAGGCCATGTACGGGCACATGACCAGAGTACACGGAGCAAACCCAAGATGCTCAGACACGGCGTGTAATCCATGTACACGCCCTGTAGTGACTTTTTACACGACATGACTAATGACATAATCCATTTACACAAGCAGTAACCAGAGTCAAGGAACACGGTGTGTTATCCTTCTACACACCGTGTAGTTAAGTTTTACACACCTTGGATGAAGGACACTGGCTGTTTACACGAACTGTACCCAGGGTCAAGGAACAAGGCATGTTACCTTACTACACGTCGTGTATCCTATTTTACATGGCTTGAGACAGTTTACTTCTATGACTTGGACTAGTTTACTTAGGGTTCATCCCCTTGGTCTTTCTCCTAAAGGTTTCCGGTATCATTTCCTACGTATAGGAGTGTGATCCCTTCAGTAGGAATTCCTGTATTGAGTTGTTGGAATCCCCTCTATGAGACATAAAGACAGATCCTCTATTCATCCCTGGAACCCTAGGTACAGTTATTGGTATCGACGTGACCAACTTTACCTAGGCAATGATCCTCTGATTAGCGGATTAGTTATAAAGGATTTGTTGGAATCACCCCATAGCTATTGGTTGTGATCCTCATCTGAACATCGTATTCTCAAGTACATGTGGAGTGTGTTCTCCTGGAATGAGTACATCGTATATCTCTCTCCAGACCTAGGAGTGTGTTCTCCTTGTTACGTTCTTAGTGGAATCTTCAAGCTTGATATTATTGGTGGTTTCACGATGGTCTTTCGTGGATGAGTATATATGGGTAATCTTGTTATATGTTCTGTTGACATATACTGTGTAGAGCTGACTGAATAATTTCTTTGTGGTATTTTCCTTTGGTGTACTACTTTTTTGTTTTCAGGGTGTCCTACTGGGTATTGTTATACTCACCCATGCATGGGCTTTTCCCGCACGTGTCGTGTATTATACAGATGAGCGAGCCTTTGAAGGGATTCTAGGTGGACCAGGACCAGATGGTGCTCAGTGAGATCAGGCAGGCCGAGGTGTGTTCCTAAGGCTATAGAGTGTAGTCCCAGTACCTTTCATCATAGGTTGGACTTTAATGAAAACTCTCTTTTGTTGGCCTTGTACTTTTGGCCTAGGGTTTTTACCTTACTATTCTTTACTATCCTGTCGTACTCTGTTGGTTGGGATTTTAGTGTATGCATTCTTTTCCATCTTCAGTAGTTTTTACTTTTCAGCTTTGTGGGCTTGGAGATGTGTGTGTGTGTGTACAGGTTTATAGGAAATGCCTCCCATTTTTCTAACATGCCTACTCGGTGCTAGTCACCAGCCCCTATCCTATTGGAGGTGGGCTTGGGGATTTGCGACTCGGTCCCCACTAGGATGGGTCGGGATAATTTTAGTCTCAAATACCAAATATCATCAAAACGTAGGATATGAAAATAAATAATTAATTGATTTTTTATAAAATCTTAATAAGTTATATATAATTAATAATAATCATTAATGACATTATAGTAAAAGTAAGTAATTAACCATATTCTCTTATTTTAGATGATAAATGTTGTATGTGATGCCTTAGACTCAAGGTAAGGTAATTAGTTTTTAAAATCCTCATTTTAAGCTACTCTTTGAACTATTTTTATTCAATCCAAAAACAATGTTTTTTACTAATACAGTATGAAATAATTTTCCCTCTTTTATGAATATTTAATGCTTTTATTCTACCTTTCCCTGTTTACATTTTTATTATAAAATCATGTGTTCTCATTTATGAGTGCATGGATTTGTAAAGAGAAAAAGTGATTTCAAAGCAGAAATGTGATTTTTCTTTTATGCCTAAGTTATGTTTTAGGATTATCTTATTGTACAAGGGAATTTATTATGAGTATAGGTGGTTAAATGATAAACCAATTCTGGATAATCCAATTATATCTATCTAATTCATTAGGTAATAATATATATTAAACCGGTAATGTTTCTCCTAAGAGATTAACGGAATGTACGATGGTGGTTCTTCCAAATGTAAGCATGAATATTACACAACATGTGGCCATGAGAGTTACAATAAATGTAAGAGTGATATGGAAAAGAATCCAAATGTTACCTTTATGGATTTATTTCTATATATTTTTACATGTGAACTATAATTTCAAGATGAATCTTAAATATGTTTTGTTTTTTGGTGAAAACTACAACATTATGAACATATTTTCATGGTTTTATAAGCATTAATGGACTACTAGTTTATTTCATTATTCATTTAACATAATGATATTTTCATGATCATCCTATGTTTTAAAATTCTATTCCCATGGTATTTGGATGGTTAATTGGAAGGATGAATTAAAGATGAATGTTATGATGATTGTTCATGAAAAATTATTTAATTTTAAAAGTTTTGTATTTTGAAAAAATTGATACTTTTATAGCATTATCTACTATATATAAAATATGGATTGAATAAATGAATTTTTGACTAATTATTTAAATCTAAATACCTAAAAATAGCCTCAATTCGGAAGAGAATAAATTCATAACTAAAAATAATTATTTTGAAATGTTTAAGGTTGGGTCCTTATAATAAGACTCTCACTATCCACATACTAAAAATATATTTTTCTAAATAGAGATCCTTTACCCAAAATATTTTGTAAAAATTATCAATCAACTAATTGATTCATTCAATCACTAGATCATCGATCATCATTTCATCAACATATATTTTTAGAATGGTGAAATTTCAATATTATGGTTCCTTTTATTAACACAAATGATAAGTACTTATCTAGAAAAAACATAATATCTATAGTGTAGTCACATAATTTCTATTTAAAATTCCATTGGAATTTATTCAAACTGTAAATTTATTTGTTCTTATTTTACATAATATCTTGGTTCTTCTACTCCTCCAATCCATTTGAAAACAATATATAAATTTCATTATCTATGTCCTTATTTTGAAGTTCCATCTTCCCATCCAAATAAACGAGATTAATTACATATATTCAAACCATTCCCACCATGGTAGGAATTGAAATTTGTTTATATATATAAGAAACAATTATTAATAAATAGACAAATTTATACTATTGAATCGTAATTATGACTAGGCTATACATTTACCTCCATACAAAATTTACTTATTCCTTTATATGAAAAAACATTTTCTATTGAATAAAACACTTCCCAACAAGATTTTAATCTCCCACGTTGCTAAAATAAAGTGGGAATTAGTCTCCTCCCTGATAGAAAATTCCAACTATTCCATTGTCTTTAAAGCTACCTTCCAGTTCTGGTATCTCATGAAATCTATCATCTTATAGAACTATATAGTGAAAATCATTACCATACATTTGTACTTAGTTCCTTACCATAGTAGAAATTAAATATTTTCTGTATGACTAAACTTCTTCTAGTAGTGCACCTCTTGTAGTTTTAATTTCTAATGATCAATATTTTTTAGTCCTTAATCTCTCTAGTAATTTATTCCTTGGTAACATCACTATAATTTGACTTCCTTTTGATAAAACAAACAGATGGTCTAATTTTTCTGGTAATTTCATTCTTACTTGATTTTCTAGAACTTCCTAAACTCTTTTCCATCTACCCAACCAAACTACATGTTCTAGTGATACACATGACCCATAATATTTTTCAATACACTTTTAATTATTCTAGAGGTTCTCTTAATTATAGATCAGATTATTTATTCTAATGGAATTCCTAGGGTTATTTCCATACATCCAAAACTCGATTTCTTGACCACCATACAAATAAATGTAACATTCATAAGAAATATTTTATATCTTTTATAACTATTTTGCATCATCATGGGAATCAGAGGTTGCATAAAAAAACGTTTTGGTGTTTGGAGATAGATTTCCATCCACAAAAAAAACTTCTAGATGTTGATGTGTAATTAGAAATGAAATAAAACCATTGATTAGGATATCCATATAACTCGTCACCTCCACCCAAAAACACATTGGAGAATCCTATTTGAATCCCAATGATCATATATTTCTCCACTGGTGTCTAAGTCATCCTCTTCAGAACTCCATTACATTATATGCTATATAACATAGTCTTATCAAAAGGAATCCTCTTCCATATGATGAACCTATAGAAATATTTTCTTCCATAATAACCATTATTATCTAAGCATGGCATTTTATATTCCTTCTAGTATACTTTTTTTCATGTACCACAATGCGATGAAGTTAAAAAACAACTAAAATTTTTTATGATGTGTAATCAGATATTAATTAACGTATCATTGATAAAAGATATGTTATATAATGATACTATATGAGAGAACACATAAGCCACCCCTAGGCATTTTTAATGAATAGAATTGAACATCCAGTAGTGTATTGTATTCCATTCCATTCAAAAGATTCCATTTACAACATCCTTTGGATGAATTCCTTGGAAACTCCATACTCCATGATTCAAATTGTTAGTAATACATTAGGATCCATGGTATTTATTCACTTATCATTGAGGTGACAAAAACTGTCATTCCTAACCATCATATTAAATGACTATCCAATATGTGTGGAGCCTTTTTGTAAACCTCTAAGGATATAATTATTGTCCTGTAATATTTTCTCTACAAACAAGGATTGAAATAATTTAATCTAGGAGACATAAGTTATATTTTTTATAAAATTATGAGTCTTCATGTTGTCCAATAAAAATAAAATTCATTAGAACAACTGAAATATGACATTTTCCTTGAATGTTTAGTTATATTTAGTACCATGTAACACCCTAGCCTAAATTATAGTAATTGAAATGATTATTTTAACAATTCTATAATTCAATTAAAATTTATAAATTTCATAGAAAAATAATTTTAATTAAATTGGATGAATATCGAATTTGAAAATACTTTCTCAAAATTACCCTAGAAAGTTTTTGAATTTTTCATATAGAAATAAACTTATATCAATAATAGAAAATTTATTATTTCAATATTCATAATTTTTTTACAATATTATGTAATTTTCTTTTTATTTAATTATTTATTTAAAATAAATTTTATATAAATTAATATAATACCAATTGTAGGTAAAAAGTTATATTACGTTCTGGAGAAACTAATTTATGGCCAATTTTTTTCAAATTTTCATTAATTAAAATAATTTTATATTTAAAGGATATTTTAATGTTATATATTTGAGTATACTAATTTAAATAAAAATAATTATGATTTATAGTTATATAGATAATATAATATATTCGTAAAATTGAAAAATACATTTAATGAAAAATAAATTTTCCCTATGATTTACAAGTATATTTTTAGTCTAAATTCGAAAAATGTTGTGATTTGAATTTGAATTTTTTTCCACATTTTGAATCCAAATAATTATATTATGTAATAAGGTAAAAATAATTTTTTACATAATAAATATTAAATATATTAAAAATTAATTTAATGTTTACTGTCGAAATGTGGATTTTCAAGTTATATGTGCTTGTGTTAAAATTAATTGTCATCGTATGTAGAATAGTTATTTTTAAAATTAGAATTATTATTTATAATTATCTTATCCTATTTAACTAATAAATATAATTTTTCAGTATTAAAGAATACATTTACAGAGTTAAAAATCTGTTACCATTGTGAAATCTAAAATGGTAAATGCCAGTAACCTTCGAGTAAAAGGGAATGTCATGTCTAAAAACTATATTGATGTATTGGATGGGTGTATTGACCATATATTTACTGAAAACTAATATATATAATTTTTATAGGAAAATGGATAGATAGTGACTTTACACTTTTGAATAGTTTTGGTAATTTACCAATATGTCACTCCTCCGCATTTATAAAAGGGATCTTCTCTCATCACTTATTCAGACCTCTCAAGCCATTTACCTTGATGAAAACATAAAAAAAATCTCTCCAATATACATAGTGAAATTTTATAATTTGTTTTATTCACAAAACGACTACCATAGGGGCCATGAAAATAGATCCAAAAGATGTTATTCTAAGAAAATATGATTGTATTCAATGAGATCATTCGTTTTTTATTCTTATTTTACCACCAACAATTATGCCTTAACAATTTTACAAAACAAAACTAGAATATAACATATAATAATATGTTATTATATTTATTTAATAATATTTATCTATATCATTCTCTAACAAATTAGACAAAATGTCATCACTCGTGTTTTCAACATACTACCACCTCGCAAAAAAAAGTAATTTTTTCTCCACCGGAAAATTTGGGTAGTCATAATGATCCTAACAAATAATAAATATGAAACATATGAATTGATATTAATTCAGTAAAATTAATATATCATCCACTTCCATTTTCCTTTAACTGATTCAGGGAGTGATATTGGTTCCCACTCGTACATATGGCATGCTATCTCCACAAATTGATGTGATTCATTTTCCATTTCAATTGTTCAATAATGTTTTCAGAAAAGAATAAAGTAAATAAATTGGTTATTTATTACTTTAATAGAATTCATGAAATGTTTGATCTAAATCCCATTCAAATGAAGTTAACACCAATGATGAATGATACATTAGAAAATGAAGGATTTAACCCTAGAAATAAAAGTAATAATGAATTATTATTAACAAATAGTTGGTTGGATTTTATAAGTGGATAATAATTGATATTAAATATGTTAATATTATTAATTTATAAATTTGAAAACTTCCCAAAACCATTATACAAGAGGTAATATCATGTCTTAATACAGGTATGTGTAATATAATGGATTTTGAATCAATTTTAACTATATTGAGACATTTTTGTTATTATGTACCTATTCAAAATAATGTGTTTTATAGATTACAACATTTATGTGTTAAAAATTAAAACAAATGAATTGATTATGATAAATTTTTCAATTCACATTTTTTCTTTTAAGGGGATCCAATTTAAATGCTTCTAGATAGGTAATAAATTTTTTACATTCTGACACTCTTTGTCAATTCCATTTATTTTTATCAAAGGAATATTATCATTTATCCATAATAGCATAAAATAATTTAAATATTCATTGAATATTTAAGGAGTTTAAATATTTTCTTCTATGTCACGAACTCTTTACTACTTGAACGATGAATATAAATATTTAAAGTAAAAAAATTGATTTTATTTCTCTTTTAATTGGATATGTTTTTCATCCATGTCTGTTATTTTTCAAAATTTCCTTATCAAATACCATTTATTTACTCAATCAATCTAACAAGGGAATTTGTTTTCCTTAATATTTTATAATTTTCTCAATTTAATCGTTACAATTTTTTTAAAATGCAAAATTTATCATATTTCTTTATAAAATTTCAAAGGGATATTTCTCAATGTATATGAAGATACTAGAATTCCCCTATACCGTAATAATTTTGCATTATTTTTATGGTAATAGGAATTTTCAATGATTTTACAAATAAAAAACGTGTATGAAATCATGTTTTAATATTTCACTTCACTTTACACTATTATATATAATAACACATTTTGTTACAAAATATATATTTTGAATGAACCTATGATTATCTATTGTCTATTATTAAATTTATGGTCATAAATATCCTCATGATCCTTATATTTCCTATGATAATTAGACATTACATTTTTTATAAATATTCATATTATTTTTATCATGGGTATTGTAATTTCTTAAAACGAATATGATTTTTATATACGTTTACTAAATTTGAATGTTATTGATTCAATAACGAAATATTGTAATTTCTTCTTCTGTATTAAATACAAAAATTTATTAACAATAAATATTATTTATGAATTTAAATGATCATTAAATATACTAGGAATTAATTAGACATATAATGAGGGGTTGTTCATAGTTATAGACAGCGCCATGATGGATCAAAATTTCTCATGAGACAAATCAGTTGGCCAAGTTAAATAGAATTTTGGTGAATAAGTACACATAGTTTTATACTATCTTATAATAAGGTCATTATAGAATAGATATCACGAATTCAAATATCATGAAAAAAAATATTAATTATTTTTCTTTATTTTTAATTCAGTTATAATTATCCATGATTTTTGTTCTTTGATATTATCCATTGATTCATTTCGTAATCATGTTTTTGATTAAATTCCATGTGTTATTGTCTATTTCTATTCCATACTGGTTTAAAATTTTATAATCATTATATATTACTCTATACATAAACCTTTCTAAAAATTTCAACACATCCATAATGTTTTTTCCATTCACCAGGATATGTATAATAAGTATTTGATTGAGATCAATGATGCTGATTATATTTAAATAATTTGAATTTATATTTTTTCCAAAATGAAAATTGTTATGATGTATGTATCTCGAAATAAAAAACAAATAATAAGATCAATCATTTAAGATTTCCCCCTTATATAAATGAAAATGTAAGAAATTAGCGATCAGTTTTGGTTATTAGATTTAGGGCAATTATAATTGGTATCAGAGAATATTTAGTGGAAACCATTTGAACAATATTTAAAAAAATATATATTACAAAACATTACCATAACATAGAATATAATGATAATTATTGAATAAATCACAATTTTTTTGGTAAGTAATATATTTTTTGGGTTTTTCATGAAATTAAATCTCTATCTGGATATAAAATGTGGATATTTGTCTTCAATAGTTTTACCAAGGGATAATTACTCTAAAAGGGAATATATGGATTTGGAATGATTATCAAATGGTCCACAATGACGTGACCTATTTTATATGTGATGGTAACTCCTAGGAGATATTCTAGGGAAAATAATCATTTGATTTAAACCCATTAGGATGGTTTACAAAGTAAATATATACCCCAATAATTTTTTATGATTTTTAGATTAAAAACTCCAAAAATTTTAATTTATTTTATGTGTTACAACATATTTAGAATTATACATTATGATTTAAAATTCATAGTTTTATAATATAATCTTGGATGGTCAATTTATTAGATGTGAAAATTTGGAGAAATAATGGAATCGACTGTCAATGTCAATATATAAATTTTCCTACCTCAATAAAATTGGTCTCAGAACTGAGCAGATCATTGATATATTTTTGAACCTTAATCATTTTATAATAAATTACATTTCCTATATGGGGAAACTAGATTACCCATATTGAGATTATTCTTTGTTTGATTACATCATGTGAGTGAATCCCTAATCACATAGTGGGACTATAAATCCAGTTGTTTAGGATAAATGTATTATGTCACATGACATAATATTTTTATCCACATGATTTGATTAACATGAGAAGGTTTAAATAGAAATATATTTTCTCATGGGAGATGTTGACCAATGATGTATATTGTTCCAAAATATTATTCGGATTGATGAAATAGACCACTTATAATAGAGAGCATTTATAGTAACTTTCCATTATTTGAATTTTCTTAATGAGAAACAAACTAAAATGAAAAAAAGATATTTACTTTTAAAAAAAAGGAATAATGAATTGTTTTAGAGTACATTACTACCATTTTGAGAGTATTTAGGTATGAAATATATTTGATTCAAATAACAAAATGTAATATTGACCACTTTGTGGATGTATTAATCATGACTCAAAAGGGGACCAATTTATCTATTACTGTCAACATATAATGGAATATATATATACTTCCATCAGGACATATATGGACTGTCATAAATCATTTATATTCCATGGGAATTAAGAAATGAATATGTGACATAAACACCATAAAAAGGAATGTATCATTTAACAAGATGAAAATGAACCAATTTCCATCATGTATTTTTTTTAAATAAATATTATATAAAATATAGTAAGGGAATGTGAGTCTATTACAGGTATGGAGACAATGGTCATCTAGGTCATGAATGTAATGGAATGGAAAATGTCACTCTCATCTACTAATTCATCTATAATAAAAAAACATTATTGAAAACAATGTCTATTGAATAAAGGGAATATACCATAGAAGAGCACAATGGGATAATGAAAATATTATCTGATCACCTCATCTGAGGATGATGTTTTTAGTTATGTTGTTTAATGTACATTAATAATATCATTAAATTTAAATAATTATTTATTTGATTCTATATCCTCTCTACATTATATCTTGTATGAGGTTTTTAAAAAAAAATATATACATACCTTGATGCTAAAAAAGTTATTTCTCATTCAATACACATAGAGGGAATCTCACTAAAAAATGATCTGTTAGAAAGCCCACATCATGAAAGATTAACATGCTATATTTTTCGAGTTTATTATAATTACTATAGTTGACTTTGATATAATACATGGTATAAACTGACATAATAAATAGGATGCATAAATTTAATTTTAAATATAAGGAAATATAAATTCATAATGAATAAGTGGAGTTCTATATATTAAGGTTGGTAATATTATCATCTGATTGATGTGTAGTTCCACCGATAGTATCCCTGGTAAATGAGATTCTTGTGGAAGAAGGGGAAACAAAATATATGGATAGAAAATGTAATATTAAAATTTATGATATATCGATTTTATATAAATACAATCATGTATTTTCCTAGAAATTACACAAATATTCTACATAGTGCGAAATCTAGTATTTCATTGATATAATATATGATTCAAGAAAAATATCAAAGAGTCTATTTCTAAAATACACTTTCGAAATAGCAAATTCAAAGAAAAAAATATAGGAATTTTTTCATTTTTGATTTATTATAACTAGCGTTTCACCATAGGTATCCCCTATTATTATCCTTAGAATTAATTTTGATCAATCATAGAATGAATTGAATATATGGAATTTAATGATATTATTAATTATAAAAAGTGTCCCCTACCTCACATTGATGACACATTTGCCCAAATTAATGGAGCTTAAAATATTATGATGATTGAAACTTTCTATGCATATTATCAATATTTAATAAATGAGGAACATATAACAAATTCATAACTTCAAATGGGGTATAGAAATTAAGATTTTATAGTAACTCTATATGGAATGAATAATATAACCTTTGTTTTTATGGATATAATAAACAACATATTCCAAGAATATCATCATAATTTTACTATTGTATTCATTGAAGATATCATTGTATACTCTAAAATTTATGAGGATTATGAAGATAATTTGTGGATTATTCTTAAGAAACTTATATGAAAAGTGTTATATGGTAAATTTTGACTGTGTAAATTATGGTTTCAAAATGTGTCTTTTTGTGGACTTATCTTCTCAAATTATGAAATATAAATTGATTATTGGAGTGAAAAGGATGTCATAGAATTCACTAAATTAATGAGGATAGTTGAGGTATATTGCATTATTGGTTTGTTAGTTCACTATCAATGGTATTTTTTCAAAATTGTTCTGGATATGATAACCCATTAAATAGGCTTACAAATAAAGGGGTAATTTCCATATAGAAAAAACAATCTAAATACTATTTTAAAGAATTGAAGAGTTTATTATTCAACCATCTGATTCTGATTCTACCACAAGGAAATGATATATATTTATATATATATGAATGCATTGAATAGTAGAATTAATTGTTTCTTTATATTGTATGATAATGTTATTTCAAGTGCATCAATGCAGTTATGACTCATGAGAATAACTATCAAACCCATGAATTCGAGAATGAATATACATTCATTACTTTGAATACACATAGATATTATATCTATCATGGAATATGTAAGATATAAACATACCATAAGTGGATAAAATGCATTTTTATAGAAATATCCCATCATGATGAAAAGTATATAGATTAAGATACTCATTTATGATTTATTAGTATACTACCACTTATGGATGGAAAAAAGGCAACACATACATTGATTAGGAGAGGCAATAAAATACTAGCCAAAATTCGGATTGAGAGGGATTCAATGTTTATAGATCATGTAATAGTTTGGACATGCGATCCATAAATTAATGGGACACAACACTCATTTCTGAAAGGATTGGGAACACATATTTGTTGAAAAATGTAAAAGGCTCCAAATCAAATAATGAATTTTTTCAAATGAAAATTAATTCCATGAATGATGTGAAATTAGTAGAGTTAATTCATGATTATATAATTATAAAATCAATAAAGATACTATGTGTTCTATTTATACACGTTCTAATAATGGAATTATTGGATGATTCTCATATCTTTAATTTCTCAAAAACCCTTAGTTGTACAATTATTTATAGGTATTTGAAAGAAAAATTACAGTAGGACAAAATGATGTGGTGGAATTGCTGATTTTTTATATGGATTGTTTGTTTTCCCAAAGGTGAAGGGTAAGAGAAACCATACAAGATGTTTAACAACAACTATACCGATTCTAATGTTGAGAAGTGTTCAAATTGCTATATTTTTTCATTAGAATGCTGAAGACCCCTATAAAGAATGATGTAATAAGGGCTATTATTGTCCCCCATGCCAAAATTATATATTTTCTCAATATAATTGATAATTTATCTCTTGATAACCGCGAAAGGATCTGTATTAATGATTATGTGGGAATTCATGGTGCACCTTGTTCAATTGATTTTGGTCATGATCATATATTTAAATAAAAAAATTCACGAGTCTGTAAAATGAATCTTGATAGTGACCTTCATTGGAGAAACGCCAACTGTCATCAATAGAATAAAATTCTAAATAGATTATTCACACATTAGAATACATGATGAGTTTTTGATCTCATTCTTTTCAAGGTATTTTTATTAGTATTTACCATTGGTATTGTTTTCCTATAATTTTTTTTTCATTACACAATTCAACTCGAATTATATGATGCATTATATGTCTAATGATATTGTACTCTAACATGTTAGGATAAAGTTAGAAAAATGAAATATATAGGCCTTGACATTATTAAGGGGGAAATGAAAATGGTAAACACTATTAGGACTCATATAAAATTTTCTCAATTAGAGTAATATATTTATGCCAAAACCATATATAATATCTGTAATTTCATGATTGAGATCCCATATTATGGACATTATCACCATTAATGTGTTTTATAAGGTTGGTGAAAATGGGGAACTAAGACACATGTACATTAGAACATTTTAAATTCTATGATAATTGCAGATATGGATTATAATTTAGTAACTCAACCAAGTATATGAAATTACGTGATGTGCTCCATAATTAATTAATAATGATGTATATGCTAAACCAAACACATATTTTTACATCTAAACAAATAGAATTAAACCACTTTCTACATGATTTTGAAGAGCATATATAGGTTCTATAAAGTAGAGGGAATGTATTAAGGAATCATATGATTTTCCTTGTATGGGTACGTTAGATAAATAATAAAATTAATCAACCAATGTGGAATATATATAATGTTTTGACAAGAAAACCCCCTCATTTATTTTGTATGTAATATTATTGAAAACATCAAAGATGAAATTATTGTATGATGGAATAATGAAACATACAAGAGTAAATTATAGTTATTGAAAAATCAACATTAAAAAATGTATAATTCAATTAACAGTTTAAAATTTTATGGCACAAAATCTCAAATTTGATTTTACGAATATCGATTTTGAACTTATTGAAAATAATCCTAGAATTAATTGTGTAATATTTATATTTGAAATAAAATTTCATGAATAATTGAGAATATATTATTTAATCAATAAAAATTTTATATAAAATAAAGAATTATAGTATTTCCAAATAACAATTTATTAACTATAAATTTTATATGAATAAATATACTATCATTTAGGGGTAAAAATGTTATTTAAAAAAAAAATTAAATTATCCTAATGTCTTCCAATATAAGTTAACTAAAATAACTTTTAATAATGAATGATTTCAATTAAGGTTTTATATTATATATAAATATATATAAATTTTTATCCATCCAATGATTATTACTACTAATATAGTTAATATATGATCATCTAATACTTGAAAAATAAGTTTCATGAAAACCGATTTTGACCTGATTTACGTGTTTTTTCAAAAATAATTTATACCGATTTTGAGATTCGAATTTAATTAAATTGATTTAAAATATTAAATGAGCATAATTATAAATAATAAATATGTTCAAATTAATTTTTTGATATAATTTATAGTAAAAATTGAAATATATAATAAGCATGTTTGAGGATAATGCAATGTTTGGTATGATATATGTGCTTCTATTAAAATTAATTTTACACACACATACATGATTTATAAATAAGAAATTCTATTTCATATTTAGAAACATTGTGTCCAAATTATATTATAAGCATCATTTTAATTAATTCAATATGGATAAATGAAATTTTTAAAAAATAATTACCATGTTAAAAATAATGATGGGAAAAGTAAGTAACCTTGAGGTATAGGGAATAACATGTTTAACACAATATTAATTATAGTATTATTGGTTTGGATAACCATTATATTCCATCCACCCAATTATTTATAAAATGTTTAGGATCTTTGGTAGAGAGTGACATCCCATTATTAAATATTTTTTGGAATTTAAAAAAATTCATCTCTTCCCAAATCATAAAAGCATTCACTCCCCTCGCATTATAACACCTATAATTCCAATAACACGAAACCCAAATAAAATATGTCCAAAAAAGAAAAAAAATTATTGAGTACCAAGTATTTCTATATTTCCAACCCTAGGGTCCATAACAAGGGATCTAAATGAGGTTATTCGATCCAAATAAATTTTTCTTTCACTAAGATCTTTCTTTTTTACTTATTATTTTACAAAATTAAATTATGAAATATGAATTTCAATATAATGAAATTTGTAAATATCATACAATGATATGATTTTATGTTTATGTATTGACAATTATTAATCCCCTTCTCCATCAAATAGAAAATAAACACATTACTAATGTGTATTGGGGACTACAGTCTCATGAACCGACATAATGTTTTCCATGAACAACTCATATATATTATCATAATGATGGAAATAATGAATATATATCATATATATGACATTATATTAATTATTTAAAATTAATATATCAAAAAATACATTACCCTTCAACCCATTAATGGAATGATATCATCACCCATCATTATAGATGACCTATTTTCCACATTAATAAAAGTGATATATTTTTTATTTCCATAATTCATGAATTGTCATAAACAATGATATATTAAATAAATGTGATATTTATAACACGGATATCATTCTAGGGATAATTTATCCATTTCCAAATCACATGAACTATAACTTCTATGAAAAAAAATCATATGAAAATGAATTAGTGAACACCCGAATCAAATAAAATAAGAAATATTTTTTTAAAAGTGCTTGTAAAATGCTATTATTGGATAATATATCATTTTATATATATGAATAAGGTTTATGTATAAATTACATGAAAATTTATAGTCATTATATAATATTTTAAATCATGTTCATTTAAAGGGATGCATGAGGTATGTTATTTCATCTCAAAATTAAATCCATTAAGATATATTTATTATTATCCACATATTAACATAGATGTGTTGTCTATAATTACCTACTGATATATTTATCCTAAATACAAAAATATAGAATATGATTAATTTTTCAATTAATTTTTAATCATTCAGGGGGTTACAATTAAATATATTTGGAAGGGGTAAGAATTTATTATACAATCTAACATTTCTTCGGGATTTCGTTTATTCTCAAAAATGGAATTTTATAATTTATCCTTCATAAGCGCCAAAATATTTCTTATCCCTGGGATATTTATTTAGTTTCTAAATATTATTTAACCTATTTCTCTCTTTGTATATAAATCTACAAAGAATTTATTAAAGGAAAAATGATTTTATTTTTCTTTTAATTTGATTTATTTTTCATCCAGGTCCATGTATTTTCAAAATTGATATTAAATATATATTTTTCTTTATTGAAATGATTTATTATAGAAAAATTAATTTTTTTTTCTTTCTAAAATGATTAAATAGGATAATTTCAAATTTTTCTTAAAGGGTCATTTTTTAGCTTTTATTTCAAAAAGTCAACTGGAATATTTCTTAATGTATATGGTGATAACATACTTACATATCTACATAACCATATTATGATATTTAGATTCAACTATATTTTTTACTTTTTTCAAAAATAACTCTTTTATTAATTATTATTTTAATATTTCAATCACATTCCATCTATTATTCAATATGATTTGATTTTTTTTAAAAAAAACACATGATCTCAATGAACATATCGTCATCTCTTGTATCTTATTAATTTTTCATTATTTATCATTATCCTAAAAATTTAAAAATTTTATGATAATTAGAAATTAAATTATCATAAATATTCTTATTTTTTTCTATCATGGAAATGATTACTTCCTAAACTATATAACATATTAAAAAAATAAGTATAACATTATATGTTATTTTATTGACTGGGGAAATATGGGGTCTCTATATTCATTATTCAATATAAACATTTATTAATAAGGAATTTTTTATGAATTTAATTGATCATTTAAAATATGAGGAATTAATTAGTCATGTAGTTATGGGTGGGGCCATGTTATAGATAGTTTGAAGATCCGTTGACTTCTTTAATGAGAGAAATTAGTTTTCCAAATTAATAGGTTTTTAGTTTTATAATTACCCATAGATTTATACTATGTTTTTTAAGGTTATTATAGTGTAGATATAGTGATGTCTATGTTAATATAGTGCAATATCAAGAATTTTCATCATTTAGAATACATTTACTTTTATCCACGATATTTTTACCTCTGATATTACCCAAGGATTCATTTCATGCTAATTTTTATGATTAAATAGACTGTGTTTTCAGTTTTTATTTTTTACATATTCCTTATATATTTTTCAATAATGATGGATTCCTATTTATTCGAACCTTACTAATCATTTGAGATAACACTTATTTGGTTTTAATTTCCAAAGGATATACAATATGATTCTTTGAATGGGTTCATTGATTAAAAATGTTTTCCATTAGAATGATTTATATTTTCTTCCAAATGAAAAATGAGTAACATGTGTGTATCTAGCTCTCCAAGACAACTAAATAGGTCATTCCCTACGATTTTGAATCCTTTTACCTATTATATTATAATAATATTACTATTGAATCTCAGTTACTAGAGGTATGGTTTTTACATTCCTTGTTTTGAAGAAAATCTCTTAAATTATAATGATCTCAATTTCTTGATCCTCACACAGATGTGCTGTGATAAAACATCCAGAAATATAATTCATTATTCATCATTAATTGGATATAAAATTAAATGAATATCTAGGGTCAATCACTCAATACTCAGCTGAGTTAGTGGGGAAATGGAAGAATGCAATCATTTTTTCTAACATATGATTTAATGAACTTCTGTAGGTGGAATATCTTCTAGTGTTCCCACACTATTCACTATAATCAATATTTAGGTTGAATTTCCCTATATATTTTTAATATAGGGAATAAAAACCAACAAATATAATCATTTTATGGCTCCTTCGATCATAATCATGTGAGTTATTTTTTCTAAGAAACAACACATAGTATTCATTTAACACTTTATGCCTTCCGATAAGATATATGAATATGCATCAAATGAATTTATTCATTGAATATTAAGTATTAGATATAAATGAAATTCAAATCACCCATTACACTAGAATTAATTAAATGACTCGTCATTTTACCACATGAATTAAATAGGGATAACAGTAACAGTATCATGAATCATGGTCCTTAAGGATCTATATGAATGAATCAACCTGAATTCTTATATAATCAATGTTTATTATATGATCAGAAGTAGATTTTCCTTTGAAAATTATCATGAATAAGTGTCTTTTCATCAAGAATACATCGTTAATCATAATGGGTATCTCAATTCTTCTACTGATGTTTCTAATGAGTTTTTATAAGGTCTCCACTTTTAAGATGTTGGACCATATATTCTGATCAAGTTACATTAACATAATACCAAGGGGATTATTTTCTCCCCTCACTTATTCTATTTATTTCATCGCTTCTATTGTGGTACCAATCAACCAAATATCACAGTTCTTCTATAATATAAAATCAACCATAAAAATATTATAAAACCTAAAATATTTTTCATAATGGTTATTTATCTATACATTACTCTCATTTATTTCCATCCATTGTAATTTTTAACTCCCACTATTTTTTATAAATAAAAACATGAGATATATTAAAGACTTGATACAAATAATCTCCTATAAGGTATTAGGAAGAATATTAACAATGGACCAATATATAAATCAATTTTTTGGGTATTAAAATTTAGAAATCATCTAAAAAATATTTCTAGCACCCAATGTTATTCATGATGACAACTTCTAGTAAGCTTGTGGATAATACACCATCATAACATGGTATGTAGATGAAAAATCTGTAAAATCTAAACCCACATAATAAAATCAAAATCATTGATGGTATCTAGAAAAATCATAAAAACAATGTATAATATTATTAAATGATCAGAAACAAGTATATAAAAAGAAACAAAATTGAATGAAACAAAGGAAGAAGAGTAAAAAAATTATTTCATATTGACTTTCATTCTTGTTAATGTAGAGATAAATTCAACTCCCATTCTTAAAAGAAATAAAATATGGATATGGTATTTGAATAATCCAACAAAATATCGATCCCAATATTAAATAATAGGACCTAAACTATTAATCTATTAGTCAATAACTCCCTTTAATCCAGATATAAAGTCAACCATAGCTGATCTCCATATACAAGCCCTTCATTTAGTCAAGGAATCCACCTCCCAAAAACCTCAATCCATTCATCTATTTTTATCTTCCATTGATTTAATATTATAACTCTAATTATTCTATAATTTATTGATATCTAATAATATAACCATGAAATATAATCAAGGGGTAACATCTAGTGCACCCAACATAACGGTCACCCACTTCTATCAGTTGCCTTCATTATATAATGAAATCAAAGAGACATATCATCATACTGAAACAATATGATTTCCATCATTAGAATCCCCATTTTCTGGGAATACCTAACTATGTTCTCTACCATTCCCCCACCACCATCCAACTACATGACATAATATATACATTGTCTCTCTATTTGGAAGTCTAACATGATTGGATGGAAATTGATTTTCAAACCCATTCCAAATATAATAATGTTTTAATTATTAACTACCTTGGAAAATAATATCTTTAAAAAACCTTATAATTATCATAGGAATTGTTTACATTATATTTTATATCATCATATATGGATTCTAATTTTTTCACACTTAATTTAGAAGAAACATTTTATTATACTCATTTCCAATTATAAAATCCAATTAATATTTTTATGTTAGATAATGAAAGGAATATCATGATCATCACATTTTATTATGAACACATAAAACAAGATTAAATGATATTTTTTTTCCTAATGTATTCACATCATTCATTATTATCCTAAAAAAATCTTAATTATAGAAACTATATAACAGTGAGTGATGAATATAATTATTAGCTATGATGTAGAATAAAATACATGCTTTCCATTCCCAATAATTCATTTCAACCATCATCTAGAATATATCATCTATAGATGGTTTTAAGGGTATGAATGGCTTTTAAAGTTACTGGATAACTAGGATGTTCATGGTTATTTTTAGTTAAAGGTTGAGGTGTAGAGACCTATTTATTGAAAAAACAAAAAAAGGTACTCCATACAGATGAACAAAAAAAATAAGGGTCAACACTGAAACAGAAAATGAGACACCTCAACACACACGGGAGCACGTGTTCATATAATATTTTAAGAGAAGACCACCTTGGCCATGAGGGAGATTGACCCTCCTCTAAGTCTTGATCTTTGACCATGAGCCATAATCATCAACCAAGAGCTCCTCAAGAAGATTTTTTTCCAGTTATTGAATGAGTGGATACACTACTTTTGAAGCCACACATTTTGGGATTTCAAGATTATTTTTCCAGTTATTGACTGAGTAGAGACACTACTTCTTGGAGCCCCACATTTTGTGATTTCAATAACACATTTTTCCAACATTGAAGGATGATGATAAGCTAATCTTTCTTCTTGTATATCCTTATGTTGAAGTGCATGACTCACAAAGGTCCCATGACAAGCAGGATAAGGGACATGTAATCTCTATTCAGAACCAGGATGGAGAGTATCCTCATATTTAATAGGAGAATCATGATTCATTCCCTTCCCTAATCGAGAATGTGCAACACCATATCCAGTAGTAGAAGCATGAAATACTCGAAGAGTTTATTTGATTATCTAGAATATGTAATGATTATTTGCTTTCCAAGCATCCAACTCTTTAATGTGGAAGATCCTCCCTTAGAGTATTTTCAATATCTTGCATGCCGCTCAATCAAGTCCACAAATCATTCCCTTAAACCAGACCCGAAATAACAGGAAAATCTACATGCATGTCGAGGAACAACAATGAAGAGAAGATGAAAATCTATACCATAAAATCATGCATCCTTCCACCATCATTGTAAAAAATATCTTACAAAACTCTAAACATTAGATATTTCCCATGATTTCTTTTCAGAAAATTATTGAGATCCTTATGAGCCTGATCAAACCAAGAAAATTCAACTCCATTAATGCCCTTATTTGCAAGACCATCTGTAACCAAATTGGATTCCCTATAAATGTGAGTGATGATATGATTCGGGAAGAAAAGAGAATACAAGCAATTTCACCAACGATTATTTAGCTTCCAAAAAAATGAGAAAGACCCATCCTGATGGTAGAGACGACAATGGTAGAGTCACTCGCAAACAAAAAATTATTCCCAGCATGATCCATGGCTTGACCCCCAACAACAATGATGACAGGCATTTCAGCCTCAAGGGAAGAAGCAAGACCACCAGAACTATAAAAACAACCATGAACATCCCCTTTATGATTCCTAAAAACAGATCCATATCCAGAAGGCCCTGGATTACTTCTAGAAGCTCCATTATAGTAGACTTTTATCCATCCTTAAAATGGATCATTCCATAACACTTCAATGGTTCTATGAGGAGGTAGAAAGTTTTCCTTGACACCAATCCAATAAAAATAGACCAATCATGCACTGTGTTGTAGCAATAATGCTTATTTTGTGTTCTTACCTCACACACAGCAGCAATAATAGAGGAAATGAAACCACTGATGGAAAAAACGCAACTATCATGAATTGACTAATTCTGAGCAGACCAAATAATATGATGAATATCCATAACGACCACCCAAAATAGATACAACAGTTCTAGAGAAAGTATAATTGAAATCCATCCTTGATGAAATCCACAAATAAAAGACACACAAGGTATAAATATTTTAAATATATCAAAAACATACTTCTACATGGATGAAGTTGTAACGAACCAAAGTTTCATTAATGGAAAACCCACTTCATCTAATTAAATTGTTCTTTAGGTAAAATGTTTATATAAAATGTAAAATTATTTTGTTTTATGTTATGATTTTTTACCGTTGCTAATATATCTATTTAAAAGTGATCACATGATTAGTATAAATATACGGCTTTAACAAATCCAATTTACTCAGGCAAAAGAAGCGATGAGCTCATCTAGTAGAATTGCTCCATACGAAGACCATTTGTCGGAACTCGGAAAATTGGTGGTGTCCATGGGTTTCTCTCTTGGGAAATCCCAAGCTGGGCTTCATCATGTCAAGCTCGAACGTGAACATCTACGGGAAAAGTGAAATTTGATAGAGATTACCACTTGAGTGATGTTATCTGAGCCACCCCAAGAGTTTGTCACCACTGCACACCTTACCCTTAGGTCTTATGCCACTGTTCTAAGAGGTTATGTAACAAATCGATAGTACTATGTCCATGTATATTATTTTTTGTATATAATAATGAATATACCTTCTTGTCATTATTGACACTTTCTAAATAGTTTTTTTAAAGCACTAATAGAATTTTTTTTAGTTAATATTCTGATAAGAAATCTATTTTGATGAATTAATGGATTTTGGAGTTAAATAATATTTTAATAAAATAATATTATTATTATAAAATTAATTTTTATTTAATATAAATGATCTCATGATTTTATGAATATAATTGTAATTTTTACGAAGGTTTGAAAGCCATTTTTGTCAAAACCCATGAATTTTCGATAAATTTCAATTTTTATTTTAAAAGTGAAAATTAACATATTTAAAGAATTATTTAGATAAAATAAATGCTATTTCTAGAATCAGGATGATGAAATAATCCAACGGTGAATTTTTCATAATTTTTGGAGATAGTCAAATTTTTGGGTAAAAATTAAATACCGTTTAAATATATAATGTGTTTTATGACATCATAATGACCCAATAGTGTTGTAATAAAATACTATAGGCTTTATTTTCGGCTAATATATGTTTTACCGTTAAAATAATGCGATTTTGGGTTTGTTTGACTTATTTTACAATGCATTAATGGACCCCTCAAGACTTAATAAACATCTTGTCTTTTAAAATTATTTTCAATGGGAGTGTGACTCACCTCCACCTAAGAAACCCCTTTATTTTAATAAGTTAGGACTATGTCCTTATAAAATATTGTTTTCCTCTTCCCTTTTCCAAAAACCAAGGGCAAAAACCATGAGCTAATTTGTGGTTTGGATTAGTTTAATGTAAGTGGTCCCAAACCTAAATAATAAAGAATTCACTCACCTTTCCTATATAAACCCACCCAATCTCCCACTTCCTCCTCACTAAAAGCCTTTGGAGATCATCCAACCTCTGCCTTACTCTCTCTATAATCCTCTCAAGGTGCCCCAAGCTCCCAAGAAGCCTCTCTCAAGCCTTTGGAAGCACACTTCCAAGTACGGGTTTTTCTTCCTTCCACTTTTTTGACCAATTTTCTTAATTTTGTTATGCCATTTTATTTTCATTTATAAATTATAGGGTATGGTTTCACACCTCCCATATACTACCCTCTTATTTTTTGAATTATGGGAGACTCCTTTCTCTCTCATTAATTGCCTCCCATGTACATTTGTTACAATGCTGAAATTCTGAAAGGAACTTCTGTATCCTCATTTACATTCAAGAAATACTTTTATATCATGAATATAAATTCCATTACAATTGTTGGGACATATATCTATTTGTCCCCCTTACTGTACATTTCATGTAGATATGATGAGACACCCCTTTCTCTCTCATCAACCTTTTTTATGAAATCTTATATCACGCCGTTACGCTGCCGAAATTGCACCTATTTTATAATCCAACGACATTATATAGTGAATACCATGCCCATTTCTCCATCAAGGGTATTCAACTTCATGCACATTTACGTATTAATTATAATGTTTCATTCCAGATTCCTTTGTCGTGGAATAAATAATTTTGTTTTATGAATCCATGTTTTTTGATCCATGTGCCACACTTATGCATGAAAGGAAATGTTTAAGAAGGATGTTCCCTTATAGCACTCCAATGCATTGAGTAAACTATATTATCATGATACTCCATGAGAAATGAGTGTTGACTCATGCTAATTCATGTGCAATGAGGGATTACTCATGCACCATGTGCAATGAGGATTTACTCATGCTTCATGTGCAATGGGAATTGGATCATGCTAATTCCATGTTAAGTTTGGTTGCCACATTTCTATTTTATGATTATCATGCTTTATCATGCCTTTATGTACATTTTTATTACCTTACTAGACTTTATAGATCGCCCTTTTCTTATACAATTCCTCAGGTTATTCCAAGGAATTTTATGTACGAGGGAATGTGGTGGTCATGTAAAGGAAGTTTTCAATAAAGATGTTTTATTTCATGTTTTAAGTTGTTAGGTAATGATCCTAAGCCGCAAAGACACTAGACCTATCGATCTTCAATGTTGTATCATGTGAATAGTTTATGTAATAAATCATGATTACATTTGTAATAAAATTAGGGTTGTCATAGTTGGTATAAGAGTATAGGTTTAGTTATTTTTGGGATTAGGATTAGAAAACCCTAGTAAATCCTTAGATATAAGACTAAGTACAATAAAAACGTCCTTAAGATTTGGTGAGTATTGATTAAGTGGGATATCAAACAATTTCACCCCTATCTGGATACGAGCAGGTAGAGGCGGATCTGGCATAGATGTATCCTAGGGGTTAAACCTGAAAACACCGCTTTGAGCTAGACTCGAACGTGAACTGGTGCACGACAACGGGCCTTACTGCACTCTAGGTTATGACACTCCCGGGGGATATTCATTGCTAAATTCACAAGATTAGTATGAACCCTTATTAAAGGAATAAAAAACCCCTAATAATATATGTTAGAGAGTAGATCATGAAAATCCTAGATTGAAGCCTCTAGACTCATGAGTTAAGGAAATAAAAGTTTATTTATAAGTCATCAAATTTTGTCTTTAGATTACCCATTATGTGTTACCCCTAACTTTCCAATTATTTCATCTAATGGATGGTAATAGGAGGACTCAGGCTAACAACCGATGTGGTGATCGGTGTGATGACTGTACTAATGAGATTCTCAATCCAATGGGAGTAGGAATCGCGAACTTTGTTACGTTTCTCTCTCAGCTAACTCAAGATTTTAATAGAAACACGGGTCAAGAGGAACGTTAAACCCCCCATAAGAATGAACAAGTTGCTATCGGGAGTTTCATGAGACAAAGGCCTTCTACTTTTAGTGGATCATCCGATCCCACGATCGCTGAGCAATGGACCAAATCCATAGAAAAGATCTTCTCCATCCTTCATTGTTCTGAATAATAGAAGGTTCTCCTGGAGGCTTATCATATGGAGGGTGAAGCTGATCAATGGTGGACTTTGATAAAAAAATATGAAGCCTGAGGAGGATATAGAGGCGTTGGAATGGAAGGATTTTCGGAAGATGTTTTTTGATAAATATTTTCCGCACACCCTCCGGCTTAAGATAGAAATGGACTTTCTTTCCCTCAAGAAAAAAGATGATAAATCTGTTGGAGCGTACGAGGAAAACTTCACAAGGCTTGCATGATATGATTTCGGCATTGTCGTTACCCCCGAATGCAAAGTTGACAACTTATTTGATGGGCTGACGGCTAGATTACGGAAAGCATTAGCAATCCGTGATGTCGATAGCTATGATGAAATTGTCTGATGTGCCCTCAAGTTTGAAATAGAGATCGGGGAATCATAGGGGAATCATGGGGACAAGAAGCGTAAGCTGGACTTCCATGCCGGCGGTCCGATGGATAAATCCAACGGTGCTATGAAGGTCTAGCACCCCACCTTCCAAAAGTACGGAAAGAAGCACCCTTGAAATTCCCTCAAGGGGACGAGGAAATGATTTAGGTGTGGAAAAGTAGGGAACCTAACTGTTAATTGTCGGCAAGAAAGGCCCGCAGCTGCGACAGAGGAGAGGAACATTTTGTTCGAACCTCAATGCATTGTTCATTGCTACAGCGGCAAAGAACCAGGGCATTTTTCTAATCAATGCTTTAATCCAAGGGTTTTATGAGGCAACCAACAACCTCCAAGGCAGCAAGGAAGAGAATTTGAAATCACTTCTACCAAAATGAACCCTGAAAACGAAGTGGTGATAGGTACGCTAGTTATTCATTAAAGAATAGTGAACATACTTTTTTGTTCAGGTTCTACGCATTATTTTATATATCAAAATTTTAGTAGAACAATCCCAACACCACCACAAATCATGGAAGTGAAGATGTCGGTGAGTACGGAAAATGGGGCAATCATTTCATCCCATGAATATAAGTCCTCACATGTTATAATCTTTGGATTGAATTTCCCGGAAAACCTCGTCATACTCCCTCTGGTGGAATTTTATGCAATTTTTGGCATGGATTGCCTTTCCTTATTTAGAGCCAACATAAATTGTCGGAAAAGGGAAATCACACTCCATATAGAGATTTGACACATGATTCTTTACAAGTGTAAGGAGGAATATGAATCTCTTTTAGCTCCATCATCTCAAGAATGGATATTACTACCCTATGAACATGCGTATCTGGCTCAGGTGATTGAGTCCAAGGAAGAAACCAACCTTGAAGAAATGCCTATTATGAAGGAATTCGGTGAAATTTTTCCCGACGAACTGTCTGGTCTTCCTCTTAGAAGAGATATTGAATTTTTAATTGAACATATACCAGGGGATCTACCAATATCCAAGACTCCATAGAGAATGGATTTTATGGAGCTTGAAGATCTGAAGAAACAACTATAGGAGAATCTAGATAAAGGGTTTATATGTCCAAGTTCTTCCCCATGCGGTGCAACTATCCTCTTCATCAAGAAGAATGACGGTTCAATGCACCTTTTCATCGATTATCCTGATCTCAAAAAATCATGATAAAGAAAAATTATCGTCTCCCATGAATTGATAACTTGTTTGATCAGCTGTGTGGAGCACAATATTTCTCCAAGGTGGACTTTCATTCGGGATACTATCATGTAAGGGTGAAGAAGGAAGATACCCCCAAGACTTCTTTTCGCACAAGATACGGGCACTATGATTTCATATTAATTCCTTTTGGACTCACTAATTCTCTAGCAATATTCATGTACTTGATGAATTGATTATTTATAGATTACCTTGACAAATTTTTGGTAGTCTTTATAGATGATATTCTAATATACTCCAAAAACAAGGAGGATCATGAGCAGCATTTAAGAACTGTACGATAGACTTTGCGCAAGGAAACGCTCTATGAAAAGTACATCATGTGCGAGTTCTGGTTGAAGGAGGTCTCATTCATGGGCCATATCATTAAAAGCAATGTTATATCTATGGATCTCTCCAAAACAGAGGAAATTGAGGGATGACCAAGGCCAACATCGGTAAAAGATATCCGTAGCTTCATGGGGTTAGCTGGATATTATCGAAAATTTATGAGAAATTTCTCACGATTGTCCAACCCTCTTACCAAGATAACTCGAAAGGGAGTAAAGTTTTCTTGGAGTGATGAATGCGATGAAATCTTCAAGGAGTTGAAAAGGAGTCTTATCACATCACCCGTTCTTACATTACCCACAAGTGGGGAACCATTTTGCGGTATTCAGTGATGCTTCAATGAAGGGATTAAGTTGTGTGCTAATGTAGAATGATAAAGTGATATCCTATGACTCAAGTCAGTTGAAAATCCCTGAGCGAAACTATCCAATGCGTGATCTAGAGTTGGCGGCGGTGATCTTTGCGTTGAAAATCAGGCGGCATTATCTCTATGGGGAGAAATGTGAGATATATAATGACCGCAAGAGTCTTAAATATATATTCACACATAAAGATATCAATATGTGCAATAGATGATGGATAGAGCTCATCAAGGATTATGACTGTTTAATACATTACCACCCTGGGAAAGCGAGAAAGGTGGAAGATTCCCTATGTAGAAAGGACCCAACGATTCTATCAATGATGAGAATTGAAAAGGATCCAATCTTCTTAGACAAGATGAAGATGTACATGGGAATCATAAGGAATGAAGCATCATCAATCCTTTCACAAATTATTGCTCAACAGACTCTTTTGGAAAGTTTAAAGGATGCTCAATAGGATGAAGTGAGAATTTAGAAAAAAGTAGAAGCTATCGAAAAAGGGAAATCCTTGGAGTTTAATGTTAATGAAGAAGGAATTGTGTGATTTGGGAAAAGATTGTGTGTTCCATCTAGTCTGTAGATGAAGAAGGAACTTTTGGATGATACACATAGTTCAAATTTATCTGTTCACCCAAGGAGCACAAAGATGTATCGAGATCTCCAAAAATACTTTTGGTGGTATAATATGAAGAAAGAGATCATTGTATATACATAAAAGTGCCTAGTCTTCCAGAAAGTGAAGGCGGAGAGGCAGAAGTCTAAGGGGATGATTTAACCATTTCCCACACCAGAATGGAAATGGGAGAGAATTACCATGGACTTTGTCACTAGACATCCAAGGACATCTAAAAGAAACAATGCAATCTGGGTTGTGGTGGATCATCTTACAAAGACTGCACACTTCATTGCTATTCGAGAGGATTTCTCATTGGATCAACTGGAAAGGATATATATTAGGGAAGTGGTAAGGCTTAATGGAGTGCCACTATCTACTGTGTCTGAACGAGATCCAAGATTCACCTATATGTTTTGGAAGAGTCTTCAAAATGATCTGGATACTGAACTGAACATCAGTACGGCCTATCATCCTCAAACTGATGGCCAGTCTGAGCAGACTATCCAAACACTCGATTGCATGTTGAGAGCATGATCAATGATCTTTAAAGGAGGATGGGATCAACATATTCCTCTGGTTGAGTTCTCTTATAGTAACAGTTTCCACTCGAGCATCGAAATGGCACCTTATGAATCCTTGTATGGGAAAAGGTGAAGAACACTGGCATGTTGGGATGAGGTTGGTGAATGTAAGCTGTTTAGACCAGAAATGGTCGAAGAAATGGTGGAAAAGGCGAAAACCATTCAACAGCATATCAATGCAGCCCAGAGTCGACAGAAGAGTTATGAAGATAACTATCAACGAGACCTTGAGTTTATAGTTGGAGACATGGTTTTTCTATGGATATCTCCGTGGAAGAAGTTCATGAGGTTTAGAGAGAAAGGGAAGTTATGTCCAAGGTACATTGGCCCCTTTTATATTATTGATCGTGTCAGGGTTGTGGCCTATCGACCAGAACTTCCACCTACCATGGCCAAAGTACATGATGTATTTCATGTATCCCTCTTAAAGAAGTACATACCGAACCCTTCACATGTATTCTATTCTGAGGTGTTATAGTTGGAGGATGATCTTTCTTATGAGGAGAAACCATTGACAATTTTATATCCTAGAGAGAAATTTCTACGAAATAAGACATTGCCCCTCGTCATGGTGTTGTGGTGAAACCACAAGTTTGAAGAAGCGACTTGGGAATCGGTGGAAATAATGAAGTTGAGTTACCCACATATGTTTTAGTGAGGGAAAATAAAATTTTGAGGGTGAAATTTCTTAAGGGGGGAATGTTGTAACGACTCAAAAATTCATTAATGGAAATCCCACTTGATATAATTAAATGTATCTTAATGGAAAATGTTTATAAAAAATGTCAACTTATTTTTTTATATGTTAAAATTTTTACCATTGCTAATATAGTCATTGAACAGTGATAACATGATTAGTATAAATATAGGGATTTAACAAATCCAATTTACTCAGACAAAATAAGTGATGGTCTCATCCAATAGAATTGCTTCATACAAAGCCCATTTGTCAGATATTGGAAAAGAGGTGGAATCCTTGGGTTTCTCTCTTGTCCAAGCCCAAGCTGGGCTTCATCATGTCAAGCTCGAATGGGACTGTCTACGGGAAAAGTGGAAGTTGATAGAGATTACCACTCGAGTGATGTTATCTGATTCACCCCAAAAGCCTGTCACCATCGCACACCTTACCCTTAGGTCTTACACCGCTATTTTAAGGGGTTATGTAACAAATCTCTAGTACTATATTCATGTATATTATTTTTTGTATATAATAATGAATATACATTCTTATCATTATTGGCACTTTGTAAATAGTTTTTTTAAAGCACAAATAGTATATTTTTTAGTTAATATTCAGATAAGAAATCTATTTTGATGAATTAATGGATTTTTGAAATAAATAATTTTTTAATAAAATAATATTATTATTATTATTAAATTAATTTTTATTAAATATAAATGATCTTATAATTTTATAAATACAATTGAAATTTTTATTAAGGTTTGAAAGCCATTTTTGTCAAAACCGGTGAATTTTCGATAAATGTCAGTTTTTATTTTAAAACTAAAAATTAATATATATATATATATATATATATATATAATTTTTTAGATAAAATAAATTTTATTTCTGGAATAAGAATGTCAAATTTATCCAATGGTGAATTTGTCATAATTTTCTAAGACAGTCAAATTTTTGGGTAAAAATTAAATACCGTTTAAATATATAATGTGTTTTATGACATCATAATGACCCAATAGTGATGTAATAAAATAATATAAGCTTTATGATCGGCCAATATATGTTTTACCATTAAAATAATTTGATTTTGTGTTATTTTGACTTATTTTACAAATCATTAATGGACCCCTCAAGACTTATTAAACATCTTGTCTTTTTAAATTATTTTCCATGGGAGTGTGACTCACCTCCACATAAGCAACCCAATTATTTAAAGAAGTTCGGACTTTGGACTTATAAAATATTTTTTTGCTCTTCACTTTTCCAAAAACCATGGGAAATAACCATGAGATGACTTTTGGTTTGGATTAGTTTAATGTAAGGGGTCCCAAACCGAAATAATAAAGAATTCACTCACCTTTCCTATATAAACCCACCCAAGCTCCCACTTCCTCCTCACTCAAAGCCTCTGGAGTTCATACAACCTCTTCCCTACTCTCTCTAGAATCTTCCCAGGGTGCCCCAATCTCCCAAGAAGCCTCTCTCAAGCCTCTCTCAAGCCTTTGGAAGCACACTTCCAAGTAAGGGGTTTTCTTCCTTTCACTTTTTTTCCCAATTTTATTAATATAGTTATGACCTTTTAATTTCAATTATAAATGCTGGGGTATGGTTTATCACCTCCCCCATACTGACCTCTTTTTGTTTGAATGATGGAAGACCCCTTTCACTCTCATCAAATTCCTCCCATGTAAAACTGTTACTATGCCGAAATTCCGAAAGGAACTTTTCTCTCCTCATTTACATTCAAGAAATACTTTTGTATCATGAATCTAAATTCCATTAAAACTGTTGGGACATGTATCTATATGGACCCCTTATTGTCCATTTCATGTAGATTTTATGATACAACACTTTCTCTCTCATCAACATTTTTGATGATTTCTTATATCACGCCGTTAAGCTGCCAAAACTGAACCAATTTTCTATGCCAATGCCATAGTGTAGTGAATACCATGCCCATTTCTTCATCAAGGGTATTCACCTTCATGCACATTTACTTAATAATTATAATTTTTCATTCCACATTCCTTTTTCGTGGAATAAATGATTACGTTTTATGAATCCATGTTTTATGATCCATGTGGCAATTAATTAATGAATTGAATTGTTTAAGAAGGGTTCTCCCTTATAGAGCTCCAAGGAATTGGGTAAAGTATTGTATCATGATATGTCATGTGCAATGAGTGTTGACTCATGCTAATTCAAGTGCAATAAGGGTTTACTCGTTCTTAATGTGAAATGAGGATTTACTCATGTTTCATGTGCAATGGGCCTTGGCTCATGCTATTTACATGTTAAGTGTTGTTGCCACATTTCCATGTCTTGATTTTCATGATTTATCATACCTTTATGTCCATGTTTATTCCCTTAATAGGATTTATAGCTAACCCTTTTCTTATGCATTTGCTCAGGTTATCCCATGAAATGCTATGTATGAGGGAATGTGGTGGTCATGTAAAGGATGTTTTCAATAAAGATGTTGTATTTCATGTTTTAAGTTGTTAAGTAATGATCCTAAGCCCCAAAGAAACTATACCTCTCGATCATCCATGTTGTATCAAGTAAATGGTTTATATAATAAATCATGTTTATGTTTATAATAAAAGCATGGTTGTCATAGAAGCCGTAATGCAGCAAAGAACCAAATGATCAATATTGTCCCTATGCTGATGGAAAAGAACACACAGAGATCAAAGAGAGATACCACAATGGTGAAGGAAATAATCCGTAGGAATCTTCCTATGAGAAAATATCTAGGAAAACCCCTAATATGAAGGCCTTTTAATGTTGAAGTTCAACTTACACATCCACTTAAATTCAGTGTTGTATGATAAGAAATGTTTTATAATTTTTGAGAAGATAAAAGACCATTGATAGCAAGTTTCTAGACCCAGAAATCCGCTCTGTTAGAAAAACAACAATCTCAATCAGTATTTAAAAAATGAATGGGGAGATTCCCTATAATGTCCATGTAATCCTTAATCGTGACATCCAAATCCACATTAAGATCATAAATAATCATATCCTCTGGAAGGAGACTACCATTCATGTTTTCCTTAAAAAAGTACAAATATGAATTCTTTGAAACAAGTCACCTGGCATTAGCGTCAAAGAAGAAAAATAGGATTTAAAATCAGGCCAAACAGAAGAATCCATGTGATTAAAAGCACATTTTATATTTATATCCTTTAATTTATATCTAAGGAAGCCAGGAGACTTAGAATCACTTTTGAAAAACCTCCAAATAAAAGATTCTTGTAAAGAATCATAGAACATAACACAATTTTTGATATCGAGACCCCCTGTATCACAAGGTTTACAATAACTTCTCCATGAAACCATGGCCGAATTCCTCTCCAGACTGTTACCACTAAAAAGGTAATTTTTGATAGAAACATTAATGCTATTATTTAGAGAGAATGGCCACTTAAAGACCATGAATGAATGAAAAATTTTATAAATAATCATAGCCTTGACCAGGAAATCATAACCCACCAAAGATAGAGATTTTCCCTTCCATGTAGCACGCTATATTCTAATATTACAAAGAATATCAGAAAAATAACATGATTTTGGACTCCCCAAAAACATAGGAATACCCAAATATGTAAATGGAATCACTCCATCATGAATTCCCAATTCCAAAAAAAATTTAGTCTTCCTAGAGATGGAGAAATTCCTACCAATTTAGATGAAGGAATTATTCCAACTGATTTCTTTTCCTGAAACATTTTCATAATGTAATAGGGCCCATTTAGTGTTCTCAATATTTCTCTTATCCCCTTTAGTGAAGATAATTATATCATATGTATTCAAAAAATGAGTTGGAGAGGCTAAACCTTTACCAGAACAGATAGATTTATGCTTCTCATTTCCAGTCGCAATAGTAAGTAATCTACTAAGATAGTCCTCCACGATAGATAAAATGATAGCAGAAAGAGGGTACCCTGGCCTAACCCCTATAGAACAAGAAAAAAACCCTTAGGAGAACAATTAATAAGAAAAAAAATGCGAGTTAACTCAAAAATTATTTTTACCCAATTAATGAAAAAATCAATAAAACCAAAAGAATGAAGAACCATAAAATAGAAATTCTAGTTCATAGTATCAAAAGCTTTCCTCACATCAAGTTTGAGAAAAATATTACCTCCCCTTTTGGATTTCATAAAAATATTTAAACACACCGAGGTAGAAATGAGGTAATCCTGAATAGACATCCCTTTTATGAGTCCAAAATTATTAGGAGAAACAATCTTACAAGAAATAGAATATAACCTTTTGGCCCAGATTTTGAAAATAATTTTAAAGACTATGTTAACCATGGAAACTGGCCTAAAAAAATGAATCTCATTAGCATTGTCCACCATTGGAATGAGAGAAAGGAACTGAGAATTCAGCCCTTGAGGAATAGAGACACCTTTAAAAAACTGAGAAACCAACCTACAAACTTCAACATGAATAATATTCCAATAATTTTGGAAGAAAAAATTATCGAATACATCAGGACCAGGAGGCTATTAGGATTTAGACTAATGACTACTTCCTTGATTTCAAAGACCAAGGGTATAGATTTAAACATTAAATTACCTTGTTGGTAAACAAGATTCAGAATAATACCCCCCACAGGTTCATCATGAGGTGTGTGACCATTGAAGAGGTCCTTAATGAAATTAACTACATGATCAGAAATATACTTCCGGTTACCAAAAATATTACTCCCGTTTTTTATTAAAGATAGAGGCCATGAAACATTCTTAATTATCTTCAAGGAGTTAATATATTATGAATTTATATTACCATATCTTAGCCAATTCACCAAAAAAATACCTCGTTACAAAACATCTTTAAAACTAAAAACGTTATTAATCATGGAAACAAGATGAGTCACCCCTCGAACATCATATGAGAAATCATTTGAGGAATTTTTCTCCTGCATGTGTTGAATAGATTCCACAAGAGAAAAAATTTCAGAGTCAAGAGAACTGAAACGAACTTTACTCCATAACATCAGTGCACTTTTATTAATTTTGATCATGATAACACAAGCCAAGTCATTCTCCCAACCATCCATGAATTCCAGCTTTGTTCAACAATTGTCTTACATTCATGATGATTGACCCAATCTTTATTAAATCTATAAGGCAGCTGAGGCTTGGGAACCTTTCCCAAAAGATCAACCAAGATAGGATGATGATCCAAATTAATTCTAGAGAGACTCGTACAAGAAATGGATCCCCAAAAATCAATACAATCTTAATTAACAAAATCCCTTTCAATTCTGCTTGCAACAACTCTATCCCAAACATTCCTATACCAAGTGTAAGTAGCCTCTATATGGTTAACTTCCATCAACCCATTATCATCAATGCAGGATTTGATGTATCTTGAATAGATGGGATTATTCATGGCTCTAACTTTCTAATTAGATCACATGAAAGAATTAATGCCACCAAGAATAGTCCACGGGCCAGAGATGACAGATTTAAGAAATCCAATGTCCATCTAAAAAATCCTTTGTTCCTAAAATCAATTATTATCACAAATAAAAGTGTTGAATTGGTGCATACCAAGAAAATTGAAAGAACAAGTGGCATGTTGTACACTATTAGCAAGAAGAGAAATATCAGTTAAGGAACAATCGACCAAGCCCTATAATCTCTTAACCTCTGATTGATCAATGTTAAAATTCCCAATATGAATTCCCATCTTTTCAAAATTTGAAATAATAGGAGAAAACACCCTTTTAGGCCCATATAGTAAAATAAGAAGAGGCCTATGTTTTTGAATGAAAAGCCTAAGGGACCTCATAGTTTCTTTATTTTTGAGTCCTAGGAAGTTCTATAATAGAAGAGTTATTTGAATCTAAGCTCGGGAAGAAGTCCCCCTTTTCTGACCAGTACATTATTCTATTTTCCTGATAAAGGAGGCCTTACAACCTTTGTCTTAGGACTAGAAGCCCCTTGTAAGTTATCATTAATATATGATGTGGTAATGTTTCCTTTTCCAATTGGATTTAGGGAACCTACATCATGGATTTTAATCGAACCACTAGATAAATCAGAAGCCTCTAAAATTGAAGAATCGCCCCTAGATGAATCAGGAGCTACAATCACATCCGCATGTATTGTAGTAGTATCAATGTGAGTTGTGATCCTCACTTCCTGTGTTGCAGAAACTGACTTGGGTGAAGCAAGAACATCAAACCCCACTTCCTGTAACACAGAGCCTCCAATTGCATCAGGTTTTTCTTCAATAGTATATACAGTTAAAACATGAACCTCAATCATCTCTTCTTATATTACAGGAACTATATTGTATGAAGCGAGAACACCATTCCCCACTTCCTGTAATGTATAACCTGCATTAGATGAAACAAGAACCTTAATTAAGGTCTCCATAACGTCATTAATACCCCTAGATGAATCCCCAACAACCTGATCTATAGCATTCATAGGTGTAACATTAATCAATAATGAATCTGTAAATATTGGAGTATTGGAAGCTAGGAGATGCTGTTATTTTTCCAGAAAATAAACTAGAAGCTCATATATACTATCATCTATGTAATGTCTCAATGAATTTTCATCTAACTCATTTTCAAAAGATTCATGACCAATCAGAGTAGGAGGACTAGTCATATCTAAAATCTTACCCTGTTCAACATCTTCAGCGATATATGCCCAGGATTTCCAATTAGGAACTGTAACTTTGGAAGGGTCGGGTATATCCTTTCAAGGGCCGTCCATTTCCAAAATGACCTTCTTGTTATTTTTTACATCGGTTACCCTCATTCCAATCCATGACTTTAGGTACCTCATTCACATTCTTCTAAACCATCCTATAATTAACAATAGAGTGTCCAACAATCTTGCAGACATCATAAAAATGGGGAACCCATTCATACTCCACTTTCACATCAATCATATTACCGTTAGGAATAAATGTGATACAATCCTGTCTTTTTATTTAGAAATTAACATCAATAATTATTCTTTCAATATATCCAAGATCCCCCTACAATTTTTTCTGATGCATTCTAATAGGAGTACCAATGAATGAGGAAAGGTCATTAAGGATATTCAGATGCCAACACATCCAATTCAATCCATGTAGTTTAATCTAAATACGAGAATTGGTTTTCTTATACTTGAAGGGATTGAAATTAACATCTCATATAGATAATATAAATGTTCCAGGTTTAATATTAAGACTACTGAAGTCCCAAGAACAATTAAAAGCATCCCTATATTGAAGGATTGTGTGAAAGAATCCCCTTCTTATAGGAGTTAGTTTCTAATTACAAGACCACAAACAATAAGAGATCCGAATTTTAGGTTCAACATAAGAAATGAGTTTATCCCCTTTCAAATTAATAGCATGATCATGAATTGAAAACATACCAAGATCAATTTGTTGTTTCAATGATTTAGGATCCACAACAATAGAGAAACCACCCTTTTCACATCTACTGAAATTAGAAGATCGAGACATACATTTTTTCCTCAAATCAGAAGTCCCAGAAAGTGATTTAGCAAAAGAAACCCCCTTCTGTCACAGATCCGGGAGATCTAAGGGATTCGATGAACCATTACCAGTGATTAAGGGACGATCATTCTTGAAAGAAAACTCCCAATATGGATTGAAAAAATCCGGGATGAGTATCAATTAAAGATCCTAATCGAATGAGAACTCCATTGTAGATTTGAGAGAGAAGTTCTTTCTATCTTATCATACAGAATCTTTTCACATTTTCTCTAGATATGGTAATCATGGATTTTCATGGAAACTAGGGGATAATCACAATAATATAAGTAAAGGTTTGTCTCATAATATGAGTATAATTTTAAAATGGGTTTATAAAATGGTACATAAATCTTATGTGACATAGTCTATAAACACTTATAATTGTGAAAATGATAAAAAAAATAATGCACAAGATCGATTAACCAGTCTTTGGACTCTCTTCAAAGAGATAAATGTTAATTAAATGAGAAAAAGGAAAATAAACGAAATAGGTTGGAAAACATTTTCATTAGAATAAACTAATACACTTGAGATTCAAATTTAACTTAAATTTACATTATAAAATAAATATAAATTAGGACATAAAATCCAAGTCAAAAACAACCTAATAAAAATATATTCATATCATGTTTTTCAAAATTACCAAGATTGTATACAATATTTAGAGAACTCAATGAGTTATAATATACACAAAAAATCAAAAATAAAAACACATAAATTCCTAAAAATAAGTTTATATAACTCCCCCCCAACATAATATATATGTATCATCTATTTAAACTCAGAAGGAATAAAATAATTTTATTGAAACCCCAAATTGAAGTAAAGAAACAATATGGGTTTATTTTGTATAGTTTCTCTTTAAACATCAAACCAATATCAAATCAATATGAAAAAAATTGATCTTATTTGAAAAAAATTAACTTAATTAAATTAAAAAAATTTCAGAAAACATGATTTGAAAACAAATTTTGATTCAATATTTTTTATTTTACATAGATAGTTAGATAAATTATGTTCTCCCAATCCTGGGGTGGAATTAATTTCTTATAAGAAACCAAAAAATGAATTAATTATCATGTGATTATTATGAAACTAGTTATAGATAATCACATGGATTATTTATTGTATCACCCTCCCCATTTAAATTTGGTACACAATTCAGGTTTTGTGATGGAAAAAGTATGGCCCCTCAATTTTTGGACACTACTTATTTGTTGTATTTTCCTTTTTTTCATACCATTCTACATCTGTTATGAATTAACATATTTATTAAATTGGGAGTTAGTGTAATTTCCAAGAAGAATAGAAATAAAATTATAGAAATCAATATCAAAATATTATCCTTTAAATGTTTTTCTGGAAACTCAATCTCTTTAGAAATAGAAACTGGGAACCCCTCCTTTACTCCCTAAATATGATGTTCAATTGGTTACGTAGAATCATCTGTTTCTCATGGGGTCTATATTATTTTTTTATCACTCTCTTTAGAAATAAAATTGTTAGATAAATATTAAAAGTTATTATAGTGGGATGAAATGTTAAATTTTCATTTAGTAAAATTGGATAAAACTAGGATTATGAATATATTATCTACCAATATTCCATAAAATATCATTTCATATAAAATATAATGTGTAACTCCCTAATAAATTAATATATATTTCAATTTAAAGAGATGTCTGCTCAATAACTTATTTTACACCAAACACCAACCTAAAATGAGATAAAACATATTATATGAATATTATTAAGAATGTACAATAATAATTAATCCCATTATAAATAAAAACATTTTAATTAATTAAAAATTAATTATTTATAGTATTTAGAACATGTAGAATATTAAAAGTGTATCTTTCAGTAAAAGTTTATTTATATATATTGTATATTATTTTAGATGATAAATTTAAACCATTTTGAACATGAATTTTAAAAAATTATATTAATTTCTTAATTCATCTTATAAACATTATGTTTGATTGAATATTTGATATTTTTCTAAATTTACTTATTTTTAGTTGAATAGTAATAAAATTACAGGTTTTTCTAGTATCATCACAACCATGAAATTATTATAATTAAATAAAGAATTAAAATATATTATAAAATTATTATATAAAAATTACATCTTTTATATATATTAATTTTATATAAAAAATTACCTATTTGAATTGATAACACCTATGTTCACCATTTTGAAAACATGAGTAATATATTTCCCTAAAAACTGTTTAAATTCACATATATTAAAAATTAGTTTGCATCACTTATAAAAAGTAAACACTAAAAATTATCTAATATTTTATCTAAAAATTTTATTCTTATTTATTTGTGTGAATTTAAATTTTAGGCTAAAAAATATGATTACTATGGCTTATTATAATGACCATGATAATGGTGGAATGGTTATTTTCAATGAAATGTGTTATTAATTTTATCTAATATATATCTAATAAATTAAATTGTTATATTTTAGATAATGTAATTTATATTATTTTTATACATTTAAGAAAATATATTATAATTTTTTAATTTGAAAAAAACATTTCATGACATCAAGAACACATAACAGAAAAATCCATTTTTTTTCTTCAAAACAGGTATATATATATTTTATTTAAATGTTAATATTAAATAATTGAGAAATTGATTTACATTATATGGATCCAAAATTCAGTTAACTAATATAAAAATTTATTAAAAATTAATTCAATATATTTTTAGTAAAATTTAGATTACTTGGGTAAATTCTATTTAGCAATATAAAAATGAATATTGAAATATAAATAAATATCTGGCAATAAAAGACTTGAAACAGGTTTAAAAAATATGTAATAATTAATGGTAGAGTATTTATCATATCTATTTCACCAAAATATTATTTATTTACAACATATCAAGCCATTTATCTTGAAATAGTGTCATTCCATCATTTAAAAAGTTTTCGGTGTTTACAAAAGAGACGTTTTCTTTACTTTTAATGGGGGGGTCAATTCAAAAACATTTATCCAAAAATTAATTATAAGTAACTATACCAAAACCCTTCAATATTAAATTAAAACAATATACCCATGTCATATAATTCTCTTTTTTTTCTAATTCTAGGCTACAGAGCCTTGTGATGATACCATATAGAGGGAATCCAAATGGAGAGGTATTGTTCTCAATGAAGATCCATTTATTTTTTTATTCTTCTAGCATATAAAATATTTTCAATGCATTAAATTTTGATAACATATATATTATTAATACTCATAACTATTATTTTACTAGGCTAATATCATATTTAAAACATTCTACAAAACCATTTTAAAAATGAAGACATTGTCGTTGATATATACGAACTACCACCTCCTTAAAAAACATGATAGATTTTTTATATCCTCCATACATCATTGAAATTAAAAAAATATTTTAAAAATGGATTTATTTTATATATGAGAATAATAATATAATGGGGTGATAATATTGATCCTAATGTAAGTGATATTCATATTAAATGATCATAGTAAACTTATCAATGCTAAATGAACATATCAAAGAACCTTTAATAGTTTGATCTTATTGAATGAAAGCCTACGGAAATATGTCAATATTTTGTTAATAGAATAAAAAATAAATAATCCAATAAAATATATATTATAAATATACTATAAAACACATATTAACACATCAAATATATCAAGGATGTTTGAGATAAATCCACTGAAATACCTCAAGTAACAACCATAATCGAAAAACTAATTAAAAAATAATGAACATACGATTAAAAGTAGTTCACAGAAATTAAAATATTGATTTAAAATGTTATTAAGGTTATTTCTAAATACCTAATTTGATAATTAAGTAATTTATGTGAAAATATAGAATGAATGAAGACCTAAGTATTGGGTTTTACATCTCAATTTTGCTTCATTCATATAAGATTTGTATTTAGCATTTGTTTACATTATGTGGTGTATATATTTGTCATAGAACTATTCTTTCATTTTTTTCATTAAATATAATGGAACTAAAAATCCATTCCATCATCTATATTCTATGTATTTATAATTCTAACCATTACAACATTGTAAAAAAAATTTGATACTCAATGCTCATTCATTATGATGCGATTTTTCTTTCTAAATTTATTTTATATACACATATAAAATTATGATAAATTTTTATTATGTGGTATTGTATGTGGTTTCCTAGGTATTTAAATTTATATCACATAAAACCCTTTATAAAATTTTCTTACTTCATTAATGATGGCATCGATAAGGGATTTAGCCAAATCAAATTTCATTTCATTTTGTTAAAATGTTATTAAACGTGATTCGTTTTTTATGTTTGATAAAATATTCTATTTCTTATTTCGTAACATATTTCATATTCTATCTCTAGGTAAGATTTGTTTTCTCAAAATCGTTTTCTTGGTAAAATAATTTAAAAACAATGTAATTATTTTATTAAAAAAATTATCTTTTAAAAAAAAAATTAATTAATATTCATGTTAATTATTCCAAAAAATAATTTCATTTTTAAATTTTAAATTCAAAGACATGTTAAATAATGATAACTATATAATTTCCATATCCATTACAATAGATGATTTGGTATCTTTTTTCATGTTGTGTGTTTTTAAAAAATGTATTACAAAATACTAAAATGGGTTTCCATCCACTTAAAATAAGATTTGTTATCTTATACACAATATTATCATTATTAATCCTTTATTTATTTTTTAAGTTGTATTATTGAAAATTATTTTTATAATTAAATTTATAAAATAATATAAATTTACATTTTTGGAACCTCATGGTATTTCAAGGAACCATTATTGAAGATTGTTTTTAATAAAAAAATGTTTCAATATGTTTTCACTAACCCTGTATGAAATAAATTTATCTTTTTCAAGCCTCTTATACAGAAAGTTATTTTAAAAAATGAATATTTAAAAAAATCAATTCAACCTTTTAAAAATTAAATTTTAATGTGACAGTAACTTTACCTTTTACGCTAATGAAAAAAGAGTTACCTAGAAATATTTTTTTTAGTTTTACATTTTTGTCAAGTAATCCTTATAGGCTTTATTTCTATAAAAAAAATTTCCATGAATCACCCAATAATTTTATAATTAAATATATTTTTTGGGTTATTTGATTTTGGGTATAAAACATTTAAATTATATAACTTAATTTTAGTTATAAGATCTCGAAATTTTACACACCCCATTTTTTATTATATGGGTTCTCATAATGGGATGAATACCTTTTTTCAAATGGAACACAACGGTATAGACGATTGATGGGTGGGATAAAATATGACCCTATAAATCTACTCTTAAATTTTTATATGTCATTAATTAAAAATTTTATAAAGGGAGTAGTAAAATCCAAGTAGGCTATATAAGGCCCCAGCCTTAAACCTTACTTAATATTGAATTAAATGAATAATTCACATTGAGGATCTTTTCAGGTTTAGAGTTTTAGAGAATTGGAACATAACTATTACATCTTAAAAGATTACAAAGTAGACACTTCTACTAAGTCTCCATAAAAAAACTCTTAAAAAGAAAGATGTATAGATTCCATGTTTTAGATAGCATGAAATTCCCTTATCCCATCCTTGACCTTATTCCACTTTAAATCCTGTGAAAAACATTTCGAAAAACTTGGGGTGAGCATAAAAAGCTCAGTAAGGGATACAAAGAGAATAAAAGCTGTTAGTTTTTCAAACATCAAATAAACCATATATATTCTATCAAAGTAATACCTTCACCTTCATGAAGTAGTAAAAACTCTTAACTGAATAAAGTATCATTACTTACCTTTTTGTAACCAAAGGATTACTATAAAATCCATAAAAAGAACACATAACATATATAAAGGTAACTTGGGACATAAACATACTTAAGTGGAATAACCATACGGTTGACTTCCACACATATCACTTAATGGAATAGCCATACAGCCAATTTCCATACATACTTAATGGAATAGCCATACGGCCGACTTCCATACCCAATGCATTGGAGGTTATAACGTAACCACTCGTCCTGGTATTCATGGCACCACTCGTCATATGGTTTATAACGTAACCACCCGTTAAAATGTCCAAGTACCAATATAAAATCATAAAACATAAAACCAATATAAAGGAATGATAAAATTTCCACATTTCAAACATAATATAACATAAATATATTGACATAATAGAATCCTTTATCAAAACCATTTTCAATACCAAAATACATAAAAGAGTATATGGTATTTATTTTATTCTAAAAACAATACGGCTTGCTGAGGAATCCAAAGACCAAATAATACTCGCGGCGGTGGAAATAGTTGTTGTCACCGCGTACGTTAAAAAACATTCTTTTTTGTCGTTTAGTAAAACGCTTCATAGAAAAATATTCCTTTTGTATAAAAGTAAAAGTCAAAGGAGTGTATACACCATATAAAAGAAAGTTGTGTATAAAATTAAATATGCCTCAATGAAAGGAGATTGAGACGAAGTCCCTTACCTTGGGTCCGACTTGACTCGATCGTTCTTTAACGTCCTGAATAATAAACTTGAGTTAATTTATACTTGTTTAAGAACCTTTTTAAATTTCATTATTCTTTTTATATCACTTATTTCCATGTTATAAACATTATGTAACCATTTAAATTAATAATATTTGTTTTGTCAATATATGGTTCTTAAGTCGAAAGTTGACATCTTACAATTACATGTTGTTCATGTGGTCAAAAGTTCTTTATATCCAGAATGAAATTCCCGATTTGGATATAATATGTATCATATATATCCAGCATATACATGTATTTATAATATTACATAATCATTTAGAGGTAAGAAATGAAATGCACCGTTCATGGAGACGGTAAGCCGTACGTACGCATGAATGCTACTTTCATTTCTTTGTCATATTATTGGAATTAAAACTAAATGAAATGTATGTATATTTTCATTACAGAATTATATTCATCATTTAGATATATCATTAATTACATATATCCATTATATACATGTACTTTTAATAGTACATTACATTTGGGGATAAGAAATGAAATGCACCGTTCATGGAGACGGTAAGCCGTACGTACGCATGAACGCTACTTTCATTTCTATCTCATACTTTAATGGAAAGAAGTAATAATGATATAGAGGTATATTATAATTCCAGTATAACATCATATATAATAACTTTAAATCCATCCATTACACGTCCCACATATGGCACTAACGAATCACATCACTTTGAGGGGGCGGTAGTCCGCACTTCCTTAAATGAAGATATCGTGTTTACCCATAATGGAAACCATAAAGGTATGCGCAAAATGAAAAATACATAAGCTTAAAGAAAAAAATAAACATATTATATATCATATATAAAAATAGTGACATCATAATGGCCACCCTTGAAGGTGTTAAATGAGTATTGAACAATCATCGTTTCGGGAGGCAGAATTTCGCCATCCACGGAAACCGTATGTTATTTAACCATTTAATGTAGTTGTGTGAGATTGTAGCTCAAATAAATATTATAACAACATCCTAGTATATTGAAGATACTGGTGTTGTTACAAAAGAAGTAAATAAAAAGAGTTTAGAGGGTTGGAGAAGCAAAATAAAACAAATGAACAAGAGAGAATGAATTACCTCTAAAAGTGTAACTCCCTTTTGATTTGAGACTAAAGGCTTCCTTTGAAAGGATTCTGCCCAAAGGGAATCCTCTAGGATGAGTAGAGGGATGTGGAGAGAGTAAATGGGTAGGGTTTGGCCGAGCCAAAGGCTTGAGTAGTGTGTGAAATGAGGTAGAGGTGGGGGCCTTTTATAAGAGGAGAGGAGGGGCACTTTTGGAAAGTAAAGAAATATTACTTTATTTGAAAATGTGTTTCGGTTTTAAAAGTTCCCACATTGATATAATTCGTGGATAAGGTGATAAGGGTTCTAAATACACTCATCCAATTGGCTTTGGCCATGTGTAGGTTTTAGATTTTTCACCATCTTTCCATTTTATTTAAATCGTCAAATAATGATGTCATCGCTGCATCATTATTATGTCATATTTAATTTAATTTATTTAATGTCTCAAAATTATAAAAAAAATACTATGATGTAGGAAAGATTTTTATCTTTACAATGAATATTTATAATCAAAATTTGGACTTGTATAACCCCACTCAAAAATTATTTTAGTAAAACAATTTATGTTAGTGTCATTTTCTCTTTAACATTAAATAAAAATATATTAATGTCATTTTCCAACTAAAGTGGCTCCATGGGGTCCCCAAGTTGGCCCATGGATTTTCTTGGTCGGCCATGACTCACCCAATAGGTGTAGGACAAGTTTCATGGTGTTTTCACATTCTTATAATACCATTTTTACCTTAAACTACACTAATTACCTCTAATCGCGATTAATGAAAAAAAGTTACTATTCACCAAAAAATTATTTTAATCTCATTGAACCACATTTTACTTTTTAATGACAACCATGTATGTAGGATTTTAAAAATTAAATACACATTAGTGGTAAACTTTCATTTAACTGAAAAATCAGTTTGCTTGATTACCACTTAGTGGTTTCACTATTCATCAAAAATTGAAGTTTTTCAGAAAATTACCAAAAATTCACCCTAAGCTATATTTGATATTCCGAATTCAAAAATGAAGTTCATTTTACAAAATTCAAAACATATAAGTCAAATTAATTAATTTAATAATTAATTCCCGCTGTCATGACAAATAGCGTGTTTTTGTGAAACAATAAGTATCAAAAGATTGACACCAGTTTAAGTCCAATTTCAAAGTGAAATTGATTCCAATGACCACCATTGGATTAACTGGTAAAAATATTTTCTAATTTCACTTTAAAACCAATTAAAATAATAATCTAATCATATAAATAATTTATATTAAAAAGAGGTTTTGAATTAAAATACAACATTTTACACTATTCATAAAAAAATGAACTTTATCAGAAAGGTACCGAAAATTTACACAAAGTAAATTTTGATGTCCTGATTCTAAATAAGAGTTATATTTGGTCCAAAATAAAGTATAAGAGTGATCAAAACTATATTTAATGACGGTTTACCATTAAAAGGTGATAAGTGAACCTTTAGTGAAAATTAGAGTATATATGCCTTAAAATTGAACTCTTTCCGTATTTTAAGCCTTTATCTTTTATTGGGTAAATGTATAAACATTTAAAAACATATCTAATCATATTTTAGTTATTTCTATCCATTCCCGCCAGTACAACGGCTACTTGTTAACTAACATTTAAAATAATATTATTTTATTACTAGTGTGCTATGTAAGTTTCAAAGAAACTCATCGTTGCGTATCGGGTACGCTATCGAACATAGCAACCCCTTTAAAATAAAATTAATATTTAATTCATAAATATTAATAAATATGAAAATTATTTATTCTTTATTTACCTGGGATGTTACATCCTTCCCCCCTTTTGGGAATTGCGTCCTCGCAATTTTATTCACTTATCAAAATAAGTGGGGGGTATTTATCCCTCATAGCATTTTCAGATTCCCACGTTGCCTCTTCAATCACATGGTTTTCCACAAAACCTTTACCTGATGAATCACCTTATTCCGTAACACTTGCTCCATGTGGTCAAGAATCTGGACCGGTTGTTCCTCATAAGATAGGTTCTCTTCCAGCTGAACTACCTCTGGACTCAAAACATGAGATGGATCTGGCATATACTTTCTCAACATCGAAACGTGAAAAACATTGTGTACCTGAGATAAACTCGGAGGTAAAGCCACTCGGTATGCAACTGATCCAACACTCTCCAGAATTTCATATGGTCCAATAAACCTTGGACTCAACTTTCCTTTCTTACCAAATCTCATCACACTTTTCCAAGGAGAAACCGTGAGAAAAACATGATCACCTACCTTGAAAGATAGATCCTTCCTCCGGTTATCCGCATAACTCTTCTGCCTGCTCTGAGCTGTTCTCATGTGCTTCTGAATCAGCTGAACTTTTTCTGTCATCTCTTCTACCAATTCTGGTCCCATCAGTTTCCTTTCACCCACTTCATCCCAAAATGCTGGAGTTCGACACCGCTTCCCATATAATGCCTCAAATGGTGCCATCTGTATACTGGAATGAAAACTGTTATTATAAGAAAATTCAACCAAAGAAAGATGTTGGTCCCAACTTCCCTGATAATCCATAGAACAAGCTCCTAGCAAATCCTCCAATGTCTGAATTGTTCGTTCTGACTGCCCATCTGATTGAGGATGAAAAGCTGTACTAAAATTTAATTCAGTACCCAACGACTTCTGAAGGCCTTTCCAAAAGTTAGAAGTAAACCTGGGATCACGATCTGATGCAATGGAGAGAGGAACTCCATGTAACCTGACTATCTCTTTAAGACACAAACGGGAAAGTTGATCAAGAGAGAAAGTATCTCGTATAGCAAGGAAATGAGCAGATTTGGTCAAGCGATCAACAATAACCCAGATTGCATTATTACCTCGAGATGTATTCAGTAATCCCACAACAAAGTCCACGGATATGTTTTCCCATTTCCACTCTGGCACTGGTAAAGACTGAAGCATCCCTTTCGGTAACTGCTGCTCTGCTTTAACCTGTTGACATGTCAAACACTTCACAGTAAAATCAGCAATGTCTCTTTTCATTCCATCCCACCAGTAATACTCCCGCAGACCTCTGTACATCTTAGTACTGCCAGGATGAAAAAACAACTCATTCTTCAACTGTGAATCACAAGGCACACATAACCTCTTCACAAACCTCAAAACACAAACACAAACTTATCCAAGAACTCATGGAAAATTTTATTCATAAGGTCCATGAATACAGCAGGTGCATTGGTTAACCCAAAAGGCATAACTACAAATTCATAATGGCCATATCTAGTACGGAACGCAGTCTTCGGAACGTCTGCTTCTTTTACTTTCAACTGATGGTACCCCGACCTCAAGTCAATCTTCGAAAAATACTGAGCTCCCTGGAGATGATACCACTTCATTCGATGGCCCAACATCTGCTGAAGTTGTTGCAAAGGATTTTACCACCCCTTTCTGCTTGTAGTCTGGCTGCATTCCCCCAGTTGATTTCTTCGGTGGACACTCGTTTTCATAATGACCCATTTCATTACACTTAAAACATCTTACCGTTGGATTTTCATTTCCTTCTTGATCATCTTCCTTACAGTTACGAGCAATATGTCCAGACTTACCACACCGAAAGAACTTACCAGACTTGGATAAACATTCTCCAGGATGCATTTTACCACACTTCTCACAGGATGGATATTTGGTTTTCTTACCTCCTTGCTTCTTTGATGAATTCTTCCCCTTTTCCTGCCAACTAGACCTCTTATTCTATTGTTTTTCATAGAACACCTGATCATCGGCAAACTCCATTTCCACCTTCTCCGCACATCGAACAAGTTTTTCATAACTTTTGAACTCACGAGAAGCTAAGCCCCTTCGATACTTTGGCTTTAACCCTGAGTAAAAACAGTTTATTTTACTATCAAGATCTCGTATGAAGTTTAGAGCATACCTTGCCAATCGAGTGAACTTTTCTTCATAAGCAGCCACTGAATCATCCTCCTGCCTCAATTCTAGGAACTTTTTTTCCATCCTAAGACGAACCACCTTAGGAAAATATTTCTCAAGAAACATACCTTTGAATTCGTCCTAGTGAAGATCCTCAATCTCATCACTATCCCTTGTATTTTTCACCATCGACCACCACTGATCAGCTTCACCTTCAAAACGGTAAACAGCAAGACTAACCTTTTGATGTTCTGAACACCCCATGACATCAAAAATCTTCTCCAGTGCTTTAATCCACCCTTCAGCTTGCACAGGGTCAGATGATCCTCTGAATGACGGGGGATGTTGCCTCATGAAATGTTCCACCACTGACATGTTCCTCTGCGGTTGATCTGTCTGATCTCGTGCATGGATACCACCACCATTTATAGACTGAGTCAACTGTTCCATCACTGCAAAAAACTGTTCAGTTCCGCTTCCGACCATCTCAGGTTGCTGATTTGGAAGGTTATCTTCCTCCTGATGTCGTCCCAACATAGCTGCTTTGTTTCCTCTGCAGAAAACCATTCGGAACACAGAAATATCTTAGGCAAAGCAACATGGTAATCTGTAAATGCTATATCATTTCAATCATATTATAATTTAACACTTTTCTAATTCCTAAAGTTGTCTAAACCGACCTTTGATACCAACTATAAGGCCCTAGCATTAAACCTTACTTAATATTGAATTAAATGAATAATTCACATTGAGGATCTTTTCAGGTTTAGAGTTTTAGAGAATTAGAACATAACTATTACATCTTAATAGATTACAAAGTAGAAACTTCTACTAAGTCTCCATAAAAAAACTCTTAAAAAGAAAGATGTCTAGATTCCATGTTTTAGATAGCATGAAATTCCCTTGATCCCATCCTTGACCTTATTCCACTTTAAGTCCTGTGAAAAACATTTTGAAAAACATGGGGTGAGCATAAAAAGCTGAGTAAGGGATACAAAGAGAATGAAAGCTGTTAGTTTTTCAAACATCAAATAAACCATATATATTCTATTAAAGTAATACCTTCACCTTCATGAAGTAGTAAAAACTCTTCACTGAATAAAGTATCATTACTTACCTTTTTGTAACCAAAGGATTACTATAAAATCCATAAAAAGAATACATAACATATATAAAGGTAACTTGGGACATAAACATACTTAAGTGGAATAACCATACGGTTGACTTCCACACATATCACTTAATGGAATAGCCATACAGCCAATTTCCATACATACTTAATGGAATAGCCATACGGCCGACTTCCATACCCAATGCATTGGAGGTTATAACGTAACCACCCGTCCTGGTATTCACAGCACCACCCGTCATATGGTTTATAACATAACCACCCGTTACAATGTCCAAGTACCAATATAAAATCATAAAACATAAAACCAATATAAAGGAATGATAACATTTCCACATTTCAAACATAATATAACATAAATATATTGACATAATAGAATCTTTTATCAAAACCATTTTCAATACCAAAATACATAAAAGAGTATATGGTATTTATTTTATTCTAAAAACAATACGGCTTGTTGAGGAAGCCAAACACCAAATAATACTCGCGGCGGCGGAAAAAGTCGTTGTCACCGCATACGTTAAAAAAACATTCCTTTTTGTCGTTTAGTAAAACGCTTCGTAGAAAAAGATTCCTTTTATATAAAAGTAAAAGTCAATGGAGTTTATACACCGTATAAAAGAAAGTTGTGTATAAAATGAAATATGTCTCAATGAAAGGAGATTGAGACGAAGTCCCTTACCTTGGGTCCGACTTGACTCGATCGTTCTTTAATTTCCTGAATAATAAACTTGAGTTAATTTATACATGATTAAGAACCTTTTTAAATTTCATTATTCTTTTTATATCACTTATTGCCATGTTATAAACAATATGTAACCATTTAAGTTAATAATTATGTTTTTTCAATATTTGGTTATTAAGTCGAAAGTTGACTTCTTACAATTACATGTTGTTCATGTGGTCAAAAGTTCTTTATATCCAGAATAAAATTCCCGATTTGGATATAATATGTATCATATATATCCAGCATATACATGTATTTATAATATTACATAATCATTTAGAGGTAAGAAATGAAATGCACCATTCATGGAGACGGTAAGCCGTACGTACGCATGAACGCTACTTTCATTTCTTTGTCATATTAGTGGAATTAAAACTAAATGAGAGTTATGTATATTTTAATTCAAGAATTATATTCATCATTTAGATATATCATTAATTACATATATCCATTATATACATGTACTTTTAATAGTACATTACATTTGGGGATAAGAAATGAAATGCACCGTTCATGGAGACGGTAAGCCGTACGTACGCATGAACGCTACTTTCATTTCTATCTCATACTTTAATGGAAAAAAGTAATAATGATATAGAGGTATATTATAATTCCAGTATAACATCATATATAATAACTTTAAATCCATCCTTTACACGTCCCACATATGGCATTAACGAATCACATCACTTTGAGGGGGCGGTAGTCCGCACTTCCTTAAATGAAGATATCGTGTTTACCCACAATGGAAACCATAAAGGTATGCCCAAAATTAAAAATACAGAAGCTTAATGAAAAAAATAAACATATTATATATCATATATAAAAATAGTGACATCATAATGGCCACCCTTGAAGGTGTTAAATGAGTATTGAACAATCATCGTTTCGGGAGGCAGAATTTCGCCATCCACGGAAACCGTATGTTCTTTAACCATTTGATGTAGTTGTGTGAGATTGTAGCTCAAATAAATATTATAACAACATCCTAGAATATTGAAGATACTGGTGTTGTTACAAAAGAAGTAAATAAAAAGAGTTTAGAGGGCTGGAGAAGCAAAATAAAACAAATGAACAAGAGAGAATGAATTACCTCTAAAAGTGTAACTCCCTTTTGATTTGAGACTAAAGGCTTCCTTTGAAAGGATTCTTCCCAAAGGGAATCCTCTAGGATGAGTAGAGGGATGTGTAGAGAGTAAATGGGCAGGGGTTGGCCAAGCCAAAGGCTTGAGTAGTGTGTGAAATGAGGTAGAGGTGGGGGCCTTCTATAAGAGGAGAGGAGGGGCACTTTTGGAAAGTAAAGAAATATTACTTTATTTGAAAATGTGTTTCGGTTTTAAAAGGTCCCACATTGATATAATTCGTGGATAAGGTGATAAGGGTTCGAAATCCACTCATCCAATTGGTTTTGGCCATGTGTAGGTTTTAGATTTTTCACTATCTTTCCATTTTATTTAAATCGTCAAATAATGATGTCATCGCTGCATCATTATTATGTCATATATAATTTAATTTATTTAATGTCTAAAAATTATAAAAAAAAAATACTATGATGTAGGAAAGCTTTTTATCTTTCCAATTACTATTTATAATCAAAATTTGGACTTGTATAACCCCACTAAAAAATTATTTTAGTAAAACAATTTATGTAAGTGTCATTTTCTCTTTAACATTAAATAAAAATATATTAATGTCATTTTCCAACTAAAGTGGCTCAATGGGGTCCCCAAGTTGGCCCATGGCTTGTCTTGGTCGGCCATGACTCACCCAATAGGTGTAGGACAAGTGTCATGGTGTTTTCACATTCTTATAATACCATTTTTACCTTAAACTACACTAATTACATCTAATCGCGAATAATGAAAAAAAGTTACTATTCACCAAAAAAATATTTTAATCTAATTGAACCACATTTTACTTCTTAATGACAACCATGTATGTTGGATTTTCAAAATTCAATACACATTAGTGGTAAACTTTCATTTAACTGAAAAATCAGTTTGCTTGATTACCACTTAGTGGTTTCACTATTCATCAAAAATTGAAGTTTTTCAGAAAATTACCAAAAATTCACCCTAAGCTATATTTGATATTCCGAATTCAAAAATGAAGTCCATTTTACAAAATTCAAAACATATAAGTCAAATTAATTAATTTAATAATTAATTCCCGCTGTCATGACAAATAGCGTGTTTTTGTGAAACAATATGTATCAAAAGATTGACACCAGTTTAAGTCCAATTTCAAAGTGAAATTGATTCCAATGACCACCATTGGATTAACTGGTAAAAATATTTTCTAATTTCACTTTAAAACCAATTAAAATAATAATATAATCATATAAATAATTTAGATTAAAAAGAGGTTTTGAATTAACATACAACATTTTACACTATTCATAAAAAAAATGAACTTTATCAGAAAGGTACCAAAAATTTACACAAAGTAAATTTTGATGTCCCGATTCTAAATAAGAGTTATATTTGGTCCAAAATAAAGTATAAGAGTGATCAAAACTTTATTTAATGACGGTTCACCATTAAAAGGTGATAAGTGAACCTTTAGTGAAAATTAGAGTATATATGCCCTAAAATTGAACTCTTTCCGTATTTTAAGCCTTTATCTTTTATTGGGTAAATGTATAAACATTTAAAAACATATCTAATAATATTTTAGTTATTTCTATCCATTCCCGCCAGTACAACGGCTACTTGTTAACTAACATTTAAAATAATATTATTTTATTACTTGTGTGCTACGTAAGTTTCAAAGAAACTCATCGTTGCGTATCGGGTACGCTATCGAACATAGCAACCCCTTTAAAATAAAATTTATATTTAATTCGTAAATATTAATAAATATGAAAATTCTTTATTCTTTATTTACCTGGGATGTTACAGGCTACACATGTATTATACTAAACTGAATAGGGTACATAGCCAATAGATCAGTCCCAATGCATATATGGTCTACACACTAAGACCAATAGGGTAAAATATTTATAACTCTATTACATGTTGGTAAAACTATAGTAAAATAATCCCAATAGGGTAAATGGGTAGTATCCCAAGACCAATACCATATAAATATTGTAGTCTATTAGGTATACAGTATATGTTTTATATAAAAATCCTTATATGTATATTGGTTGTACCCAATTCAAAGAGGTTACAATAGTAGTATCCAAATACCATGATGGTAGATAGGTTATATCCCAACAAAAATAGGGTATATAGGTTTTCACACCAATCCCACTAGGTTATGGGAATCTGGAAGCATTTACTTATTCACTTGGATATGACTTCTTATGGTTTTTTATTTCCATATTTCATTTTTATTAGAATTTTTTATGTCACTAAGACATATGTTTGTCATATCAGGTATCTATATTCTTAAAACATGGTATATGATTGATCATTTTAGACTCTGGTCCATTTTATTATATATTTTGGAAATCTATTATTATTCCACATTCCTTTTAGTGAAATATTTCTTCTATTCTCATTATTAATTTTATTACTATAATCAATCCCTTGATAACATGTTGATATACTTTCCCTTATTATTTTTTTTATCAACACATTATAATGACTACATTCTATAGAATATAGAGATAAGTATAATATATGTGAAGTTAGGAAGGGTTTATAGTGTATTATATTGCGGAGAAATGTTCATAAGTTTCATGAAATAATTTGATTCTATATCTAGTCCACAAAGACACAAAAAGTCAAATTTTTTTATTGTTTTATTATTTGTAAGTTTAATTGTTTAAATTTATTTAATGATTGAAAATAAATGTCATATAGACTCTTGTTATATATAATTCATTATTTATTCAATGTGTTATTAGATATAAGTATAAGAGTTCAAGTCTAGGTATCCTAGTTTTCTATTGAAACATTGTTTAGTTATTTTTTTTACGTTAGTTTAATTGTATTTTAAGTTTATTTATTTATTTCTAGGTAATGGGGTATGGTAACCCTGAATAAAATGCTAGGTATATTTCCTAGGGATATGTCAATGTGTGGAATAACAACCTGAAATTTTATTGTTGTTTTGATTATGTGATTTTCCCAAAAAACAACAACACTATATAGATACTTTAATGGATATATCGTTGTGAAATTTATGAACCGATGGGAAATCACTAATTAAATTATTTTTTACTATGAAATGAAAAACTCGGAAGGGCATGATTAGTTTTCCAAGGATTGCACAGCTAGATCGATAATCCAATGGGATCTGATTTTGATTATCACATTCTCTTTTAAAACCATTATAAAGGATTAAAATATATTAGTATTCAAGGATGATTTAGATTATAAACCCTAATATGAATATGATAGTAGTCAACCAATGTTATGTTGTAGTGGTAGGATTATCCAATTATGTCATAGTATAAATGAATGTATCAGTGGTTTAAAATAATGCTTTATTATGGAATAACTATGAAGAATGAGTTTTCATAAATATAATTCTTATGATGTAATTTCATATTATCTTCACCATTATAGATTTATTATAAATTTTGTGATAGGATAATGAAAATCAAGTAGGGAAAGATGTGACTCTAGAAACTCATAAAGAGTAAATCATAGGAAAAATTTATAATCCTTCATATGATAAAAGTAGATATATTATTTAAAATTTAATTATAACTCGTGTATATCTTTTGGAAACCCTTAAATATTTCATTTGTGATTATTAATAAACGTATTGGGGAAAATTATATGGGGGAATGTTATGCACCAAGATTTTAAAATATATTTACCTTAAAAAAAATTTTTATCCATATTATTTCAATGGAAAGACAATATAAATCAATAAAAAATATAATAATTGAATATTATTAATAAAATATAAATTTTATAAATCCACCCATAAAAAAATTCAAATAAATGAGAAATTAATAACAAAAAGACCGAGAACAATTAATTTTTTATAAACCATTTTCCAATAAAAGCAGTTATTATTGATATATTTTATTTTGACATAGAAATTAAAAATAGAAAACATTTAATTATAAATTAAAAAATTCAAATTAATTTTTTAATTTATCATTTCCAAATTATCCCGAGGTGAAATATTTATATTTTTCTAAAATAATTGATTTTTAGGGGAATAGTAAAATAAGCAAATTTTATTAATATCGTCATTTTTTTGACAATGTTAATATATAGAATGAATTAGATATTGTTTTAAAACATTAATAAATATTATATACATGGAATTATAAATCATTTAAAAAAAATTTTGATTTCCTAAAACCAAATTTTTTCTTTTTAGAATCATGAGTAATATTTTGAAAAGAAAACTATTTTTATACCCTTATATTAAAAATTAGTTTGCATCACTGTTAGAAATTAAATATAAAAATTATGTTTTTTTGTTTTACATCAACATTTCTTTATTATTTAATAATTTAAATTGAAATTTTAGAAATAAATGTATGATTGTTAAGATTAATATTAATGACCATGATAATAGAAAAAGAGTGATTTTCAATGAATTGTTTTTTTATTATCTAGTTTTTAACAAAAAATAAATATATCTATTTCATATAATGAATTTTATAAATATTTTTTAACCTATAAAAACTATATCTTAATTAATATAATTGGTTATTATTGTTATGTAATATTCAAAACACATAGTAAAATAATATATTTATACAAAATTTTCCCAATATATTATATGTTTTATTTTAAAAGTTAATTTTATCTTATTTTGATGTTTTATATGACTATATAGAGACTATTTTTGGGTTAATACCATCCCTTTTCTGTAATTATTGTTATATAATATTTTATTAAAATATATATTACTTGGGTAAAAATTAGTAAACCATTTAAAAATGAAAAATGAAAAAATGTGAAAAAATATAATGGTAACTAACAATAAACATGTTTTAAAAATGTGAGAAAAAATGATAAATACTTTTTCAACCATATTTCACCCCACATTTCATTCTTTTCCAATATTATATCCATTGATCCTTTAATATTGTCAGGATATCATTGAAAAAGTTTTTTTAATTCACAAAAGTATCATTTAAATCATCTAATAAAGGGGGATCATGTACACCATATTTTTACACCCATTAAAAATTCATAGATCTACCAAAACAATTCCTTACTAACTCTAAAACAGTCTCTCCATATCCATGAATCATTTTTTCTTCCATAAGAACAAGCGATAAAGAATTATGTTGTTACTTATGAGAAATAACCAAAGGGATATGTACTGCTCTCAACGAAGATTTCTTAATTCTTTTCTCCATATACCCTATAAAACATTTTCATCAAATTAACATAAAAAACAAATGTATAAATAATTTTAAGAATTTTAATTATACTAGAGCAATATTTATTTTCTATCATCCTTTAAATCCATTAAATAAATTAAGATGTCATCATGTGAACATGTGGACCACGACCCCCATGAAAGGAACATTCTATTTATCATATCCTCCAACAATGAAGGAATTTTCAAATGTATTTAATATATAATATTTATATTTATATCACAATTACTATTATTTAATGATAATATTCAACTTTCTATATGTTATATAAAAAATTAATGTCGATTGTAAACTTAACAAATATAAAGATAATATTTCAATCAATCAGCTAGAGTTTTTTAGAATAGATTTGTGAAAAATGATATATAATTTTATATATGAATTATAATAATTCCAAAAATAGTATTATTGATATCTATTTTATATATAGTTTTTTATACTCTTCGAATAGTGTATGGGGTTCTCTCTATCTTATTCACCTTCAGCCTTTTTCTTTTACCAGATCTATTTTTCATTGGGTTATGAATATCATCAACACAATGTTTCCATATTAAAAATATTAAATTTAATTAAATTTCTACATTAATGATATTATTATTAAAATATTGAATAAATTTTTCTATTTAAATTGAAATTAGAAATTTGTATAATGTACCCATTTAAGTCCTCCAAAAGACGTTGGATTAATTTCATCATGAAATATTTTATTATTATAATGTACTCCTCCAAACAATTAACTACTTAAACTCATTTATATATTCATTAATCTCATCCAAATGTGAATAAAAGAATGTATCTTTGAGATTTAGAAGTTATATTATTCTATGGAACACTTATTAATCATAAATAATTTTTTTAATATTAATTATTCTGATTAATTGTGATACTAATTCCATGAATATATATTCACTATGAATCACAATTTTTATTGCATTATTTATAATTCATGATTATGGAAAACTCATCATACAAATGTCATAGTAATATCTATGTAACGTCCCAGACATGGGTGCCACACAACGGGTGCCCTGAGCCCGGTTCTCCACGTGACCTCAAGCGCATTTCCCCAAACACCAGAGGCTGCCGACTAGCAGTGAGGGCCCAGTTCGATAGTCGTTAAACTATGTCCTCATTTGTCAAAGTGTAGCACAACTGAATACCAAATAAACATACAACAAACAGCGGAAGCAGTAAACATACTCAACTGAAATAACTACAGCAGTGGATATAACCAATAGTATAAAATTAATGATGCTATATGTTTCAAGTTCTAAGAAAATAGCCAGAACATGTTATACATCAATACAATATAGCAGAAAATAGAGTACATCAAAACAAGCAAGCAGATGGTAGCGACATCGCAAGCCTAGGCTCAGTCCCATGCCCTCCTACTCCACAGCAACAGTCAAGTACCTGTATAGGGACTCTTGCCCCTATCTACACCTGCAGAAACGTAATCTGTTTGGGCCGAAAAGCATGACCTAAGCAGGGTGTGAGAAATATATCTCAGTAGGCACCCACCAAATGCTCGTGCCCAACTGCGTGTAAGCATGCAACAACAGTGTGAAGTAGTAAAATGCAATAAAGTAATCAGTACTCAAAAGTAACTAATTAATAGATATATTTCCATTTTATTATCCATTTAATGCATTCAACTTAGTAACTTTCTTGTGCTCAATAGCACCAAACCCTCAGGCCAACCAGAAGCTTTCCCTTAGGCTAAAATAGTAAACACACCTTCAGGCTATCCCTTAGGCCATACAGAATCCAACCCGCAGTTATTGCCCTCAGGCCTAACGGAAATTCTCGCCCTCAGGCAAACGAAGTGTCGCCCTCAGGTACAGAAGTGAATCCCTCAGGCACGAAAGGTTTCCCTCAGGCGGAATAACGATAGCCCTCAGGCTAAAACAGTCATGCCCTCATGCTAAAACACTGCAGTGCCCACAGGCTAATCACAACAACGCCCTCAGGCTAAACAGGTAACCGGGCCATGCCCAACAAGTAAACAAGCAGTAACAAGCAATTTCTATCAAGGCAATTCTACAATTACTACTTTAAAGGCATACCCTCGGGTATCCTGGCCAAATAGCTAAACAGAGAAACACACACCAAGGGTGGTTCCGGATCCAAGCAATGATCCGAACCAGCATTTTATTATCACAATTAAATACCTGATCAATTATAGGTATTAAATATAGCAACAGCCTCAGCCACACGCCACCCCAACATGGGTTCATGGAACAAAAACGCCCAAAACACATAGCAGTTGGAAAACTAAACACAAAGCCACCTACCTTATACGCCAACGAACGCTATACCCGAACGCCGACTCTAGAAACGCCCAAGAACGGCGTAGATCTGACGAAGAACAAAACTCATTCAAATGTAAATAACTTACATTAGGAGAAGAATTGGTAAGAACGATACCCAGAGAGGAGAGGTCATACACGTATGGTTCCAACAAAATCATCCGAAGCCGAATCGGATTCCAGACGAACGCCCGGTGGATCTTCAAAGATCTGGCCTCCTCTTTTGGCTCCAAAACGGCTCAAGTGTATCCTCTGCCAAATGAGCAGGCTACTGCCTCTTTTAATCCGAAAAAACAAAGTACACGACATGTACTTCCAAGTACACGGTGTGTACTCCCTTCATTTAACTATTCCTCTAGTGGCACTGCCACACTATTCATCCGTCGACATGTGTACACGACATGTACTCCTGAGTACACGGCGTGTACTACCTCCCAGCTGGCGGTGACGCCACCACCTTTTATTTTAAGCATGTCGATTGACTACACGGCGTGTATGTACCTCTATAGGGCGTTTAGTCGGTTCCTACACCCTTCATTGCCGGCATGGCTACATGCCCCGTGTACTCATCCTAACACGGCCAAAACTACACGGCGTGTGGATAAAGTACACGGAGTGTAGTTCCAAAATTTAGGATTTTCCCCATTTTCCATATTTTCTCAAAAAACACTTAAGGAAAAGGAAAAGAAGAAGCATGTAACTCTAATATAAGAACCAGGTTCTTACAAATATCCCCCCTTATAGAAATTCGTCCCCGAATTTCCCTTCCTAGGGTAGGGAAGAATAAGCTCAGAACAGCACTGGCCACTGAGCACGTACGTCGGCCTCCCGCTCCCAGGTCTCATCCTGCACTCGGCCATGCTGCCATAGCACCCGTATGAGAGGAACTGACTGGCCTCGGAGAACCTTCGTGCTCCTGTCAAGAATACTGATCGGATGCTCCTCAAAGGACGCATCATTCTGAAGCTCAACCTCCTCTGGCTGAAAGGTGTGAGACGGGTCTGAATGGTAGCGACGCTATTGAGACACATGGAAGATGTCGTGCATGGTTCGGTACCGCTGAGGTAACTGTAACCGATAGGAAACCAGCCCTACTCTATCCAGAAAACATGATCTCCGACCACGAACTCCAAAGGTCGTCTGCGGTTATCAGTATAAGACTTCTGACAAGACTGTGCGGTATCCATCCACTTCTGAATCAACTGGACTTACACAGATGTCTCCTACACGAGCTATGGCCCTAGTAAAGCTGCCTCACCTTCCTCTAACTAGCAGAAAGGTGATCGGCATGGCCTAACATATAAAGCCTCATATGGATCCATCTCAATAGTTTCCTGAAATCTATTGTTATAGGAAAACTTGAATAAGGGTATATGCTTCTTCCAAGATCCCCCAAAGTCTAGGATGCATGCGTGCAGCATGTCCTCTAGCACCTGTATCGTCCGGTCTGACTGGCCATCGGTTTGAGGGTGGTATGTTGTGCTCAAAAGCACCTGTTTACCAAGAACCCTCTAAATACTACGCCAGAAATGAGACCTAAAGCAGGTGTCCCTATCTGAAATGATAGATCGAGGGACCCCATGCAGACATACGATCTCTCAGATATACAGCCTTCTGAGCTCGTCCACACCAAAGGTCTCCTTGATTAGTAAGAAGTGAGCTACCTTCGTGAGTCTGTCCACAACAACACACACAGCGTCATTGCCTCGAGGTGACCTCAGCAATCCCGTCATGAAATCCATCGCGACGTCATCCCATTTTCACTCTAGAATGGGCAACTGCTGAAATAGCCCAGCTGGTCTCTGATGCTCTGCCTTCACATGCTGATAAGTGGAACACCTCGTAACAAAACCATCTATCTCCATCTTCATACCTGGCCACCAGTACAGACGTCTCAAGTCACGGTACATCTTGGTAACCCCAGGATGAACTTCCCAAGCTGAAGAATGAAACTCCCGCATCAGCTCCTCGTGTATATCCCCTAGAACCCATACACGTCCATGGAAATGAAAAACCTCATCATCGCCTATCGTCCAATCAGGAGGAGGTTCCTCACTTGCCACCGACTCCCGTAGAACTAGGCCCTCTGAAACCGATAGGGGCTCATCCTCACTTGGTCCAGGAGGGTAGTAGTCACAGCTAACGAGGAAAGATAAGTCTGCCCCTAGCTATCATGCACCTCCAGATGCATCTCAGAGAACAATTCCATAAGCTTCCACTCACCACTGGACTCTTGTACTGCATGTGTCTGAGTCTTCCTACTCAGTGCATTGGCTACTGCATTACCTTTACCAGGTGTATAGGCAAGCTCAAAATCGAAGGACTGTAGGTACTCAACCCACCTTCTCTGTCTCAGATTCAGGTCATCCTAAGTAAATATATACTTGAGGCTTTTGTGGTCGGTGAAAACCAAAAAACGCTCTCCCAATAGGTAATGTCTCCAATAGTGCAATGCATGAACAACTGCAGCCAACTCGAGATCGTGCGTTGGGTAATTAAACTCATGTGGCCTCAAGTGTTGATACCCATATGCAACAACTCGGTCGCCCTGCATCAAAACGGCCCCCAGCTTAATCCTTAATGCATCACCGTAAACTGTATAGCTCTTCCCCTGCTCTAGGTGTATCAGTATCGGTGCTGATGTCAGCCTTCCCTTTAAGTCCCGAAAAGCTGTCTCACAAGCTTCTAACCAAACGAACTTCACACCCTTCTTAGTCAGACCTGTCAACGGTGCTGCTAAGTGGGAGAAGTCCTGTATGAAGCGTCTGTAGTAACCTTAAAGCCCTAAGAAACTCCGTATCTCAAACACGTTCTTGGGCCGCTCCCAGGAAACTACCGCTCTCACCTTCTCTAGGTCTACAACAACTCCTGCTTCTGAGATGATATGAACCAGGAAGTGAATCTGTTCCATCCAAAAGTATAACTTCGATAGCTTAGCATATAGACGATGCTCTCTCATTGTACTCAATATGATCTCAATATGGGAGGCATGGTCGTGTCGAGTGTGAGAGTACACCAAGATGTCGTCCACGAATTCTACCACAAATAAATCAAGATATAGATGGAGAACATGATTTATCAGAGCCATGAAAACTGCTGGCACATTCTTGAGTCTGAACGGCATAACCGTATACTCATATAGACTATACCTACTCCTAAAATCTGTGAGAGGTATATCAGATGGTCTAACACGTATCTGATGATATCAGGATCTCAAGTCAAACTTCGAGAACACTCGTGCTCCACAAAGCTGATCAAACAGATCATCTATCCTCGGAAAGGGATATCGGTTCTTAACCGTAAACTGGTTCAACTTCTGATAATCCAAACAAATTCTGAGGGTACCATCTCCCTTCTTCGCAAAAAGGACCAGAGAACCCCAAGGAGAAGTACTGGGTTGGATAAAACCCTTTTCCTATAACTCCTCTAACTGCCTCTTGAGCTCCTACAACTCAGGCGTGGCCATCCTATAAGGAGTAATGGACACCAGTGCTTCTCCTGGAACAAGATTGATAGAGAAATCCACCTCACGCACTGGAGGTAGACCTAAAAAGTCTTCCGGGAAGACATCCCTGAAACGATCAACAACTGGAGGGAAATCTGTCGGAAAAGTCCCCTGATCATCTAGATATAAGCTCACAATCTGGGTTGTGACTCCACCTCGCCCATGATTCTCTGGTCCATCTCGACTCACTTGATCATCCCACTTTCCCTTGTATAGAAACTCCTCGCCCTCTCGTGACGTGAAACGTATCCTGCGACGATAGCAGTCTAGAAAGGCTTGAAAGGGAACCAACCAGTCCATCCCAAGAATGAAATTATAGCTCTTCATCTCTAGTACATAGAGGTCCCATAGAAAGTGACACCCACCAACCTCAAGGGGGCACTCCTTACACTAACGCACATGAACCGTCCAATTTTCCAACAGAGTGTCTAGCGTCAAGATATCAGAAGAAGCAGAAAAACTGAGCCCAAGGCTCTCCACAGCGGGTACAGATACAAAACTATGTGTAGCACCCGTATAAAAAAGTACGGAAGACAAGATAGAAGCTTCTAGAATAGTACCTCTGACTGTCGAAGGTCCGAGATCCTCCTCCTGCTGGGTCGGTTGCACTGCATATGCCTGTCCAGGGTCGTGGCCCTGCGACACAGCCTGGCTACCCTGAGTTGTCCCGCCCTGTTGCCTCGGAGATCCTGGTGTTTTTCTACCACGGCCACGACCACCATCTCTGCCTGCACGCCCTGACGTATTCCAATTCCCTGAATGGTAAGAAGCCAGTGGTCCTGCTCCCGCATGTGGAGTCCGCACAGAACCCCTCTCACTAGCCACTGGTAGAAACGCCCTACAAAAGCGCTGCAGATGACTCATCTTGCCGCAATCTCGGCACTCCACTGTGTCTCGTGGACACTGCGGTCTCTTGTGCCCCTCTCTGCCACACTGGTAACACCTGATCGGGCCACCCGAAGAAGCTTCCTGGCTGGTACTGCCAGCCTGAGAGAAGTCCATCTGTCTCTTTCTCTTGCCAGCAGAAATAGTACCAGTAACTGGTGTTGAACCACCCTAGCCCATACCACTATCTTCCCATAGGTTCCTCTATGTAATCAGCGCCAGGTTCACAATCGCGTGTACAATAGGCAACCTGAAAACATTCACCAGCGCTCAGATTTCATACCGAAGACCATCCTCAAAACGTTTAGCTCTCAACGTCTCATCACCCACCAGCACGGGTGCAAAATGCTAAAGTTATGTAAAACGAGAAGAGTAGTCCATCACCGACATAGCGCCCTACTGCAGATTCATGAACTCTCGAGTTCTATCTACCCTCAGCGTCTCGGGAAAGAAGAATTCATAGAAGACTGCATGAAAATCTTTCCATGCCATGTCCCTGTGATGCTCTGACTGAGTGGTAACATCCCACCACCTCTTGGCAGAATCACGTAGCATATATGTCGCGAGCTTGACCCTCCACCCCGGAGGTGTCTCAAGATGATGGAAAATAGTTTGCATCGATCCTAGACAGGACTCTACAGCATGTGGTCTGCCATCCCCTGAAAATGTAGGTGGATGTTGCTGCTGAAAGATACGCGTCAGCTCGGCCATAGATGTGGCAGCCTGCGGTGCTCCCTGAAAGGTCTGCATGAACCGCAATAAGCCATCACGGAACTGCGCCTCCGAGCCTGTGTCTGGTATAACAGTTGGTGTCGCATCTGGATCTGCTGGTGGATCAACTAGTAGCCCATGGCCCACCATCTCTGGAATATAATCGTCGCCACTCTCCTAGAGAACAAGTCACGGTCGTCTAGGTTGCATGACTCTACAAGGTCAAAGTCATGCCTCAGATTTAAGATTATTAAGACCGAAACGAAGGAACCACAAAGGAACAAGAGAAAGAAGGCGTTTCAAAATTTGTAGAACAAGACTACATGGTGTGTACACTGACTACACGGTGTGTACATGACTTCCTTTCCCCTACTCGGGTCCTTCTACATGGCTAATCCACACATATTTCGTTCAACAAAACTTCACGGAATGTATAATATATACACGGCGTGTACGATGTTATTTTCCAACTTCCTGTGTCCTATGTGACACGGCTGACTACTCGGATTTACTTCACATGGTGTGTTACACCCGTACACGGCGTTTACAACACCCCGTTTCCCAGCCACACGACTAACTCCACACGGTCTGTCCTCGCACAAGACTACACGGCGTGTCCCAAAGGTACACGGCATGTTCAGGGAGAGGTGACATCGACCCGTGTTGTTAGTTACACGGCCGAGTCCACAGGTCACACTACATGGCGTGTCTATAACTGACACGACATGTTCTGTCGAGGAGTTCACCGACCCGTGTTGTTAGTTACATGGCCGGACTCCGGGTCACACTACACGGCGTGCACAAAATGACACGGCGTGTTTTACCCAAGACCTTCCCTACCCCGTGTCGCTACCCGCACGGTTTGTGACACGGGAAGAGAATACACGGCGTGTACTCGGGGTACATGGCGTGTACTCAAAAAGATCATTTTTCTTCCCGAATAGAAGAACACACACGGTGTGTATGAGGTCCTACACGGCGTGTGTTCTAGGTTTTCCGAACAGTATGCCTCAGAAACTTCTCTAGAACCCAGAAAAAACTAAAAACCAACACCTAAGTGTCAAATTCCGATCTGTGAGGTCCCTACTCCCCACGAATCAAAGTTTGACATCTTATTGTGTTATAACCAGTAAACAGTCAATGACCCACCAAATTCCGGTCAATGGGGGCCCATACTCCCCAAAAACCAAAGTTTGGCGTCCATTCTATAAACAAGCTCAAACAAACATACCATATCACAAGGCAGGTATTTATCAAGTAGCTATTACAACAACATGCTTTATTAGCACAACAACATGCAAATTCTAATGAACCTACATGGCATGGAAACTATGCATGACTTGTGATATCTAGCATGTGCCTATATGATTAATGAGACGACATACCCTCATCTCATCGGGTTGCAACTAAATAGAACCCACAGATCAAATATAAACAGCATAATCCAAGTGTGTCACCCAACGGTGAAAACATATCAACCGTAAAATTGCAAGATCAAAAGAATGAAAAGTACAAGGTAGACTGGCTTTCCCCTATACAAGGGTTAGATACGCCCGAGCACAGCTTATTACCAGCTACCGTTCATCCTAACCCTGACTATGGCTCCAAACAGTAAGTCAAGAAAATAAACTCCTCTGATACTACTTTGTAACATCCCAGACCCGGGTGCCACGCAACGGGTGCCCCGAGCTCGATTCTCCACGTGACCTCAAGTGCATTTCCCCAAACGCCAGAGGCTACCGACTAGAAGTGAGGGCCCAGTTTTGATAGTGGGGAAACTATGCCCTCATTTGTCAAAGTGTTGTGCAACAGAATACAAAATAAACATACAATAAACAGAGGAAGCAGTAAACATACACAACTGAAATAACTACAGCAGTGGATATAACCAACAATATAAAAGTTATGATGCTACATGATTCAAGTTCTAAGAAAACATCCAGAACATGTTATAAATCAATACAATATAGAAGAAAAAAGAGTACAACAAAACAAGAAAACAGATGGCAGCGGCATCGCGAGCCTAGGCTCGGTCCCATGCCCTCCTACTCCATAGCAACAATCAAGTACCTGTATAGGGACTCTTGCCCCTATCCACAACTGCAGAAACGTAATCTATTTGGGCCGAAAAGCATGACCCAAATAGGGTGTGAGAAATATATCTCAGTAGGCACCCACCAAAGGCCTTATCCCAACTGCGGGTAAGCATGCAACAACAGTGTGCAGTAGTAAAATGCAATAAAGTAAGCTGTACTCAAAAGTAACTAATTACCAGTTATATTTCCATTTTATTATCCATTTAATTCATTCAACTTAGTAACATTCTTGTGCTTAACAGCACCAAGCCCTCAGGCCAACCAGAAGCTTTCCCTCATGCTAATATAGTAACCACACCCTCAGGCTTGCCCTCAGGCCATACAGAATCCAACCCGCAGGTATTGCCCTCAGGCGTAACAAAAATTCTCACCCTCAGGCATATGAAGTGTCACACTAAGGCATAGAAGTCAATACCTCAGGCACGAAAGGTTTCCCTCAGGCAGAATAACAACAACCCTCAGGCTAAAACAGTCACGCCATTAGGCTAAAACAGTACAGTGCCCACATGCTAATCACAACAACGCCCTCAGGCTAAACAGGTAACCGGGCCATGACCAACAAGTAAACAAGAAGTAACAAGCAATTCTTCTCAAGGATATTCTACATTTACTACATTAAAGGCATACCCTCGGGTATCCTGGCAAAATGGCTAAATAGAGAAACACACCCTGGGGGTGGTTCCGGATCCAAGCAATGATCCCAACCAGAATTTTATTATCACAATTAAATACCTAATCAATTCTAGGTATTAAATATAGCAACAGACTCAGACACACGTCACCCCAACATGGGTTCATGGCACAAAAACACACAAAACACACAGCAGTTGGAAAACTAAACACAAAGCCACCTACCTTATACGCCAACGAACACTATACCCGAACGCCGACTCCAAAAACTCCCAAGAATGGCGTAGATCTGACGAAGAAAAAAACTCATTCAAACGTAAATAACTTACGTTAGGAGAAGAATTGGTAAGAACGATACCGGGAGATGAGAGGGCTTACCCGTGCGGTTCCAACGAAATCGTCCGAAGCCGAATCAGATTCCAGACGAACGCCCGATGGATCTTCAAAGATCCAGCCACCTACTTTGGCTCCAAAACGGCTCAAGTGTCTCCTCTACCAAATGAGGAGGCTACTGCCTGTTTGAAGCCGAAAAAACAAAGTACACGGAGTGTACTCCCAAGTACACGGCGTGTACTCCCTTCATTTAACTGTTCCTCTGGTGGCATCGCCACACTGTTCATCTGTCGACATGAGTACACGACATGTACTCCTGAGTACACTGCGTGTACTGCCGCCCAACTGGCGACGACACCACCGCCTTTCAGTTTAATCCTGCCGACTGACTACACAGCGTGTAAGTACCTCTATAGGGCGTGTAGTCGGTTCCTACACCCTTCGTCGCCGGCAAGGCTACACGCCCCGTGTTCTCATCCTATCACGGCCAAAAGTACACGGTGTGTGGATAAAGTACAAGGCGTGTAGTTCCAAAATTTAGGATTTTTTCCCATTTTCCATATTTTCTCAAAAACACTTAAGGAAAAGGAAAAGAAGAAGCCAGTACCTCTAAAATAAGAACCGAGTTCTTACAATCTAAAAATATAAAGTTAAAATATCATATAATTATTTAATAGAAATATTTTAACTCAAATGGTACTATTCCTAACTCATTGATTATGAATTCATAGTCGCCAATACACTACTGAAATTATTGGGTACTCTTTCAATGATTAGAATTAATAATCTAAATTTTAAGACTAAATTTATGAACTCCCAAAATAATCTTAAAAATTTGAAAATAATCTTTTGATGTATTCAATTACACTTCCAAATAAAAAAGTTAATATTATTAACTTATTGGTTAACTTTATAAAGTCATCACTTCAGCCTTCAAATGTAGATCAACATCATTTTTTTATCGAATGTTCATATTTGAAAAACCACAGCATAATATCATATTTATATCCTTATACAAATACTTATAAATAATCATCAAATAAAATCTTAAATCATCAATTTATAATGCTTCATCATATTTTAATCATGAAATATAAAATTTAATCTCATTTGATTTCTTATCTGCATAGAATTATCTACATTGTAGAATTTCATTAAATTATCACAATTTAAGGAATTTAAAAACTATCATATTAAATGATTATTATGATTACTTCCAATATCCCCTTGTATTTTTTAAATTTTTACCATATATGGTATTCTATTATATTAATTGGATATTGTTGAAATGAAAATTATGTAAATGGATCCTATGATATGGACAATAACAATTTTTATGTACGAAATAATCCTTATAGAACTCATGAATCTTCTATATAAAGTCACCAATAACTCTAATTAATTCTTGAATTACTCTAACTAACATTTACCGAGAAAATGTTTTCGAAGTTCAAACCAAATCTTACAAATTCGTGAAATTACTTTTAAGAAGTTGGAAGTTGTAAAATTTCATCTTGCAATTCTAAAGTTCATGAATACTTAAAATAAACTTTACAATTATTTCAAAAATCCTCAATGATTTTACTTAATATATTATAATTATTTTAATATGATTTTGAGTATGATTTATTCACAAGAACCATAAGAAAATATAATATTCTTATCCATTAAAACACCTCCAATTCATGTTTTAATTACTTAATGAATTTTTGAAGTATTTTTTTAACCATTTCCATTATTATTCCAAAATCCTTACAGTATTTATTATACCCACCATTAATGAATTTCATGAATAAATATAATCTATATGTCAATATTAATTTTATACTTCTTCAAACCTTCACATAACTGATATCTATCATATTTTCCGGCTTTCTTACATGAAGAATACCATAAAAAGTATCACATTTTGTTGTACCATATAAAATATATTCAATTGAGATCTCCATGAAATAGAATTATAATCTTTTTTTATTTATAATGGAAGCAACTCACTTATTTTTCCACCTATTTATATACGCATATCGAGGAAATCATATTGTGATAGATTTCATAATCTTTGTCAACATTTACGATATTTAGTTGGGATAATCACCCTATAGACCTACACACACCCTTTTAAAAAAATACTATCCTTAGAACACCCACATCAAGCTAATTAATCCTTATAAAAAATTACATTGAAACCCCATAATAATATTTCTAATAAAATTTAATTATTTAAACAAAAATGTAGTTAATATCTCCAAAAAATACATAATATGGAGAAAACTAAACAAATAAACACATCTCTAAAATTCATCCCATGGTACTAAAACATTTTTCCAAAATATTATTTGATATAATTAGATTAAGATAAGAACCATTTAATCATTTAAAATAATTTTAAATCCAATCATTTAAAACTAAAAAATATAAAAATAAAAATAATATTCCCTGTAATCCAAATTTAAATCAGAAAACAAAATATATCCTTAAAAAATAAATTTTAATTCACTTTTTATCCACACCACTGTCCATGCAAAATGAATCCAATTAGAATAACAACAATGAAATTCAATTCATTTACAAAACACTATAATTTAAATATATCTTAAAATATTTTATAGGACTAATAAAACTATAAAATGGTATATTATCAAAATAAGATGTTTAATTTAATTGATATTTATGAATAAATTCATTAAATCATAAAAATCATGTCACTTTTAAAATAATCAAATCGTCGTTTTTTCCCTAAAAATCATTATTATTTCAAAAAAAACAATTCTTCTAACCTAATAGAAAAAATCAAATCCTATATTTTAAGACTATATTTAATTCAAAATAAAACCATTTCAGATCATTCGATGGATTCCTATGAAATAATCTATGTAGAGGCCTGATGCCTGACGTACATGGAAATTACATTACTTTTGCGGAATACTTAGTACATAACAAAAACACACACACAAGGATCGTAATAGTTTAGTGTCTTTGGAAACTCAGAATATAATCTTCTAATCATGGTGAAATATTTTCAACATCTCCCATAAAGATCTTTCTTTTTTTATCTAAAACCATTCTTTATATCCTGGGGAAAAGAAAACATAAAAGGGTGAGCTCAAATGCTCAGTAAGGGTAAAAAAAAGAAATATCAATCACATCATAAGAACATAACATTTTGGAAATCTTAACCTGCAAAAGAGAGCATAATTTCATAACATGGGATAAATGATAGTATTGAAATGAATTCCCAATAATCATAACTTAAATCCTGAAACTTTGTCTCATACACACATAATCATAGATAATCATTTCTTATTAGTCACGACTCATTGCCAAGACTATCTTAGTGGACAAAGTCCCTTTCTGAACCGAGTTCATTCCTTGTTTCAGTTCTGTTTCACTGAACCGGTATAACCTACCATTCCAGAAATGTCTATATCATGATATATAAAATCTTTACCTAATGAATTTGAGGGAGATATAGGCCCCACACATCTCATGATGAAACTATTCTTATGTGTGCCACAAAAAATCATAAATCAGACATCATTGCATAACCCATGTAATAAAAATGGGAATCTTAAATGTCGTGACATCATCAAACAATTCATATAAGATACAGGAATTCATAAAAATAATTCCATCACAACATAATCAAATCAATGTAATAATAGGGTAGAAACAAAACCCTATATTATCTTAGATGGAAAATAATTTTGATAAAACACTTGAACTCCATTCTTGAGGAAAATATCCTTTCTACTTCAAAAACACTTTTCCTTTCTTAACATGTCATACAATTTTAAAATAAAAGAAGTTGATTAAAAATTAAATTGAAAACATGTAAAGGAAGCTTTTTGGAAATAATGATTTAAAAATCCATTCATGCCGTATAAGTTAAAAAAACATTCTTCTCGAACTTTTGTCAGAAAAGTCAAAAAGTACCTCGTACGAAAAACGACAAAATATTCCTTTCATATCTTTAACTAATAACTCACCGAAGGGTAAAATAGGTTTTTTTTTTAAATTTAGGTGGATGGAAATAATATTACATATTGAGGGAACATGGATGTGGATGATAAAATACACCCCATTAAATACCAATGTATAAGCAATCTTGGATAAAAATGAGATTGTGATATTTCCTTTACCTTAAGTCCGATTTGCTTCGTAAGTGTTCAAACCTCCTGTATAATGATTTAAATAATGTCATTAACTTATTACAGAATCATATTCATTGTTATTATATCATATATGGTTCACTTATGACTTTATATTACCTGTTCTTTTGTAAATTCGATGTTAAAGAAGCATTTTGGGTAAAATCGTTTCATTTATTGTAGGTGTTTGGACTTGTTGTTATTGACATTATTATTACTTATATAATGATTTACTTCCTTCCAGAATATAAAACATGATTTATATATCATATATATTCAATATATATATATATAATAGATAGACAAATGAAATGAAACACACCGTTCATGGAGACGGTAGTCTGTACGTACGCATGAACGCTGTTTTCCTTTCTTTATTGTCCTGAATGGAAGTAAGTAGATGAAATAAATATATACATAAATCCAGTAGATTTATAATGTCATATATTTCATTATTATTTCTTATATATACTTTATAATCATTCTTAAATGGTTAACATGGAGAATGAATCTCATCGCGTCGTGGAGACGGTAGACCGTACGTACGCACGAGCAATGATATCATTCTCATGATCGTGAAATTGTGTTGAAGTGTATGTATAATATTTCAGTATAAATATCACTTTATAATAATCATATATAGTTACTCATTACACCATTACACCCATAAAATTAAGGTGGTGGTGGAAAATAGATTACACCACGTCGTGGAGACGGTATTCTGTACGTACGCACGCGCGGTGATTTCCTTTTTCCGTAGGATGGATAGAAGGTTAATTAGAGTTGTTTCATATTTATAATAACATATCAGTTTATAAGAAATACTTATGTTATTACTTTATAATGAAAAAACTAAAGAAGAAGAAGTTGAAGAAGAAAGAAATTGAAAAAGATCGTAATGGATATTACCTCTTTTTGACGCGCCTTTTCTTAACCTCCACTTAAAGAACTAAGGATGGTCTTTGAAAAATACCAGGACCTCTAGGATGCTACTAGTGATGGGGAGAATATATTTTGTCAGGGGTTGGCCGACCTTGAATGCTCAAATTTGTGTGAGGAGGAGAGGGAGGAGGTGCCCTTTTATAAGGGAGGAGAGGGGCACCTTTGGGAAAACTAAAAATATTATTTTATTATAAAGTCAAGTTCGGTTTTAAATAGCTCCAAATTGATATATTTAAGAGCTAAGGTGTATATGGGTCGAAATCCTCTAATCCAATAGAATTTAGACAAGTTTAGGTATCAATTTTAACCTTATCATTTAGATTTAACTTTAAGTTAGAGAATTTAACTTTTACCGTGTCTTCTTGTTTTCTTACACTATAAGGTTAATAAAATTACTATATCAAGCCAAAAGAACCCCAAGTTGTTTATTATTAATATATCTATTCTTATCTATGTCATTTGGCCGAACCTTAGATTTTTAGGAATTAAAAAACAATTAATAATATAATATTTGTTTTAAAAACTAATTTATGTCAATTTTGACACTATTTGGTACATGATTTTTATGAAATTCATAACAGAATGATAAGTTCGAAAAAAGTTACTTATATCAACAATAACATGTCATATTAACCTATAAAATTAATTTATGTCATAAAAACTCTCAAATTACATTTATATTGGCATTTATAACATCAATTATGTCAATATTTCATTAATAAGACAATTACTGCATCATCATTGTGTCATAATAAATGATAATTATTTAATCCCTAAAAATTCTAAATAAATTTCTATGATGTAGATAATTGTATTAGATTTCTGGATACTTTTCATGTTTGAAGTTTCATAATGTTTATCACTAAATTAAAATTATTATACATATAAGATTTAAGAAAGTGACATGTTGTCACATTCTTTGGTTTTAATAATAATTAAATTATTTTCATGGAAAAAAGTCCATAAAATGAATCTAATCCGAGCCTTAGGTTATATGGGTATACTTTTATCCATACAATATGACTTTTCCGAGTGTTAGGGTAATTTTATAATCTTATATTTACCCTTAATTACCCGATTTACCTTTAACTATAGTAAATAAAATTTATCGTAGTTACTATTCACAATGCCCAAAAATAAAAAGTAGCTTATTAACATAATTTGGTCCCACTGATTCCAAATATGGAATCCATTTTTCCATATTAAATACACAAAATATGCAGAAATTAAATTAAAATTAATCCTGTTGTCGAAAGAAAGCAGGTTTTTCTTTAAAACATTGCAAAAGATTGAATTGTTTTAACCTACGAATTCAAGGTAAAATAAATGCTAATGAGATACATTATATTGAATGGTAAAAATATATTCTATTTATAATTTAAAACCATTCAATATTATAATTTAACCACATAAGATATTACGATGAAAAAAGTTGTTTTGAATTAAAATATAGCGTGTTTTTACTATTCATTAAAATATGAAAGTTATCGGAAAAATATCAAAACTTTATCTAATGTAAATTTTTATATACTGATTCAAAAGAAGATTTTTATTTTTTCAAATTTAACATATAAACATGTCAAAAACTAGATTTAATGTGGTTGCGCCATCAAAAGTCGGCAAAACTGCATTTTTTGAAAAATACTTATTTTACCCGAAAAATTTATTTTGTTCATAGGCCATGTTCTAGAAAATGTGTAAGATGAATAATAATGTTATAAAATTCAAAATTTAGTTAATACTATTCATAAAGGCTAGTTCTTGAAAATATTATAATAATATATCGTTGTTTATTAAAACCCGGTATTGCGTACAACACACGCTATCGAGGAAGGTCGCGATTGCGTGTAATGCAAGCCAAGTTAGGGTTTCATGTTGTGAAAGAATCCTTTGTTGTTTTATATAACAGAATCCAACCATATTTCATTTATACATTGAATATATATATATATATATATTCAATGTTGCGTAGAATAACTATTATCAAAATTGTGTGTGACACGATCCAAGAATAGTGTTGCGTATACTGCAAACTAATACGGTGTTGCATATAGCGCAAGGTAATATTGGTGTAGAATACAACACAAGACATTAATGAAATTAAAGGAATATTTTTCATAAAATCACGAGGTGTTACCTTCTACCCCCCTTAAAATGAATTTCTCCCTCGAAATTCATCAGGGTTATAAATGGTTTACTACTCGAAAGTTTGATTAATAGAAACCCACATCGTAAAAAGGAATACCAAAATATGGCTTTAAAAACTAAAGTATGAAATGTAACGGTTACCCAAATTAACTCATCACTGGGTTTCCATATAGGTGAAAATATGGATATGGAAGAGAAATCTAACCATCATGTTCTGATGGAGAGTGGTAGAGAACATGGCTATGGAAAAGCCAACAATCGCAAAGACATAAATTTGTGATGATTCATCAGATATAAGATCACTAGGATAACATTTTTGGTTTTCAATATCATTTCCCTAAAGTTGAAAAATTTTGAATTAGAAGAAATACTTACTTGATTTTGGTACAATCTCACTGTTGTTCGTGCTTTGAACTATTTCCACTCCATATCTTAAAGAAATAAAGTTGAATTTGTTATTCATGAAGTGTTAACAGATCATGTGATGGAATGATGGGTCATTCCATCTTTTTCAAACAAAAGTTTAGCAATAGTTATCAAATATACATAAGTCCGTCTTTGGTGAGGTTAATCATATACGATTCCAAAAATGAACTTATACATCATATATCATACCGATTAATAAAATAAAACTAGTTTCTACTAACTAGGGACTTTTTTTAGGCCAGTGGTATGCGATAAAGGCTCGTCTCACTTTAGTTATGGGTTTGATTCCCACATCCTTGGCCGACGCGATGGGTTGTCGCACATCTTTCAGGTTGTCCTTTTTCTAAAACTACATTATTATAACATCCCATCAACAATATCAAAAAAAGTTTTATCCTTAAACAAGACTAACTTATGTCCAACATAATCCATTCCAATTTTTAGGCTTATCTAAAATACTTCGGTCCAAGATCATAGTATTGAGAAAATGATCACGTGAATGCCATCATTTATCCCTCATATATCTTGTTCGTCACATTCCAGTCATGTGAATACCATAATCATGTAATCTCTTGAAAAATGAATACCCATTGAATCTTAGTGAGAACATGAGTAGTGTCGAAAGATAACTCTTTCCACATACCAAAAACCTCAAAATTCTATATACTTAGTCTTTATATCAATCATGAGCTCATGAATACTGTCAAACATTTCATTTTTTTCATATCCCTTTATTATGCGCATATCATCTTTTTTTTAAAATATCTCAATCACTTTCCATGGTTACCAGTACCATAAAATTATTGAAAACCACAATAGACTAATACAAAAATATTATAATAAGCCATAAATGTACCTCAACAACATTATTCTTGAATAACAATACATAAACACTTCAACCCATCCTCCTTAATGATTGTCTTGGAATAATTCCTTCCTTGATTTAGAAGTAACTTTTTAGGCCAGGGCATTGAGTTGGGTAATGCCCATGTTCTCCACAAATAAGACATTGAAATACACAATAGTATATCACTCTATGACCCTTTTCTCCACACAGATAACATTTGTCCCTCCATTTGAGGTATTCCTCGAGGTTCTTCTTCCCTTCTTTAGAAATATCAATCTTCCTTTCTTTATGCTCCTCCACATGCGAACATGTATAAAAGTCTATCTTCCTCTTATTTGTTGAATTAGGCATACCACTAAATTTCACCTTGTTAGTCATATATCGCGATGACTGATTCGGCATAATCACAATATCTTTCTCTCTAGGCATTACACAATTTTTTTGCTCATAGTCACCAATTTGTCCATTGGATTCAATGTTAACTGAATTCCTTCTGGTTGCCTCCATTAACTAAAACACAAAAATAATTCTGTTGGAGGAAAAAATCATGCTAGAGAAAACAACATAGTAAAGGGGGAGTACCCTCAATATCTACCATCTTAGGTTAAATTCTAATATCGTTACCATAGTTTGTATACTTATCCTTAGGGACATCCCTAGACATACCATAGAAATATCTCTAGGGATCTCACTAACGTTTTCGCATCCTAGTTTCCAAAGGTTGACTAAACCTTTCCTCTGATACCAACTGTAGCGGTCTGGAATTACTTCCAGTGGACTATAATTGATACCTATCAGGGCACTCCATGGGCGGCAACACCCACTGGGCGGGACACACCACCATCCCCAATGGCCGCCATTTCCTCATGAAGCCCTTGGGTGGAGAGCCATGCTTCGTCCAATGCTCACATGTGAGAGTTCCCAAGGATCGGATACATTCCTACCTCCTTTGCCTCTGATACCAACTATAGAGACACGAAGCCTGACGTACATGGAAATTACATTACTTTTGCGGAATACTTAGTACATAACAAAAACACACACACAAGGATCGTAATAGTTTAGTGTCTTTGGAAACTCGGAATATAATCTTCTAATCGTGGTGAAAGATCTTCAACATCTCCCATAAAGATCTTCCATTTTTTACCTAAAACCTTTCTTTATATCTTGGGGAAAAGAAAACATAAAAGGGTGAGCTCAAATGCTCAGTAAGGGTAAAAAAAAGAAATATCAATCACATCATAAGAACATAACATTTTGGAAATCTTATCCTGCAAAAGAGAGCATAATTTCATAACATGGGATAAATCAAAGTAGTGAATTGAAATCCCAATAATCATAACCTAAATCATGAAACTTTGTGGAATAAACACATAAACATAGAGAATAATTTATTATTATTCAAGACTCATTGCCAAAACTATCTTAGTGGACAAAGTCCCTTTCTGAACCGAGTTCATTCCTCATTTCAGTGCTGTTTCACTGAATCGTTATAACCTACCGTTCCAGCCATGTCTATCTCATGAGATATAAAATCTTTACCCAATTCATTGGAGGGATATATAGGTCCCACCCATCTCATAATGAAACCATTCTTATGTGTGCTACAAAAAATCATAAATCATACATCATTGCATAACCCATGTAATAAAAATGGGAATCTTAAACATTGTGACATCATCAAACAATTCATATAAGATAAAGGAATCCATAAAAATAATTCCATCACAACATAATCAAATAAGTGTAATAATAGGGATAGAAACAGAACCCTATATTATCTTATATGTAAAATAATTTTGATAAAACACTTGAACTCCATTCTTGAGAAAAATATCCTTTCTACTTCAAAAACACTTTTCCTTTCTTAACATGTCATACAATTTTAAACTAAAAGAAATTGATTAAAAATAAACTTTAAATCTTGTAAAGGAATCTTCTTGGAAATAATGTTTTAAAAATTTATTCATGCCGTATATGTTAAAAAAACATTCTTCTCGTACCTTTGTCGGAAAAGTCAAAAAGTACCTCGTACGAAAAACGACAAAAGATTCCTTTCATATCTTTTACTAAAAACTCACCGAAGGGTAAAATAGGTTTTAAAAAAAATGTAGGTGGATGGAAATAATATTACATATTGAGGGAACATGGATGTGGATGATAAAATACACCCCAGTAAATACCAACGTATAAGCAATCTCGGATAAAAATGAGATTGTGATATTTCCCTTACCTTAAGTCTGATTTCCTTCGTAAGTGTCCGAACCTCCTGTATAATGATTTAAATAATGTCATTAACTTATTAAAGAATCATATTTATTGTTATGATATCATATATGGTTCACTTATGACTTTATATTACCCGTTCTTTTGTAAATTCCATGTTAAAGAAGCGTTTTGGGTAAAATCGTTTCATTTATCGTAGGTGTTTGGACTTGTTGTTATTGACATTATTATAACTTATATCATGATTTACTTACATACAGAATATAAAACATGATTTATATATCATATATATTTGGTATATATATATATATATAATAGATAGATAAATGAAATGAAACACACCGTTCATGGAGACGGTAGTCCGTACGTACGCATGAACGCTGTTTTCCTTTCCTTATTGTCTTGAATGGAAGTAAGTAGATAAAATACATATATACATAAATCCAGTAGATTTATAATGTCATATATTTCATTATGATTTCTTATATATACTTTATAATCATTCTTAAATGGTTAACATGGAGAATGAATCTCATCGCGTGGTGGAGACGGTAGTCTGTACGTACGCACGAGCGATGATATCGTTCTCATGATCGTGAACTTGTGTTTAAGTGTATGTATACTATTTCAGTATCAATATCACTTTATAATAATCATATATAGTTACTCATTACATCATTATACCCATCCAATTAAGGTGGTGGCAGAAAATAGATTACACCACGGCGTGGAGACGGTATTCCGTACGTACGCACGCGCGGTGATTTCCTTTTTCCATAGGATGGATAGAAGGTTAATTAGAGTTGTTTCATATTTATAATAACATATCATTATATAAGAAATACTTATGTTATTACTTTATCATGAAACAACTAAAGAATAATAAGTTGAAGAAGAAAGAAATTGAAAAAGATCGTAATGGATATTACCTCTTTTTGACGCGCCTTTTCTTAACCTCCACATAAAGAACTAAGGATGGTCTTTGAAGAAGACCAGGAAATCTAGGAAGATAATAGAGAAGTGGAGAAGAGATTTTGGCAGGGTTTGGCCGAGCTTGAATGCTCAAATTGGTGTGAGGAGGAGAGGGAGGAGGTTCCCTTTTATAAGGGAGGAGAGGGGAACCTTTGGGAAAACTAAAAATATTATTTTATTATAAAGTAAAGTTCGGTTTTAAATAGCTCCAAATTGATATATTTCGAAGATAAGGTGGGTATGGGTCGAAATACTATAATCCAATAGAATTTAGGCAAGTTTAGGTATCAATTTTAACCTTATCCTTTAGATTTAACTTTAAGTTAGATAATTTAACTTTTACCGTGTTTTCTTGTTTTCTTACACTATAAGGTTAATAAACTTACTATATCAAGCCAAACGAACCCCAAGTTGTTTAATATTAATATATATATCCTTATATAAGTCACTTGGCTGAACCTTATATTTTTAGGAATTAAATAACAATTAATAATATAATATTTGTTTTAAAAACTAATTTATGTCTATTTTGACACTATTTGGTACATGATTTTTATGAAATTAATAACAGAATGATAAGGTCGAACCAAGTTACTTATATCAACAATAACATGTCATATTAACCTAGAAAATTAATTTATGTCATAAAAAGTCTCAAATTACATTTATTTGGGCATTTATAACATCAATTATGTCAATATTTCATTAATAAGACAATTACTGCATCATATTTGTGTCATAATAAATGATAATTATTTAATCCCTAGAAATTATAAATAAATTTCTATGATTTCAATAATTGTATTAGCTTTCTGGATACTATTCATGTTCGATGTTTTTAATAAAGTTTATCACTAAATTAAAATTAATATACTTATAAGATTTATGAAAGTGAAATGTTGTCACATTCTTTGGTTTTAATAATAATTAAATTATTTTCATGGACAAAAGTCCATAAAATGAATCTAATACGACACTTAGATTATATGGGTCTACTTATAGCCATCCAATAGGATTTTTTCAAGTGTTAGGGTAATTTTATAATCTTATATTTACCATAAATTACCCGATTTAACTTTAACTATAGTAAATAAAATTTAACGTAGTTACTATTCACAATGCCCAAAAATAAAAAGTAGCTTATTAACATAATTTGGACCCAATGATTCCAAATATGGAATAAATTTTCCAAATTAAATACACAAAATATGCAGAAATTAAAATAAAATTAATCCCGCTGTCGAAATAAAACGGGTTTTTCTTTAAAACATTGCAAAAGCTTGAATTGTTTTAACCTACGAATTCAAGGTAAAATCAATGCTAATGACATACATTATATTAAATGCTAAAAATATATTCTATTTATAATTTAAAACCATTAAATATTATAATTTAACCACATAAGATATTACGATGAAAAAAGTTGTTTTTAATTAAAATATAGAGTGTTTTTACTATTAATTAAAATATGAAAGTTATCAGAAAAATATCAAAACTTTATCTAATGTAAATTTTTATATCCTGATTCAAAAAAAGAATTTTATTTTGTCAAATTGAACATATAAACATGTCAAAAACTAGATTTAAAGTGGGTGCGCCATCAAAAGGCGGCAAAACTGAATTTTTTGAAAAATACTTATTTTACCTGAAAATTTTATTTTGTTCTTATACCTTGTTCTAGAAAATGTGTCAGATGAATAATAATGTTATAAAATTAAAAATTTAGTTAATACTATTCATAACGGCTAGTTCATGACAATATTATATTAATATATCGTTGTTTATTAAAACCTGGTATTGCGTACAACACACGCTATCGAGGAAGGTCGTGATTGCGTGTAATGCAAGCCAAGTCAGGGTTGCGTGTTGTGAAAGAATCCTTCATTGTTTCGTATAACAGAATCCAACCATATTTCATTTATACATTGAATATATATATATATATATACTCAATGTTTCATAGAATAACTATTATCAAAATTGTGTGTAACACGATCTAAGAATAGTGTTGCGTATACTGCAAGCTAATACGGTGTTGCGTATAGCGCAAGGTAATCTTGGTGTAGAATACAACACAAGAAATTAATGAAATTAAAATAATATTTTCCATAAAATCTCGGGGTGTTACAATCTACTTTATATATCTTCATTTCTAAAATTTTATTAAATTGAAATTAGAATTTTCAAATTTAGTGGTTGAAATAGGTTCTTTAACCGAATATTATGCTTCCAAATCCCTAAAATTTATTTTCTAAAAAAGAAATAATATGTCTACAATATTTAATTTAATGCATTTAAAAAATAATAAAATAAATATTATCTAATAAAACAAACACAATTTGAATTATTAAAAATATTCAAATCACAAAATAATTTTTACGTTTAACACCTTAAAGACATTAAAATCGTGATTTCCTAATATAAATTACTCAAACCAATAAAAATAAAATTTATAAATTCTAAAAACCCTAATAGTATTGATTAATTATATTTTTACACATTTAATTAATCCTAATAATTTTACCATTTGAAATTATATTATAATGTTTATAACATATTTGTTTTTGAATTTCGTACATCCTAGATGGGTTTGAAAATTTATCTAATGAACCCCTTTATTTAAAAATAAAAAATTTATATTTTGTAATCTATATATTGAAATAAATTTATGAAACTAAAGAAAAATTTTCCCAATCATTGGATAAAATATATATTCTAAATGAAATTTCAAAGAAAATTTCTTTTTATTTATTCATTTTTTACAAAAAGATGTACATAATATCAAAAAAATATTTATGTTTTACAGTCATCAAATTAAATGAAGAAATAATTTAAAATAAAATTATTTAAATTTTTTCTCAACTAAAATCTTTTCAAATATGAAATTATTATAATGTATTCTTATATATACTGTAGAAAACATCAATCACTCAACAAAACTCAGCTAAACATTCATGAAATTCCATGAACGAAAATATTAAAATAAACATTAATTTAATTTTTAAATTTGTATAGAAAAAAGATAAATACTTTAAAAATTAAAATATTCAATTAATTTATTTAAAGAAAATCATATTTTGAATTTCAAATTGATTTTTATATACTTCCATTGAATGAGATCCATATTCCTATCATCAGTGCAATATAGTAGTCAAAATATTTAGTATTCTAAATAATATATTTTTATTATCAAAAAATTTAAAATCATTGAATATCATTTTCACTTTTATAATGAAAAATTATTTGAAAATATAATGTGTTTATAACAACAACTTTTTTAAAGACATAGAAAAATTTAAATAGTGGTAATGTCTATCAACAATTATTTTTTATGATACTATTTAATGTAATAAATGTGATAAATTTTATGATTTTATGTGGGTAACATGCCTCATATAAAAAATAGAAAATCATGTTAAACACGTTTGGGTTATCTAACACCACAATTGTTTTCAATTTAATAAAACTTGGGTTTCATTATATTTATGCTGATTAAAGATTTCTGTAGGCACACCTCACATTTTATAAGTTTTATATCCATGTATAATAAAGAAAAATTTTCCAATAATTATCCATAATATCATATTTAATGAATTTAATAAGAATGCCTAGGTGTTAATTCATATAACCATTGTTCTCTGTATTTATCCAAAGAAATAGTAGTGTTTATGGAATAACATGGTTAGAATATACCATTAATAATAGTGGAATTTTTACATTATAAGATATCATATATTTTGGGAAGGAATTTATAATAGAAATATCAAAATTAGTCTATGTTTTAGTTGAGTAAAATGCCTATTATAAAAATAAACACATCTCCACTATTTATTTTAAAGAGTACAAGAATAGATTTAAATAGTTCAATTTACTATGTTCCTTCCCTAAAATGTGTATAATCAAATATATTGCTCAATATATATGTATGTGTATATAATTATATATAAATATATAATAAGTTATTTTATTAATATAAAATGATAAAACATAATACAAAGGATCTAGACTATGTGGACATTAATGGCATGAATTTGGATTACCCATCATAACATAATGAGACCTATGAAATCTAGTAGATGAGATACGTCAAGACTAACAATATTCAGAAATGAATCCAAACATGAAAGAATAATGAAATATTAATAACAGATTCACTTACATTGATATGAAAATAAAATCGGTTTTCATCACATACTCACTATGCTTTCATGATGCAACAATAGTTAATTGTTATATATTAAGAAGAGAACATATAAATGTTGAAACGAAAAAATCATGTTAAGAATATGATTTAGGATATTTTTTTATAATTGAGGAAAATATGAGGGTGTGATATTATGTTAGATGTATACATCAATAATTATATTAATATTTGATGAAGGAAGTAAACACCATAAATATTAATCAACTAATAAAAGCAACATTTAAACATATGCATATAAAATTCTATGAATTTATGTCCTAAAAAACTACTGATAATGAAAATAAATCACTTCACTATAAATTAATTTATTAATATTATTTTAACTCATTGAATTAATTAATATGAATATAATTTGAAAATTAATGAAGTCATTCATACGAACCATATAAACAAACATTTAACTTTAGGTATAAGGTGTAATCCATCCATGTAAAGACTAGTCATGAGGGTTAATGTGGGAACTCATTCAATATCGACATATTTTAGTGAAATCAATGCAATATTCGCAAATATAAATCATTGTACTCACTATAAATCTAAACAATGAATTTGTTAACATTAAATAATGGGTCAGTACATTAACAAGTCAAACAATGTCTATGAATATAAACTCTAAGACGTAAAGGCAGTATATCTATATATTTGATATCATTTTGTAATCTTCAAAATCAATTAATGTGAAATATTGAAATTGAATTTTTTATTCAAAATGGTTTAAATAATTCACCCATTTAATTATAAAACCACTCAACTAATCATTAATTTATAACCCCAAAATAACCATATGATTAGAATTATTAAATATATATCATTACATCCATGTATTCATAAAAAATTAAAATAATAATTATTCTTACATAATGTTGATTTAATGAAATTTCATATTTGACTTTCATTCCATTATAAATTCATGAAAAAAATAAATATTTATTTCAGTGGAAAATGACTTAAAAGATGTGTTAATTAGTCTAAATTTCTGAATATGTAATTATAAATCAACTAAATTCACTATAAATTAATAAATCTGTTATTTTTATAATTTTATTTTTACTATAAATAATTTATATAAAAATAATATAATCAGGTTCCATAAAATATATACAATTCATGTGCAGAACATCTTTGAATCTCACCAAACATAAAATTGAATATTATCTCTACTGTTCAATTTCAATGTGTGAATTGATTTGAATCTCATGATCAAATAATAACATCAATTCACCTCTCACAGAAGCTCGACTCAGTGCATGTCTTCCTTGTGCAATCGGCTTAACATGTAGCGGGGGTCCTTCCCAATGGAGTATATGGGGACGCATATCTCCTCGGGTAATCTCCGGATTCGTGATTTTGACTGCATTGTAAGCAGAATCTCAAGTAGAGTTCTCAATTGGAAGAATCACCTCCTCTCTTTCGGTGGGTGAATAGCTCTGGTTAACAATGTATTGTCCGCCATACCTATTCATGCAATGGAATCATTGAATGTACCGAAAGGAGTCATCAAACAAGTTGACTCGATCTTATGTAGTTTTTTTTGGGATGAGAAGTCTGAGGGGAAGAGGCACTGGACCTCGTGGGATAGGATGGTAAGACCCGTCCATGAAGGAGGGATCAACTGCAGAAGCATGCAGAGCACTCTCCAAGGCTCGCATGATAATATTGACTGGAAAATTCTTGAAGAGTGTACTCTATGGGGCCAGAGGATATCTCAGTTTTGTGGGAGAATCACGGAGGTTTGGAGCGGCTATGTTTCTCCACTTTGGTCAAAAATCCATCCCCTGCTTCTGACCCTCAAACTCAGCTCACGATGGATAGTGGGAACATGGGAGATTCTCTTCTAGCACAGGAATTGGGCAGGCTCTGTTCTCGCTTTCCTAGGGTTCCCGACTCCTCTAATCTTTTTTAAGGAATCCCGGTGTCATCCTCGTTTCACAAAGGTGGGTTTGAGCGAAGACCAACAGGCCATGTTCGATTCCATTGAGCTGAATGACGAGCGGGATAGATGCGTGTTTACCCCCTCTTCATCGGGCGCCTTTAATATCAGAGATTTCGGGACTTGATTTCGAACAACAAGGAATTGCATGAGGCTCCTCCCTTCCCATGCATGTCGGGGTCGGTGTCATGTCCTCCTCCCACATTTGTTGGATCTTTTAGTAAATGGATCACATGGATTCTCCCATCCTCGGGCTATAAACTCAATACAAATGGGGCTTGCGATGAAATGGTGATGTCGGGAGGGGGTGTTGTGAGAGGCACAAGGGGTGGTGTGGTGTTGGCCCTCTCTTACTCCTTCGGCATCGGTACCGCAATCCTGGAAGAGGGCCAAGCCCTTCTCACTGGGATTTCTGTATGCATCCATGAGAATGTGGTCATTTATGAGGTCGTAGTGCACTCCTTGATTCTCCATGATTCCTTGAAAGTTAATTGTTCAATACCTTGGTCTATAGCCTACTATGTTAAGAAATTCCATGGTATTCTTCGACACAATATTCAAGTGTCCCACACCTGCCATGAGGGGAACAAGGTTGCAGAATTTTTGGCATCATTGGACGATCATAGGTCTTCCAATAGTTTTCTTTTTCAGAATCACAGCTTAATGCCGGAAAGTGTAAACTTGATCAGAGGGGATGCCCTCTGTTTTCATTAATATAGACCCCCTAGTCTGTCTTGTTGTTTATTTCACTCATTAATATAAATTTGATTTGAATATATAAATTTAATATGATGATAATGAACCCCTAGTTTTATATTAAATCACTTTACATGGCCAATATAATTTTACATTCTACATTATTCAAACATTTTTATTATGGATTCTAAATAATAAATAAAATCCAATGAATTAAGAATACCAGTATTTAATAAATTTTAATAATAGGAAGATGTGGGTGATTTATAAATAGGTGTGGGTGGATCAATTAATAAATTTTCTCTTTTAGATTTTCTAAAATACTCTTTTACATACCAACATCTAATATTTATGATTCACAGTACAATATCTGTTTATTTTGTCGATTTTTGTTACCTATATATATGAATAATACAAATGTTCATAACATATCAATATTTCTCTTAGTATTAACAGTATGTAAAATATTTAAAACATTATATGATTATGGTTTTTATCATATTCCACACTAATTGAATACTTTCATAAATTAATGTTGAAAGGGGGAAGGTGATACATTTGAAACAATTAATATAAATTTCTTAAAATATTAAAAATATGATACTCATAAGAATATATTTTTGTATATGTTTTAATAAATAATGTAATTTATTGACTAATTGTTAAAATAATTTATGTCATGTTTCCTCTCCTAGAATGTAAGAAATCTCTATAATTGATAAACAATGATCTTCCAAACATATATATAAATATGTTTTAGAACATTATAATCTTATTTATCTTTTACATTCCTCCAAAAACTGGTGTCTAATAATATAACAATCACCCCACATGTCCTTTTTAAATAACTATGTCCAAGGGACACTCTCTATTAATAAAAAAAATTGTATATATAATCTATTATTTAAATAAAACATTTGAATTAAAAAATACCATAATATAATGTCTTAATAAATTAAACATTATTTTTTGTATTAAAATAAGTCTATGATACAAAAAAAATCTAATAATAAATGATATAATAAATTTATTCTTTATCTTATTTTATATATCAACAAATTTATGAATTATTTAGACTATTTTTTTATACACATGAATTAATTTTTATGAGCTATCTATTAGTGGATAAAAACCACTCAAACATAAAGAAAATATTATTAAAGCCTCCTTTTAAATTATATATATTGGGATAAAATAGTTCAAATAATCAAAACATATATCTCCCATTAAAGAAGTCCATATTATAATTTTGTATCAATTTATACTTTAATCTAGATAAATATCAGTTGGAATATTTCTACTGATTCATATTAGTTGAGTATGAGGTTCAAATAAAAATCAGAGTAATGTTATTTGGCCACTTAAATTTTCTAAAACTAGTAATGTAACATAAGATAATAGTGGTTAATTATTATTTACTTTCTTAATATTAATAATAGGTACAATATTGATCTAATGAATAACTATAAAAAATATCTCTAAATGTAATGAAATTGAAAATTATAGTTTTAAGTGAGTTTGTAGTAGTGATTTGGAATAGTGGATGAAAATTCATGTCGATTAATGGGATAATATGATATGTTTTGATAACCTCTCACATTGACTAATTTTTTGATTAGGTGTAATATTTTAATGTTTAATAATTATAGATAAATATACTTGTAAATACTTAAATAACCATGTTGATTTTCTTGTATATAATCTATGGTGAAAATTAATGTGTGGAAGTAGAGTTCAGTTCTTATGTGTCTAAATTTTTTAAAAGATTAATTATATGTTTCATCATATCTGTACTAATATTAATCATGTTTTTTAGTTGTAGAAACATAATGGTTTAGAATAATAATCCCATTTCATTATTAGAAAAATTTAAGAGTCTATCTCCCATTATTTATAATCTATTTTTAATGAATCAAAAAATATGTTAGTAAACATTAAAAGCATAATAAAATACATAGATCAAATATCTTTTATATTTTATGGAAATATTGATGCAAAAAAAAAGATACATGGATCAACTAATAAATACAATTTAAAATAGTATTGATTGAAAAAAATATGAACTCATTAGTTAAATTATTTTTTAAGTGTATTTGAGTAAGAAAATTAATAAAGGGATCAACTAAGAAAAATACATGGATCAATTTGAATTGATATTTGAGTCTCTCTAAAATTATATGAATTATAACTATGATATACAATGATAGTTTTATAAAAAAATAATTAAAGTAGCATAAAATTAATAAATATATACCATTGATCATGATAAAAAAACATGAATGGAGTTAAACATTTTAGGTTTCATTTAAATTGATATTTTTTCCTTTAACCTTTAAGAAACTAAAATCAAGGACAAGTTATAGTCATTTTATATTGATTTATAAAATAACCCAATCAATTTTTTCATTGATTTCATTAATGTAAATATTGTAATTTAAATGTATATTTTTTTTATTTGAAATACTAATGATATTTATAATTAATATTTTAATTATCAATGATGTCATAAAAAAATAAAAGGTGTGTTTTAGATTAACTAAATAAGTGTCTTCTTGAATAATTTTAAATATTAAGCTTTATGATGTTGATAAATTTAAGATACTCTATATTTCATGATACTCTATAAAAAACATCTAAAAACTAGAAGATGAATTTATATGTGAATCATAAATGAGAAATATATTCAATTAAACAAAGAAAAAATATTGTTTATGAAATCAAATGTTAGATACCTTCATCATAAAAAAGTTACATATAGTTTTCTCAAAAGATTAAATGTGAAACATCCATGATATTAATTCAATTATTCCAATATATAAAATTTTATTATAATGAATATAGTCTCTATAAATGGGTTTTTGAATAATTAATATGTAAATATAAGTAAATATTGACTATGTTTTTTGGGATATGAGTATAATGTATAAGAAAAAATAAATGATTTAAATGTATTAAAATTAGATAAATGATTGGTTTTGGTCTCACGTAAAGATATTCATTCCAACATGGGTACATGTGATATTTTATGGAATATTTTATTACACATCTCTAGTATTTTATTGAGGTATTTCAAAGATGTATTATGACTATAGGAGTTTGTTATGGTGTCCATGTATGAAGAGGATAATGGAAGATTTTGTTATTTAGTTCATGGACTTTCAAAGGGTTAAGGTATACTACTATCATCATATTGTCTTTCTATAACCATTATATATTCCCATCTATATGTGGAGGTAGATTTCAATGGATTTTATAATAGGATTTCTTTGTGCTTGGTGGGTGACATTATCTTGGTGATTATTGATTGATTGAGAATTTCATCTCATTTGGTAGTGGTTATATATTTTACCACAATAGAATATTTGGTTATTCTATATTTTGTGGAGGATGTGTCACTATATATGGTTTCTTGGATGATCATTTCTAATCATGATCCTTATTTTGCCTCTATATTTTAGTATAGTCTTCATTGTTGTTTTGATATTGGTATTACTTATAATTACTTTAGATGATTAGAATTATTGATTGAATGAATGAAAAATTTATGTACAAGAATATATATTTCATCATCTATTCTATATTTTAGAGTTTTATGGGACAATATACTAACCTAAATAATTTTATCCTATTATAATGGATTTCATGAAAATATTAGTATTTCTATGATTGAGAAAATATATCGGTGACCATGGATATATCTATTAAGGTGGAATAAGTTTATTATTTCAATGTCGCTTTGGATATATATTATACAGAGTCTGATAATGAATATTTAGTTGATTTTTCAAGGATAATGGTAGTCTGGGATCATTAGTAGTCTTATGTGGATCATATGTGGGGTCTACTGAGAATAAAGTTATAGATCATGAATTATTGAATATTTATCCTCATAATATGTTTCCTAATTTTGATTCAATGGGTATGGTGTATCCTTAGTTCATCATACCTTTCAAGTGTAATTGTTTGGTTATGAGGTGATATATTAGTTGATACTTACACAATATATAGATTATATCAAGGAAATTATTCTTATATTGTGGATGTATCAGTACCTTCCTAATGAATGTATCTCCATTGATTTGTGAGATTTGGTTGTTCAGGATGACATAATATTAGTGGATTAGCCACTGAAGATTCATTATTTATGGAATGTTTTTAGGTTCAAGCATCAATCCCTTAGTTTGGGTCATGTAGAGGCACGATGTCTCCTAGGGGTATATATGGTAATATGAGTCATAGTGTTGTTTTTAATATTTTATATATATTTTTAATTATTTATTATTTATCCATGATATTGGATACATTATTTTATATCTATATAATTTAATATAATTCCCCTAATGTGTTTCATTGTTTCATTATTGATAGTATATTCCTTGTTTTATATATATTTCATATGGTGTTTTTTTTTAAATTACTTTTATACTTTTATCACATTTGGTTTTCCTTAAAATTTATATGAATCATTTGAGATGTATATAATTTATACTAACAAACCTACCATTATATTTAAATTATATTTTTCAGGTGATAATGTCTTCATGGGTAAAATAGTTATTGAAAATTAGGAGTCTTTGTTAAAAAATTTTACTATTATCTTCGAATTTTTGTGTCCTGGTGTGGTGTACTAGAGATGTTTCACAAAATAATTGGAGCTTTAATTGACTTTTTGGGTTCACTGTAATTTGTTGGGTTTTATTATTAGCCTATTATTTTTTATGTAGAGAATATGAATTTTCTTTTCTACGCCTGGGGTGGGGAGAAAGTTTCCAGGTGAAGAGTTTGTGTATAGTGTGAAGAGTTACTGGTGTAGATTTCATAGGTTTCATTACTCTATGGTTTTGGAAATATACTTTGTGTGTATTCACATCATGATTTCATAGTCGTCTCAATTTGGGTGTTATTTTTCTATGGTGAATTTATATATTTATTGTTTTTATTGGTGTAATAATAATTAATAGAGAAGGTCTAATATTGCATAATGATCCCAAAATATTCATGTGCTACATCATGCAATAATGATGTTTATTTATAATAATTCTTGGTTACATAAAATTTTGAGTATTTAACTACTAGATATTTCTCTATTAATGCATCATGTATTCAATATCATTCCACCATTTCGGTGTCACACTAGACATTACTTTGTGGTCTTCGGTTTCCAGCTTTTTAATCTAAATTTATGGGATTTATCAAATTGAAACGAAGATATTTTACTTCCTTCAAAGTATATATTCTCTGTGGAGTTTCTTGAGATCCTTTTAAACATTTCATGGGTACCTTTGATACATAGCTTTAATGGTTGACATGTAATTATCCAAGGTGTATTTTTACCCTCGTTTCCTCATCCATTCACATTTTTCTTCTTCAAGATAAATATTTAAATATGATTCTTTTAGGGTTTTGATGTCCTAATAGATATTTTTATAGTCATCATTGGTTGCTGATGTTTTAGTGTTGCCTTCTCTGATTTAATTGGATTTGAATGTTGGTTATTCTATAAGTCTTCTATAGATATATGTTATTCCATACTTCTATTTATTATTCATTTTTTAATATGGGGTTATCATGACATAATTCTAATCGTATAAATGGTTATGATTACCTTAATGAACATTATAAACCATTCAATGGGATTTGAAGTGGATATGTGATTATTATGGTTTTTTACAGTATTTTTAACGCTTTATCTAATATTATTGTATATAATGTTTTGGTAGTTACTATTTTAAATCCTTAACAATAACTAATATAGAATTTATTTATCACGATTTAGAATTGGGTAAAAATTTAAATATGATTGTGAGATGAAGACACAAAAAATATATATGTAATTGTACTTTGTTTTATGGATATATCATTCAATAAACATATAATCATGATTTATGGGTATTTTTTAATTTGATTTATTTCTTAAATAGTACATTTTGATTTCTTATTTTTACCTTATTATGGTTAGAATGATTTTATAGTGTATTTTTTGTGGTTATAATTGGGATGTATGTGTGATGTTGATCTCCTAGTGAATGAAAGAGCTATTATGTGTCATTGATTCAATTATATTATAATGATTAGTATCAGATGGATAAAATGATATTATTTTGTACGTGTTATTATATTTTATTTTTATGTCCCTTTTTATGAAATATTATTGTGGTAATTTTGATGGTTATGACAATTTTTTTTGGATATTCCATAGTATCCTGAAATCTGGGTATGTTGATAAAATTAAAAAATAATAATGAATTATTTTAGAGAGTAATGGGTTGATGGGATAACATTATGCTAGATCAAATAATTTTTCAAATTTTTAAATTAAATGTGACGATGAAGGATAATAACATTAAAATATAAATTTTTATATAAAACCTGAAAGGTTATCAATGAATGAAAATTAACTAATTTAATATAGCTAGTAATGGTAAACCTATAAATTGATAATGATGTTATTCAATGGGAATTTGAATTGGTTTTGTTTTGATTGTGTAGTTTATGTTATCTTTTATTATGTTTGAAGTTAGTTTTAAATGTGTATGTTGGTTCAAAGTGGGGTTGATGAATTCTATATTTTCATTTATTGAGGAGTTTTATGCTTATTGGGACTATTATGATATATTATCTATTTTAGTTTTTTTTAATTTCAAAAATAATTCATATAAACCACCAGCTGAGTCATGTAATAATACTAATTCCCTTATAGTTTTATGTTTTTTATGTTTCCCACACTATGGATATTTTAAAGAGATAAAATTAATGACTACTACTTTCCCTAATATCTCTTAAATATATAAAAAGAGTTTTGGTGGAAAAAGTTAGATTTATAAATATTTCTATTTCTACGTAATGTAACAGATAAATGTTATTGTATATACACACTTATTGACACGTGTTTGTATTTGTGATATTGATGCGGGGTGGGGGTGTGAATGGAATAAAAAGTTCATGAGGTTAATGGATTTCATTTTCACATTACCATATAATGATTTGTGTTTTGATGTAAAATTATAATGTGGTGTTATGTGATGGGATGGTATTTTTTGCGCGATGTTGTTTTCGTATATATTATGGTGTACATAGTTGTGGATATGAGTTTGTAGTATGATACAGTTATATGTTCATGTGGATATGGAGTAGATAAGAGAATAACCACATATATCATTGGGACATGAGAGTGACTACATTAGTGGTGAATTGGTTTCATGTAATCTTCTTTGTATAATTTTTTTTCAAACAATTTTTGTATGATTAGATGTCGTAATGGGATGTAATCCTTGGTGGTGATGGGTAATGGTTGTCAATATAAAGGCATGGTATTATATTATTAATATATTTAGTGATTTATTATTATTATTCTCTCACATTTCCATGAAGGGATTTGTTGAAGACCCTACTCTACATACTATAGTACATAGCCATACGTGTGTGTGTGTGTGTGACTATTTTTGATGTCTGCGATAGATTTGGTGAGTGGGTCCAAAAATAATAACTCTTGGGGACCATGATTATGCTGATGGAACTATCGATGTAGTTAATATTGGTATTCTTTGAGTCTTTGGGTTATGTAGGATAATTTAATTCTTTGGGGATTAGATTTCATTTTATAATATATAGAGATAATTGGTTTGTCTTATCAAATATTCTCGGGATTTATGATTTCAATCACATCTTCGTTTCATTTCAATACCCTTGGCGATGATCTCAAAAAAATGTCATATTGGATTTAAAATTTAGGGGAAAATCATAACTTGTTTATCATTCTATAGGGGGTTCCCTTGGTCTTTATTGTATATTTTCTATCCTCTAAAATCAATGTTTTTATTTTTCACAAAATATTATAACCCATTACTTGTTATGTTATACTATTAAATAAAAATCACAGTGAACAAATTACAAATTTCATATTTCAAATGAAATTCACATCAATCGATTAATAATTCACATATAATTTTATATCTGATCAATTCTATGATTTTTGAAAAACCATTTGTAGTGTGGAAATATGTATCTGGTTGTATTTGTTGTTGACATTTTTCATTGATCATTTCAAAAAGAATTTAATTAGAATTGGTGATGTAATAAGGATCCACCTATTGAAATATTTATCGGCAACCATACATTATAAATGAAGAATAGTGATTTAAAAACATAGTCATTCATGTTGGTAATCATATTTCAGGTTATTGATTATGTTTATCCTATGGTGAATGATTTTTATTGAAGATTAGAGTTCTTTAGAATATATGGAACATTGTTAAAGTGTATTATTGATGAACCCCATGAAAATGTTTCGATTAATAATGTTTTAATCTATTTAAAATGTGGGAGAATCAATTATGGTGTGTTGTGGGTAGTTCCTAGTTCTTCTAGTAATAATCTCACTTAAATGAAGTTTTATGATGAGTCTAAAGAGAGACCAAAATATGAACTAAAATAGAGTTTAATAGTAATACTCTAACAAGAGTATTTAATGTACTAAAATACATTGGGGGTGGTGATTTATTTTTTTGAACAATTTTGATAGTCTATATTATCATTTTGAGATGATTTTAAGGGTTTTGAATTCCTATAGTTGAATTGGAATAGTCCTGATAAAATTTGATGAAATCAATATTTTTTAGATTGAGTAAAAAATAGATAATTCATTGCCTATATGAATAGTGTTCGTATGGATCATATATGTTCATATAGTCCATCAACATAAATATTATTCAACAAAACAATTATATAGATATAATGAGGAGCCCCAAATGAAGAAGAAACAAACTAATTAAAATAAGTCATCCTTCTGGAAAAAATACCAGATAACTGTTGAGAATATTACTTCTATAATGATAGTGGTGAGGGATGATCGTGTTGTCACCACAAGGAGAATTTTCCTCTATTGTTTGTAGAAACCTCTGTACCGTGGAACATTATAACATTTCGACGTAGAAAAATGTTCTTATGATCAGGCTGAAACCAACATGTTATTCAATTAAATAATTGTACATGAAGAAACACATGTTATAATATATATATATATAATTAAAGTTTTTAGAATATTCCCAATATAGGAATCCTAATGTATAGTAAAATTTTTTTTGGAACTGTAAATATTGGTAGACACACTCGTGACAATTGTATGACAGTACTACCTTCTCATACAGAGTTCAAAAATGAAAAATGGAAATGTGTTTTTATGTTAAAAATCTATTGAAAAAATAATGGAATATATATATAAAATGAAGGAATGTAATTTACCAAATGGTTATTTAATCATATGGCCTTATTAGTTGGATAGGAAATTATATGGGAGAAATAAGAAAAAGTAAAAACTATTATTATGGATTTTGTGTATAATGTATTTTAGCTAAAATAATATTTAGAAAGAATATTAAACAATGAATCGTAATATGTGATGAATCAAGAAATCAAAATATAAGATACGAATGAATGGATCTCGCTATTTTAAAGCAGAAAAGTAGAATATCTATGGGTTGATAAATAAGTATCATCCCTACTCCAATAAATAGATAGTTGAATAAATCACCTCTTATTGAATTCTTATATTCATATAGACCATTGAAATGAATATAAATGTTATGATGAAAATTAAATATTGATGATGGATATATTATGAACACCACCAACGATATAAATCCATAACCTATAATATCATTGTGAATCATAAAAATTCATTACAACACTACATGTATATAATATTTTATGTGGAATCAGACTTCAATTAATATAAAAAATTATTGAAACTTGTTTATGGAAGATACATCCCACGATGATGAAGTAGGGAATGATACCCTTGTGTGGGAACTATATATGATGTCCATGATACTTGATATATATTGTGTTCAATTATATCTATATATATGGAAGCCCCCTGTAAAATATTAATACTTAGGTATGATACTCACACATCTAATTCTTTTATGGGTTGTTCTTTTTATAATAAAAAATATTAACTTACTATAAAAATTGTTTAGTTATATTTCATACACATGAGTTGATTTCTTATGTCTGATGATATGTGCTTGGGATATAATATCTCATAAAAATATTTTTATACACAGCTAAAATATATGTTTTTCATAGCTATCAACAATTTGAAATATTTATATGGACATCATTGATTATAATTAAAAATAAAACAAATTTTCTACATCAAGATAGTTGATGTAGGCTAATAGCTCACATACCAAAGTCTAGATAATAAGAATCTTATGTTATCACCTTTCTCTCAAAAAATAAACTAAGCACGATAGAGATGGTATTCGAATGGGGAAAATATGTTTCATTTTTTCCAATGAGAAATGGGAGATGATATAAACTGGGTAATAAATTACATTGACAATATGATAAATGAAGGATAAAAGTATTTTCCACCATTGTATTTATTATAATTATGGGGGAGAGGAAAAGTGAACCTTTATTGACATACATTTAGAGTGAAGAAGTTTAATGGTATCTAAAATAAACATAAAGGGTGTATTAATGTTCAAAAAGGTGTGTCTAGATTTTTTTATTTCCACGGTTACAAATGATCATGTCTAAAAGAACATGTAGAGGATAAGTGATAGAATGAGAATCCACTAATATATGAATTTAGATGATTATATAATTTTCTATGAATCATATTTATTTACTAAGAATCTCATTGATTTTTATTAATGATATATCAGACGATTTATTTTGTTTATACTAATGTGATGGAAGTGTACCATAGTTTATATAATTTAACGAGAGTCCATCATAGTGTACAGAAATAGTTGGAAACTAATTTTGGTGAAAACAACAATTGGATGAGAGATTTTGAATATTCTGAATTGATCATAAAATCACCATGTATCCTTTTATGTAAGTTTTTTAATAAAAACCAAATACATAAATACCTCGTCCACGTATTTCCACAAAGATCCTTGTTTTAGGATTTATCTTATATATGATTTAATTGACTCATGTAATTTCTTTATTTGTCACATTTAGAGAAATGAATTATAAGGGATTCCTTTGGATTATTTTAATTTCCCTCTATTACACTCTTCATTATTCCTTGGAAATTATTTTCAATTTTTAATTCCTTCCAAAAAATAAATCCTTTCCCCATTCCATTAAGACACTTTTCTAGGTGTATCCTTCTACATTCCTTAAATAAGGGAATTTTGGAATTTTTTTCTCCATTCTCTCTACCACATGACCTCTTAAAAAACATCATACTTATCTTTATTGGTAAGTCCATATTTAATTTAATGTATATAAGGTCAATCATATTTCATGAAAACTATATTGGAAAAAAACATAGTATATTTCACTCGAATCAATAACCCATTGGGTTTCATGATGTCACCACCTTGTCCATCATGTTAAATGATAAATCGAATCCTTTATATTCCATCCATTAATTAAACAAAAAACATATTGTAAGTAATAATAGTCATATTAAAAGGTTTAATTAATTATATGATAACTATATCATGAAAATTTATCTTTAATCTAAAAACCCAAAAGATTAACTTATGTTATTAATTGTCAAAATATTTTGTAGTCGGTTTTATTGAAAATTTAAAATATCCATAGTGTATCCCATAAGTGTGTCAAACTATGTGTGACGTAAGGACCATTAATGTGTACCATGATATAGCAGAGAGACTTGAAAACCCATGTTAGAGTTCATACTCTAAGGTATATATATTCTAGAACCATTCCCACTTATAATTAAAAAAATTGATGTGTTTCTATGAAGGCCCACATCATCTCTTTTATACCTAAACTTTAGCATGATTATCAATAATTATCCAAAAATTCTATCTTTGGGAAATGTTCTCGAATTATTTTTAAATATAGTTCCCAAGGATTATAATAAAATCCCCATAATACCAACAGTAGAAACCTGAACCTAGTAAGCCTAGAGTCAATGTTGTTCTACCATTACATTTCCATGATATCAAGGAATAAAATCCAAATGGACCGATCAGTTTAGTTATCTTCTTAAACAGGATACATACATGAGTCTTTTAAAACACATGAATACACTAATTAGATCATAGATTTTTTATTTAGAGGGTAATAACATTATTTCAGCTAGATTATAATTTCATATCTTTCACATTACCCTTCTGGGATTTCTACGAAAATGAAACATAATTATGGTGAGCTCAAATTCTCAGTAACTATAACATTTACAAAACAATTAATGAAAAATTTATATTACTCAAATGGTAGGGTAAAAAAATGGAAATACATATTATTCAAACAACTAGATATGGATAAAATAAATATTCAAATGTAAGAAAATGTAAACACATTCCATTTAACCAATATTAATAAAATAAAATAAAACAAAGAATATGTCAACACAAAATATCATGCATAGAAAAAATGATTAAAATAAAATAAATCAATAATTATATGATTATTTTTCTAATAAAAATAAAACCTATACTATCAACATCTATCATATAGAAGGATTAAAACAATTAGTACACACATTTCTATTCATCTTAGAAACAAACATGAATGGTATTTTTCCAAATATTCATTATTTGTGAGACTATTAATGCATCAAGGGGATTCTCTTAATTGGTTCCATACCAATATAGAATTCTTTAATCAGTATCTAACCTATATTTTTCATAACCACACTATTCCTCATATCAAATAACAAATATGCTTGTTAAAATACCTATACTGAATTCATGATACAGATTTCTAAATTTTTTGTAGAATAATCCAATAACATTTAAAATAATCACCGTATTAAAATGGAATATGGTTTAAAAAATAATCATATCCACGAAAAATAAAATGGATTTTTGGGGGAAATTCAATGTCCAATGATAATAATAAATTTTATATTTCATGGGTACTAAAAGGAATCAAGGATTTGAATATTAATACTATCCTAGAGGAAATCAATCAAAAATAATACAAATAAATATTATGTATGGAATAAATATAATTTATACCATGTCGAGTGAAATAAATGGTTTTTTTCATTAGTGTATTTAAATATCATTAAAATATCTCTTAGAAACATTCTGGAGGAAAATATATTTTTTGTTTTGAAATAAAATCCTAGTGAAAATAAAAGTGGAATAGTTTTCTTTAAAACTCATATTTATGTACATGAAGTGGAATCTTCCAAAAAATTATGTTTGGTTAATATCTACATATAGTTTATGGTCAAGATAACATTACTTTTTAATGATAAAATTGTTATACAAATTCCTTGTAATAAAAAATACAAGAATATTCCATTAAAACCTTGGGTAAATGAAAAATGTGTATAAAAGTCTTTAAAAATCATTTTAATAGTTTAAAAATATTTTTAATACATTTTTATTAAACCACGATATTAAGAATAAAACTGGTTCTCTCACTGAAGAGAGAAATGATGATGGGTTTTCATGAAAAAATTCTAAAATATTTTGAGTAGTAATGAATAGAAAATTATAAAAACAATTGGAAAATTCCCTAAATAAATATGAAAGATAAAATGAAAATTTTTAATGAACAATTGTAATATAATTTTCTTGAATGGAGATGATAAATGATTAAATTTATTCTTGATGAAAACAATCATTAAACATTATAATCTGTACCATACCACATTAAAAAATGTTAAATGATAATTATTGTGAAGGAATATAACTAATTGATAGTTTTTAATTCCAATAATATAAAATTATTAATTATATAATATATAAAAATTGTTAATATATACACCAAAAAAATAAGTAAGTGATGAACATGACAATTATATCATTGATGTAAAAAGTGGGATGAAAATCCCATACCTTCATTCCAAAGTGACTCTTGTGTATTTATACTCTATAATAATAAAAATATTTTGATAATTTAATTGATTCAAAAAACGTTTCATGTTTATCCTACCATTGTGTTCACTTGTTATCATGATTTATAAAACTAATTAATCAATTATGTTTACATTGGGTGTTTGGACCATATTCTGTTTAAGTCTCAGAAAAACATCTATAGGTCATCTGTGGTAAGATATGACATTACATAACTTCAGAAAAATAATAATCATGATATAATTTTTATATTTATACATCAAATATTATTTTAAAACCAATCATTAAATATTGTTATGAATAATGAACAAATGATACAATCATGGAGACATATGGTTGTACTTAAGCTTCAGTATTGTTCCCATTTTTCAATGATTATCATGAAAAAATGGTAATAAACAATAAATATGTCCATAATGATCACTATATCACAAATAACATGATTTAAATAATATATAATTATGTAAATAAATATTTACATGTAATCTAAATCACATCATGTCGAGCAGGTGGTATGTCACATTCCCACGACCAATGTTATAACTTTTTAGTGTGTGAAAGTGTAATAAATATTATTATATATATTATATCTAATGAAAGGTAATTTTGTGATGAATATAATATATTTTTTATGTCACTAATTTTTAATTCAAACAATACATTATATATTTTATATATCGTGTGATCAAATCACATCACTTTAATGAGACGGTAGTCCACACTTCCACAAAAGATGATATAATATTTACAAAAAAGTAAAGCATATAGGCATGTGTTATAAAATAATTAAATATGAATATATAATTTTTAAATATCATATATATATTATATAAACATATTTTCAATCATTTTATCCATCCAAGAAATGTTTTAATGGAAAAAACAAACATCTTCATTTTGGGATGAGGCAATTCACAGTACACATAAATAGTATGTTTGTTACATATTAGATGGATGTCTGAGAATATTTTTGTTGAAACCTCAACATAAAATATTTCATTATATTTTAGATATAGTTTTATTATATATTGTGGGAATAATTATATTTTAAGTAGTTTAAAATTTAATAAAACTAAAGGGATTGAGGAAGGATGTTACCTATTCATTGGGTAACTCATTTTGTTTAGAGAAAAATAGAATCCCTAGAGACATTTTTCCTAATTGAAGGCTTATATGATTAAGGGGATTTTTAAGAGTTATTTTTGAAGATAATTTTTCTTAATTTGTCTTGAGAGGTGTGAGGAAATGAGATGATATGAGGTCTTTTATATTTGAATAGGAGTGGAACTCTTGTAAAATATGGAAATTGGAATTCTGCCAATATTTTCTCCATTAATTTTGGATCCAATAATGGACCCATTTAGAACCATGGTTGGATGTGGTCGTAATATTACTATCTAGAGGGTTTGTACATGTTTTTATGTCACTTTTAACCTTAATATTAAGGTTTAGTTCATTGATAAGCTGAATTTTACCTTAGTTAATGTAATTAATTTTAATTAAATTCAAAAATATTTTAGGAAAAAAATAATTTTGAAATTAGTAGAAATTATAATGTACACTTAATCCAAATATAGAATCAATTTTTTTAAATTCCAATCATATAGTAAGTTTCAATAAATTAAACTTTTTGTCTCGTAGATGGGACAACAATGGAATTTTTTAATGTAGAAAAATTGAAAAGTGTGATATGAATTTATATTAAATTTTATAGTTAAATTTCTTGAAAAGAACTAAATTATATTAATTGGAATAAAATTGATCTAATTAAGCATTAAAAATGATATAAATTATAATTAATCCTTATATATAAAATATATGAAAACAATTTTGAATTAAAATTGAGTATTTTTCATTATTCATTAAAAATTGAATCTTCACTAAAAAATATACAAAATTTAGCGCAAGATAATTTTAATGATTATATTTAATATATTATTCTATTATTTACATATATGATCTATAAAATTTCAATAAGTTATATTTTAAAAAGGTTAATTATTAAAAGGTGGTAAAAGGGCCTTAATAAAAATGTGGTATGTATGCATAAAATTGGGTTTGTTCTTATCATATTTATATCAAATGTATTGGATGAATATAAAAAATATATTTTTGAATATATAATATATATTTATATTTATATTAAATTAGAATATGTCACTAATTGTATATAATTTAATTTATTTGGATTAAATTTATTTATAATCATATAAACTATTTTCTATAAAAACATTCCCTTAATATTCAAGTGGTTATTATATTAATTTTAAATTAAATTATAACCAATGAATTTGTTTTATATTTGTGAAATCATATATGTTTATATGTTAGTTAAAATTATTAATAAATAATTGTTTAATTCATCGGTTATATCATATTATATTAAATTATAATAATTTAACAATATAATTTAGTTCGGTAAAGCTCGGTTTTGGGTGTAACACATGACATTGAAGATACTCATTTCATGTGTCATAAACTAACTCAGTGTCATGTGAATTGCAATAAAAAACCTATATTGGATTTATTTAAAATAGTAAATATATTATAACATCTTCTTAAATTATATTCCTTTATGCACTTGGTTTTTTATGACATACATGCTATCGAATACAATGTTCCTAATTTCGATTTTTAGGGCATTACAAGGATGGTGTAAAATTTAGTATATTTCGTGTTTACTGAAACAATGATTCCATTCACATTTTTTGTAAAATGTTAAAAAGAATACATTGTAAAATAACATGATGATTTATTTAAATTATTTTTTAAAAAACTAAAATATGGGTAATTTGTTTAATAAATATTTTTATTAATTTTAAAACCATTAAATAAAATATTTTTAGAAAACATATCATTCAATATAAAGGGGTCTTCAATTGATGATAGAAATAAATATTTTTTTTTAAAAAATGTTTATTAATCTTTTAAAATACCAAATTGTTTACATTGAAATATAATTAATCACAATAAGAGAATAATTTTAATGATAATTATTTATATGTGGATCTTAATATTTCAACATTGGAGACATAATGATAAAAAATATTTGATTGACGATTACATTGTAACAAAACAATCAACACTTTGTTAACATTTAAAACACAATACCCATAAAATATAGATACTCATTTGTATATTTAATCCATATAATTTTATTTTGAATTGTCATAAAATTCATTCATTATAATTATATACATCAAAACAATGAAATACATTTTGTGTATGGAATGTGTCTCTAAGATAATAATGGTGAGATGGAAATTGCAAAACACTTGAATCAATAATTATTTTATTCACATTCAAACTACAAGTATAATAAATATAGTATATATATATATATTCCAGATTCATATTCATTATTTAAATGGAATATATGATCACATTATAATTTTTGACGCCAATTTATTAATTATTCCTGTATAAAATCAGAATTTTTTTGTCAGAATTTTTTATTTTTTCATGAGAGTTTTAGATTAGTAGTTCTAGTTATTGAACTTTTAAAACTATTACATCGTCTAAATAATGTTAAATTTTAATTTTATATCATATATTTTTATTATATAAATACTTATTTTCATTTATAATTTTTATAGAGAGAAATATGAAATACACCATTCATGCTGATGATAGGATGTTTGTATGCATGAACAATATTTCCATATTTCAAAATATGGAATGAAGGAGAGTAAATAATAAATAACATTTTAATATACATTATGATTTCATATAAATCCCATTTTTTAATTAATATAATCTTTATTTCCATCCATTTGAATCTTTACTCCAAAATAATCAGATCGCTTTCTGAGGAGGTTGTCTTCCACACACATGGGCAATGATTTTTTAACCCATTTGATTGAAGTGGATATGGTTGTAAGTAATGAAATAAATTTAAAAAACATATTACAATATTTATGAATCTAATGATATTATTTCATCATTTTTTAAGAATAATTTAATTATTTGTAGGAATAAAAAAATTAAAATGCACGTTTAATAATGTTGCCACATCTTTGGGTATCCACCTTAGGATTATACGAACATCCTTCCTATGGAAAGTTTTAACAAAAAACTAAATCATCTAGGATGAGAGGTGATAAAATGGAAATGGATATTTTTTTTGAATGTATGATCCAAATTATTTTGAATGTGTGAAGATGATAGGATAGTGGGTGGCCTTTTATAAGTGAGGTGTGTGGCACACTTGTAATTTTTTTAAAGGAAAAATTGTTACCCAAACTTTTATCATGAAAAAATGATAAAAAATATTGTATTCATGTAGAATATGCATTTCAAGGTTGATATATGTGTTTTAAATAGAATTTAGACTAGTTTTTATGCCTATGTAACCCTTATATTTTTAGTTGAACCGTGGTGAACCAATTTTAACCGAAAGCACAATTGTTTATTTTGACGGGTTACAACAATCATTTTGTTGAAAAAAACTATGTTTAATTTATTAGATAATATCTATAATTATGGATCCAATAAAGAATCCATTTCCCTACTCAAATTTATGTAATTGAAAAAATGGAATTTATATTTAGTCTCACAAATATGATGAGAAAGTGGGGATTTAATAGATAAAATGCCCAAAAAATATAATGTTTTTGTATCCAAAATCAATATTCAATATATTAAAATTACCTAGATTATATTAATAAATATATTATTCAACTAATGTTACCATAAAACCATACAAAAATATAATTTATATTTATAAATAATTTAATTGAAAATTCTATTTTCAACTATAATTTTATATTTTTCTCTATTCATCAAAAATAAATCGTTTCAAACAAAATTCAGAAAATCTACATTGGATAATATTGATATGAATACCTAAAAAATGGAAACTAGGTTTTGTAAATATATTTTAAGTGTAAAATTTTATTTTTATAAATGTTCACAAAAATACCAAAAAACTGATTTTAAAAATACTAGAGTCATTATGTTTAAATTTTTTATATTATTACATATTTTCTAGAAAACAAATAAGATTTATGTTAAAATTTTAATTGGATTTTTAATATATATTTCATTAAAATAATTCAACCAATGTTATTTTCTATTTCAATGAGGTTAAAAAATATTGGTAATAAAGATAGTTTTCCATAATAAGATGTATCTTTTTAAAAAATTGATAATAATTAAATTTATAATTACTTTTCCAATAAATAATTCATTTTATAAAATTGTTTATAAAAAATATTTTAAAAAATTAATCATATTTATAAAACCCATTCCAATGGCTATGTGATCACTTTTATGTAAAATAATAATACATTAATAGAATTTTATATTTAGTTTAAACATGGTGTACTGTATGTGATAATTTCCATTCAGTGATCCATTTAATGAAATCTAAAATCAATGATTCACTTAATATAAAATATTGAAGTGATTATTTTATTTGAAAAAAATTATTTTACAAATCTGTGGGTTTTACATGATACCCTATAAAAATGAATTAATCACTTGAAATTCCTCACATGGGAAAAAAAATTGACGATAACTATACCGCATTAGACCCTTAGGATCCCATGTAGCTTCATCAACATTGTGGTTTCAACCCAAAAAAATTACCCTGTATGTGGTCCTAGTTTCATAGAAAATTTACTATGTGGTCCAGAAACACATCCAGTTGTTCTTCATAAAAAACATCGTCATTTAGTGGCATGACCTATATGTTTAGAATATGTGATATATTTTGTATGTATTTATTTTCGACATAAAACAATAAAACATTATGAATGTGGGAGAGTTTCTAGGTTAGATCTATGAAATATTATATATACCAAGTATGATTAGTAATCTTAATGGGACAGATATACATAGTCCATAATTTTCCGTTCCTTGTTCAATTGTGAAATTCGTAGAATGACCTCCTCTCCAACTTCAAATTCTATATTTCATTGATGATTAACTACAAAAATAATCATCGATTCGAGTATTTGTTACTTAATGGATCTAATATTCTCTTTAATTTCATTGGAAATCTAAAGACCCCATATATATTTTTCAGTATATTTTTTATAGTATTTTTTATTCCAACACTTCATTCCATAAAGGCCCTTATAAGGATCCATATGAATGCTCGAGTGAAAGATGTTACTAGAAGGAATTTCAATATGAGGAGGTTTTGAACCCAAAAAACTTTTAAATCTATATAATAAAATTTTAGAATATCTTATATTTCATGATCTTTACTGTTAGATTTCTTAGCCATCTTAGATTAATATAAAGTGTTGAAACACAACTCTGCATCATGGGATTACTAATGACTATTCCAAAATAACTTGGTAAAATTTTCATCCCAATCAGATATAGTAATATATTATACTCCATTAACATATTAACTTGTCATTAATTAATATCCTATAATGCTTATAAAACTATAAATATTCACTAATTTGGATAATGTTTTATAAATTTATATGGATATCAACTATAACACACGTAGCATTATTCCCTTTAGATGTTTTGTGGACTATAGTGACAAAATTCAAAAAGATTTATTCCAAAATCATTTTTAATGTGCATAATGGTTACATAATAATTTTATACCTTTTTTATCATGATTAACTTTATAACATACTAATCATTGAGATATGTACTTAAAAATACCACTCTTTATTTTTTTCCCACATGAAATAACATTTCTTGTTGGGCAGTTGTAGGAGTTATACCATTGTATCTCTTTGGTATTGGTTTCAATCCCCATATACTTTATAAATGAAATATGTTATTTCCTTCCTTTCATGTTATTGTTTTTTAAAAGCTATATTAATAAAATATTTTTTATTTTGAAAAATCCCATAATTACCAAAACATAAATGTAATGTTAAATCCTAATGGTTACCAATAATTTTAATAAAATTTTCAATAAATGGATTTCACTTTGAAACCAAAGGGTTTTGATTCTATATATGTCCCTCAAAATGTACATAACCATGATAAACAACCTACACAAAAACTCTACAGATTGGTTTATAAGATATTGAACATACGATCAACCTTGAAATCATAAACCTATTATAGTTTCCAAGACAATTATGTTACTGTTTCATGGATACATATACACATTAAAATGTTAAATCAACCATTCTTCCTTATGTAATAAATATATGATACAAAAAACATATTTTTCGAATGTGTGGGTTCACCATTGTATAGACTCAATATCAAATGTGATTCTATTACTCTGAAATTTATTTAGAGGGAGATAATCACATGAAATTTCACAAAATTGTGAAAAATTATATTTTTATACTTATCATTCAGACAAAATAAAATATGAAATAACCAACTAATGAGGGTAGGAAATGTGTGCCCTAATTATCATGATTTATATCAACCATTTTGATTTCAAAATAGTTATCTTCATCCTTTGACTTTAGAGGATGTTGAGGATTATTATCTACATTATACAATGTATTGGGGCATCGATTGTAATAATTCCAAAACGCAATGATTATGAACCACTGTATTGGGGATAATACATTATTTTATTAACTCTCTCAAGTCATTTTATTGATTGTTCTATTCACAATACATCTTCATCATTTTTATCTATTTCTAGGATTCCCACACCTAAAACACATTCTTACTCTTATTAGAAACTCATTTATGTTCTCCGCCAATATTTTTTGTAATATATAAGTTTTAAACTATTTATTCACCCAATGTGACATATCATTGGAATTTCTATATAACCGCATCTTCCATTTCATATCACCAGAACCAATTGGGTTTCCATCTTCAATTTCTTCTTCACGTACTCATCATGTAATTTCATCATAGCATCCAAAGTCCCTTATGGATAATTCTGTTCCAAGATGTGGTTTAAAGATAATGAATAATCTTACAACTTTAAATTTATGATAAATGATATTACACAATGTTTTCCTAGAATTTTTTGTAAAAATTTATTTAAAATAATGAATAGATTCATCATCTTTGACCTCATTTGTGAGGAATTTGTTCTACATTTTTCGATGAATAATATGAGAAATATACATTTGTAAAAATAATCTTTTAAACTCATCCCACTTAATAGATCCAATTTATTATTATTTCCACGTATTCTAAGTGACATTACACATATGATATTCCCTTCTAATAAATGATAGAAAGTAAAAAATGATTATAAAACTTTGATCATATTGTAATCCATGAAAAAAAATCCTATGTAATAAATTACACACATGAAATATTTACTATGTAATAATGTACACACCCGAAATGTCCAACCACACATTATTTTTTGAGCATGTAATTAAGATCATGCATAACATTTTCATGATGTAATAAAGTACACACATGAAATATTTACACATGTGTTATCCATCATTAGCATATGAATTAGAGGTAGATATATGTCCCACACATCACATAATAAAAATCATATGTATGTGTTCCTTATGATTATAAACATTGATCATATTGTAATCTATGAAATTAGAAGTGTTTTATAAAATGAATATCATTTCATAACTTATGTAAAATTCATAAAATTCATAATCAATAATTCATTTCATCATAACATAACATATTGAAAAATATATGTGTTTATTAAGGGTTCTATAATTATGTAACCCATTGAATAGAAACTAGTATCATCAATATCATATAATGATGATACATTTATATATAGAACAATAATGTTATCTTTGGTTCATATTATGATAAAATATTAAGTAACATCAAAGTATATCATCTTAGATTGATTATATTTTTGAAAAGATACAAGGCACATTTCTTGAAGAAAGAGAAATTAATTTTAAAATAAATTTAAAAAAAGTTATAAAATATATTGGATATCCTTTTAATTAAAAATAACCATGAAAATATAAAAATATTTATTAAAAAATGGTCATGAAAGTAGAAAATTGTTTACATGATGTGCATGAAAAAACAAAGTCTCTTTTAACATTTTCGATATAATACAAATAGTTATTGTATAGAAAATGAAATTAATATTCCTATCACAAAAGTTTTTAAATATTAAATAATTCATAATAATTTAATAAATTATTTATTAATGTGTAAAAGATATTTAAAATAATATTTAAAAACATTTTTTTAGATGAAAACAAGTTTTCTATAGAAGTGAGAAATAATATAGGATTTTATTGAAAAAAATTCATTATAAAATCAAGTAAACAAAAAGGGAAAAGTACTATTAAATAGAAATTGCATTAATAAAAATTGGAGAATAAAATTAATTATAATTTCATTGGATTATAAAATAATATTTCAACATTGTAGAAATAATAAAATATAATCCTAAAAATGAAAAGATATTACAATTAAACCATTTTCACTTTGGTATAATTTGAAACATAATCCATGTGAATTTGAGATTCTAAAATGGATATAGAATCCCCAAAATTTCCAAATTAGTAATCCTAAAATACATTAATGATAATTATATAAAAAACCTCAAATAAATTATTGATAAATATGGAATGTGTCTCATAGAAAATAAAGGTTGTGGAGAAATAACTTAACATTTGAATCTTGAATTACTTCATAAATGTTAGAACCTATATTTTAATAAATTTATGTTTGTTATAAACTTATTTATTAATTTTAAACAAACTTATAATATCATATACTATACCATTATAATGTTTCAAGACACATTTATTAATAATTATTCTATAATATCTCTATTTCTGGGTGGTAATTGTTTGGTTTTTTATTAGATTTTTTCTTTAGTAGTTCTACAAACTCTAATTTAATAATCATTCCATAATATAGATAATGAAAATTGTTACACTTATATCATATATTTCAATTATATAACTATTTATATTCATTCACCAAATTTATTAATAGAACACTGAAATGAACCATTCATGGAGATTGTAGTCTATAAGTACACATGAATGTTGTTCATATCCTTTGAAAAATGTTATGAAAAAAGTGTAGATAAATATTGACAATTATATTACAATTTATGATTTTTTATATAACAAATATTTTCAATTATATAGTCTTTATTACCATCCATGTTAATATCTAGTGACAATGAATCACATTTCTTTGTTAGGTTGTTTTCCACCATACACACGACCGATGATTTCGTAGATAATTTGATAGATGTGGAGATAATTTTAGGTCATAAAATTAAAATAAAAACTTCTAAGTATATAAAATATATTGATGTTATTATATAATCTTTTTTTAATAATAATTTATTTATTTTTAGAAAAAAATAAAATCTAAATACTATTTGAATGATGTTACATATTCTTTGCATATCCGACTTTGGTTTTCAACAAATGTAATATTATATTATATTCATACCAAAAACAATATTATTAGATTATATAAGATAACTTATAAATGGATTAGATCATATATTTTCTATAAAAATAGTATTGATGGGGTGAAGAAGAATTGGGTAGGCAGTGGCGTTTTTATGTAAGGTGAGTGGTTCATTTGTAATGATCTCTAATATAAAATGTGAACAAACATTTTTTTCCAAAACAATTATCCCAAATAGTGTTTTATGAATTCATATATATTATAGGGTATATTTATTTGGATAAAACTAATTTCATAAAAAATTTAAAGGTTATTTTAATCCTTATATGTATAGTTTAACTCTTGATAAACCCATTTTTACCTTAGCGGTGTTAATTATTTTGTAATGTTATCATAATAAATTTTGACAAAAAATTATGTTGAACTTATTATATAATATAAATTATTATGATTCCAAATATGTAATCCATTTTTTGAAAATCAATAGACATAATGGTTAAATTTTAATTTAAAACATAGTTATGCAGATGAGACAATAAATCTAATGTTGAGTATGAAAATAATCCAAGAACTACAATGTTTTCATATATAAATTTAATATGGAGTTTATTCAAAAGAATGAAATTTGTTTTGTATATATATATTGGAATTATTTTTATATATAAAAAATTAAAACATAAATTAAATTCAAAAATAATTTTGATGAAAATGATGTTTTCAATCAATATTTAGTACTTTCACAATTAATCAAAAAACATTATCAATGAAAATTAAAAAAAAACACCTAAAGCTAATTTTGAAATGATAATTTAAAAAACAAATGGTTTTTTCAAAAGAAAATCAATATTTTTAAGCAACTATTTTTAAACTTACTGCAAAAAGGGAGAAAAATATTTTTTTAGAAAAACACATTTTTTATGACTAAAATTGAATTTATTATTATCTCATGTCTATAAAACAAATAAATTCAATGTTAATGTCGTGATTGAATATATATATAAAATGAAAATAATAATCCCCCATAATTTTTTAGTAATTTTTTCTGGTAAAATTTAGTTGTGTTCATAAAAATGATTTTTAGAAAAAGATTTACATTATTTATAAATTGTTTTATTATGATTTTTAACTAATTAGTCACAAAAAAAATCAATTTATACACCTGTGTAATCCATATATTTATATAGTTTATTAAATACTAGTAAAACCCTCTCTTATAATGGTAATGTGATAACTATCATATTAAATAATAATAATTCATATGTATGTTATGTTTCGTTTAAAATCGTTGGTGTGTTTATCATAAGTTGTAATCCAAGTTACGTGTAAGGAAATATAAATTAAGTGTTCTGTGTAACCAAATAAAATTAAAGAATAAATTTATTTTAAATAAAATATTTCACCAAATAATGGGGTGTTACATGGATAGTCTTAATTATGGGTAGAAACCTCCTAATTAGACTAACAACGATGAGGATATTATATATATTCATGGCCAATTTGGAGTGCGTACATATAAGAGGGAGGAACTGATGCATATGCTTCATTCTTCAATGTGGGAAGTTCACCCTAATTTTTCAAAAAGGTACAATGATGATTATAATGAGTAATTATGGACACGATTGAAGAACGATATTTCATGGTTTGTGATAGAATGTTACATCTGTGAGCATGTGAAGGCTGAGCATCGATGACTTGCTAGTGTATTTCATATATATACCATTCTGGAATTGAAATGTGATGATTTTACTATGTAATTCATTGTGGGGTTGTCATGGATTTTTTAGAATAATGATGTCACATGGGTGGTTGTGGAGTGATTGAGAAATGTATCACATTTCATACCATTTCAGGATACTTTTACTACTCACTGGTTGGGTGAATTTCATGTTTGTGAAATAGTATGTTTTCATTGGGATCCACAAAGTATAGTTTCATATCATTATCTATGTTTTACATAAAAAATCAATAAAATATTATATTAGGTAATTTTTACTAAGGATATTTTAAGTATATCTTTTCCCTAGTAGAGAGGAAAGTACAAGGAACATACTTTTCAGGTGTAAGAGGACATGTTGACGGTTTACATCCTAGTTTTTGGACGGACATGGAAAAATCTATTAGAAATTATTATTTTGCTATAAAAAACCATATATAGATATTATTTTGGTAGAATTATATGATGAATTTAGTGGTAGGACATGTCTATCACCATTTTATTTGATAAAAGTAGGAGAATCCTATTTATTAGGGTCGAGCCTTGTCTAGGAGACATCATAACATATTCATTTTATTAATAAGAGTGTAATTACATCACATTATAGGAACAACTAATATGTTGATTGAAAAATACCTACAAATGACGTATATTTCTAGGATAATTTATTTTGGAAGTTTCCAATGAGATTACACGACCTTTAGATTTGAAAATAGAGATTCTTAGAACCAAGGTATGTATGATGATTTGATATTTAGGAGAGGATAAGACCAGTAAAATTACCATTAGACCTTAAATAGAAGTATAGTTCTATGAACTATGACTTTCATGTTTTTTAATATATTCTATTATACCCTAACCCTTCAAAATTGAATGATGATTATAATTTTGAGCGAGAGGATGATGCATCCATTAAGGGGAATTTGACTCATGTTACATAGTATTGTGGGAAAATGAATCGTGTTAAGTCCATGCCTTTGGTCTGATTCTTTTCAAAGCATGATCATGTCATGTAAGAGACCTAGGAGAGTGAGGATAATAACTTGGACTAATGTCCTAATCTTTTTACAATGGAATCTTAGTAATAATTAGAAGTTCATCTTGAAGAGGAGCTATAATTTTGGTTGGTGGTTGTCATATTATTACCCATCAATGAGTTATATTTCATTTTACTTTTTGTTAAAACAATTAATAAAATGGATAATAGATTTCCACCCTAACGTAAGTATTATATTAAGGGTATCCCAATGTTTTATGGCAATAAAAAGGGTAGTAAATGGTTAAATTGATCATGGTTCACAGCTAGAAAATGATCATTAAAAACCATGATATTTAAATAAGAAAAGTAAATAGTTTTTTAACTATTTAAGCGTACCTAGAAACCATGAAGCTTATGAAAGATCCATCTACATGGATTCCACATGGTTTTCCAAACCATTTGGTTTCCCCTAGAAAACTATGTAGCCTAGTTTCCCCTTTCATAGAGGATAAGACAGGTATGGTGCAGGGTTCGGAAAGCCCTACATTCAAACCATAAACCTATAATTTTATTTAATTTCTACTATTTTATACCCTTTACATTTATATTAAATATCGTTAATTTCACATTCATTTCTCCTTCAATAGAATATGTCACTAACCAAGACCACCCAAATATTCCATGATTCAATATATTTTGATTCTTATTAATTTTAGGTGTTTTTCTATGATTTGAAGCTCTCAGTAATTATACAAGTCTAATTTGTTTTATTTTCAATAAGAATAATCAGTTTGTTGTCTCTCATCATAAAAATATTATGATCCATATATCCATGTGTTAATTTAATTTTAAAATATTTAGTTGTTTTTCGTGAATTTATAGTCCATGTTGGATTAGCGGTTGTCAATGAAATTTACATAGTTTGTCTCTAAGATTTCTCTAATAGACTTGATATTGAAACTATGTGCCTATATGTTGTTGTTCCCTTACACTAACATTCTACATAATTATTAATTTATAATGAAACAGAAATTGATCCTTAAATTATTGTGCAAGACCCATTAAGTAAGCTATCTTTTCTATCTATAATAAGAAGACCAAGCTTAAGGCCATATATAGGGTGTGGAAATCCCTTGAAAAATGTTAAATGTCTAGTAAATAATGAGATAACAGATATATATTATTAAAAATGTGTCAAATAAGGTTTTATCAATTTTACATGAAATAATGGGGTGTTTGGATTGAGTTTGAAATTAAATTTGGTTTGACAAGGAAAGGGAAATGAAGGATATATGGCTAAAGGGGTATTTTTTATGTTGTCAGATTGTTTTTAATAACCTTATTAGTTGGGTTAAATTCATAAATGGTTAATTAGTTTATTTATGGAATTGTTTTAATGATATTTAGTGATATAAACCATGTGAATAATGGTGAATGGAAAAGGTGCATCCTTGATGTTATGATATGTTGAAATGACAATGTTGGTTGGACCTCAGAATTGTTAATCTATGAAATGGATATATATGATGGGATTTATGGTTCCAACCCATGGGTATGAATGTTTTAAATTATGTTCCTTATCCATGATATAGGACGTATTATCATAAATGTCTACATAATTTAATTAAATTATCTACATGATGTTCTTTATTACTGACTAACAAGTCAACATGATGATCTAAGAACTATCAACATTTCACGTGGTATGATTAATTGTTATAATGTTCCTAGATTTTTATCATTGGAATAATATATGATTTCCCTTTATGTTTTGATATTTTAACCACTATGACAAACTGACCTAATGGGGCTCGTGTCGTTACTCCCCATTCCATCCTCCAATAAGATTTGGGATGTCTACTAGAGCTGATTATGAAAGCACACATATAGGAGGACTTAGACGAATGTACCTTTACGCCGAAACAAGAATCCACCTTAGATAAATTGTAAAGATATATATATATAAACAAAAAAACAAACTGTGCACATACATCAAACCCAAACACTAGTAGAGAAGAAGTACATTAAGGGTAAAATACACACCCCGAACTAAATAATCTGGAAATGGTTACAACTTGCTAAAATGGAGGAGGTCACTATGAAACTCTTAGTGGGTAAGCTCCAAGGTACAAATATATAAATAACCTTTTTATTCCAGTTACTATGTGATGCACGCCTGTCGTAGGGTGTGGCAAAACAATTATTTCCTAAGTTAAAATGTAGTAATGTGGTTGACCTAGGATGTCTCCCGAAGAGGAGTGCACACAAAATGGGTTGTCGCTTTAAAACGGGGGTAAAAATGTTGTGAACGGAAATTTGAAATTCAAATGATTGAAAAACAATGAAATTAAAAGGGTGATTAGGTCGGGGTCGGTTTCCTAATTATAATGCTATCCTTGTTCAATTTAATTCAAACCTCTTCTTCTTAGTTGATTAAAGTGAGTTTCCACAATCGTTTCCTCTCACTTCCTTGGTGAAATTATTATTGTGAGAGAAAACCTTACCAAGATCTTGGTTTGGTCAACTCTCCTTCCATGTGTAAAATAGTTGTATTGAATATCCTTAATTGAAATGGGCAATTCCCAATCGGGTTTTGTTTATCCCAAACAATCAAGAACATTCACTACACCTTTTACACGTACTGACGATCGTCGAGTACTTCACCACTAATTCCTGGTTTATTCCATCGTATATAAACCAGAAATTAGTGGAGGGAGATATTGATTATTTTACCAAGGTAAAAATAAATAACGGAATTAATATTCAAGAACGATCGAACTTGATAATAAAATCCGCTATAATAAATTGAAAACAACTTTGAAGAAGAAAGAAATTTATTCAATTGCATCCAAGAACTCAAGCATTACAATGTAGAAAACCAACCCTTCCCCAATCACTCCAAATGGTTACCCCACCATGGTAAGGGTAATCGAGTTGAATGGTGAATAAGAAGGAATTAAAAAACTATGAAAAAGAAAATAAATAAAAAATAAAACCGAAAAGATCTTCTTCTTGGTGTCCCGGAAGGAATGGGGTGGAGAATGGATGCCTTGAGAGGGTGTAGCTCTCATCCTTTTATAGCCAGAATTATTCCCCCGAATGTAGACGCGTTTTAGCCCCATTAAATGACATCTTCACGCGTTGAGACCTTCATGAATGTTGTTCTTAATTCCCGTGGCCGTGTCCCCTCAAAATTTCAGCGGATTTGGACATGTATTCCGAGGGTTATGTCCGTTTTACTATGAGACTTTATTCTGTCCAGTCAGACTCTCCAAAACGAACTCCTCCGGATTAGGGTGCTTTAATGGCCCCATTAACGGCCAATTAACTCGGTTCTTCCTTCATAAAAGATTCTCCAAAACTCCTTGCGCGTCCCCCCACCTAATTTCACAAGCTTTGGGCCCACAGTGGATGAGTTATGGATCCCACATCAAAAATAGGCAGAACTGAAAACAGTTTTCTTGAGCAAACTTGTGAGCTTTTTTTGAGCTTCAATATGGCCGATTCAGATTTTGGTACAAATATATTAAATGAAGCCCTGGATGTGTAGAATCTGTAAAGGAGATAAGTTTTCAATTTGGATCAGTGTAGAGAATGTTATGGCCAAACTACCGAAATAATTTAAAACTGTTAAAAATCTAAAATGGCCAATTTTTACTATTCAGCTCAAAATAACACCATTATCATAAAAATGAAACAATTCATCTTAGAGGAACAATTTTGTGGGTTTAAAACAATGATATTAAATATAAATTAATTGAAAATATTTTCTCTATCAATTCCCCCACACTTAGCACTTGGACTCCGGGACAAGTAAAAATCAAATCAAATCAAAATCAAAACACATATCAATGAGATCAATCAAATCAATTTCAAGAAACAAAAAGATATCATGCCTCATAAAAAACTGTTATTTCAAGTTCTCCATTTAATATTTTAATATATTTCCACTTCATTTCTTATCCCATGCACACAAAACACCTACCTCACATGAATTTTCTCTCATCTCACAAATGTAAAGGCTGAACAAGGCTTTTCTCATCCAATCTCACACAAGAGTCACCATAGGTTTGATAAATTTCTACTTCTCCACCCGATGTGAGTCAAGGACATGTGTTTCTCATGAGGACTTTTCAGGGTTGTTCTATGGCTTCCGGTTGGTAGGATTTAGATGTTAAAAGTTCTGAGGCCGAAAAAGGAAGGCTTGGCTCTTATTGAAGCAAAATTGCAAGATTCTAGTTTTCACTCAAATATGGTCTCCTTCACTTCGCCTTTGTTGAAAATAGGCTCCATCATCATTCAATCAGCTCAGCAGCAAACATTTCAATCTTTTCAAACATGATTTTTTTAAAGCTCCAGATAGGCACAGCTTTCTTTTTTACATTGGAAGCTCCAGAAAGGCACAGCTTCTCTTGTCATAAAAGCTCCAGAAAAGGCACAGCTTTCAACAGAATAATTTTTCAGCATCACACACATCTCTTCCACAATTTATTTTCCACCCAAAATATAACCAAATGAGGTAGTACACCACAATACATCTTCCCCCACACTTAAGTTCAACAAGATCATGCAATTTTACTTCAAGAGCAGGTATGATAGGTAAAATTGGCTTGTAATGTGGCTAACCTAACAGGCAATTCATGGATTCTAGGGGCTACAGTGAAGGATAAATGTAAAGGTGGGCCATAATGAAAGGGATTAATTTGAAAAGGGGGCTTCAAACAAAATTAGTGCCTCAATCATTTAAAACACACGTACCCCAACCCTAAAGTTTTGAAAGGAATAAATCAAATTCTGGTTAAAGCAAGTATGGTCTGGTTCTCTCAAGAAATGAGGTGAATGAAAAGAATATGACAAAAATGGTTCAGAAGCCTCACAGGAAAGTTATTTCAATGATATAGACAGTGAAATATGGCATGGGTTTCAAAAATCAGTGTACTTTTCAGGAAATTCTAAAAGATTTGAACTTGAAAAGAAGTCATTTCAGCATTCATTTAAGCTCAGTTTAATGAAATAGATTGGTTCACTCATTGACATGGGTTTCAAAAATGGTATTGATAATATTTTCAGCTCAAAAGTTTCAGAAACACACCAAAAATGGAAAATTAACAGACAAAAATTTGAAAACACACAATTTTTTTTATTTTTTTGAAAACAAACATCAAATAAAAATCCTATACTACAACGGTTCCCTCCCCCACACTTAAATGATGCAGTGTCCTCGATGCATTTAAGTGGATATAACATGTAAGAAGAATTCTGATTGAATCACAACAGCAAGAAATGTGAAGGAGAGGTACAACCTGATAGATCTTATTGATAAATAGGTTGGAGGAGCGTGATCTCCTCCAATGGCTCTGATGGTAGGGTCCCAAGGAATTTCTTCAACCTATGTCCATTCATAGTGAATGGATCCTGCTCTCCATCCTTCATAATCTGCACACACCAAAAGGATATACATGAGTAATAATAAATGGACCTTCCCATCTGGAACGATGTTTACCTAGCATCAACTTGAGTCTTGAGTTGAATAATAACACTTTGTCTCCAGGAGAGAAGTCTTTTGGTTGGATTAGCTTGTCATGGGCCACTCTTGTTCGTTCTTTGTAAATCCTTGAATTTTCAAATGCTTCCCTTCTTATTTCATCCAGCTCTTGCAACTTCAATTTTCTCTCCTTCCCAGCACTTTCAAGGTCCAAATTCATTTTTCTCACAGCCCAATATGCCTTATGCTCCAATTCCACAGGTAGGTGGCAGCTTTTCCCATAAATCAGCCTATATGGACTCATTCCAATCGGGGTTTTGTAGGCTGTCCGGTAAGCCCATAAGGTATCATCCAACCTTTGGCTCCAATCCTTCCTGTTTGGATTAAAACTCTTTTCCAAAATTCCCTTTATTTCCCTGTTTGAAACATCAGCTTGCCCATTAGTCTGTGGATGATAGGGAGTTGATGTTTTATGATGCACCCCATACTTCTTCAGCAATGTCTCCATTCTCAAATTGCAGAAGTGAGTCCCTTGATCACTGATGATTGCTCTAGGCACTCCAAACCTACAAAATATGTTAGACCTGACAAAATCACAAACAACTTTAGCATCATCAGTTCTAGTTTCTTTTGCTTCCACCCATTTGGAAACATAATCAACTGCAAGCAAGATATATGAATTTCCAAATGACATCGGGAAAGGTCCCATAAAATCTATCCCCCAAACTTCAAAAATGTCACAAAAATTCAATGGCATTTGGGGAATTTCTTGTCTCTTTGAAATATTTCCTGAAAACTGACATTTTTCACATATTTTGCAAAATTCATGTGCATCTTTAAAAATGGTGGGCCAATAAATTCCAGATTCTAAAACCTTCCTTGTTGTCCTCTGAGGTCCAAAGTGGCCTCCACAAGCTAAAGTATGACAAAAATCAAAGACAGATAAAACTTCACTTTCAGGTAAACATCTTCTTATTACTTGATCATTGCAAATCTTCCAAAGGAATGGATCATCCCAAATGTAATATCTAGATTCAGCTTTTAGTTTTTGAATTTGGTGATAATTGAAATGAGATGGGACCTGAGATGTTACCAGAAAATTGACTATGTCAGCATACCAAGGCACTTCTCCTTCAATCAAGTACAACTGCTCTCCTGGAATTTGATCATTCAGTGGGTCTCTTTCTGGAACTTCAATTTCAGCAGTGTTTGGAAGTCTACTTAAGTGATCAGCCACTTGGTTCTCAGATCCCTTCTTATCCTTTATTTCTATATAGAATTCCTACAGTAGTATCATCCATATCACTAACCTTGGTTTAGCATCATCTTTCTTCATCAAGTACCTCAAAGCTGCATGATCAGAAAACACAGTGATTTTAGTTCCAAGAAGATATGATCTAAATCTTTCTAAAGCAAAAACAACTGCAAAGAACTCTTTTTCCGTGGTGGTATAATTGAATTGGGCCGCATCTAAAGTTCTCAAGGCATATGAAATGACTTGTGGTCTGCCCTCAATTCGCTGAGAAAGGACTTCTCCAACTGCTTGGTTAGAGGCATCACAAAGTAGTTCAAATGGTTCTTCCCAATTTGGAGGCTGCATCACTGGTGGTGAAATCAATCTCTTCTTCAACTCATCAAAGGATTCCCTACATGCACCATTGAAATCAAAATCAGCATCTTTCAAAAGTAATCTAGAGAGAGGGAGAGAAATCATACTGAAATCTTTGATAAACCTCCTGTAGAATCATGCATGTCCTAAAAATGATCTAACATGTTTCGCACAAGTAGGGTAAGGTAATGAATTTATCACTTCAATTTTTGATTTATCCACTTCAATTCCATTTTGGGAAATGACTTGACCAAGTAAAATTCCTCTTTTAACCATGAAATGAAATTTTTCAAAGTTTAAAACAAGATTTTTTTCAATGCAGGTTTTCAAAACTTTTTCTAGATTTTTCAAACAATGATCAAAAGAATCTCCAAAAACTGTGAAATCATCTAAGAAAACGTCCAAGCAATTTTCAATGTGATCAGAAAATATACTCACCATGCACCTCTGAAATGTACCTGGAGAATTACATAATCCTAATGGAATTATTTTATATGAAAAAGTACCAAAAGGGCATGTAAATGTCGTCTTATCTTGATCCTCGGGGGCAATGGGTACCTGGAAGTAACCTGAAAATCCATCCAAAAAGCAATAATGAGTTCTCCATGCCAATCTTTCTAACATCTGGTCAATGAAAGGGATGGGGAAATGATCTTTTCGAGTGACCTGGTTCAATTTCCTAAAATCAATGCACACTCTCCAACTGTTTTGAATTCTCATAGGGATTAACTCATTCTTTTCATTTCTCACAGTGGTCAGGCCAGTTTTTTTTGGAACGACATGAATAGGGCTAACCCACTGCGAATCTGAAATGGGATAGATGATCCCATCTTCCAAGAGCTTCTCGATCTCCTTCTTCACAACCTCCATCAAGGTGGGATTCAGTCTCCGTTGGGGCTGTCTAACAGGTTTTGAATCTCCCTCAACAAAAATTCTATGTGAGCATATTTTTGGGTTAATTCCTGGGATATCACCTAAGCTCCATCCTATTGCCTTGACATTCTCTCTCAAAAGCTCAATCAATGATTTTTCTTGGGTTTTAGAAAGATTATTAGCAATTATCACTGGTAGTTTCTCTCCCTCCCTAAGGTATACATATTTCAAATCAGTGGGGAGTGGTTTGAGTTCCAGGTTAGGGGGATTCTCAAGGGATGAGACTAAATTGACATTTTCTTCTTCCAAATTTTGGACCTCCTGCACACAAGAAACCATATCATCATCCACATTATTTAACAAATCATCAAAGAAATCAGATTTTAACTCTTCCTCCCACATGAAGTCAATATCTCCAACATCTTCAGCATCCACATGATCAATGATATTTTCAAGGGAAGAAGTCTTTCTTAAGTCTAAGAATTCAGAGAGCGTACCTAATTCTTCAATTGGATCTTCACCAACTTCATGGGAAATAGAAAAGAGGGAGTGATCATCTGATGGATGCCTCATGGATTCAAAAATATTGAAGTGGACCGTGCTCTCTCCAAACTCCATGGTGAGTGTCCCCTCGTGGACATTGATGATGGTTTTGGCTGTCTTCAAGAAAGGTCTTCCCAAAATGATGGGTGAATGAGATGGGCTCCTATCTTCTTCCATATTGAGCACGTAGAAGTCAGCTGGGAATAAGAGATCTTTGACTTTCACAAGGACATCCTCTAAAACTCCTGCAGGAAAAACTCTGGATCTGTTTGCAAGCTGGACCACCACTCTTGTGGGCTTCAATTCTCCAATCTGCAAAGAAGTGTATACCGAGTGAGGAAATACATTAATTGAAGCACCTAAATCACACAAAGCATTAGTGAAATTTAATGAACCAATGGTTCATGGAATGGAAAAAATCCCTGGATCTTGACATTTGGTTGGAATCTGTGGTGTGATAAGGGCTGAGACACTTCTTCCCAAGTTGATTCATTCATTCCCATGAAGCCTTCTCTTTTTGGTGCAAAGATCTTTCAAAAAATTTGCATACCTTGGAATTTGTTTAACAGCTTCAAGTAGGGGGATATTGATTTCCACTTTCTGGAAGGTGTCCAGAATTTCTTTTTGAAGTGATTATTCATGCAATTTCTTTGATTCAATCATCCTTGTTGGAAATGGTGGAGGTAATTCTTTCTTCTCCCTTTGTTTTCTTTGCATTTGTGTTTCTTGTTTCTTATTCTGTGGCATATCCTTCTCCTCTTTCTCTTCCTTTTCATCTTCTTGGTGGATTCTCACAAGACTTTTTGAATCATTATCCCTCAGAATATGTGGTATTATTTCAGGTTCAGGGTTGGATGGAGGTTGGATTTCTTTTCCACTTCTTGTTATGATTGCACTTACATTCTCTTTAGGATTTGGCACTGTTTGGGATGGAAGCTTACCTGGATTCTTGGACATTATTTCAACAAGACTTCCCACTGTGTCTGCTAGCTTGTCAACCTTATCTGCTAGGCCCTCATACTAGGATTGTAGCTGTTACAAAGAAGGTTGTGTGCTGGTGGATGGTTGTTCATATGTCTTTCTTTGGAATGGTGGAGGCTGAAAAGATTGTTGGTGTTGGAAGGGCTGTTTATAAGATTGTTGGAAGGGAGGGGGGTTCTGGTATTGCTGCTGGTGGTAAGGAGGTTGACTGGGGTACTGGTTAAATGGTCTCATCTGGTTTTGTTGGTTCCCATATCCTTGTTGGGATTGCAGTTGATTTTGTTGGAATTGTCTTGGTTGAAAGGCCGCAACACAGTATTCTGTCCCCTGTATCTCAGGGCACTGGTCAGTATAATGAGTGGAAGAATAACATAAACCACATACCTGAGCTGAAGATTGTTGTCCATTTACTTGTGTTACAGCCATTTGACGGACTAATCTTGCAAGGTCATCAACTTTGGTTTCAATCAATGTAGATGAATCAGATGTTTTTACCTCATGTATCCCCCTGGTTCCCATTCCTCTTAGTCCAAATTGTTGTGAGCTTTGAGCAATCTTCTCAATTAGTATTCTGATATCTTCAGGAGACTTGTCAATTAGGGACCCCCCTGATGAGGCATCTAGAAGATTTCGATCATTATCCATTAGTCCTTGGTAGAAGAACACAAGGAATTGGTGTTCCTCTATTTCTTGATGTGGGCAGCTGGAACATAGCTTCTTGAAGCGCTCCCAGTACTCGTAGAGGGTTTCTCCAGTTGATTGTCGTATGATGTAAATCTCCTTCTTGATGGCAGTGCTCCTCGATGTGGGAAAGAATCTTTGCATGAAACTTCTTTTTAGGTCTTCCCAATCACTGATCTCCCCTGGTGGTAGGTTGTACAACCATTCTTTAGCTATTCCTTCAAGTGAGAAGGGGAATTCCCTCCACTGAAATTGGTCTTCGGGTGCTCCTCTTGGCCTGAAGCTTGAGCAAGTGTATCTGAATTCTTGCATGTGACGATTTGGATCTTCTCCTTCAAGACCATGAAACTTTGGAAGAACAGGAATCATATTGACACGTAATTCAAAATAATTTGGTTCAGTGGATGCAATTAGTTGGTTATTTTGAATGGCAAATTGTGGTTCACATAGATCACGCAGGGTTTGGTTGGGATTTCTAGCCATGATTTCAGGTTCAGAGTGAACACTAAGAGTTTCACTTGAATCTGAGAGATCTATTTCATCAAATATTTCTGGTAGATTTCTTTTTCTTAGTTGGGTTAATGTTCTTTCAATTTCTGGATCAAATTCAATTAATGGTTCTTTTGAGGTGCGGGTCATTCAATTTTGTTTTTTTTTGTTGCACTGCCTCCCCGGCAACGGCGCCAAGTTTGACGCACGCCTGTCGTAGGGCGTGGCAAAACAATTATTTCCTAAGTTAAAATGTAGTAATTTGGTTGACCTAGGATGTCTCCCGAAGAGGAGTGCACACAAAATGGGTTGTCACTTTAAAACGGGGGTAAAAATGTTGTGAACGGAAATTTGAAATTCAAATGATTGAAAAACAATGAAATTAAAAGGGTGATTAGGTCGGGGTCAGTTTCCTAATTATAATGCTATCCTTATTCAATTTAATTCAAACCTCTTCTTCTTAGTTTATTAAAGTGAGTTTCCACAATCGTTTCTCTCACTTCCTTGGTGAAATTATTATTGTCAGAGAAAACCTTACCAAGATCTTGGTTTGGTCAACTCTCCTTCCATGTGTAAAATAGTTGTATTGAATATCCATAATTGAAATGGGCAATTCCCAATCGGGTTTTGTTTATCCCAAACAATCAAGAACATTCACTACAGCTTTTACACGTACTGACGATCGTCGAGTACTTCACCACTAATTCCTGGTTTATTCCATCGTATATAAACCAGAAATTAGTGGAGGGAGATATTGATTATTTTACCAAGGCAAAAATAAATAACGGAATTAATATTCAAGAAAGATCGAACTTGATAATAAAATCCGCTATAATAAATTGAAAACAACTTTGAAAAAGAAAGAAATTTATTCAATTGCATCCAAGAACTCAGGCATTACAATGTAGAAAACCAACCCTTCCCCAATCACTCCAAATGTTTACCCCACCATGGTAAGGGTAATCGAGTTGAATGAGGAAGAATAAGGCATTACAAAACTATGAAAAAGAAAATAAATAAAAAATAAAACCGAAAAGATCTTCTTCTTGGTGTCCCGGAAGGAATGGGGTGGAGAATGGATGCCTTGAGAGGGTGGAGCTCTCCTCCTTTTATAGCCAGAATTCTTCCCCCTAATGTCGACGCGTTGTAGCCCCATTAACTGACATCTTCACGCGTTGATCCCTTCATGAATGTTGTTCATAATTCCCTTGTCCGTGTCCCCTCAAAATGTCAGCAAATTTGGACATGTATTCCGAGAGTTATGGCCGTTTTACTATGAGAATTTATTCTGTCCAGTCAGACTCTCCAAAACGAACTCCTCCGGATTAGGGTGCTTTAATGGCCCCATTAACGGCCACTTAACTCGGTGCTTCCTTCATAAAAGATGCTTCAAAACTCCTTGCGCGTCCACCCACATAAATTCACAAGCTTTGGGCCCACAGTGGAGGAGTTATGGATCCCACATCAAAAATAGGCAGAACTGAAAACAGTTTTCTTGAGCAAACTTGTGAGCTTCGTTTGAGCTTCAATATGGCCGATTCAGATTTTGGTCCAAATATATTAAATGAAGCCCTGGCTGTGTAGAATCTGGAAAATAAAGAATGTTTCATTTTGGATCCGTGTAGAGAATGTTATGGCCAAACTACCGAAATAATTTAAAACTAATAAAAATCTAAAATGGCCAATTTTTACTATTCAGCTCAAAATAACACCATTATCATAAAAATGAAACAATTCATCTTAGTGGAACAATTTTGTGGGTTTAAAACAATGATATTAAATATAAATTAATTGAAAATATTTTCTCTATCAATTTTCCCACACTTAGCACTTGGACTCCTGGACAAGTAAAAATCAAATCAAATCAAAATCAAAACACAAATCAATGAGATCAATCAAATCAATTTCAAGAAACAAAAAGATATCATGCCTCATCAAAAACTGTTATTTCAAGTTCTCCATTTAAGATTTTAATATATTTCCACTTAATTTCTTATCCCATGCACACAAAACACCTACCTCACATGAATTGTTTCTCATCTCACAAATGTAAAGGCTGAACAAGGCTTTTCTCATCCAAACTCACACAAGAGTCACCATAGGTTTGATAAATTCCTACTTCTCCACCCGATGTGAGTCAAGGACATGTGTTTCTCATGAGGAATATTCAGGGTTGTTCTATGGCTTCCGGTTGGTAGGATTTAGATGTTAAAAGTTCTGAGGCCGAAAAAGGAAGGCTTGGCTCTTATTGAAGCAAAATTGCAAGATTCTAGTTTTCACTCAAATATGGTCTCCTTCACTTCCCCTTTGTTGAAAATAGGCTCCATCATCATTCAAGCAGCTCAGCAGCAAACATTTCAATCTTTTCAAACATGATTTTTTTAAAGCTCCAGATAGGCACAACTTTCTTTTTACATTGGATGCTCCAGAAAGGCACAACTTCTCTTGTCATAAAAGCTCCAGAAAAGGCACAGCTTTCAACAGAATAATTTTTCAGCATCACACACATCTCTTCCACAATTTATTATCCACCCAAAGTATAACCAAATGAGGTAGTACACCACAAGACATCTTCCCCCACACTTAAGTTCAACAAGATCATGCAATTTTACTTCAAGAGCAGGTATGATAGGGAAAATTGGCTTGTAATGTGGCTAACCTAACAGGAAATTCATGGATACTAGGGGCTACAATGAAGGATAAATGTAAAGGTGGGCCATAATGAAAAGGATTATTTTGAAAAGGGGGCTTCAAACAAAATAAGTGCCTCAATCATTTAAAACACACGTACCCCAACCCTCAAGTTTTGAAAGGAATAAATCAAATTCTGGTTAAAGCAAGCATGGTCTGGTTCTCTCAAGAAATGAGGTGAATGAAAAGAATATGACAAAAATGGTTCAGAAGCCTCACAGGAAAGTAATTTCAATGATATAGACAGTGAAATATGGCATGGTTTTCAAAAATCAGTGTACTTTTCATGAAATTCTAAAAGATTTGAACTTGAAAAGAAGTCATTTCAGCATTCATTTAAGCTCGGTTTCATGAAATAGATTGGTTCACTCATTGACATGGGTTTCAAAAATGGTATTGATAATCTTTTCAGCTCAAAAGTTTCAGAAACACACCAATAATTGAAAAATAAACACACAAAAATTTGAAAACACACAATTTTATTTTTTATTTTTTTGAAAACAAACATCAAATAAAAATCCTATACTACAACGGTTCCCTCCCCCACACTTAAATGATGCAGTTTCCTCGATGCATTTAAGTGGATTTAACATGTAAGAAGAATTATGATTGAATCACTACAGCAAGAAAATGTGAAGGAGAGGTACAACCTGATAGATCTTATTGATAAATAGGTTGGAGGAGCGTGATCTCCTCCAATGGCTCTGATGGTAGGGTCCCAAGGAATTTCTTCAACCTATGTCCATTCAAAGTGAATGGATCCTTCTCTCCATCCTTCATAATCTGCACAGCACCAAAAGGATATACATGAGTAATAATAAATGGACCTTCCCATCTGGAACGAAGTTTACCTGGCATCAACTTGAGTCTTGAGTTGAATAAAAACACTTTTTCTCCAGGAGAGAAGTCTTTTGGTTGGATTAGCTTGTCATGGGCTACTCTTGTTCGTTCATTGTAAATCCTTGAATTTTCAAATGCTTCCCTTCTTATTTCATCCAGCTCTTGCAACTTCAATTTTCTCTCCTTCCCAGCACTTTCAAGGTCCAAATTCATTTTTCTCACAGCCCAATATGCCTTATGCTCCAATTCCACAGGTAGGTGGTAGCTTTTCCCATAAATCAGCCTATATGGACTCATTCCAATCGGGGTTTTGTAGGCTGTCCTGTAAGCCCATAAGGTATCATCCAACCTTTGGCTCCAATCCTTCCTGTTTGGATTAACACTCTTTTCTAAAATTCCCTTGATTTCCCTGTTTGAAACTTCAGCTTGCCCATTAGTCTGTGGATGATAGGGAGTTGATGTTTTATGATGCACCCCATACTTCTTCAGCAATGTCTCCATTCTCAAATTTCAGAAGTGAGTCCCTTGATCACTGATGATTTCTCTAGGCACTCCAAACCTACAAAATATGTTAGACCTGACAAAATCACAAACAACTTTAGCATCGTCAGTTCTGGTTGCTTTTGCTTCCACCCATTTGGAAACATAATCAACTGCAAGAAAGATATATGAATTTCCAAATGACATCGGGAAAGGTCCCATAAAATCTATCCCCCAAACATCAAAAATGTCACAAAAATTCAATGGCATTTGGGGCATTTCTTGTCTCTTTGAAATATTTCTTGAAAACTGACATTTTTCACATATTTTGCAAAATTCATGAGCATCTTTAAAAATAGTGGGCCAATAAATTCCAGATTCTAAAACCTTCCTTGCTGTCCTCTGAGGTCCAAAGTGGCCTCCACAAGCTAAAGTATGACAAAAATCAAAGACAGATTTAACTTCACTTTCAGGTAAACATCTTCTTATTACTTGATCATTGCAAATCTTCCAAAGGAATGGATCATCCCAAATGTAATATCTAGATTCAGCTTTTAGTTTTTGAATTTGGTGATAATTGAAATGAGATGGGACCTGAGATGGTACCAGAAAATTGACTATGTCAGCATACCAAGGCACTTCTCCTTCAATCAAGTACAACTGCTCTCCTGGAATTTGATCATTCAGTGGGTCTCTTTCTGGAACTTCAATTTCAGCAGTGTTTGGCAGTCTACTTAAGTTATCAGCCACTTGGTTCTCAGATCCCTTCTTATCCTTTATTTCTATATTGAATTCCTGCAGTAGTATCATCCATCTCACTAACCTTGGTTTAGCATCATCTTTCTTCATTAAGTACCTCAAAGCTGCATGATCCGAAAACACAGTGATTTTAGTTCCAAGAAGATATGATCTAAATCTTTCTAAAGCAAAAACAACTTCAAAGAACTCTTTTTCCGTGGTGGTATAATTGAATTGGGCCGCATCTAAAGTTCTCGAGGCATATGAAATGACTTGTGGTCTGCCCTCAATTCGCTGAGAAAGGACTGCTCCAACTGCTTGGTTAGAGGCATCACAAAGTAGTTCAAATGGTTCTTCCAAATTTGGAGGCTGCATCACTGGTGGTGAAATCAATCTCTTCTTCAACTCATCAAAGGATTCCCTACATGCACCATTGAAATCAAAATTAGCATCTTTCAAAAGTAATCTAGAGAGAGGGAGCGAAATCTTACTGAAATCTTTGATAAACCTCCTGTAGAATCCTGCATGTCCTAAAAATGATCTAACATGTTTCACACAAGTAGGGTAAGGTAATGAATTTATCACTTCAATTTTTGATTTATCCAATTCAATTCCATTTTGGGAAATGACATGACCAAGTACAATTCCTCTTTAAACCATGAAATGACATTTTTCAAAGTTTAAAACAAGATTTTTTTCAATGCAGGTTTTCAAAACTTTTTCTAGATTTTTCAAACAATGATCAAAAGAATCTCTAAAAACTGTGAAATCATCTAAGAAAACTTCCAAGCAATTTTCAATGTGATCAGAAAATATACTCACCATGCACCTCTAAAATGTACCTGGAGCATTACATAATCCAAATGGCATTCTTTTATATGCAAAAGTACCAAAAGGGCATGTAAATGTCGTCTTATCTTGATCCTCGGGGGCAATGGGTACCTGGAAGTAACCTGAAAATCCATCCAAAAAGCAATAATGAGTTCTCCCTGCCAATCTTTATAACATCTGGTCAATGAAAGGGATGGGGAAATGATCTTTTCGAGTGACCTGGTTCAATTTCCTAAAATCAATGCACACTCTCCAACTGTTTTGAATTCTCATAGGGATTAACTCATTCTTTTCATTTCTCACAGTGGTCAGGCCAGTTTTTTTTGGAACGACATGAATAGGGCTAACCCACTGTGAATCAGAAATGGGATAGATGATCCCAGCTTCCAAGAGCTTCTCGATCTCCTTCTTCACAACCTCCATCAAGGTGGGATTCAGTCTCCGTTGGGGCTGTCTAACAGGTTTTGAATCTCCCTCAACAAAAATTCTATGTGAGCATATTTTTGGGTTAATTCCTGGGATATCACCTAAGCTCCATCCTATTGCCTTGACATTCTCTCTCAAAAGCTCAATCAATGATTTTTCTTGGGTTTTAGAAAGATTATTAGCAATTATCACTGGTAGTTTCTCTCCCTCCCTAAGGTATACATATTTCAAATCAGTGGGGAGTGGTTTGAGTTCCAGGTTAGGGGGATTCTCAAGGGATGAGACTAAATTGACGTTTTCTTCTTCCAAATTTTGGACCTCCTGCACACAAGAAACCATATCATCATCCTCATTATTTAAAAAATCATCAAAGAAATCAGATTTTACATCTTCCTCCCACATGAAGTCAGAATCTCCAACATCTTCAGCATCCACATGATCAATGATATTTTCAAGGGAAGAAGTCTCTCTTAAGTCTAAGAATTCAGAGAGCATATCTGATTCTTCAATTGGCTCTTCACCAACTTCATGGGAAAGAGAAAAGAGGGAGTGATCATCTGATGTATGCCTCATGGATTCAAAAATATTGAAGTGGACCGTGCTCTCTCCAAACTCCATGGTGAGTGTCCCCTCGTGGACATTGATGATGGTTTTGGCTGTCTTCAAGAAAGGTCTCCCCAAAATGATGGGTGAATGAGATGGGCTCCTATCTTCTTCCATATTGAGCACGTAGAAGTCAGCTGGGAATAAGAGATCTTTGACTTTCACAAGGACATCCTCCAAAACTCCTGCAGGAAAAACTGTGGATCTGTTTGCAAGCTGGACCACCACTCTTGTGGGCTTCAATTCTCCCATCTGCAAATAAGTGTATACCGAGTGAGGCAATACATTAATTGAAGCACCTAAATCACACAAATCATTAGTGAAATTTAATGAACCAATGGTGCATGGAATGGAAAACTTCCCTGGATCTTGACATTTGGTTGGAATCTGTGGTGTGATAAGGGCTGAGACACTTCTTCCCATGTTGATTCTTTCATTCCCATGAAGCCTTCTCTTTTTGGTGCAAAGATCTTTCAAAAAAATTTCATACATTGGAATTTGTTTAACAGCTTCAAGTAGGGGGATATTGATTTCCACGTTCTGGAAGGTGTCCAGAATTTCTTTTTGAAGTGCTTCTTCATGCAATTTCTTTGATTCAATCATCCTTGATGGAAATGGTGGAGGTAATTCTTTCTTCTCCCTTTGTTTTCGTTGCATTTGTGTTTCTTGTTTCTTATTCTGTGGCCTATCCTTCTCCTCCTTCTCTTCCTTTTCATCTTCTTAGTGGATTATCACAAGACTTTTTGAATCATTATCCCTCAGAATATGTGGTATTATTTCAGGTTCAGGGTTGGATGGAGGTGGGATTTATTTTCCAATTCTTGTTATGATTGCACTTAAATTCTCTTTAGGATTTGGCATTGTTTGGGATGGAAGCTTACCTGGATTCTTGGACATTATTTCAACAAGACTTCCCACTGTGTCTGCTAGCTTGTCAACCTTATCTGCTGGGCCCTCATACTTGGATTGTAGCTGTTCCACAGAAGGTTGTGTGCTGGTGGATGGTTGTTCATATGTCTTTCTTTGGAATGGTGGAGGCTGAAAAGATTGTTGGTGTTGGAAGGGCTGTTTATAAGATTGTTGGAAGGGAGGGGGGTTCTGGTATTGCTGCTAGTGGTAAGGAGGTTGACTGGGGTGCTGGTTAAATGGTCTCATCTGGTTTTGTTGGTTCCCATATCCTTGTTGGGATTGCAGTTGATTTTGTTGGAATTGTCTTGGTTGAAAGGCCGCAACACAGTATTCTGTCCCCTGTATCTCAGGGCACTGGTCAGTATAATGAGTGGAAGAATAACATAAACCAGATACCTGAGCTGAAGATTGTTGTCCATTTTCTTGTGTTACAGCCATTTGACGGACTAATCTTGCAAGGTCATCAACTTTGGTTTCAATCAATGTAGATGAATCAGATGTTTTTACCTCATGTATCCCCCTGGTTCCCATTCCTCTTAGTCCAAATTGTTGTGAGTTTTGAGCAATCTTCTCAATTAGTATTCTGATATCTGCAGGAGACTTGTCAATCAAGGACCCCCCTGATGAGGCATCTAGAATATTTCGATCATTATCCATTAGTCCTTGGTAGAAGAACACAAGGAATTGGTGTTCCTCCATTTCTTGATGTGGGCAGCTGGAACATAGCTTCTTGAAGTGCTCCCAGTACTCGTAGAGGGTTTCTCCAGTTGATTGTCGTATGATGTAAATCTCCTTCTTGATGGCAGTGCTCCTCGATGTGGGAAAGAATCTTTGCATGAAACTTATTTTTAGGTCTTCCCAATCACTGATCTCCCCTGGTTGTAGGTTGTACAACCATTCTTTAGCTATTCCTTCAAGTGAGAAGGGGAATGCCCTCCACTGAAATTGGTCTTCGGGTGCTCCTCTTGGCCTGAAGATTGAGCAAGTGTATCTGAATTCATGCATGTGACGATTTGGATCTTCTCCTGCAAGACCATGAAACTTTGGAAGAACAGGAATCATATTGACACGTAATTCAAAATCATTTGGTTCAGTGGGTGCAATTAGTTGGTTATTTTGAATGGCAAATTGTGGTGCACATAGATCACGCAGGGTTTGGTTGGGATTTCTAGCCATGATTTCAGGTTCAGAGTGAACACTAAGAGTTTCACTTGAATATGAGAGATCTATTTCTTCAAATATTTCTGGTAGATTTCTTTTTCTTTTTTGGGTTAATGTTCTTTCAATTTCTGGATCAAATTCAATTAATGGTTCTTTTGAGGTGCGGGTCATTCAATTTTGTTTTTTTTTGTTGCACTGCCTCCCCGGCAACGGCGCCAAGTTTGACGCACGTCTATCGTAGGGCATGGCAAAACAATTATTTCCTAAGTTAAAATGTAGTAATGTGGTTGACCTAGGATGTCTCCCGAAGAGGAGTGCACACAAAATGGGTTGTCACTTTAAAACGGGGGTAAAAATGTTGTGAACGGAAATTTGAAATTCAAATGATTGAAAAACAATGAAATTAAAAGGGTGATTAGGTCGGGGTCAGTTTCCTAATTATAATTCTATCCTTGTTCAATTTAATTCAAACCTCTTCTTCTTAGTTGATTAAAGTGAGTTTCCACAATCGTTTCCTCTCACTTCCTTGGTGAAATTATTATTGTGAGAGAAAACCTTACCAAGATCTTAGTTTGGTCAACTCTCTTTCCATGTGTAAAATAGTTGTATTGAATATCCTTAATTGAAATGGGAAATTCCCGATCGGGTTTTGTTTATCCCAAACAATCAAGAACATTCACTACACCTTTTACACGTACTGACGATCGTCGAGTACTTCACCACTAATTCCTGATTTATTCCATCGTATATAAACCAGAAATTAGTGGAGGGAGATATTGATTATTTTACCAAGGCAAAAATAAATAACGGAATTAATATTCAAGAACGATCGAACTTGATAATAAAATCCGCTATAATAAATTGAAAACAACTTTGAAGAAGAAATAAATTTATTCAATTGGATCCAAGAACTCAAGCATTACAATGTAGAAAACCAACCCTTCCCCAATCACTCCAAATGTTTACCCCACCATAGTAAGTGTAATCGAGTTGAATGGGGAAGAAGAAGGCATTACAAAACTATGAAAAAGAAAATAAATAAAAAATAAAACCGAAAAGATCTTCTTCTTGGTGTCCCGAAAGGAATGGGGTGGAGAATGGATGCCTTGAGAGGGTGTAGCTCTCCTCCTTTTATAGCCAGAATTCTTCCCCCGAATGTAGACGCGTTTTAGCCCCATTAAATGACATCTTCACGTGTTGATCCCTTCATGAATGTTGTTCATAGTTCCCTTGGACGTGTCCCCTCAAAATTGAAGCGGATTTGGACATGTATTCCGAGAGTTATGACCGTTTTACTATGAGAATTTATTCTGTCCAGTCAGACTCTCCAAAACGAACTCCTCCGGATTAGGGTGCTTTAATGGCCCCATTAACGGCCAATTAACTCGGTTCTTCCTTCCTAAAAGATGCTTCAAAACTCCTTTTGCGTCCACCCACCGAAGTTCACAAGATTTGGGCCCACAGTGGATGAGTTATGGATCCCCCATCAAAAATAGGCAGAACTGAAAACAGTTTTCTTGAGAAAACTTTTGAGCGTTATTTGAGCTTCAATATGGCCGATTCAGAATTTAGTCCAAATATATTAAATGAAGCCCTGGATGGTTAGAATCCGGAAAAAAACGAATTTTTCAATTTGGATCAGTGTAGAGAATGTTATGGCCAAACTACCGAAATAATTTAAAACTGTTAAAAATCTAAAATGGCCAATTTTTACTATTCAGCTCAAAATAACACCATTATCATAAAATTGAAACAATTCATCTTAGAGGAACAATTTTGTGGGTTTAAATCAATGATATTTAATATAAATTAATTGAAAATATTTTCTCTATAACTATGCTCTTCCAGCTCTGCTTTTTACTAAGACTCTTTCTAAGGTCCATTGGTCTACACATAAAACACCACGTTTTGTAAAATACCATGTAGGGGTGATTATAAAAATACCCACTAGTCATCCAAAAAACACAAGACAAAAGTGGGAAAATGATATGCATCAAGTAAATAGAACTAGCCTGAAGGAACCTAAAAAGGGATAAAATATATCTCGAGACCATCCTCGGCTAAACATGACTAGTAATCTCAACATCCCTAGCATGTCGATGAAATGATACAAACCACGAGGACTCCCAAAACATACCCATATATAATATTAATAGACTCCCAAGTCTCATGGTCTTATCCATTGACTTTTCATAACAACTAAATTGAGATTATGAAAGACTCAAAATTGTCTCATGAGGTAATGGCCTTATATAAATATGTAGGCTCCTACTCGAAGAATTAATGTGGAATCCCACCTTTTATAACACACTAAGAAGCTATCCATCCCTTTATGCCATACAAAATGGGATGGGTAAGGTAATGAATTTATCACTTCAATTTTTGATTTATCCACTTCAATTCCATTTTGGGAAATGACTTGACCAAGTAAAATTCCTCTTTTAACCATGAAATGAAATTTTTCAAAGTTTAAAACAAGATTTTTTTCAATGCAGGTTTTCAAAACTTTTTCTAGATTTTTCAAACAATGATCAAAAGAATCTCCAAAAACTGTGAAATCATCTAAGAAAACGTCCAAGCAATTTTCAATGTGATCAGAAAATATACTCACCATGCACCTCTGAAATGTACCTGGAGAATTACATAATCCTAATGGAATTATTTTATATGAAAAAGTACCAAAAGGGCATGTAAATGTCGTCTTATCGTGATCCTCGGGGGCAATGGGTACCTGGAAGTAACCTGAAAATCCATCCAAAAAGCAATAATGAGTTCTCCATGCCAATCTTTCTAACATCTGGTCAATGAAAGGGATGGGGAAATGATCTTTTCGAGTGACCTGGTTCAATTTCCTAAAATCAATGCACACTCTCCAACTGTTTTGAATTCTCATAGGGATTAACTCATTCTTTTCATTTCTCACAGTGGTCAGGCCAGTTTTTTTTGGAACGACATGAATAGGGCTAACCCACTGCGAATCTGAAATGGGATAGATGATCCCATCTTCCAAGAGCTTCTCGATCTCCTTCTTCACAACCTCCATTAAGGTGGGATTCAGTCTCCGTTGGGGCTGTCTAACAGGTTTTGAATCTCCCTCAACAAAAATTCTATGTGAGCATATTTTTGGGTTAATTCCTGGGATATCACCTAAGCTCCATCCTATTGCCTTGACATTCTCTCTCAAAAGCTCAATCAATGATTTTTCTTGGGTTTTAGAAAGATTATTAGCAATTATCACTGGTAGTTTCTCTCCTCCCTAAGGTATACATATTTCAAATCAGTGGGAAGTGGTTTGAGTTCCAGGTTAGGGGGATTCTCAAGGGATGAGACTAAATTGACATTTTCTTCTTCCAAATTTTGGACCTCCTACACACAAGAAACCATATCATCATCCTCATTATTTAACAAATCATCAAAGAAATAAGATTTTAACTCTTCCTCCCACATGAAGTCAGTATCTCCAACATCTTCAGCATCCACATGATCAATGATATTTTCAAGGGAAGAAGTCTTTCTTAAGTCTAAGAATTCAGAGAGCGTACCTAATTCTTCAATTGGATCTTCACCAACTTCATGGGAAATAGAAAAGAGGGAGTGATCATCTGATGGATGCCTCATGGATTCAAAAATATTGAAGTGGACCGTGCTCTCTCCAAACTCCATGGTGAGTGTCCCCTCGTGGACATTGATGATGGTTTTGGCTGTCTTCAAGAAAGGTCTTCCCAAAATGATGGGTGAATGAGATGGGCTCCTATCTTCTTCCATATTGAGCACGTAGAAGTCAGCTGGGAATAAGAGATCTTTGACTTTCACAAGGACATCCTCTAAAACTCCTGCAGGAAAAACTGTGGATCTGTTTGCAAGCTGGACCACCACTCTTGTGGGCTTCAATTCTCCAATCTGCAAAGAAGTGTATACCGAGTGAGGAAATACATTAATTGAAGCACCTAAATCACACAAAGCATTAGTGAAATTTAATGAACCAATGGTGCATGGAATGGAAAAAATCCCTGGATCTTGACATTTGGTTGGAATCTGTGGTGTGATAAGGGCTGAGACACTTCTTCCCAAGTTGATTCTTTCATTCCCATGAAGCCTTCTCTTTTTGGTGCAAAGATCTTTCAAAAAATTTGCATACCTTGGAATTTGTTTAACAGCTTCAAGTAGGGGGATATTGATTTCCACTTTCTGGAAGGTGTCCAGAATTTCTTTTTGAAGTGATTATTCATGCAATTTCTTTGATTCAATCATCCTTGTTGGAAATGGTGGAGGTAATTCTTTCTTCTCCCTTTGTTTTCTTTGCATTTGTGTTTCTTGTTTCTTATTCTGTGGCATATCCTTCTCCTCCTTCTCTTCCTTTTCATCTTCTTGGTGGATTCTCACAAGACTTTTTGAATCATTATCCCTCAGAATATGTGGTATTATTTCAGGTTCAGGGTTGGATGGAGGTGGGATTTATTTTCCACTTCTTGTTATGATTGCACTTACATTCTCTTTAGGATTTGGCACTGTTTGGGATGGAAGCTTACCTGGATTCTTGGACATTATTTCAACAAGACTTCCCACTGTGTCTGCTAGCTTGTCAACCTTATCTGCTAGGCCCTCATACTAGGATTGTAGCTATTACAAAGAAGGTTGTGTGCTGGTGGATGGTTGTTCATATGTCTTTCTTTGGAATGGTGGAGGCTGAAAAGATTGTTGGTGTTGGAAGGGTTGTTTATAAGATTGTTGGAAGGGAGGGGGGTTCTGGTATTGCTGGTGGTGGTAAGGAGGTTGACTGGGGTACTGGTTAAATGGTCTCATCTGGTTTTGTTGGTTCCCATATCCTTGTTGGGATTGCAGTTGATTTTGTTGGAATTGTCTTGGTTGAAAGGCCGCAACACAGTATTCTGTCCCCTGTATCTCAGGGCATTGGTCAGTATAATGAGTGGAAGAATAACATAAACCACATACCTGAGCTGAAGATTGTTGTCCATTTGCTTGTGTTACAGCCATTTGACGGACTAATCTTGCAAGGTCATCAACTTTGGTTTCAATCAATGTAGATGAATCAGATGTTTTTACCTCATGTATCCCCCTGGTTCCCATTCCTCTTAGTCCAAATTGTTGTGAGTTTTGAGCAATCTTCTCAATTAGTATTCTGATATCTGCAGGAGACTTGTCAATCAGGGACCCCCCTGATGAGGCATCTAGAAGATTTCGATCATTATCCATTAGTCCTTGGTAGAAGAACACAAGGAATTGGTGTTCCTCTATTTCTTGATGTGGGCAGCTGGAACATAGATTCTTGAAGCGCTCCCAGTACTCCTAGAGGGTTTCTCCAGTTGATTGTCGTATGATGTAAATCTCCTTCTTGATGGCAGTGCTCCTTGATGTGGGAAAGAATCTTTGCATGAAACTTCTTTTTAGGTCTTCCCAATCACTGATCTCCCCTGGTGGTAGGTTGTACAACCATTCTTTAGCTATTCCTTCAAGTGAGAAGGGGAATTCCCTCCACTGAAATTGGTCTTCGGGTGCTCCTCTTGGCCTGAAGCTTGAGCAAGTGTATCTGAATTCTTGCATGTGACGATTTGGATCTTCTCCTTCAAGACCATGAAACTTTGGAAGAACAGGAATCATATTGACACGTAATTCAAAATAATTTGGTTCAGTGGATGCAATTAGTTGGTTATTTTGAATGGCAAATTGTGGTTCACATAGATCACGCAGGGTTTGGTTGGGATTTCTAGCCATGATTTCAGGTTCAGAGTGAACACTAAGAGTTTCACTTGAATCTGAGAGATCTATTTCTTCAAATATTTCTGGTAGATTTCTTTTTCTTAGTTGGGTTAATGTTCTTTCAATTTCTGGATCAAATTCAATTAATGGTTCTTTTGAGGTGCGGGTCATTCAATTTTGTTTTTTTTTTGTTGCACTGCCTCCCCGGCAACGGCGCCAAGTTTGACGCACGCCTGTCGTAGGGCGCGGCAAAACAATTATTTCCTAAGTTAAAATGTAGTAATTTGGTTGACCTAGGATGTCTCCCGAAGAGGAGTGCACACAAAATGGGTTGTCACTTTAAAACGGGGGTAAAAATGTTGTGAACGGAAATTTGAAATTCAAATGATTGAAAAACAATGAAATTAAAAGGGTGATTAGGTCGGGGTCAGTTTCCTAATTATAATGCCATCCTTATTCAATTTAATTCAAACCTCTTCTTCTTAGTTGATTAAAGTGAGTTTCCATAATCGTTTCTCTCACTTCCTTGGTGAAATTATTATTGTCAGAGAAAACCTTACCAAGATCTTGGTTTGGTCAACTCTCCTTCCATGTGTAAAATAGTTGTATTGAATATCCATAATTGAAATGGGCAATTCCCGATCGGGTTTTGTTTATCCCAAACAATCAAGAACATTCACTACAGCTTTTACACGTACTGACGATCGTCGAGTACTTCACCACTAATTCCTGGTTTATTCCATCGTATATAAACCAGAAATTAGTGGAGGGAGATATTGATTATTTTACCAAGGCAAAAATAAATAACGGAATTAATATTCAAGAAAGATCGAACTTGATAATAAAATCCGCTATAATAAATTGAAAACAACTTTGAAGAAGAAAGAAATTTATTCAATTGCATCCAAGAACTCAGGCATTACAATGTAGAAAACCAACCCTTCCCCAATCACTCCAAATGTTTACCCCACCATGGTAAGGGTAATCGAGTTGAATGAGGAAGAATAAGGCATTACAAAACTATGAAAAAGAAAATAAATAAAAAATAAAACCGAAAAGATTTTCTTCTTGGTGTCCCGGAAGGAATGGGGTGGAGAATGGATGCCTTGAGAGGGTGGAGCTCTCCTCCTTTTATAGCCAGAATTCTTCCCCCGAATGTTGACGCGTTGTAGCCCCATTAAATGACATCTTCACACGTTGATCCCTTCATGAATGTTGTTCATAATGCCCTTTTCCGTGTCCCCTCAAAATGTCAGCGGATTTGGACATGTATTCCGAGAGTTATGGCCGTTTTACTATGAGAATTTATTCTGTCCAGTCAGACTCTCCAAAACGAACTCTTCCGGATTAGGGTGCTTTAATGGCCCCATTAACGGCCACTTAACTCGGTGCTTCCTTCATAAAAGATGCTTCAAAACCCCTTGCGCGTCGACCCACATAATTGCACAAGCTTTGGGCCCACAGTGGAGGAGTTATGGATCCCACATCAAAAATAGGCAGAACTGAAAACAGTTTTCTTGAGCAAACTTGTGAGCTTCGTTTGAGCTTCAATATGGCCGATTCAGATTTTGGTCCAAATATATTATATGAAGCCCTGGCTGTGTAGAATCTGGAAAATAAAGAATGTTTCATTTTGGATCAGTGTAGAGAATGTTATGGCCAAACTACCGAAATAATTTAAAACTAATAAAAATCTAAAATGGCCAATTTTTACTATTCAGCTCAAAATAACACCATTATCATAAAAATGAAAAAATTCATCTTAGTGGAACAATTTTGTGGGTTTAAAACAATGATATTAAATATAAATTAATTGAAAATATTTTCTCTATCAATTTTCCCACACTTAGCACTTGGACTCCTGGACAAGTAAAAATCAAATCAAATCAAAATCAAAACACATATCAATGAGATCAATCAAATCAATTTCAAGAAACAAAAAGATATCATGCCTCATCAAAAACTGTTATTTCAAGTTCTCCATTTAAGATTTTAATATATTTCCACTTCATTTCTTATCCCATGCACACAAAACACCTACCTCACATGAATTGTTTCTCATCTCACAAATGTAAAGGCTGAACAAGGCTTTTCTCATCCAAACTCACACAAGAGTCACCATAGGTTTGATAAATTCCTACTTCTCCACCCGATGTGAGTCAAGGACATGTGTTTCTCATGTGGAATATTCAGGGTTGTTCTATGGCTTCCGGTTGGTAGGATTTAGATGTTAAAAGTTCTGAGGCCGAAAAAGGAAGGCTTGGCTCTTATTGAAGCAAAATTGCAAGATTCTAGTTTTCACTCAAATATGGTCTCCTTCACTTCCCCTTTGTTGAAAATAGGCTCCATCATCATTCAAGCAGCTCAGCAGAAAACATTTCAATCTTTTCAAACATGATTTTTTTAAAGCTCCAGATAGGCACAACTTTCTTTTTACATTGGAATCTCCAGAAAGGCACAACTTCTCTTGTCATAAAAGCTCCAGAAAAGGCACAGCTTTCAACAGAATAAATTTTCAGCATCACACACATCTCTTCCACAATTTATTATCCACCCAAAGTATAACCAAATGAGGTAGTACACCACAAGACATCTTCCCCCACACTTAAGTTCAACAAGATCATGCAATTTTACTTCAAGAGCAGGTATGATAGGGAAAATTGGCTTGTAATGTGGCTAACCTAACAGGAAATTCATGGATACTAGGGGCTACAATGAAGGATAAATGTAAAGGTGGGCCATAATGAAAAGGATTATTTTGAAAAGGGGGCTTCAAACAAAATAAGTGCCTCAATAATTTAAAACACACGTACCCCAACCCTCAAGTTTTGAAAGGAATAAATCAAATTCTGGTTAAAGCAAGCATGGTCTGGTTCTCTCAAGAAATGAGGTGAATGAAAAGAATATGACAAAAATGGTTCAGAAGCCTCACAGGAAAGTAATTTCAATGATATAGACAGTGAAATATGGCATGGGTTTCAAAAATCAGTTTACTTTTCATGAAATTCTAAAAGATTTGAACTTGAAAAGAAGTCATTTCAGCATTCATTTAATCTCGGTTTCATGAAATAGATTGGTTCACTCATTGACATGGGTTTCAAAAATGGTATTGATAATCTTTTCAGCTCAAAAGTTTCAGAAACACACCAATAATTGAAAAATAAACACACAAAAATTTGAAAACACACAATTTTATTTTTTATTTTTTTGAAAACAAACATCAAATAAAAATTCTATACTACAACGGCTCCCTCCCCCACACTTAAATGATGCAGTGTCCTCGATGCATTTAAGTGGATTTAACATGTAAGAAGAATTATGATTGAATCACTACAGCAAGAAAATGTGAAGGAGAGGTACAACCTGATAGATCTTATTGATAAATAGGTTGGAGGAGCGTGATCTCCTCCAATGGCTCTGATGGTAGGGTCCCAAGGAATTTCTTCAACCTATGTCCATTCAAAGTGAATGGATCCTTCTCTCCATCCTTCATAATCTGCACAGCACCAAAAGGATATACATGAGTAATAATAAATGGACCTTCCCATCTGGAACGAAGTTTACCTGGCATCAACTTGAGTCTTGAGTTGAATAAAAACACTTTGTCTCCAGGAGAGAAGTCTTTTGGTTGGATTAGCTTGTCATGGGCTACTCTTGTTCGTTCTTTGTAAATCCTTGAATTTTCAAATGCTTCCCTTCTTATTTCATCCAGCTCTTGCAACTTCAATTTTCTCTCCTTCCCAGCACTTTCAAGGTCCAAATTCATTTTTCTCACAGCCCAATATGCCTTATGCTCCAATTCCACAGGTAGGTGGTAGCTTTTCCCATAAATCAGCCTATATGGACTCATTCCAATCGGGGTTTTGTAGGCTGTCCTGTAAGCCCATAAGGTATCATCCAACCTTTGGCTCCAATCCTTCCTGTTTGGATTAACACTCTTTTCCAAAATTCCCTTGATTTCCCTGTTTGAAACTTCAGCTTGCCCATTAGTCTGTGGATGATAGGGAGTTGATGTTTTATGATGCACCCCATACTTCTTCAGCAATGTCTCCATTCTCAAATTTCAGAAGTGAGTCCCTTGATCACTGATGATTTCTCTAGGCACTCCAAACCTACAAAATATGTTAGACCTGACAAAATCACAAACAACTTTAGCATCGTCAGTTCTGGTTTCTTTTGCTTCCACCCATTTGGAAACATAATCAACTGCAAGAAATATATATGAATTTCCAATTGACATCGGGAAAGGTCCCATAAAATCTATCCCCCAAACATCAAAAATGTCACAAAAATTCAATGGCATTTGGGGCATTTCTTGTCTCTTTGAAATATTTCTTGAAAACTGACATTTTTCACATATTTTGAAAAATTCATGAGCATCTTTAAAAATAGTGGGCCAATAAATTCCAGATTCTAAAACCTTCCTTGCTGTCCTCTGAGGTCCAAAGTGGCCTCCACAAGCTAAAGTATGACAAAAATCAAAGACAGATTTAACTTCACTTTCAGGTAAACATCTTCTTATTACTTGATCATTGCAAATCTTCCAAAGGAATGGATCATCCCAAATGTAATATCTAGATTCAGCTTTTAGTTTTTGAATTTGGTGATAATTGAAATGAGATGGGACCTGAGATGGTACCAGAAAATTGACTATGTCAGCATACCAAGGCACTTCTCCTTCAATCAAGTACAACTGCTCTCCTGGAATTTGATCATTCAGTGGGTCTCTTTCTGGAACTTCAATTTCAGCAGTGTTTGGCAGTCTACTTAAGTTATCAGCCACTTGGTTCTCAGATCCCTTCTTATCCTTTATTTCTATATTGAATTCCTGTAGTAGTATCATCCATCTCACTAACCTTGGTTTAGCATCATCTTTCTTCATTAAGTACCTCAAAGCTGCATGATCAGAAAACACAGTGATTTTAGTTCAAAGAAGATATGATCTAAATATTTCTAAAGCAAAAACAACTTCAAAGAACTCTTTTTCCGTGGTGGTATAATTGAATTGGGCCGCATCTAAAGTTCTCGAGGCATATGAAATGACTTGTGGTCTGCCCTCAATTCGCTGAGAAAGGACTGCTCCAACTGCTTGGTTAGAGGCATCACAAAGTAGTTCAAATGGTTCTTCCAAATTTGGAGGCTGCATCACTGGTGGTGAAATCAATCTCTTCTTCAACTCATCAAAGGATTCCCTACATGCACCATTGAAATCAAAATCAGCATCTTTCAAAAGTAATCTAGAGAGAGGGAGCGAAATCTTACTGAAATCTTTGATAAACCTCCTGTAGAATCCTGCATGTCCTAAAAATGATCTAACATGTTTCACACAAGTAGGGTAAGGTAATGAATTTATCACTTCAATTTTTGATTTATCCAATTCAATTCCATTTTGGGAAATGACATGACGAAGTACAATTCCTCTTTGAACCATGAAATGACATTTTTCAATGTTTAAAACAAGATTTTTTTCAATGCAGGTTTTCAAAACTTTTTCTAGATTTTTCAAACAATGATCAAAAGAATCTCTAAAAACTGTGAAATCATCTAAGAAAACTTCCAAGCAATTTTCAATGTGATCAGAAAATATACTCACCATGCACCTCTAAAATGTACCTGGAGCATTACATAATCCAAATGGAATTCTTTTATATGAAAAAGTACCAAAAGGGCATGTAAATGTCGTCTTATCTTGATCCTCGGGGGCAATGGGTACCTGGAAGTAACCTGAAAATCCATCCAAAAAGCAATAATGAGTTCTCCCTGCCAATCTTTATAACATCTGGTCAATGAAAGGGATGGGGAAATGATCTTTTCGAGTGACCTGGTTCAATTTCCTAAAATCAATGCACACTCTCCAACTGTTTTGAATTCTCATAGGGATTAACTCATTCTTTTCATTTCTCACAGTGGTCAGGCCAGTTTTTTTTTGAACGACATGAATAGGGCTAACCCACTGTGAATCTGAAATGGGATAGATGATCCCAGCTTCCAAGAGCTTCTCGATCTCCTTCTTCACAACCTCCATCAAGGTGGGATTCAGTCTCCGTTGGGGCTGTCTAACAGGTTTTGAATCTCCCTCAACAAAAATTCTATGTGAGCATATTTTTGGGTTAATTCCTGGGATATCACCTAAGCTCCATCCTATTGCCTTGACATTCTCTCTCAAAATCTCAATCAAGGATTTTTCTTGGGTTTTAGAAAGATTATTAGCAATTATCACTGGTAGTTTCTCTCCCTCCCTAAGGTATACATATTTCAAATCAGTGGGGAGTGGTTTGAGTTCCAGGTTAGGGGAATTCTCAAGGGATGAGACTAAATTGACGTTTTCTTCTTCCAAATTTTGGACCTCCTGCACACAAGAAACCATATCATCATCCTCATTATTTAAAAAATCATCAAAGAAATCAGATTTTACATCTTCCTCCCACATGAAGTCAGAATCTCCAACATCTTCAGCATCCACATGATCAATGATATTTTCAAGGGAAGAAGTCTCTCTTAAGTCTAAGAATTCAGAGAGCATATCTGATTCTTCAATTGGCTCTTCACCAACATCATGGGAAAGATAAAAGAGGGAGTGATCATCTGATGGATGCCTCATGGATTCAAAAATATTGAAGTGGAACGTGCTCTCTCCAAACTCCATGGTGAGTGTCCCCTCGTGGAAATTGATGATGGTTTTGGTTGTCTTCAAGAAAGGTCTCCCCAAAATGATGGGTGAATGAGATGGGCTCCTATCTTCTTCCATATTGAGCACGTAGAAGTCAGCTGGGAATAAGAGATCTTTGACTTTCACAAGGACATCCTCCAAAACTCCTGCAGGAAAAACTGTGGATCTGTTTGCAAGCTGGACCACCACTCTTGTGGGCTTCAATTCTCCCATCTGCAAAGAAGTGTATACCGAGTGAGGCAATACATTAATTGAAGCACCTAAATCACACAAATCATTAGTGAAATTTAATGAACCAATGGTGCATGGAATGGAAAACTTCCCTGGATCTTGACATTTGGTTGGAATCTGTGGTGTGATAAGGGCTGAGACACTTCTTCCCATGTTGATTCTTTCATTCCCATGAAGCCTTCTCTTTTTGGTGCAAAGATCTTTCAAAAAAATTTCATACATTGGAATTTGTTTAACAGCTTCAAGTAGGGGGATATTGATTTCCACGTTCTGGAAGGTGTCCAGAATTTCTTTTTGAAGTGCTTCTTCATGCAATTTCTTTGATTCAATCATCCTTGATGGAAATGGTGGAGGTAATTCTTTCTTCTCCCTTTGTTTTCGTTGCATTTGTGTTTCTTGTTTCTTATTCTGTGGCCTATCCTTCTCCTCCTTCTCTTCCTTTTCATCTTCTTAGTGGATTATCACAAGACTTTTTGAATCATTATCCCTCAGAATATGTGGTATTATTTCAGGTTCAGGGTTGGATGGAGGTGGGATTTCTTTTCCAATTCTTGTTATGATTGAACTTACATTCTCTTTAGGATTTGGCATTGTTTGGGATGGAAGCTTACCTGGATTCTTGGACATTATTTCAACAAGACTTCCCACTGTGTCTGCTAGCTTGTCAACCTTATCTGCTGGGCCCTCATACTTGGATTGTAGCTGTTCCACAGAAGGTTGTGTGCTGGTGGATGGTTGTTCATATGTCTTTCTTTGGAATGGTGGAGGCTGAAAAGATTGTTGGTGTTGGAAGGGCTGTTTATAAGATTGTTGGAAGGGAGGGGGTTCTGGTATTGCTGCTAGTGGTAAGGAGGTTGACTGGGGTGCTGGTTAAATGGTCTCATCTGGTTTTGTTGGTTCCCATATCCTTGTTGGGATTGCAGTTGATTTTGTTGGAATTGTCTTGGTTGGAAGGCCGCAACACAGTATTCTGTCCCCTGTATCTCAGGGCACTGGTCAGTATAATGAGTGGAAGAATAACATAAACCAGATACCTGAGCTGAAGATTGTTGTCCATTTTCTTGTGTTACAGCCATTTGACGGACTAATCTTGCAAGGTCATCAACTTTGGTTTCAATCAATGTAGATGAATCAGATGTTTTTACCTCATGTATCCCCCTGGTTCCCATTCCTCTTAGTCCAAATTGTTGTGAGTTTTGAGCAATCTTCTCAATTAGTATTCTGATATCTGCAGGAGACTTGTCAATCAAGGACCCCCCTGATGAGGCATCTAGAATATTTCGATCATTATCCATTAGTCCTTGGTAGAAGAACACAAGGAATTGGTGTTCCTCCATTTCTTGATGTGGGCAGCTGGAACATAGCTTCTTGAAGTGCTCCCAGTACTCGTAGAGGGTTTCTCCAGTTGATTGTCGTATGATGTAAATCTCCTTCTTGATGGCAGTGCTCCTCGATGTGGGAAAGAATCTTTGCATGAAACTTATTTTTAGGTCTTCCCAATCACTGATCTCCCCTGGTTGTAGGTTGTACAACCATTCTTTATCTATTCCTTCAAGTGAGAAGGGGAATGCCCTCCACTGAAATTGGTCTTCGGTTGCTCCTCTTGGCCTGAAGATTGAGCAAGTGTATCTGAATTCATGCATGTGACGATTTGGATCTTCTCCTGCAAGACCATGAAACTTTGGAAGAACAGGAATCATATTGACACGTAATTCAAAATCATTTGGTTCAGTGGGTGCAATTAGTTGGTTATTTTGAATGGCAAATTGTGGTGCACATAGATCACGCAGGGTTTGGTTGGGATTTCTAGCCATGATTTCAGGTTCAGAGTGAACACTAAGAGTTTCACTTGAATATGAGAGATCTATTTCTTCAAATATTTCTGGTAGATTTCTTTTTCTTTGTTGGGTTAATGTTCTTTCAATTTCTGGATCAAATTCAATTAATGGTTCTTTTGAGGTGCGGGTCATTCAATTTTGTTTTTTTTGTTGCACTGCCTCCCCGGCAACGGCGCCAAGTTTGACGCACGCCTATCGTAGGGCATGGCAAAACAATTATTTCCTAAGTTAAAATGTAGTAATGTGGTTGACCTAGGATGTCTCCCGAAGAGGAGTGCACACAAAATGGGTTGTCACTTTAAAACGGGGGTAAAAATGTTGTGAACGGAAATTTGAAATTCAAATGATTGAAAAACAATGAAATTAAAAGGGTGATTAGGTCGGGGTCGGTTTCCTAATTATAATGCTATCCTTGTTCAATTTAATTCAAACCTCTTCTTCTTAGTTGATTAAAGTGAGTTTCCACAATCGTTTCCTCTCACTTCCTTGGTGAAATTATTATTGTGAGAGAAAACCTTACCAAGATCTTGGTTTGGTCAACTCTCCTTCCATGTGTAAAATAGTTGTATTGAATATCCTTAATTGAAATGGGCAATTCCCGATCGGGTTTTGTTTATCCCAAACAATCAAGAACATTCACTACACCTTTTACACGTACTGACGATCGTCGAGTACTTCACCACTAATTCCTGGTTTATTCCATCGTATATAAACCAGAAATTAGTGGAGGGAGATATTGATTATTTTACCAAGGCAAAAATAAATAACGGAATTAATATTCAAGAACGATCGAACTTGATAATAAAATCCTCTATAATAAATTGAAAACAACTTTGAAGAAGAAATAAATTTATTCAATTGGATCCAAGAACTCAAGCATTACAATGTAGAAAACCAACCCTTCCCCAATCACTCCAAATGTTTACCCCACCATGGTAAGTGTAATCGAGTTGAATGGGGAAGAAGAAGACATTACAAAACTATGAAAAAGAAAATAAATAAAAAATAAAACCGAAAAGATCTTCTTCTTGGTGTCCCGGAAGGAATGGGGTGGAGAATGGATGCCTTGAGAGGGTGTAGCTCTCCTCCTTTTATAGCCAGAATTCTTCCCCCGAATGTAGACGCGTTTTAGCCCCATTAAATGACATCTTCACGTGTTGAGCCCTTCATGAATGTTGTTCATAGTTCCCTTGGACGTGTCCCCTCAAAATTGAAGCGGATTTGGACATGTATTCCGAGAGTTATGACCGTTTTACTATGAGAATTTATTCTGTCCAGTCAGACTCTCCAAAACGAACTCCTCCGGATTAGGGTGCTTTAATGGCCCCATTAACGGCCAATTCACTCGGTTCTTCCTTCATAAAAGATGCTCCAAAACTCCTTTCGCGTCCACCCACTGATGTTCACAAGATTTGGGCCCACAGTGGATGAGTTATGGATCCCCCATCAAAAATAGGCAGAACTGAAAACAGTTTTCTTGAGAAAACTTTTGAGCTTTTTTTGAGCTTCAATATGGCCGATTCAGAATTTATTCCAAATATATTAAATGAAGCCCTAGATGGTTAGAATCCGGAAAAAAACGAATTTTTCAATTTGGATCAGTGTAGAGAATGTTATGGCCAAACTACCGAAATAATTTAAAACTGTTAAAAATCTAAAATGGCCAATTTTTACTATTCAGCTCAAAATAACACCATTATCATAAAATTGAAACAATTCATCTTAGAGGAACAATTTTGTGGGTTTAAATCAGTGATATTTAATATAAATTAATTGAAAATATTTTCTCTATAACTATGCTCTTCCAGCTCTGCTTTTTACTAAGACTCTTTCTAAGGTCCATTGGTCTACACATAAAACACCACGTTTTGTAAAATACCATGTAGGGGTGATTATAAAAATAGTCACTAGTCATCCAAAAAACACAAGACAAAAGTGGGAAAATGATATGCATCAAGTAACTAGAACTAGCCTGAAGGAACCTAAAAAGGGAGAAAATATATCTCGAGACCATCCTCGGCTAAACATGACTAGTAATCTCAACATCCCTAGCATGTCAATGAAATGATACAAACCACGAGGACTCCCAAAACATACCCATATATAATATTAATAGACTCCCAAGTCTCATGGTCTTATCCATTGACTTTTCATAACAACTAAATTGAGATTATGAAAGACTCAAAATTGTCTCATGAGGTAATGGCCTTATATAAATATGTAGGCTCCTACTCGAAGAATTAATGTGGAATCCCACCTTTTATAACACACTAAGAAGCTATCCATCCCTTATGCCATACAAAATGGGATGGGACAAGAATCAACAACTCGTATTCGATGAGCCAACCTTGCAATACGAAAAGGAACCACAACCAAGATATTCCACTCTATTAGGAAAACAACTAGTGGTACAACCTGGAAAACCATCATGGTACATATCTGTGAGGGAACGATCAATAGAAAACACCTTTGAAGAAGTCACACGGTGACCAAAACAACTCCAAATCCTCAAGAAGTGGATACACCCATGCACTTCAAGGGGACACAATAACCCTATTTAGAAACACCGAATGATAGAAAGTGGTGTCACACACCGCTAAAATCAAGTACAACACACCTATTAGAGGATCAAAGTCCATATAGAGTTGGTCATGTTGATTATAGGAACTACATTGAGTAAAACTCCGTGATAGATCGCAGAAGGAAGGATAAAATATGAATAAAAAGAAAGGGTTCCTACACTTAGAGCTCAATGGGGGATCCATCCCCTATTGGATAATCCTGGGATGACGATCGATGCCTGAGTAAACATTGGTCACCCCGATTCCAAGAACCCTATAAGGGTAATGAAAGGATGTGTGGATCGCATAAAGACTCTCATGGTGACATGTCCTCCAAATTTTAATGAGTCTTCTGTGAGATCAGATTGAGAAATGTTACTTAGGAAAGTGTAAATCACCCTTGACCCACATACACAAGCTGCTAAGGAGGGGTCATAGTCTAGAGATAATGATGTAATAATGAAATCCATCAAAGAAAAGGATCATGGGAATCCACTCAATCCTTCTGGCATGATTGTTGCAAACTAAGATAAGGGGGACCCACATAATTATGATACTCTAAAAATCATGAACAAGAACCAAGGGGGCTTACTCAACCCTTCCATTTTTTGTGTCATTAACCAAGACGACCAACAAAACCAATCCTTCACAATTTTCCCCTTCAAACTAATTCGAGCACACAAACACATTATTCATGAAAAAATAATTAGGATATGCTTCTCCTAGGCCTTAATACATACTACAAAGGAGGAGATACTGGTGGTAGAAGATCTCTAGATGATCATCAAGGTGTACCTAATGTGAATATGGGTCCACATGACATGTGATCCCACCATGACACCAATTCATATATCCCTTCTACATGGTTTTTCAATCTATGTAGTCGTACAGTGTGTGTAGAGATAGTACACATCGTTCCCCACTTCTCCCAACCTCTTATAAGAACCAGTGTTTTTTTGTACAGTAGTTTTGAGCAGAAATTTGAATTTTTTATTGTTGGAGGATTGTGAGGGGTAAAATGATCATTTTTCCCTAACTGATTTCAGATAAATTTTCTGACAGCTCCGTTGGTCCAAGAATAGGGTGTTTACACTATGATTGGAGTTTGAGGATATGAGCTGTTTGAATTTTGGAGGAATATTTAATATTTAATATTATTAAATTAAATATTAAATTATTCCCACAGGTTTGTTTGGAAAAAAAATTTAAATGGAGCAACTGATTGAAATTTCTTCTGCACCATTGAGTCCGAAATGTGGAGTTTAGCCTAGGGAAGGCATAAACTCATGTTGGACGCTGGGGCCGGCCCGTGCCCCTTTTTTCTCCTTTTTCCTTTTCTTTTCCTTTCTATTCTCTTCCTACCTAATCCTTCTTGTGCACACACCTTGTGTGGATCCTCCTTGGACTTGTCTAGTGGGAGATTTTGGAGGACGAGAAATAGGGATAGGTAGAAGGAAAGAAGAGTACTGATTTGAAGCCCTCGACCCGTTGAGTCGGCATGCGACATCTGTGGACCGTGAAATCAACCGAGGCTTCGGCGGTTTCCTCCCATAGGTAGGTCTATTTAAATTTTTTTCATAGATCCCCTTTAAACATGTTTTTTTAAGTCGTTAATGCCTTATAATTCTTGATTTTTATTCCCATGGGGCTCAATCTATTGTTTCGGGGGCGAAAACAGGCGAATCTAGTGTTTTTAGGGATTTCTAGTTGGAAAACCCAGTATACATGGCATGTGTTCCATGGGAACACACCGTGTGTTCATCCTGTTCGGGGAAGACTAAGTTTTCTTAAGTATACGCCGTGTACTCTGAGTACATGCCGTGTAGTGGGTGGCCTTGTGGGTGGCTGTGTGGAATAGAACACAGAATAGTAGTTTCTTTGAAGTACACGCCGTGTAAAGTAATGTACAAGCCCTGTAGTGGTACTTGGGCATGTGTTTTAGTGAAAACACACATGGTGTGACCTTTTGTGAACATTACAAATCATGTACAGTAAAGTAAATGTCCTGTACTATTACAAAGCCTGGCCCAATGTTCTCTGACCATGTGTTATGGCCATATACTGCTTCAGTTTGGTAATTTTAGGATATCTTGTGCTCTAGAAGTAAGAATTAGGTGTGTGAGTAGTCGATTCTAAGCGTTGTTTCAGGTATATTGCAATTGTGGAATCCTTTTGACATTTAGAGGTCATCAAACTGGGGTTTTGGGGATTTTTATCTAAATAGAGGGGATTCTTCCTCTATTTATCGAGCCCCGTCGACACCCGTGGTTGAGACTTGGAGAGGATGTTAGGTTGGGTGTTTAAAACAACTTAGTTTAGACATTTAATATGAGATTAGCTATGAGATATCTCTCATATCCTTTTATATAGAGGACTCTTCCCTTTTGAGACATTCCCTTCTGGCTTATGAGGTTGTGAGACCGGGCATTTCAAAGGATCCCCTTAGGGATGCCTTTAGTTGTGTGCGGACCATGGGAGTTCCTTGTAGGATCTCTCTATTTTTCTTCCATTGATAGGAACCATGTTATGGATTTCATATGTTTTCTTTACTTCGAGGATAACATGTAGGATTCCTCCCTTACTCTTGGCTAAGGATCCTGTGTAAGATTCCTTCACTCGTGTTCACCTTTAGAATCCTGAGTATGATTCCTCCATAGTTTTTGACTTTATGGACCCAGTGGGTGCTCATTGTTTGACAGACCCTAAGTTGTTTATTTAGGTTTGGGTAGAGATGGTGATCAGGTGTCCCCTAGAACCCATTCCAAACTGGTGATCCCTTTGGGCTTCAGATGTATGGTTGGGTTGGGCGTTCGGGCCACCCGTACTTGTTTGTTATATTTGAATTGGGTTGTTGATGTTGTAGTGGATACCCGAGGTACATCCTGGTTGATGGTTGTTGAGCTTGATGCGAGGTGTATTCTTGTTTGTTGGGATGCCTAATTTCTCTTATGTTCCTAAGTAGTAGGTGGACCGATGTTTATATCAATCTTTGGTGTTGAAATTGTGTATCGTTGTGCTACGAACCCACGTTTGGGGTGTCGTGTGGCTGAGGCCTTGGCTTCATTAAATAACTTTAATTTTATAAGAAATTGAATGAAATTATATATTTCTATTTGGGATCACTTCTTGGATCAAAGACCACCCCGTGGGTGCATTTCCATGTTTAGCCGTTTGGCCAGGATACCCGAGGGTATGCCATGATTATGATGTTAATTGAATTTCCTTGAGAGGAATTATATATAAATTTATTGTTTATGATTTGGGATCGGCCCGGTTACTTGCGCCTCAGGGGGGTGTTCTTTTTAGCCTGAGGGCATTGCTTGTTTAGATTGAGGGAGTGGTACTGCTTAGCCTGAGGTCAATGTTCTATTTCTCCTGAGGTAAACTCTTCTTATGCCTAAGGGTAGTGACTTCTGGGCCTGAGGAAAATATCTCATACACCTGAGGGAATTATTCGAAAGCCTTAGATTAAGCTTGAGAGCATGGTTTTATTATATTACCTTGAGGGAATGATTATATTTATCCAGAGGTCATGGTGATATCTAGCCTGATGGAATGACTATATTATCCTGAGGGCATGTTTCTGACTAGCCCAAGGGAAAGGATATATTTAGCCTAAGGGCATGGTGATATTAGCTCGAGGGAAAGTCTTTATTATGCCTGAGGCCTAGATTATTATACACCTGAGTGAACTATTTGATATTTCTGAGGGAAACTACCTGAGGGTATTATTTATATTCACTTGAGGGTAAGGATTCACATGTCTGAGGACAGTGGATGCTTGTTTTGTTTAGCACATTCAGAGGCATATTCCGGGCATTTCATGAAGTAGGTATGTGTTGTTGGGATTATGGACGCAGATATCGACTTAATGATACACAGCTTGAGTGGTATGATGTCCAGCTCAATGACCTTTCACCAGATGTCTAGTAGATCAGGCTTATAGTCCCAAGGATCAACTGCTGATGTGGTTTCTTGTTATTTGAATCATCTAATCATGAATATTCATATTTATGTATATGTGTATAGGTATGGGAATATAAATGTGTACCTATATAGATATGGACATCCATGGTGGCACTTTCCCAGTTGATGGGGATTATGGACCCTAAGTTCGACTGTGGTTACATGTTTTGTTTACTTCCTTTTGCTGTGTTCTAGCTAGGCTGAACACATTGTTGGTGCATACACTTTTACCAGCACAGTTATAGGTTTCTTGTCGGGGTGCCCTTCTGAAATTATTTCTCACCCATGCACATTCACCTCGGTGTACGTGTAGACCGTATGTCTACTTTTCAGATTGAGAATGAGTTGCATGGTGGATAGGGTTGAGGCCTAGTGTTGCATGATCGACTGGAGATGCTCGAGTGGTTCTACTGATTGGGCTGCTGCAGTTCGATAGTGTCTAGAGATCGGGTATGTGGATTGGCTCAGAGTTAGTAGTAGAGCATTGTACTTTTACATTCAGTTTCATTGGTACTTGTATCTGTATGGTCGGCCTGGTGGGTGACCAGTGTTGTATTTTATTGCATAGTTGTTTGGGCTTTTATAGCATTTTATTATTACAACTTTTTCTATTTTACTTGTTTATTGCTTTCGTACTATGTTTATTTTCCACTGTGTATGATACTTAGTTATTTCCAATATTTTCTTACTCACGTATAGGGGAATAGTCTCCCCACTATCACACCCTAGGCCCTCGTTGCTGGTTGGAAGCCTCTAGCATACGAGGAGGCGCGCTTGAGGCCTTATGGCGAACCGGCTCAGAGCGCTGATTTAGTGGATTCAAGTTCGGGACGTTACACCTCTGGCCTTGTTTCTCCTTATCATGGACCAGTTATATTTTTCCCTTAAATGACATGCATCCGATACTACATGGTGGGTTTGGGTTATTCGGTTTTTTTGGCCATTTGGTTTTCTCATAACTGTGTACTGGGCCTAGTTTCCTTTAACATTAGCTCTGATCTTTTACACATACATGTATGATTACAAGACAACATATTTTGTTTCCCCCAACCACATGAAGAGGGTCCTTACAAGGTGTTTAACTCCCAATAAATTGGGGGTAGACCCTAAATATTTGTCTTCCTCAAATGGGAAGAACACATAGCATGTAGTATAGGTTTACACACTATGTAGATGGGAAAATCCAACTGAATTTCCCAAAAAACAGCTCTGATCACCCTTCATCACACTGAAACACATAGATCAACCCATGTGGGGTCGGTAGAAGTAGTCTATGGGATAAAAATCCATAAAACAAAACATCAATAGAGTTATCAAGAAAAAAACACATACCTTGAGGGAGAAACGCCAAAGCATTGAGTGAAAAACTACACTCAGGGAATGATGATTCCCAATCTGGAAACGATCAGTGGAAAATACAGAACATATCAGAACCTTCCTAACTTGGTTTATATCTCCCTAAAAGGAAGAGAATTATGGGAATATAGAACTTCATCCTCTTGAATGTTCACAAAATGGGGAATGGATTATATTTGTTTTAATTGTTATTAAAATAATATCCACTAAACCACCAATCCCACCTCCCCTTCGACCTGATACCCAGTGCCGACAAAGTTTATAACTCACCAAGGGTAAACATAACATTCTTAAATCAACCACACTCTCCAAAATATGATTTGAGACTCCACCCATTTGTTAAAATAATTTAAAATGAGATAGTGAATAGGTGATAAAATATATTTAATATTTTTAACATCACTATACTGAGCCTCTATGTCCCTGGGATTCTTATGATGACATAGTTCCTTTATTTGGAAATAATTATATAATTATTCTAATGTATTAAAAGTTTATTCTTGGGTAGCTAAATCCTCTCAACCATAAGAATTTTCATCCCAAAAAATAGAATGCCTAGGAACAAGTGAAATGATTTGATCTCTAAACTATGATTCCCATACCCATGAGCTCACCAAAGGATCATGTGTTGTAACAACTACACACTAAGAGGAACCAAAACATCAAAAGACCCCCACCGAGACCACATAAATACATCAACCAAATCCAAATAGTTTTTTCTAACAGAAACATGATGCTAAAGGAAGGATACCTTTTCATCTACCCATATCTCCACATGATCAGCACCAATGCCAAACCTCAGAGTGCTGATGCACTCCCCTCCTTATGGAAAATCCATCCTAAACACACCAACTTAATATACCATCACATGAGACATTGAAACAAATCTCAAGTAGAAGGAATCTTCCACCTGAAGACCAAATATGGTCAACCATGGGTACACATTGGGACTTACAATCCTTGGTGAAACGTTGGACAACACACAAAACCCACCTGAAACTCACCTATCAAAGAAATCATCCACCACACCTTGATACTATCTTTTTTTGGTGGAACTGACCCTCCCACACAGTTTTAGGTCGCATCTCAAAGATGAATCTTTATGGAATATATGTCCATCATTCTTGTGAACTTGATACCACGTCAAACTAGACCACAACCTTCTTGAGAATCTCATGCATTAACTGATGTCAAGAATGTGAGCCTACTCACGAACAAGAAAGGTATACCCAAACACTCATGCTGTGTCTCACCAAGCCTCCCAAAAACCAAATGCCACAAAAAACTAATCTAAATACCCTTGTTTAAGGGAATCATCATCAACAACTAAATAATTTCTGATTTTGGTGGCATTGAATCACCAATAAGGTATTAGTCACATAACAAAAACTCAACTCAGTGGGGGAACAATACCGATTTATCCTATATTCAACAAGATAAAGATAAATAATGACATATGATTCCACCAATTCCCTACAACACCCCGAACACAAACACCATAAGAAAGAAATGAAAAGGAATGAGTACTTCCTTATGGTGTCTAATAATCCTATGGTAGAATGTAGATAGGTCATAGAGAATACCTATATTTATCTCAAGACTCATGGTTAATAGTCTCTAGTGTAATAAACTATCCAAGTACCTATCCACCAACTCCTTGAGCCTGGCCTCGACCACCAATATGGGGTGATGGAAGAAACACATCAAATCATTATACACCTCCTAACACTCTAGCTTCGACATCTCATCTGTTTCTCGATGAACCACGATGAAACTGTAGCAACTACTTGAACCATCTGTTGACTAGGACTCTCTTAGCTGCACGACGGGCTGTACAATATCTCATTGGATGTCCATGTTTTATAAAATCATTTCAGTTACTCTCTTGCTGCCTTCGAATACCTTGGAATGGATCATGAGTTTAGCCATGGGTATATAGCTGAAAATAATGGTATCTCCTACATTGAGCAGTTACTAAATATGTGTCTTGCATGACCTAAACCTCATGATAACTCGGTCTCCAAATCTCATAGTATGTGTGAAACTCTATAACATCACCATCCAACACCAAAAAACCATCCATGGATCAGTTAGACAAGCCACATCCCCTGGAACTATCAGAGGTGGGTCTACACGCTGGTCGATGGGTGGTGGCTCCACCAGCTGCACAATTGGAGAATAACCTTAATTGAGATCAGGCCCATGTTGTGTGGCCTCTTCACTCATGAGGTCTTATTAAAAACAAATATATCGAATCCTTGAAGGATATAATCATGGAAATATGAAAAAAAATCACGGCAAACCTTATAAAAATTCTATATCTAGGGAGTTGACCCAATAAGGACATAAAAAACCCCAAACCCAATCCTATGTATTACATGTACCATTATTTCTCTATGACCAGTCTCATAATGTACAGAGTTGAAAGTTATATTATTAGAGTCTTAGTGAATGGATACATCAGCCACCTGCACCAATACAAGAGACCCTGTACCGAAATTAAAACTCGAGATACCCTAACATTGTTTCCATGGAACCCAAACTAATCTCATAGCAAGACCAACTACACTCCTAGGTCCCAAAGGTGCAACCTCCTCAAATAACCCTTGTTCAAGATCCAAACTAAGGGGGATTGAGCTGCGACTCCAGAATCCCACCTCCAATAGGCTAGAGGTTGATGAAAAGTGCAGAGTAAGGGATCACACACATGGGAGGCCATATACTAATTTTGTTTTAGAAAAAAAAAATCCTCTACGAATTAGTGTATATATACATATAGAAACCAGAATCTTAAATTCATGGATACATATAACCAAAAAATAGTATATAAAATGAATAAAAATTCAAAAAAATACACTCACACTAAACATGAAACTTCAAAAGAATCCCACCTACTCAGAAGGAGTTTATGGCTATCAACCTCACACCAGTATGGTTCATGGTTAATCTCTTGAAAAAACCCTGGTAATTTTAGCTATAATTCTCTGCTAGCTTCACATCTTATTAGGACTCCGTCAAATGAAATTTGGTCTCTACAAGACAAAATAGGTGTAGGAAAATCTTGTACTCTGGTGAATATAGAAATAGTCATTAAGCCCTCAAAAAACCCAAAACAAAGAGGGAGCAACTGACCGACATCATATAACTAATCTTAAAATGAGGGAACCTAAGAAAGAGATAATCTCTATATCAAGACCAACCTCGGCTAAATGGGAGTTGTTAGCTCCACATCCTTGGCATGAAAAAAAATAAACATACTATAGGGGATAAATAAAGTACCAAATAAGTCTCATGGTCCAGACCATGGATTACTAACAATAACCAACTCATGATTCCAATGCAACACTAATAAAGTTCTCATAAGGTTTTGACCATACAGACATCAGTAAGATCATAGTCAAGGAACGAAGGTAGAATCCTACCTCGGAGAACACAAATTGATATTATTCATCCTTGAGAGAATGTATAATGAGAGAGGAAAATCATCAAAAACTTATATTCAATGAGCCAACCACTACATACCCAGAAGAACCCAACTGATAGATGCCACTATATTAGGAAAATGAGCTAACAACATAACCCGACCAACCATCATGGTACATATCTATGAGAGAAAGCTCGATGGAATGTGAATTTAAAGATGTCATCCAGTGAATAATAAAACTCCATATCCTTAGGTAGGGGATCCCACCCAAGGTCCTCTAGGGGACACAAAGAACCTATCCGAAAACCTGGAACACTGAAAGGGGAATTGTGCACACCCTGAATCTGGTATAACATGCCAAGTAGAGGATCAAATCCTGTGAAGAGTTGTTCATGATGATTCTAAGAATGTCATTGAGGAAAATTTCACAATAGACACAAATGTAAGGATAATATCTCGATATATAGATAAATTTTTTGTGGCATGGGCTCGCTCAGGGCATTGTTCCCTACTTTACCATCATGGGTAGAGGATCAATGCAAGTATATAAATTGGTCACAACTATTCCAAGAACCATACTTGGGAAAATAATGGATGTGAGGATCTCTGAGAACCTCTTGTGAAAAAACATGCTCAAAATATGGTGAGTCTACTATTGAAGTAGATTGAGAGACCTCACACCAGAAAGTGGAAAGTAACCATGATGCTTGTATGCAAGGAATCAATGATGGGTCATAGTTCATCAAAGAGGACGTGATACCAAAAATATTCAAAGACAATGACCTGGGTGGACTACACAAACTTGTTTTTCTAACAACCTATAACTCGGACCAGAAGACCAACTAAACCCTAAGAGTCTAAATGTCATGAATAAGGACTAGGGGGACCAACTCAACCCTGACAGTCATGGAATTGTCAACCCAAGAAACCCAACAAACCATGCCCTCACACCACACTACTTAGGACGAAACAAGGTCCCTAACAACATTCTATATGGAATACTACTTTGGATAGGATACTCATGGTCTATAATATGAGCTACAATGGAGGAGATACATGAGGCAAAAGATCTCAAGAATATTTTAAAATATTGCACATTTTGTATAGGGTTCCACAAGAGATGTGATCGCACCAAAACATCCAATTGTGTATACCATATACACGGTTTGGGATCTAATATAGTCAAAAACAAATTGCAGAGATTGTACACATTGTGCCCCACTTTTCCCGACCATTGGAAACTTTTATCCTACACATGACCCAACTAGTCAGGTCTCTAAAAAGTTGTCATCCCATATTTCATGGAGTGTTCAGTTTATATGGCTACTTGGCCATGTGGTTTACATAAACCTATGTGCTGGACCCAACATCTGTGTTCTTTGGTCATGTTCTTTTACATGGCTATGTATGATTACACATCTACATTGGTCATTTCCCCCTAGCCACACGACAGGTGTCCCTACATGGGGCGTATCCCCCAATACATGGCGTGGTGACCCTAAAACATCATCTTACACCAAATATTTCAAACACATGGCCTCTGATACTTTTTAAATCTTTGTGTTGTCGGGAAAATTCAATAGGATTTCCTTGTAAATGACCCGGATCAACCCCATTCACCCCAAAACAAATAGATGACCCATGAGGGGTTACTAATAGTTGTGTATGGGATCTAAAACAATTAAAATGCATCAAAAGTGGAACCTTGATGAAAAAAACCTATCTCAAGGGTGAACCGATGAACCTTTGGGTTAAAACTAATGCCCATTACAAACTGATTCTTGATATGGATGTGATCGTCATCAAAAAAAGAAACTGGGATCCCCTCCTTTCCTTGGATCATCAATAAATCTAAGCAGGAGGAAGAGTGGATGGGGGAACTTCAGCCTCCTATCTTCTCACAAAATAGAGAAGCCAGAGGTAATATTTGTTTTAATTCTTATTGAAACAATGTCCTATAAATATTCCAACCAATTTTTCCTCCCACCTCCCACCCAGCATTGAAAAAGTTTATATTGTGCCTAGGGTAAAGACAATATTCTAAACTCAATTGTGGACAACAAAATATGATCTTATACCCTTATTTTGAGTTAAACATGTTTCAAACGAAAAAATTCACGGGTGATAAAATATATTTACTATTTTTTACATCACCACCTAGAGGCTCACCGACCCTCATATTCCTACACTCAATCAGTGACCCACTTTTGAAATATTTTTAGAAATAATCTATAGTCTAACATGGAAAAACCCATGATGAAAAACTAGGATTGATGGTTCATACTTCTATCATGTGAAAAATATATTTTTATTGTTTTAGAGTCATGTTATCACCTAAGCCTCTATGTGGTTGAATGATAAAAGTATTAATTCTTAATTTTTTACATTTTTTTCTTTTTATTATTTCTAATCACTTTTTCATAGAAATTTATAAGACTATATATTTATATAGGCACCATTTCTAGTGGTCTTATGAGTTGTAATGAAACATTGTTGGGGTCACCATGGGTACTTGAGTAGACATCATGGTCACATATCATGATAACAGAAAAAGGCCTAACAGTGGATAACGAGATTCATGATTTTGGATGGAGCATGGATGATGTGACTAGACATATTTCAAGAACCATTTTTCAGATATTCTTTTTGTATTAATTTATTTTTCCTTTTACACGTGAAAAAAATGACATTACATGTTTACTGTATTGGGTTTTGGGGATTTACCTAGTTTCAGAGTCATGTTATGATATGCATGATTATTGTTGGTTGTTGGTCATTATTATCTTGTGTGGGGGTTATTTTTATTTCTATTATTTTTTTACACTGATAAGGTGAATCTATTTCCCCATGAACATTATTGTACCCTCACTCTTAATCGAACACTATTGTCATATATAGACGAGTGCCTAAGGTCATGTAAGGATCCAGAACGGAGAACATGTTTAGCATCACTTAAACTGATATGTAACAATCAAAAATATCCTTTTTTATTTATAAATTTATTTTTATTTGAGACATTAACATGGATATATAAATAATTAGACAAAATACATTCTCCTAATCTAATACTCCATAAAATTATAATTGCTTTTTAATGTAATACATTAAAAACATTATAAATTATATTTTCTAAAAACCCTAAAACACAATGTAAAATGATAAAAAACATCAAATCATAATATTTTATTTCAATAATAAATCCCATAAAACAATAAAATAGTAATTTTATAATTTAAACGATTCAACATTGTCCATATAAAAATTTCAATTTTAATTAACTATATGTTTTACAATCAAATATATCATTTTAATTAAAACATTTGGTTTCATCATAAATGATTATATATATTTCATGTTAATTTATGTTATTAGAGGGGTTTTTCTACATATATCTAATGAATCTATTTCATTTTAAAAGCATGATTAAAAATATAATTGATAATAATATAATTGTAATATATTTTTTAAAAATTACAATATCTTAATCATTATAAAATTTTTTATTATCAATGACATTGGGAAAACAAATTTACCCATATTAAATGCCTTTTAACTAATAAAATATAATTAATTTCAATACTTATTTAAAATCAATGATCATTATACAAAATCTAAGATTTCTAAAATTAGGATAAATCCATATTTAATCAATTTTTTATATTATTTTATATGAAAATATTTTAAAATATTTATATACCTTAAAATATACAACTATATTAATTACTAATTTCAAATAATTGTGTAATAGTTCTCCTTCAGTGACTCGTTGGAATTTATTGGTTTTCCCAAGGATCGATGGAGATGTTAGCCTAAGACGAGGAGGAATAAATTTCTAGAATAGTGGGATCATATATCAGTTTGATGATCCCCCAATCTATTTTACACAAAAGCAATCAACATAATTATATGGTCTTATTACCTTCTATTTTTTCCCTTTGAGTATTAGGATGCAACCGGACATCATTATCACACTCTCAGTGCCATTTTTTTGTATGGATCGATATTCATTAGATATCCTCAAACGTGTCTTAAATTCATCATGGGACTTTCATTCCCCAACAATGTTTGGTAATCTTTATTAAGAGAAATTATGTGATCATATTTATATAAGGATATATTTTTCGTAGGCCTTCTCAAATTTTCATCGCATGTTCGATTAGAATAATCTAGTTCCAAAAATTTGGTTTTCAATTGTAAATATTGGTCTTAATAGTATCTGAGTGGATTTATGGATCTATAAGATTGGGATTAAAATCTAATTTCATAACCCTTTATAACCCTAATATGTAGAAGAATCATATTGGAAAAGTTATATGAAATAATGATTCAACATTAAATTTTTGAGGTCCCTTCTACATAAGAATATGTTAAAACATGGTGATTTATTCTTTCCAACCAATAATATCTCATTATGGGTAATAAAGTAGGGTTTATCTTAGTATATTTATTATGATTATAAAATTATCTTCTAAAAGAAGATTCATATTAAGGTTAGTGAAAAATTTCCTACCACAAGACCATGGTGAAACCTCGCAAGTAAGAACATAAATCATTTATTGTTTATTTACATTCGATGATGAGTTATTCGAAGAATGAAAATGGAAAACTCTGCCATTCCCCAATTGATGGAAATGGAACCCTTCATCCACTGAATTTTTCTAAGCTATATAATGATCAAGAGCATGATTTATCATAGTTGTTGAAACTTGTAGTTGGAAATGTTTTTATATCGTATTATTCTATTTCAATTTTACTTCTATAATAGATTACCCATTGAAATAGCCATCAAGGCCTTCTAGAGAAACAAATTTGCAGTAAATCTAAAAATATCATATTTATTGAAACCTAAAAGAGCCTAAAGCTTTTGTAGGAACAATTACAGTAATTGATTCCACTAATAATGGGATTAATGTTTTTTTTCATGTTTAATGTGTTAAATAAGTATTAAATAATGAAATTAAAACTTTATTTAGGTTTTATTAATCCAAAGGACTTTTCTCGTGTCATAACATATACTGGGAAAATCTATTAGTCGATGTAGGGATCAATTTCAAAATAAAATTTTCTTTTTCAATTTATGATAAAATATTTTTCTTATGATAACCCATGAAGAAGGTGATTCAATGTCATATAAGAGATTTATTCCTATTGGGTAATCTTACAAAAAAACCACTCAGTGAAAATGGTTCATGGGTGGCATAAACTCATCTCCATTCCCGGGGAATGCATACGAAAGGATGTATGGGGATTCTTCTTGAAATAGAATATTATTATAATTTTCAACTTTTATAATTTAGTGGATTATGGTTTCAACATTTTTGTTCATTTATCTTGATCAAGAATTATTTTTTTTATGTTTTTTGATCTGGATGAATCATGATTTTAATGTTTGATTCTTTGTTTTTTATCCATATAATATGATATGTATTTTTTTGGATTATTTTAGTGGACATGGGATTATGATATGATTATTTATCATATGTGTTCAAGGATTTATATCCAAATAAATTCCTACTACAATGTGTTTTTTCTTCTTATGTTTTCAATACATATGATAAAGGGATGACATGGAGCTAGCGATTGATCATGGTTTATTCTTTCAACCAGAAATAAGGATTTCAGGTCCATAATTTTTTGTACATTACAGACACATAGTTTTTTAAGTTTTTTGTTCATGAAAACAATTGATGATGTGTCTAATAATCTTCATGATTGATATAAAATCCATAATTTGGTTCATTTATTATTGGTCAAAATGTTGAATTATTGTTTTGGATTATAGAATTTGGGAAGGATTTATTTTCTAAAATGTATATTTTTTGTCTAATTATTTTTGTGAAGGTTCAATTAAACCCCCAAAAGTGGTGTATGTATATAAAAAATGATAATTGTATATAGGAATGGGAATACTTATCATATATGAATGATTTCACTAAGAAAAAGACAATTCATCAAGAATTGTTTTTAAAAGAGGATTATAGGTGTTATATCAATCTTATACTTATAAGAAAACTAAAAAATAATCTTATTTTATCATTGGGAGTACAAGAATAAATTTAAATATTTACACTGTCACAAACCAAGATGGTATTCCATCCAAAATGATATCTGACAAGGTTGGATACATGGCCTGAAGGGAATTCTAGATCCCACAATGTCCTGGAACTAGTTTCGTGCATCAAGTAATAGCTATGAGAATTATTTTTCTAATATAATAGAATTAAATAATAAATTTATCAAGAGGAAATAAAAATTATAACTAAATCTAAATAAATTATAAACTGATCTAGATAAAAAAATACAATTGATCCACCAACAACTAAACAAACTAAGGGATAAAAAAATATTAACCAAACTGAGAACAAACTGGAATCCATGTGTCCTCATGGTCAGCACCATCTCATAGAAAAACCCACCCCATGAGAAACCTAACTAGAAACTTGAACCTAAAAATTAGCTTATGTCACCCCACACCGAATGATACACTTGTGTTGTGATATTAATTTCTCAAGAAGAAAACACCATAGAATCTAGATATTTACTTTCCAAAAAATAGGCCATAAACACTAATTTAGATATATATATATATATATATATCATTTTAATAAAAAACACATATTTTCCACTTTAAAACACCGTAGACCACATTATAATTTTCAAATAAGATTACAATTTTAAATACAAAATTCCAGAACAAAATCCAAACAAGAATCTACCATAATATGTTGAAAATAAACATGTAATATACAATTAAGAACAAGTGGATAGGAAAATAAGAATGAAAAACAAATTGTTTCTAATGGATTTCCAAAACATCCCAAGAGTGATCCCTAAATATACTCACATTTGACTCATATTTTGGCATTTGGTGAAACTCTATAGTCAATAAACAACATTCCACTTTATGCTAGCCAATCCAGTGGCACGTCCCCCCAAGCTATATAATGTCAAGCGGTACTAACCCATGAAATTGGGGTTGACATGAAACTGTTACTCAACTATCTAAAACAATCCTTTGAGACCCATGTTAATAGTCCTTGGTGAATGGAAAGGCCCTCACATGTGTGAGTCACCTTATATACTTCCACCACTGTTTTTTATCCCAGTCACTGACACAACCCATTTTGATAACCAATATTGTTGGAAATATTCTATAAGGGTTCCCATTATATAATAAAACATTTTTAGGTGCCAATCGTGATATAAAATCAAAGTATTCATCAATCCATTTTCTGAAAACATGATAAGATTCAAACCATAAATTTGTAAAAATAAAAAACAAATTCAAACATCATAAGGTGTCAACTATGCTTTTATGTCTTGAAATAAATTCCACTTCCATCACACCATTTCATAACTCAGTTGAAACATACAAAATATCTAATGGTTTCAAACTGGGTTTCATACCATTTAGAAATCAAACAGATTTCGCAGAACCAAATGGTCCATAGTTTAAAAAATTATCTGTAAAACATTTTAATGTCAGTAGAGAAACAAGGAACCACTTGTAAAGTAATAAATGTTTAATTAATTGGAGGAGGAGGAAAAATAATTAATTTCATATATGGGTTTTTATGTTTTAAAAAAATATGACCATTATCATTACTATGATCACCAATGTGTGAATCCTGAGAACAAATAGATGTGCCTGCATCAGTTTTTTTATCACAAGCATCCACATAATTAACTAATTTTTTTATAGAAACAATATAAGGCCCCATCCTTAAACCATAATTAATCGTGAGTTATTACATGATTACACATTGAAGATCTTTTCGGGTTTAGAGTTTTAGAGAATTAGATCATAAAACATGCATTACATTCCACATATAAACAAAGTGGTTATATAAAGATAGTACTCTTCTTTCCCATTAATGGAAACATATTTAAAATAAAACATGGATTCTTTCTTGACACTTCCTTTACACTATCATCATATCATGTACCCTTCCCTTGACCTATGAAAAACATTTCAAAAAAACTTGGGATGAGCACAAAAAGCTCAGTAAGGGATATAAAAATATGGAAAGGAAACATGGGTACATATATACATAAGAATGAAATCATACTTTACCCATAAAACATAAGCACTTTAACATACCTCATCAAATCATGAATAAATCATAGAAATAATAAGACATAAAGGTAACTTGAGGCATTCATAACATTCTTACGTAGGGAGTAACCCTCTTGGTTACGTTTGGAATACCCATCACAGTATATTCCCTAAATCTCTTCGAAGAAACCTTAACGTTTCACTCCTTCACGTTACCCAATGCATTGGAGAGCTATATCGGTCTCACCCGCCCTTAGTTTATCACGGAACCACCCATCTTCATAATAATGCCCACGAACCTCAACATAACCGTATCACATAAAACATGCATAAAGGAAACATATCATTTCCACCTTTCAATCACAAGATATCAATACAACACCTTGATATGAAAACATTATGAAAACCATTTTCAATACCAAAATAAAAGAAAAGTTAAACATGGTATTTATTTTTCTTTTAAAAAAAGGTATGGCTTGTAGAGGAAGCCGAAACTCAAATAATGGTCATGGTGGCGGAGAAGTCGTTGTCGCCGCATACGTACGACAAAAACATTCCCTTTTGTCTTTTAGTAAAACGCTACATATAAAAAATATTCCTTTTGAATAAACGTAAAATTCAAAGGGGTTTATACACCGTATAAAATAAGGTTGTGTATAAAACAAAATATGCCTCAATGAAAGGAGATTTAGACGAAGTCCCATGCCTCGGGTTTGACTTGACTCGATCGTTCTTTAATGTCCTGAATAATAAAATTGTGTTTATTTCTACTTTCTTAAAAAACTTTTTCAAGTTCGTTATTCCTTTTTTATCACTTATTTCCATGTCATGAACACTATGTAATTATTTATGTTAATAACGGTCATTTTAATGATCAATGATACTTGAGTCAAAAATAAACCCTTTATAATTACAAGTTGTTCATGTATCCATTATATCCATAATTATAATCATGATGTAAATATCATATATATCCAGTATATACATGCATTTATAATATTACATAATCATTTAGAGGTAAGAAATGAAATGCACTGTTCATGGAGACGGTAAGCCGTACGTACGCATGAACGCTACTTTAATTTCTATTTCATATTTTATAGAATGGAATCATAATGATATAAAGGTATATTATAATTCCAGTATAATATCATATATAATATCATAGTTCCATCCTTTATACGTCCCACAAATGTTATTTAATGAATCAAATCACTTTGAGGGGGCGGTAGTCCACACTTCCTTAAATGAAGATATCACGTTTACCCATAATGGAAACCATAAAGGTATACCCAAAATGAAAAATACAGAAGCTTAAGGAAAAAATAAACATATTATATATCATATATAAATATAGTTACATATTAATGGCCACCTTTGAAGGTGTTAAAAGAATGTTGAACAATCATCGTTTCAGGAGGAATAAATTCACCATCCACGGAAACAGTATGTTCATTAACCATTAGATGTAGGTGTGTGTAAGTGTAGTTCTAATCCTTCTTATAACAACATCCTATAATATTTAAGATACTGGATTTGTTACAAAATAAATGAATAAAAAGAGTTTACGGGGTTGGAGAAGCAAAATAAAACAAAAGGACTCAAGTGAAGACATTACCTTAATATCGGCTAACTCCCATTGGTTTGAGCTCAAAGGCTTCCTTGGGAAGACTTCTACCCAACGTGAGGCTTCAAGGAGTAAGATAGGGATGTGGAGAGACAAAATGGGAAGGGGTTGGCTGAGCCAAAGGCTTTGGGAGTGTGGGTAAGGAGGTAGAGGTGGGGGCCTTTTATAAGAGGAGAGGAGGGGCACTCTTGGAAAGTAAAGAAATGTTACTTTATTTGAAAATGAATATCGGATATTAATGGTCCCACATTGATTTGTTTCAAGGATAAGGTGATAAGGGTTATAAATACACTCATCAAACAGGTTTTGGACATGTGTAGGTCTTTGATTTTACATTATCTTTCCATTTTATTTAAATCCTTTATTAATGAGGTAATCGCTGCATCATCATGATGTCATAAATAATTAAATAAATTTAATGTCTAAAAATTATAAAAAAAATATCATGATGTATGAAATAATTTTTTCTTTCTAATTAATATTTATAGTCCAAAAGATCATTTATGTAGAAAAATTAAAAATACTTTACTTAGGTGATACATTCTTTGTCACATTTAACATTCTTTAAAAATAAAAAGATAAAAAATCACTTTCTCACAAAATTGATTCCATGGGGCCCACAAGTTTGGCACAAGTCATCCCATGGTCGGCCATGAGACAACCAGTAGCCTTAGGACACATGTTGTGGTCTTTTTGTATTATTATGATATCATTTTATTGTCTTTAACTACCTGATTACTCATTAATCAAGATAATTAAAGATAATTATCATCGTTACTATTCATAATGTCCAAAAACAAAAGAGTCTTGATTACATAATTTGGACCTTCTGATTCCAAATATGTAATCCATTTTACCAAATTCCAAACCCCGAAATTGGAATAATTGATTTAAAACTAATTCCCGTTGTCAAAACAAATAGCGGGTTTTTTGAAACAATATCTATGAAAAGTTTGGCATTAGTTTATGCCCAATTCCAAAGTGAAATTAATCCTAATGACCACCATTAGATTAAATGGTAAAAATATATTATAATTTAACTTTAAAACCAATTCAAAAAATAATCTAATCATATAAATAAAGTAGATTGAAAAGCAGTTTTGATGTAAAATGCAGTATTTTTCACTATTCATTAAAAAATGAACATTGTCAGAAAAATACCAAAAATTCACGCAAAGTAAATTTTGATGTCCCAATTTTAAAGAATAAGTTTATTTTGACAAATATAGATTATAAAATTGTCAAAAGATAGATTTAAAAATGGTTTGCCATCAAAAGGCAGTAAAACAATCCTTTAAAAAATATTAGTGTATTCCACGCTTAAGATTGGATTTATTTTCCTTTTAAGCCTCTAAAACACTATATAATTCATTAATAGACATAGATAAAAATATCTATTATTCATTAATTGGGATGTTACATCCTTCCCCCCTTTAGAAAATTGTGTCCCCGCAATGTATTTACTTATCGAATAAATGGGGGTACTTATCCCTCATTGCATTTTCAGATTCCCATGTTGCCTCTTCCATCATGTGGTTTTTCCAAAAAACCTTTACCTGATTAATCACCTTATTTCCTAACACTTGCTCCCTGTGGTCAAGAATCTAGACCGGTTGTTCCTCATAATATAGGTTCCCTTCCAGCTGAACTACCTCTGGACTCAAAACATGAGATTGATCTGGCATATACTTTCTCAACATCGAAACGTGAAAAACACTGTGTATCTGAGATAAACTCAGAGGTAAAGCCACCCGGTATACAACTGATCCAACTCTCTCCAGAATTTCATATGGTTTAATGAACCATGGACTCGGATTTCCTTTCTTACCAAATCTCATCACACTTTTCCATGGTGAGACTTTGAGAAAAACATTATCACCTACCTCAAAAGTTAGATCCTTCCTCCTATTGTCTACATAACTCTTTTGCCTTCTCTGAGCTGTTCTCATGTGTTTCTGAATCAGCTGAACTTTTTCTGCCATCTCGTCTACCAATTCTGGTCCCATCAACTTCTTTTCACCCACATCATCCCAGAAATCTGGAGTTCGACACCGCTTCCCATATAATGCCTGAAATGGTGCCATCTGTATACTAGAATGAAAACTGTTATTATATGAAAATTTAACCAAAGAAAGATGTTGGTCCCAACTTACCTGATAATCCATCGAACAAGCTCGTAGCATATCCTCCAAGGTCTGAATTGTTCATTTTGACTTCCCATCTGATTGAGGATGAAAAGCTGTACTAAAATTTAATTTATTACCCAACGACTTCTGAAGGCCTTTCCAAAAGTTAGAAGTGAACCTGGGATCACGATCAGATACAATGGAGAGGGGAACTCCATGTAACCTGAATATCTCTTTAAGATACAAACGGGAAAGTTGATCTAGGGAAAAAAGTATCTCGTATAACAAGGAAATGAGCAGATTTAGTCAAGCGATCAACAATAACCCAGATTGTATTATTACCACGAGATGTCTTCAGTAATCCCACAACAAAGTCCATGGATATATTCTCCCATTTCCACTCTGGCACTGGTAAAGGCTGAAGCATCCCTTTCGGTAACTGCCACTCTACTTTAACCTGTTGACATGTCAAACACTTCACAGTAAAATCAGAAATATCTTTTTTCATTCCATCCCACCAGTAATACTCTCGCAGATCTCTCTATATCTTAGTACTGCCAGGATGAACTGAAAACGGAGAACTATGAGCTTCACATAACAACTCTATCTTAAACTTTGAATCACAAGGAACACACAATCTCTTCCCAAAACTCAAAACGCAATCATTATCAATGTTGAATTCAGGAAACTTACCTTTCTGAACCTGCTCTACCTTTTTCTGCAACTCACTGTCTTGCTTCTGTGCTTGCTTGATTCTGTCTGATAGAGATGATCTCACGAATACCTGAAACAAAACAGAAGAACTTATTGCACCAACAACTTCTATGCCAATGTTCATCAAATCATTAACCAAAGGATCACGTTCCAAACGCAACATTGCTAATGAAGCATTACTTTTTCGACTCAAAGCATCAGCCACTTTATTTGCTTTTCCCGGATGGTAATAAATTGTAAAATCATAATCCTTGATTAATTCCAGCCATCTCCTCTGTCTCATGTTTAACTCTTTATGAGTGAATATATACTTTAAAATTTTGTGATCAGTATATATTTCACACTTTACTCCATAAAAATGATGCCTCCAAATGTTTAAAGCGATAACAACAGCAGCTAATTCCAAATCATGTGTAGGGTAATTTACCTCATGAGTTTTCAACTGTCGTGAAGCATAAGCAATTACCTGATCATTCTGCATTAGGACGCAACCAAGTCCTTTCAATGAAGCATCACTGTAGATAACAAACTCACCATTCCTGGAAGGTAGTGCCAAAACTGGAGCATTCACCAATCTTCTTTTCAACTCCAGAAAACAATCATCACATTCTTTTTTCCAGATAAACTTAACACCCTTCCGAGTTAGCTTAGTCATTGGACTAGATAACCGTGAAAAATTTCTAACAAACCATCGGTAATAGCCTGCCAAACCGAGGAAGCTACGATTCTCAGTAACATTTGTGGGTCTTGGACAGTCTTCCACAACTTCTGTTTTTCCAGGATCAACAGTTATCCCATCTTTAGAAACAATGTGACCAAGGAAAGAAATTTGTTGCAACCAAAACTCAAACTTGCTGAATTTTCCATACAGTTTCTTTTCTTTTAAGGTTTGCAAGATAACCCTTAAATGTCTTTCATGCTCCCCTTTACTTTTAGAAAACACCAAAATATCATCAATGAAAACCACCATATTCTTATCCAAGAACTCATGGAAAATTCTATTCATTAAGTCCATGAATACAGCAGGTGTATTGGTTAGCCCAAAAGGATTTACTACAAATTCATAATGGCCATATCCTGTATAGAACGAGGTCTTCGGAACATATTCTTCCTTTACCTTCAGCTGATGGTACCCCGATCTCAAGTCAATCCTTGAAAATTACTAAGCTCCCTGGAGTTGATCAAACAAATCATCGATATTAGGCAAAGGATATTTGTTCTTAACAGTTATGTTATTCAAGGCTCTATAATCAATGCAACGTCTCATTGAACCATCTTTCTTTTTAACAAATAAAACAGGAGCACCCCATGGTGATGTGCTTGGTCGAATGAAACCTTTCTCTAATAAATATTTCAATTTATCCTTCAACTCTAAAAGTTCTATTTGAGCCATTAGATAAGGGGGTTTTGAAATTGGCTTATCATCAGGAACTAAGTCAATGGTAAACTCAACTTCCCGATCTGGTATTATTCCAGGAAACTCATCAGGAAAAACATCAAGATACTAATTTACCACTGGAACATCATTAATCTGAACAGTTCCTTTATTTTCAACGATATGTTCAAGGTAACATTCATTTCCATCTTTTACAAGTTTGTTGGCTTCTTGATAAGTTATCAATAGTAAGGGTTCATTATTGTACACAAACTGAAAGTCTTTCTGAAAAGAAACTTCTTTAGCTCTACAGTCAATCTTAGCATGGTAAATAGAGAGCCAATCCATACCCAGGATAACATCAAACTCTACTAGAGGTAGAAAAATAAGGTTTTCAAGTAGGATCTTTCCACAGATAAGTATACAAAGATTCTTATAAATTCTTTTTGCCTCAACATTTCCCCCAGGTGTTTTTACCAAAATTTAAGGAGTCATTTCTTGAGATGGTATTCCCATTTTACTAGAAAAGGATTCAGAGATGAAAGAATGTGTAGACCCCGAATCAAACAACACACTGGCATAATCTGAAAAAACAAATAAAGTACCTGATACAACTTCATTTGATGGCCCGACATCTGCAGATGTAGTTGCAAAGGATTTCACCACCCCTTTCTGCTTATAGTCTAACTGCTTCCCATCACTCAAGCTCTTTGTCGGAGACTCGTTTGCATAGTGACCCATCTCATTGCACTTAAAACATTTTACTAACTGTAAATCAAATTTGGTCTTACCTTCACCTTTATCTTTTTCAGTGAAATCACGAGCCTTATGTCGCATCTTACTACATCGGTAGCACTTTCCAGAATCCAGAAGACATTCCCCAGCATGCCTTCTTCCACATTTATCACAGACTGGAAACTTAGATTTCTTACCATCAGTCTTTTTTGAAGAATTCATCCCTTTCTCCTGCCACCTTAGTCTCTTCTTCTACTGGTTGTTATAGAACACTTGATCACCGTCAAACTATATTTCCACTTTCTCAGCACATCGAACAAGCTTTTCATAACTTTTAAACTCACGAGAAGCTAATTCCCTTCGATATTTTGGCATTAATCCTGAGTAAAAATGATTGATTTTACTATCAAGGTCTCGGATAAAAGTTGGAGCATACCTTTCCAATCGACTGAACCTTTCTTCATAGGTAGCCACTGAGTCTTCCTCTTGCCTCATTTCCAAGAATTGATTTTCCATCCTAAGTCTAACAGCCTTAGGAAAATACTTTTCAAGAAACATACCTATGAATTCATCACAGTCGAGAGCATCAATCTCATCAGCGTCCCTGATATTTTTAACCATCGACCACCACTGATCTGCTCCACCCTCCAAACGGTAAATAACAAGACTAACCTTTTGATTGTCTGAACACTCCATGACATCAAAAATCTTCTCCAGTGCTTTAATCCATCCTTCAGCTAGCACATGGTCATATGATCCTCTGAATTATGGGGGATGTGGCCTCATGAAATGTTCCACCACTAACATGTTATTCTACGGTTGATCTGGCTGATCTCGTGCATGGATACCACCACCATTTATCGCTTGAGTCAACTGTGCTATTACTGCAACAAACTGTTCAGTTTCAATTCCGACCATCTTAGGATGCTGATTCGGAAGGTTATTTCCTTCGGTATGCCTTCCTAGCACTGCTTCCTTGTTTCCTCTGCGGAAAACCATTATGAACAAACATGTCTTTGATGAAGCAACATGGTAATCTTCAAATACTATATCACTTAAATTTGACCATAAAAAATTATTTTTGGATAATCATTTAATAGAATTCTAACTCCTAAATTTATCTAAACCGACCTTTGATACCAACTATATGGCCCCAGGCTTAAACCATACTTAATCATGAGTTATTACAAGATTACACATTAATGATATTTTTGGGTTTAGAGTTTGAGAGAATTAGATCATAAAACTTGCATTACATTCTACATATAAACAAAGTGGTTACATAAAGATAATATTTCTTCTTTCCCATTAATGGAAACATATTTAAAATAAAACATGGATTCTTTCTTGACACTTCCTTGACACTAACATCATATCATGTACGTTTCCCTTGACCTGTGAAAAACATTTCAAAAAAACATGGGATGAGCATAAAAAGCTCAGTAAGGGATATAAAAATATGGAAAGGAAACATGGGTACATATATACATAAGAAAGAAATCATACTTTACCCATAAAACATAATCACTTTAACATACCTCATCAAATCATGAATAAATCATAGAAATAATAAGACATAAAGGTAACTTGAGACATTCATAACATTCTTATGTAGGGAGTAACCCTCTTGGTTACGTTTGGAATACCCATCACAGTATATTCCCTAAATCTCTTTGGAGAAACCTTAACATTTCACTCCTTCACATTACCCAATGCATTGGAGAGCTATATCAGGCTCACCCGCCCTTAGTTTATCACAGAACCACCCGTCTTCATAATAATACCCAAGAACCTCAACATAATCATATCACATAAAACATGCATAAAAGAAACATAACATTTCCACCTTTCAATCACAATATATCAATACAACACATTGATATAAAAACATTATGAAAACCATTTTCAATACCAAAATAAAAGAAAAGTAAAACATGGTATTTATTTTTCTTTAAAAAAAAGGTATGGCTTGTAGAGGAAGCTGAAACGCAAATAATCGTCACGGCGGTGGAGAAGTCGTTGTCGCCGCATACGTACGACAAAAACATTCCCTTTTGTCGTTTAGTAAAACACTATGTATAAAAAAGATTTTTTTTGAATAAACGTAAAATTAAAAGGGGTTTATACACCGTATAAAAGAAGGTTGTGTATAAAACAAAATATTCCTCAATGAAAGGATATTGAGACGAAGTCCCATACCTCAGGTCCGACTTGACTGGATCATTCTTTAATGTCCTGAATAATAAACTTGAGTTAATTTATACTTGCTTAAGAACCTTTTTCAAGTTCATTATTGCTTTTATATCACTTATTTCCATGTCATGAACACTATGTAATTATTTAAGTTAATAACGGTCATTTTAACGATCAATGGTACTTGAGTCAAAAATAAACCCTTTATAATTAAAATTTGTTCATGTATCCATTATATCCAGAATTATAATCATGATGTATATATCATATATATCCAGTATATACATGCATTTATAATATTACATAATCATTTAGAGGTAAGAAATGAAATGCACCGTTCATGGAGACGGTAAGCCGTACGTACGCATGAACGCTACTTTCATTTCTATTTCGTATTTTATAGAATAGAAAAATAATTATATAAAGGTATATTATAAATCCCGTATAATATCATATATAATATCATAGTTCCATCCTTTATACATCCCACATATGGTATTTAACGAATCAAATCACTTTGAGGGGGCGGTAGTCCGCACTTCCTTAACTGAAGATATCGCGTTTACCCATAATGGAAACCATAAAGTTATGCCCAAAATGAAAAATACAGAAGCTTAAGGAAAACATAAACATATTATATATCATATATAAATATAGTGACATCTTAATGGCCACCTTTGAAGGTGTTAAAAGAATGTTGAACAATCATCGTTTCGGGAGGCATAAATTCACCATCCACGGAAACAATATGTTCTTTAACCATTATATGTAGGTGTGTGTAAGTGTAGTTCGAATCCTTCTTATAAAAACATCCTAGTATATTTGAGATACTGGTGTGGTTACAAAAAAAATGAATAAAAAGAGTTTAGGGGGTTCGAGAAGCAAAATAAAACAAAAGGACTCAAGTAAAGACATTACCTTAAAATCGGGTAACTCCCTTTGGTTTGAGATAAATGGCTTCCTTGGGAAGACTTATGCCCAAAGAGAGGCTTCAAGGAGTAAGAGAGGTATGTGGAGAGAAACAATGGGCAAGGTTTGGCCGAGCCAAAGGCTTTGGGAGTGTGGGTAAGGAGGTAGAGGTGGGGGCCTTTTATAAGAGGAGAGGAGAGGCACTCTTGGAAAGTAAAGAAATGTTACTTTATTTGAAAATGAATTTCGGATATTAATGGTCCCACATTGATGTGTTTCTAGGATAAGGTGATAAGGGTTCGAAATCCACTCATCCAACAGGTTTTGGACATTTAAAGGTCTTAGATTTATAGTATCTTCCCATTTTATTTAAATCCCTTGTTAATGAGGTAATCGCTGCATCATAATGATGTCATAATTAATTTAACAAATTTAATTTCTAAAAATTATAAAAAAATATAATGATGTATGAAATAGTTTTAGATTTCTAATGAATATTTATAGTCCAAAAGATCATTTATTTAGACAAAATTAAAAATACTTTACTTAGGTGATACATTCTTTGTCACATTTAACATTCTTTAAAAATAAAAAGATAAAAAATCACTTTCTCTCAAAAGTGATTCCATGGGGCCCACAAGTTTGGCATAAGGCATCCCATGGTCGTCCATGAGACAACTAGTAGCCTTAGGACACATGTTGTGGTATTTTTTTGTTATTATGATATCATTTTATTATCCTTAACTACCGGATTACTCATTAATCAAGATAATTAAAGATAATTACCGTCGTTACTATTCATAATGTCCAAAAACAAAAGAGTCTTGATTACATCATTTGGACCTTCAGATTCCAAATATTTAATCCATTTTACCAAATTCCCAACACAGAAATTGCAATAATTGATTTAAAAACAATTCTCGTTGTCAAAACAAATAGCGGGTTTTTTTGAAACAATATCTATGAAAAGTTTGGAATTAGTTTTTGCCCAATTCCAAAGGGAAATTAATCCTAATGAACACCATTGGATTAAATGGTAAAAATATATTCTAATTTAACTTTAAAACCAATTCAAAAGATAATCTAATCATATAAATAATGTAGATTAAAAAGAAGTTTTGATGTAAAATGCAGTATTTTTCACTATTCATTAAAAAATGAACATTGTCAGAAAAATACCAAAAATTCACACAATGTAAATTTTGATGTCCCAATTATAAAGAATAAGTTTATTTTGAAAAATATATATTATAAAATTGTCAAAAGATTGATTTAAAAATGGTTTTCCATCAAAAGGCAGTAAAACAATCCTTTAAAAATTATTAGTGTATTCCATGCTTAAGATTGGATTTATTTTCATTTTAAGCCTAAAAACAGTATCTAATTCATTAATAGACATAGATTAAAATATCTATTATTCATTACTTACTTGGGATGTTACAAACAACACATCTGAAAAAAAAATCACCAAATCAAAATATTAGCAATAGGCAATTAGAATTTGCTAAAAAACATTCTGAAACATTTTCCAACATATACCAATCAATAAGAGGAATTCACATCATAGTAAATACCCAACTAATTATTAAAAAAAGTGACCAAAAAATAATAAAGGAAAAATATCACAACAATGATTAATTTTAGTTTATTAAATCAATAGAAATTTTATCAACAAAGTTTGCTGCATAATCTTACTCGCATAAACCTTTGAATCCTTTGAAAGCCCATTTTCAACAAAAAACCAACACCAGACCATCACCATAATCCACATACTTAAATAGAGTGAATATTTGAAGAATATTCATGAAAGGGATTTTCCAAGTATGATACATTATCCACACACCGATGATCTAAATAAATCAACCAAATTTATCCAAACATACCATTAAGCATCGACCCAGAGAGGTACCCACAGAGGAAAAACAATGATACCACAAGAGTAGAGAGAAGAGAGGAAAAGGAGAATAACAACCATAAATCATCACCTTGGATTCCATGGAGAAGTATCCATGTTGGATTTTCATTAAAACAATAAGGCATATGGGTTCTCATTATGTTCCAAAAATGACACAAGTGGTGGAAATACCAAAATGATCTAAAATGTAGGGATGGTAAAAAAGTTATTTTATGATTTTAAAGAAATGGGATGCTCGCAAGGATCATACAAATGTCTTGGTAAAGCATGCACCTACCCTTCACCCTCTACTGAACAAGAGGGGAATCATTCACTTGTTGGTTGCACATTTTTATAATATGTGCTGACAAGTGTAAACTCCTATATCAATTTCTAGAAGCAAACCACACAATTTCTACATGGTTTAACAAACCATGTGGAAACCTTGCACCACACAAATGGACATAGAATACAAGCCACAAGGTTTTCTAGGCTAAGCCAGATAGTTTACTCAAACCATGATCTAACCATGAATATGTCAAATACTCACCCAGGACTTTGAAATTTTGGAATTTTAAATTGGGTCACAACCTGAATCTTGATCAAGGGATCTAAGAACAACAAATGAATTAAAAAATAATCTATGTGGTTGTTGTGTTAAAATTATCACCATTAAAAACACTTTATTCCCCAATGATGTCACCCATAGAAATGATAGTCAAATAATGCTTTCATGACCAATCATATTCAAAAGAAATGATGAACCTCAGGGTGACCTTTCACTCCACCAGTCACAGTCGACCGATCCAGGAGAAATCACATCACAATAGTAGGGGATAAAAAATAAGGGTTATCTCCATTATAAAAACTCATATAAAATCCCCAAAAAAATAAATAACTCAGAAGATGAGATAACCTAAACTTATCCACACTATCTAAACACCACCATTATTACAACTGGTAACTCCAAAACAAACTAACTAAAGCATCCCACACACAATGTAAACAACACCCTTCAAACTGAAAATTACTTCAAAAAATTAAACCCCAACAGTAGTGTAATCCCATGAAATGAACTTAAACCAGATAGTGAACAAGAACCCCAATCAATAGTTAACACGAAATAATAAAATTTCCAAACAATCATAGATATAAAATAGAGAAAACCAAAAAATGGCTTACACACTCATATAAGAAAAAACAATTCATAAGGACACATTCAGATAAATATAAACAACGTTATTATTAATTAATAAGTATACAATCATAATTTAAGAAAGAATAACAATAGAAAACATAGAAAACCTTCCCCCAAAACTGGAGACAATGCTAGAGCAAGGATCCTCACACAATCTAGAAATTTTTGTCTATGAGCCAGCTTCACTCCAATGAATATGGATAGAACCTTGATAGTTCAAGATTATACTGCATTGATGACAAGAAGTTGAGTCCTCAAATGAAGACATATTTATGATAGGATTCTTATAAAACATATCTAGAAGGACCTAATGGGAAAAATAATGGAAAGTATTCATATTATTGGCACATGAAAACATTGAATGCCTGAACCAACCTCACTAGATTCTCCCAAGAGAATATTTTGAAAAACTATAGACCCAAATTAGTGACAGAAACTCCACAAATATTGGTTCATCCAAAATGAACCCGTTCCTGTATGGCGAACCATCACAATCATCAAGAGATTCTCGATACCAACATTATGCCCTCTGGAAACAAACTCTTCTAAAAACAATTCATCCACAAATTTTTTAAAACAAATATCCATGGAAGAGAGGACTCACTCTTTGACTTCTAAAAGAAGAACACAAATGAGAATAGAATAATTCATCATATCCTATGATGCAACCTTCGAAGAAACGGAAACTATCTCCTTGAGGGTTTTAACACAGGCCTTCACCATTCACTAAATATGTTAAACATTCTTGAGTTATTTTTTTATTTGTATTTACCTACTTGGGTATAAATAGTATGATGAACATAGACATTTACAGTTCCCAAATCAACCAAAACTCTATCAAAAATGGAACAAACATCTCACATTCATCCAAAACTATACCCCTAAACAGACATAAAATAGTGTGGCCTCTTATAGAATGGGCAATTCCAATCATTTTAGAGACACACTCAAATTTCTGAAACCACTCCACTACATCTTACAAAGCCCAATCACCAAAAAGGACAAGTAATAACCAAGAAGAATAAGAAACTGGGCATGAATGAGTAGAATTTTTGGGTACTTTTTTGGGAGGCATATTCTATATAACACCAAGAACTCCAATTCAAAACCAAAATCAATCCAAAAACACAATTGAAAAGAACATCCCGAGCCAATGAAAATATGAACAGAAACCAAAAAAACTATCAAAACCAGTAATCACTTTTTATAATCAACCATTTTCATTTCAATTACAAAACAACCTTATTCTAATTCCACTTTTCACTAAACAATAATCTGTATTTAAAAAACCAATTACCAAAATACATTTCCCTTTCAAACCCATCTTCGGAAGACAAGATCAACCTTTAGATTCAATTACCCACCCATAGAACTCAATGAATCATTACATGTGTTTTCATCCACTTCTTCTCACATCATCTTCCCTCATGTTCCATCATGCACATTCCAAACATACCCACACACATGAGAGCATTCATAAGGAATACAAAGGCTCATACTCAGTACCTTATCATCAACCCCAATATTTTTTCAAATACTCAATTCACCAATTCAATTCAATCCCACATGATTGAAATCAATTCCATCATCGAAACTATTTTCATTTAAAATTCTCACTTAAAAAAAATGAGAACCAAAACTAAACATGACTGATACAGAAAAACCCAAATGAGGGCCTAGTATCTATGCCTTACTTCGAGACATAGTAATAGGTTATAAACCATTTAAGAATCAATACTAATAGGAGCTTGAACCATGTACTGATATTCCATATCGTTCAATACTCCACAACGGACCATACCATAACATCCTTTCATCTCTATTTTCATTCCCCATCAACACATGTGAAAATCCAATATAATGACTCATTTCCCAGAACAACCCTGGAATCTCGAGGATCAAAATGAGTAAGAGTTTAAAAAAATATTCCAATATCTATCTCCAGAGTCCAGATAGTTCTAATCTCAAACTACATAACACCCCAAATAACTTGATCCAACTCTGACACCATTGTGTCACAAATGAAACCATGATTCCATTAAACTATACAACTGAACCGGTCTGATACATGAGTCGAAGGGTGTTCCCCATCCCCCTGGGAAGGTAACTAATGTTGGGAATCAATTTAATCTCCATGGGAATGATTTTACCAATATCCCATTATAAAATAATATAAATTTTGAAACCATTTGCTCCCTAAATTTCTAAATCTCTATAAATTATAATTTGATCGTGATAAAAAATAGAACTTAGAAACTAGAGAATGAAAAAAATGAATGAAAATAATAATAATACAAAAAAACATGGACAACCTAGTCTCTACATGACCTCATGGTCCTCACCTTCCGCACGACCAACCTACTCCATGTGTAACTAATCAAAAAACCTACACATAAAAAACAACTCAGGTTTACTAACACTGAATTGTACAACTAAGATGTGATCTTAATAGATCAAGAGGAAACCACTAATGAATCCATAGATTTATATTATAAATAATAATACATAAAAAATAATTTGTAAAATATATATATATATATATATATATATAATTTTTTTCATTTTTTTAAACAAAATAACTTTTCCTCTTTAAAACTATACACACCATGTCACTTGTTTTCAAATAAGATGACATTTTATAAAAATAATTTTCCCAAAAAAGTACAAACATTTATATAACAAAATATTAAAATAATCAATGATTATTATAACAAAAAGAAATAGTTTAGTTGAAAATAAGCAACCAAAAAAATATTAACCATGGAAAATTTTATAAACATCCCTAGAGTTATCACTGTACTTACTCGAGTTGGAATCTCCTGTCAGCATTTGGTTCAGCTCCAGATTCAATAACCGAATCACCTCTCTAAACCAACCAATAAACTGTATTCTCGTTAGGACCTATAATGTCTAGGGGGGTACCAACAAGCATAATTGGGGTTGACCAGAAAGCATTACTAGACCGTATGAAGGACTCCCATGCGTCCCTAAGTAATATTACATGGTGAATGGATATTCCCTCTCACACGTGACTTAAAATCCTTACCTCTACAACTCTTTGCTTCCCCAATAACAAAAACCACCCCTAGGATAACCCATGTCTTTTTAAATATTATATAGTGGTTCCCCTGAAATAAAAAAACATTTCTATGTGTTAACTAGTCCATCACACCACATGTTTATTGAAAATATTTTTTCAAACTATGTTGAGATGCCAACTTGACATTTGTAATTTAAAACCCATTATTTATTTCCAAAATCTCATATTCTTCCAACCGTTCTTTTAATATCTAAAACATGTTCCACTTCAAACACTACATTTCAAGACCAAGTTAAATCATAAATAATATCTAAATGTTCCAAAATAGATTTCTTACCCATTATAAATAAACCATTTGTAAGAACCAAAGGTGCCACGCATTGAATCATAATATTTAAATCATTTTCATGTCATTTTAGAACCAATGAGCCACTGTTAATTCATCAAATGAATAACGAAGAAAATGAGGAGGATATATATGTGTTTTAAAATTTGTGTTTTTAGGTTGATTTTTTTTCTATGAATACTATCATTTGTGTTCCCAACCATGTGTACATCCTAGGAAAACATGGATGTTCCTACATACATTGTTTTATTAGATGCATTGGTGAAATTAGAAAAACAGGTTTTACGGAAACACTAAATTTCTTTAAATCATCACAACATATCATAAAATTCCAAGATTACCATTACACATTTAAAATCTCGTAAAAACCATTACAAAATATTTCCCACAATATAATAGGAAAGAATGGGAATTCACACCGCACATCACACCCAAATTCAAATTCAAAACAAGATACAGAAATATAAAAGTGGTATTCTATCACAACATGTCTTATATTTATTTTAATAAATAAATAGACATTTTATAAAACACTTTAGGTGTATAAGATTATATTCCTAAACAAATAGATAATTAGAATATTCATTATCCCAAAAAATACTAACACTAAAACATGACTATAATCAACACCAAAAAAAATTCGCATGAAAATAAATATTAATAAATTGTTTAAAAACACACAAGCATCAATGGATGGTACTATAAATGTGAATAATGGAAACACATACCTCAATGGAATGAAGAAGCGAATATACATCAATATAGGGAAGATCCAAGACTAATACACAATATACACCTCCCATATACATATAAATGGGCCATTATTAGCAATCCATAAAAATAGGGTTCATCCAAAAGGGGATCCTAGTGAGGAAACACAAAGAATCCAATATAGGATAAGAGAGGGACGGGAAAAGGGGACAAACCCATAAAAACTCACAATGCATTCGAAGGAGATCCTACATGGATGAGGAAGATAAGGGAGATGGATTCAATCTTACCTTCATGTTCCAAAAAAATCTAGTTGTGGGAACCCTGAAGGGGTCCAAAAATATTGTAGGGTGAAAATTAATTTTTTTATTTTAAGATTATGCATAGCTCGCGTGGTTTGGGAAAACAATTTGGTAAACTGTGTACCAACCATGTACAATCTACTATTGAAGAGAGGAAGCCTTCATGGGTTGGATACATGAATTCAAAAACCTGAACTAACCATGAAGAATTCCTCTATATATCTCTATAACCAAACTGCAAGATTTATGTATAGTTTACCAAATCGAGTGCAACAATTTCACATCACCACTTGACATGAAACACAAGTCTCACGATTACCAGATCTAAGACACAATGTTTAAAAAAACCATTCTATAACCACGCACAATAAAAAAACCCAGAATACAAAAAATAAAACATCTAAATTGGGGATCTACCTGAACCATGAACAAATTATCCATGATTACGAAAGGAATAAAATAAAAGAATTTACCTTATTGTGGTGTGAAATTCACATATTACATTCCATCCATGAAAATTTTCATAACCAAATATACAAAATATATATACATGTAATTATATGTAAATCTAATGATAAAATATGTTATACCACTACTATAAAATTATATAAAATAATACAAATCATATGGACTATGTTCATAATAATGAATTGATGATTGAATACATATCATGAAATAATGAGACCTTTGAATATTAATTGGTTTGATATTTCATGTTTATCGAAACCTACAAAAGTGAGCCCCATAATAGAGAAAATAATTAAATATTAAAACCATATGCACCTGTGCTGAGGTAGACATATTGGGGTGATATTATTAGACCCATAGTATTTAACTATATGTCTCTATAAAACTATAATGATGTGGAAGAAAAATAAAAACGGTTAAAAATTGATTGGCTTTGTATATGACATACTCTATTTTTATAAAAATTGGGTAAAATGAGAATGAAAATGATTACTTTAGAAATACACCTGAATAATTATATGAACATTGAATATTCAATATAAAACCCCATGATAATAACAATCACATTACATTAAAATTTATAAATCACGGAAAAGGTATTCAATGAACTTATGATCTGAAAAATTCGTCATAATAAAATAAAAATAAGTATTATAATACATATAGTTACTAATATCAATCAGTTGACTCAGGGAATTTTTTATTATAGAAATAATTATAAGGTAATAATATATATTTATTATATACCTAAAAATATTTATTATATTTTATGCCCTTGGTGTACTCCCTTCCATATACAAACCACTGATGAGGTTAAAAGCCTGAAATCCATTTAGATCATTATCATTGAGTGAAATCAAAGAACTATTCCCAAATTAGTTTCCTTATACCCATATAAAATATAAATCATAAATCCATTAACATTAAATATTGGGTTACCCCTTTCTTAAGATACAAAATATCATTGAATATAAATTATGAAGAAAATAGGGAGGTCCTCTCTAGGTTTGTTATTGTTTTTCTATCTTGATTTACTATTTTTTTAATAATTATACATGAATTTTGACCAAATGGTTTTAAATAATTCACCCATTGAATCATAAAACAACTCTAGAGATCTTCACAATTACACCATAAAAAATGGCATCATTGGTATTATTATACATACATCATCACTTCTAAAAATGAATAAGAAATAATTTCACATGAAATGTCAAGTCAGTACAAAATAATTCATTTCTATTTAATTTTTAAATATTATTTTATGATAAAATTATAAAAAACAATCATCATTTTCATGACCCCGCTTTCCTGAAATATTTTTTAATCAATCTATGTATATGAAAAAGGTCGTGATAAATCTACTAAGAACTCCATTAATTATCAGAAGAAATATTTTTATGATTTTATTATGATTTTAAATGATTTTTATGAAAATAATTATATCATATGAAATGAAATATAAAAAATTTATGTTTGGTTTATAATGGAATCCCTCTAAACAGAAAATTAAATTTTATTTCAAATATTTAATTTCCAGGTGGGAATACATATGAATATTATGATGAAGTAGTTAAAAAAAATAAAATTCATTAATAGAAAAGTATTATTTTTAAAAAATAATTAACCCCTACTTATTACTCATATTATATCCCAATGACCATAAATATGGTTTTAATAAAAAATTCTCACATCTTCCTTATGTATTATCAAAAATAAATGAAACCCCACTAATGCATATGATAATTCATTAATAAATTTAAATTTTTGGAAAATATGGGTTATTTTATAATTGGGAGGGGGGAATACATGAAACTTTTTCCATAAGTAGATTTTAAGAATATAAAATACCCTTTTTCAAACACTAATTTTAATTATGATAAAAAATTAAAAATCCATATATAATTTCAATTATCACCCACCAACTCACATAAATAATTAAAAGGTACATGATATATCAATATTATTTACAATATTAACTATCAAACATTGGATAGTAAATTGAATAATTATGAGTTTAATCATTTGTCAAAATATATAAATAGTTTCATCAATTAAAATAAATAAGGTAAAGGGGATAAATTTCAAACATTTATAATGATTTAATGTAAAACAATATATAGGGGAATAATCATATGTTTCTTATAAAATCACATGTATATTTATCTATAAACAATGACTATATTTGATTGAAACATAATATAATTTTAGTTTTTTTATCTACAATAAAATTTAATTGATATCTCAATTTATTATCCTATGATCTTTACATAATATATATTTTTTTTCCATCAATATCTTCTTTTCTATTAGTTTTCTTAAAACATGTTCCCTCAAAATATTTCATCCATTCCACTCTTCATTTGATAATTATTTTTCCAAGAGACCCGATCTATTATAAAAAAAATCCATGACATAAATTCCCTAAATATTTTAGTTTTAGACTATAAAAATAATATATTTACTAAAAAATAAAATATATAAAAATGAATTATTAAATAACAGAATATTTGTTTATGAAACTCATCTGTAAAACACAATTTTATCCTACCATAAATGATATAATAGATTTATTATCTCTAACTTTTTATATTTCAACCGGGTTGAACTTTATTATGATCATTGATAATATTTGTATACTAAGAGGAATATTTTATTGACAACCAATGATATATTATATCCTCTCAAATTTAAAAAAAAATCCTATTGAAATATCTTATTTTATAAATAGAAAAAACAACCCATAAATAATTACAATATTAAAAACATATCGTACTCATGAACATGACCATATTATTAATTATTATCATCTTTTACATTAATTAAAATTAATTTCAATCGGAATCATTATACTGATTGAAACAACATTAGTTTGAGGTTCATTGAGAAATCAGAGGATTTTTTGTTATCAATTGTTAATTTATACAAAGAGTAGTATTTACAAGGATTATTGTCATTGACTTTTATTTTTTCTATTAACAACATATATATATAATTTAATAATTTGATGAGTAATTATAAATAAAATTTTTAAAGGTAACAATGGGAAAATTATAGTTAGATGTTATAGAGACCCACACCTTTTTCAGAGAACATTACATTATTTTAAGCATAATTATAAATCAGAGTACAATCCATTAATCGTTAAGTCTAGTGTCTTGGAAGACTAGGTACATAAAACATAAAACATTGGGCTAAAAAACATTTCATTATTTGATCTCTATAAAAAGATCATAACTTCATTTAAGCCCTTACATATGCATAGGGTACCCTAGGGAGTACATGAACTATTGGTTGAGCCGAAAGGCCTAGTAATGGAATGAAAATAAGGATACGTCTTAAAAACATGAGTTAAGAGGCATGATATAATGATATCCAACGTATAGAAGATATAAAATCGTATCATATAAGAATAGAATAATTTAAACATGGAATCATTTAAAAGAGGAAAAATCATAAAACATATCTTCAGTATGGGTCAAGGATAACCACAAATCCTGTTTCCCATTTTAGTATGGGTGTTGGCTACCTGCACGTCCCGTTTCCTATATTGGTACAAGTCAAAGCTTACCGCCAATCTTGTTTCACATCGCATCTCATGAGACTTAACTTTACCCAGTGCATTGGAGCACTATCTGGGTGCACCCATCTCAACATTTTCATGAATATTCTTCCCACATAAATAATCATACATAATCAACTGTCTGTAAACATAATAGAACACATGGAAAGAATTGGGTACCACAATCATGACATAAAGAATAACTAACACGTGTATCATGAAAGTGTCCATGAAAGAAAGTGATTAGAACATACATGGATGTTAATAAAGTAAAATATACACATAACATGGTATTTGATGTCAAATATAAGTCACAACATATAAGAAATGTATTTGAGAAACATTTCCATTAAAATATTTTCTTGTGCGGTTTTAAGGAAAATACTATAGAGATTTTAAAATAGAAAAAAGGAAAATCATTTATATAAAACCAGAATTGAACCAATAAAATTTTCATAAAAAATAATTATTTTATAAAGAAATTTTTTTATAAAAACATATGATATAGTTCACTTGAAATTGGGTAAAAATTTTGGATGTTCCCTTAAAACAGGTTTACTTATCAGAATGTTGCAATAAGGGAATCTATTAAAAACATGTATATCCCCAAAAGAGATTGATGAATGGGTCTTCATAGATGAATTTTTTAAAACTAAAATGAATTTAGAATATTTAAAAAAACATATATGATAACTCCCCTTTGATATAAATAATTAGAAGGCAACCCAAATGAACAAAAAAGGTTCGGGTAGAATTTGTTACTGATTATTAGGATGGTGTTAGGTGTACCTAATAGGGATTTATGAGAGATAAAAGGGGTTTATCATCACATATACATCATGAGGAAAGTATGGGGAGGTTTTTAATCATACCCCATCATTAGGAATTATATATAAAATGGCATATCATATAAGACAATCATGATTTACGAGTGAAATGGAGAGGATCCCTTACCTTAAATATGTTGGTGGTCTCCACTTGTAACAGCCCGAGATTTTATTAATGTCTTGTGTTGTACGCTACACCAAAAGGAACTTGCATAACACACATCCTTGACTTGCCTTGCATTACACGCAATCACAACCTTCCTCGATAGCGTGTGTAGTACGCAATACTGAGTTTCACGAAACAACGATATGCTATTAAAATAATATTAAAACTAGCCGTTATGAATAGTAATAACCACTTTTTAAATTTTAGAAAATTTAGCTCTCAAAATGGAAATTATTTTTGGATTCGGAGTATCGAATTTAGCCTAAGGTGAAATTTTGGTACTTTTCGGATAACTTTCATATTCTGATGAATAGTTAAAATTACTAAATTATAATTAAAAACAAATTTTTTAATCGAAATAATTAATAGTGATAAATTATTAATTTTAGTGGTTTTAAAGTATATTTAGAATATATTTTTACAATTTAATACAATGTTGGTCATTAGATGTAATTTCACATTTAAACCAGACATAATCAAGTGTCAATCTTTTGATAGATATTGTTTCTAAAAAACACGCTATTTGTTTTAACAGCAGGATTTAATTATAAAATTAATTAATGCAACTTCTATGTTATGAATTTGGTAAAATAGACTTCATTTTTGAATTCAGAATATGAAATATAGCTTAGGATGAAATTTTGGCATTGTTCTGAAAAACATCAATTTTTGATGAATAGTGAAACTACTAAGTGGTAGTTAAAAAACTGAATTTTTCATAAAACATAATTTTACCGCTTCTGTGAATGGAATTTCAAAAATCCGAGAGACACAGTTGATATCAGTAAGTAAAATGTGGTTCAATGAGATGAAAATAATTTTTGGTGAATAGTAACTTTTTACTTTTATTTACCACGGTTAAAAGTAAATAGGGTAATTAAGGGTAAGAATGATATTAATATTACCCTAACACATGTCCTAATTCTATTGGACAAGTTTATCTCGACCAAAAACAAACTTAAGTGTAAAATATTATCATTTAGGCCCACTTGGATTAGATTAGGACATTTATTATTATTTAATTCAAAGAAGAGTTAAAAGAGTTAAAATCAATGTTTATTTACTAAAACATTTTTAATATAGGAATATACATAAGATAAATTCGATTGTAAATAATCATTAGAAATATAAAAGTATTTCCTACATAATGGTATTTTATTTGTAATTTTAGACATAAAATAATTTAATTTATTTATGACACAAAGATGATGCAGTAATTATCTTATTAATGAAATATTGACATAATTGATATTATAAATACCAAAATAAATGTAATTTTAGACTTTTTATGAATTCCAGTAATTTTCTACGTTACTATGATATATTAGTGTTGATTTAATCAACTTGGTTTGAACATATAATTCTGTTATGACTTTCACAAAAATCATATATCAAATAGTGTCAAAATTGACACAAAATAGTTTTTAAATCAAATATTATATTATTAATTGTTATATTATTCTTAAAAATATAAGGTTCGGCCAAATTACTTAGATAAGGATATATATATTAATAATAAACAATTTGGGGTTCGTTTGGCATGTTATAGTAAGTGTATTAACCATATAGTGAAAGAAAACAAAAAGACACGGTAAAAGTTAAATTATTTAACTTAGAGTTAAATCTAATTGATAAGGTTAAAATAATACCATAAACTTGTCTAAATCATATTGGTTGATATGATTTCGACCCATAACCACTTTAGCTTAGAAATAAGACCCTTTGGAACCATTTTAAACCGATTTTGACTTTAATATAAAATAATATTTTGAGATATTCCTAAGGTGTCCCTCTCCTCCCTTATAAAAGGACACCTCCTCCCCCTCCTCCTCACATCAATTTGAGCACTCAAGCTCAGACAAACCCTGCCAAAATCCCTTCTCCACTTCCCTAGAATAATCCTAGAGGTACTGGTCTTCTTCAAAGACAATTCTTAGTTCCCTAAGTGGAGGATTTAAAGAGGCGTTTCAAAGAAGAGGTAATAACCATTACCGATCTTTTCAATTTCTTTCTTCTTCAACTTCTTCTTCTTTAGTTGTTTCATGACAAAGTAATAACATCAGTATTACTTACATACTGATATGTTATTATAAATATTAAACAACCCTAATTCACCTTCTATCCATCCTACGGAAAAATGAAATCACCGCGCGTGCGTGTGTACGGAATACCGTCTCCACGCCGTGGTGTAATCTATTTTCCGCCACCACCTTAATAGGATGGGTATAATGGTGTAATGAGTTACTATATATGATTATTATAAAGTGATATTGATACTGAAATAATATTCATACACTTTAACACAATTCCATGACCATGGGAACGATATCATCGCTCGTGCGTACGTACGGACTACCGTCTCCACGACGCGATGAGATTCATTCTCCACATTAACCATTCAGGAATGATTATAAAGCATATATAATAAGTACTAATGAAATATATGACATAATAATGATACTGGATTTATGTATATTTATATGTATATCATCTACTTAATTCCATTCAATTCAATATGGAAACGAAAACAGCGTTCATGCGTACGTACAGACTACCGTCTCCATGAACGGTGTATTTCATTCAATATATTATATATATATGTATATTCTGAATATATATTATATATAAATAATTTTTTACATTTTGGATATAAGTAATCATGATCCAAGTAATCATATTAATAATTACAAGTTAAAAACACGAACGACAAATGAGACGATTTTACCCAAAACGCTACTTTAACATGAATTTACAAAAGACCGGGTAATATAATGCCATAAGAAAACCATATATGATATCATAAAAATGAATATGATTCTATAATAAGTCAATAAAATTATTTAAATCATTATACAGGACGTTCAGACACGTACAAAGCAAGTCGGACCTAAGGTAAGGGAAAATCTCGCAATCTCAATTTTTATCCGAGATTGTTTATACTTTGAAATTTACTGGGGTGTATTTTATCATCCACATCCACGTTTCTTCAATATGTAATATTATTTCCATCCACCTAAAATTGTTTAAATCCAATTTTACCCTTCGGTGAGGTTTTAGTAAAAGTTATGAAAGGAATCTTTTGTCGTTTTTTTTGTACGAGGTACTTTTTTGACTTTTCCGACAAAAGTACGAGAAGAATTTTTTCTTTTAACTTATACGGAATGAATGGATTTTTAAAACATTATTTCCAAGAAGCTTCCTTTACAAGTTTTCAAGTTTATTTTTAATCAACTTATTTTAGTTTAAAGTTTTATGACATGTTAAGTAAGGAAAAAATGTTTTTGAAGAAGAAAGGATATTTTCCTCAAGAATGGAGTTCAAGTGTTTTATCAAAATTATTTTCCATCTAAGTTAACAAAGGGTTCTGTTTTTATCCCTATTATTACATTGATTTGATCATGTTGTGATGGAATTATTTTTATGAATACCTTTATCTTGTATGAATTGTTTTATGATGTCATGATGTTTAAGATTCCCATTTGTATTACATGGGTTATGCAATGATGTATGATTTATGATTTTGTGGCACACATAAGAATGGTATCATTATGAGATGGGTGGGACCTATATCTCCCTCCAATTCATTGGGTAAAGATTTCATATCTCATGAGATAGACATGGATGGAATGGTAGGTTATACCGGTTCAGTGAAACAGGACTGAAACGAGGGTGAGTCGATTCAGAAAGGGACTTTGTCCACTAAGATAGTCTTGGCAATGAGTCGTGACTAATAAGAAATGATTCTCTATGATTATGTGTGTATGCCACGAAGTTTCATGTTTTAAGTTTTGCTTATTGGGATTTCATTTCACTACTATGATTTATCCCATGTTATGAAATTATGCTCTCTTTTGCAGGTTAAGATTTCCAAAAGTTATGTTCTTATGAATATGATGTGATTGATTTTCTTTTGTTTACCCTTACTGAGCATTTGAGCTCACCCTTTTATGTTTTCTTTTCCCCAGGATATAAAGAAAGGTTTTAGGTAAAAAAAGGGAGGATCTTTATGGGAGATATTGAAGATCTTTCACCACGATTAGAAGATTACGTTCCGAGTTTCAAAAGACACTGAACTATTACGATCTTTGTGTGTGTGTTTTTGTTATGTACTAAGTATTCCGCAAAAGTAATGTAATGTCCATGTATGATAAGCTTCGGGTCTCTACAATTGGTATCAGAGGAAAGGTTTAGTCAACCTTTGGAAACTAGGATGCGAAAACGTTAGTGAGATCCCTAGAGTTATTTCTAAGGTATGTCTAGGGATGTCCCTAAGGTTAAGTATACGTATAGGTTATAGTAATAGAACTATGATAACGATCATAGAATTAAACCTAAGATGTTAGATATTGAAGGTACTCCCCCTTTATTATGTTGTTTTCCCTAGCATGATTTTTTCCTCTCACACTATTCATTTTGGGTTTTAGAAAATGGCTGGAAACAAGATGATTCACGATAATGGAGGATATGATGGACAATGGAATGATATTCTTCATGAGCAACCAAACGAAATGGGATTTGGAAGTCCAAAGATCATTGTTATGCCGAATCAAAAATCTCATAATATGATCAATAAAGTAAAATTTGGTAAGTTTCCTGACTCGGTTAATAAGAGAAAGATGGAGTTTCATGATGATCATAGAGGAAAGAAAGTTCAATTTCCCCTATGTAAATCATGTGGGAAGAGGCATCAAGGAGAATGTTTCAAAGGAACTGGAAGATGCTTTGGGTGTGGAAAATAAGGACACAAAGACAGTAAGTGCAAAGGAAAAGGTTCAGTTAACACCAGGGATGAAGATAATGGTATTTCTATGACATCAACAATGGTTAAATGTTTTAAATGTGGAATGTACGGGCATTATGCAAACCAATGCCCTAAGGGAAAGTCTAATGAAGAGAATCAGTATGGTCGTATGGGTAGTATTTATGTTGATGATGATGAAGAGACTACAAATGATATGTGAGATGAAATAATTGTTGATGCTCGGTCAATGGTTTAAGAATGTAGTGGAATGATGACATGTTTATCATGTGTAATGTTGTATAAGTAATCTCATGGTACTATGGAATAAAGAGACATCTAAGGATTATTACACTGTTTTCCTTCCTTGAGTTTTGAAAGTGTATGATTAATGGTACAAGTATCAATGAAAGGTTATTCAGATATTTTTGGAATGTAGATGATATGCGCATAATGAAGGGATAAGGAGAAAATGAAATTTTTGACAGTATTCATGAGCTCATGATTGATATAAGGACTAAGTGATATCATGGTTTGAGTATATAGAATTTTGAGGATTTTAGTATGTGAAAAGTGTTAACTTTTAACTGCATTCATGTTTTCACTATGGTTCAATGGGTATTCAAGAGAATACATTATTAAGGCCTTTGAATGTTTGGAATGTGACCAACAAAACATATCTTATGATATATGGGGATCGACGATGGTGTTAAATCTCTGGTAATCATTTTCACAATGTTATGAGAGTGGACTGCAGTATTATGGATAAGCCCAAAGATTTGAATGGAAATAAGTTAGTATTGTTTAAGGATTGAAGTTTTCTCGATATTATTGATGGGATGATATAGTAATATAGTTTTAGAAAAAGGACAACCTTCAGGACGGGCGACAGCCCATCGCGTGGGACAAGGATGTCGGAATCGAACCCACAACCGAAGTGTGACTGGCCTTTATCACCTACCACTGGCCTACAGGATGTCCCTGTTTATTAGAAACTAGTTTTATTATATTAATCAGTATGATATATGAAGTATAAAGTCCATTTTAGGAACCATATATGATTAATCTCACTATAGATCGACTTATGTATATAATTTATTTTTCTAACCTTTTGTTTGAGACAGATGGAATGACCTGTCATTCTATCACATGATCTGCTAACACTTCCTGAATAACAAATTCAACTTCATTTATTTAAGAGATGAAGTGGAAATTGTTCAAGGCACAAACAACAGTGAGATTGTACCAAAATAAAGTATGTATTTATTCTAATTATAATTCATCAACTTTAGGGAAAAGATCTTGAAAACAAAAAAATGTTGTCTTAGTGCTCTTATATCTGATTAATCAGATGGTACCTTAGATCGTCACAAATTTATGGATTTGTAATTGTTGGCTTTTCCATATCCATGTTCTCTACCACTCTCCATCAGAACATGATGGTTAGATTTTTCTTCCATATCCATATTTTCACCTATGTGGAAACCCAGTGATTTGGGTAACCGTTACGTTTCATACTTGCATTTTTAAAGATTGGTTTTTGTTATTCCTTTTTACGATGTGTGTTTTGATTAAAGAAACTTTCGAATAGTAAACCATTTATAACCCCGACGAATTTCGAGGGCGAAATTCATTTTAAGGGGGGTAGAATGTAACAGCCCGAGATTTTATTAATGTCTTGTGTTGTACGCTACACCAAAAGGAGCTTGCACAACACGCATCCTTGACTTGCCTTGCATTACACGCAATCGCAACCTTCCTCGATAGCGTGTGTAGTATGCAATACTGAGTTTCGCGAAACAACGATATGCTATTAAAATATTATTAAAACTAGCGTTTATGAATAGTAATAACCACTTTTTAAATTTTAGAAAATTTAGCTCTCAAAATGGACATTATTTTTGGATTCGGAGTATTGAATTTAGCCTAAGGTGAAATTTTGGTACTTTTCGGATAACTTTCATATTCTGATGAATAGTGAAAATTACTAAATTATAATTAAAAACAACTTTTTTAATCGAAATAATTAATAGTGATAAATTATTAATTTTAGTGGTTTTAAAGTATATTTAGAATATATTTTTACAATTTAATACAATGTTGGTCATTAGATATAATTTCACATTTAAACCAGACATAATCAAGTGTCAATCTTTTGATAGATATTGTTTCTTAAAAACACGCTATTTGTTTTAACAGCATGATTTAATTATAAAATTAATTAATGCAACTTCTATGTTATGAATTTGGTAAAATAGACTTCATTTTTGAATTCGGAATATGAAATATAGCTTAGGATGAAATTTTGGCATTGTTCTGAAAAACATCAATTTTTGATGAATATTGAAACTACTATGTGGTAGTTAAAAAAATAAATTTTTCATAAAACTTAATTTTACCGCTTCTGTGAATGGAATTTCAGAAATTTGAGAGACACGGTTGATATCCGTAAGTAAAATGTGGTTCAATGAGATGAAAATAATTTTTGGTGAATAGTAACTTTTTACTTTTATTTACCACGGTTAAAAGTAAATAGGGTAATTAAGGGTAAGAATGATATTAATATTACCCTAACACATGTCCTAATTCTATTGGACAAGTTTATATCGACCAAAAACAACCTTAAGTGTAAAATATTATCATTTAGGCCCACTTGGATTAGATTAGGACATTTATTATTATTTAATTCAAAGAAGAGTTAAAAGAGTTAAAATAAAAGTTTATTTACTAAATAAATTTAATATAGGGTTATACATAAGATAAATTAGATTGTAAATATTAATTAGAAAGATAAAAGTATTTACTACATAATGGTATTTTATTTGTAATTTTTAGACATAAAATAAATTAATTTATTTATGACACAAAGATGATGTAGTAATTATCTTATTAATGAAATATTGACATAATTGATATTATAAATACTAAAATAAATGTAATTTTAGACTTTTTATGAATTCCAGTAATTTTCTAGGTTACTATGATATATTAGTGTTGATTTAATCAACTTGGTTCGAACATATAATTCTGTTATGACTTTCACAAAAATCATATATCAAATAGTGTCATAATTGACACTAAATAGTTTTTAAATCAAATATTATATTATTAATTGTTATATTTTTTTTAAAAATCTAAGGTTCGGCCAAATGACTTTGATAAAGATATATATATTAATAATAAACAATTTGGGGTTCTTTTGGCATGTTATAGTAAGTGTATTAACCATATAGTGAAAGAAAACAAAAAGACACGGTAAAAGTTAAATTATTTAACTTAGAGTTAAATCTAATTGATAAGGTTAAAATAATACCCTAAACTTGTCTAAATCCTATTGGTTGATAGGATTTAGACCCATCCCAACTTTAGCTTAGAAATAAGACCCTTTGGAACCATTATAAACCGATTTTGACTTTAATATAAAATAATATTTTGAGATATTCCTAAGGTGCCCCTCTCCTCCCTTATAAAAGGACACATCCTACCCCTCCTCCTCACATCAATTTGAGCACTCAATCTCGGAAAAAACCTTCCAAAATCCCTTCTCCACTTCCCTAGAATAATCCTAGAGGTACTGGTCTTCTTCAAAGACGAATCTTAGTTCCCTAAGTGGAGGATTCAAAGAGGCGTTTCAAAGAAGAGGTAATAACCATTACCGATCTTTTCAAATTCTTTCTTCTTAAACTTCTTCTTCTTTATTTGTTTCATGACAAAGTAATATAATCAGTATTACTTACATACTGATATGTTATTATAAATATGAAACAACCCTAATTCACCTTCTATCCATCCTACGGAAAAATGAAATCACCGCGCGTGCATACGTACGGAATACCGTCTCCACGCCGTGGTGTAATCTATTTTCCACCACCACCTTAATAGGATGGGTATAATGGTGTAATGAGTAACTATATATGATTACTATAAAGTGATATTGATACTGAAATAATATTCATACACTTTAACAAAATTCCATGACCATGGGAACGATATCATCGCTCGTGCGTACGTACGGACTACCGTCTCCACGACGCGATGAGATTCATTTACCACATTAACCATTCATGAATGATTATAAAGAATATATAATAAGTACTAATGAAATATATGACATAATAATGATACTGAATTTATGTATATTTATATGTATGTCATCTACTTAATTCCATTCAATTCAATATGGAAACGAAAACAGCGTTAATGCGTACGTACAGACTACCGTCTCCATGAACGGTGTATTTCATTCAATATATTATATATATATGTATATTCTGAATATATATTATATATAAATAATGTTTTACATTATGGATATAAGTAATCATGATCCAAGGAATCATATTAATAATTACAAGTTAAAAACACGAACGACAAATGAGACGATTTTACCCAAAACGCTACTTTAACATGAATTTACAAAAGACCGGGTAATATAAAGCCATAAGAAAACCATATATGATATCATAACAATGAATATTATTCTTTAATAATTAAATAACATTATTTAAATCATTATACAGGAGGTTCAGACATGTACAAGGAAAGTCGGACCTAAGGTAAGGGAAAATCTCGCAATCTCAATTTTTATCCGAGATTGTTTATACTTTGAAATTTACTGGGGTGTATTTTATCATCCACATACACTTTTATTCAATATGTAATATTATTTCCATCCACCTAAAATTGTTTAAATCCAATTTTACCCTTCGGTGAGTTTTTAGTAAATGATATGAAAGGAATCTTTTGTCGTTTTTTTTGTACGAGGTACTTTTTTGACTTTTCCGACAAAAGTACGAGAAGAATTTTTTCTTTTAACTTATACGACATGAATGGATTTTTAAAACATTATTTCCAAGAAGCTTCCTTTAAATGTTTTCAAGTTTATTTTTAATCAACTTTTTTTAGTTTAATGTTTTATAACATGTTAAGTAAGGAAAAAATGTTTTTGAAGAAGAAAGGATATTTTCCTCAAGAATGGAGTTCAAGTGTTTTATCAAAATTATTTTCCATCTAAGTTAATAAAGGGTTCTGTTTTTATCCCTATTATTACATTGATTTGATCATGTTGTGATGGAATTATTTTTATGAATTCCTTTATCTTGTATGAATTGTTTTATGATGTCATGATGTTTAAGATTCCCATTTGTATTACATGGGTTATGCAATGATGTATGATTTATGATTTTGTGGCACACATAAGAATGGTATCATTATGAGATGGGTGGGATCTGTATCTCCCTCCAATGCATTGGGTAAATATTTCATATCTCATGAGATAGACATGGCTGGAATGGTAGGTTATACCGGTTCAGTGAAACAGGACTGAAACGAGGGTGACTCGATTCAGAAAGGGACTTTGTCCACTAAGATAGTCTTGGCAATGAGTCATGACTAATAAGAAATGATTCTCTATGATTATGTGTGTATGCCACAAAGTTTCATGTTTTAAGTTATTCTTATTGGGATTTCATTTCACTACTATGATTTATCCCATGTTATGAAATTATGCTCTCTTTTGCAGGTTAAGATTTCCAAAAGTTATGTTCTTATGAATATGATGTGATTGATTTTCTTTTGTTTACCCTTACTGAGCATTTGAGCTCACCCTTTTAAGTTTTCTTTTCCCCAGGATATAAAGAAATGTTTTAGGTAAAAAAGGGAAGATCTATATGAGAGATATTGAAGATCTTTCACCACGATTAGAAGATTACGTTCCGAGTTTCCAAAGACACTAAACTATTACGATCTTTGTGTGTGTGTTTTTGTTATGTACTATGTCTTCCGCAAAAGTAATGTAATGTCCATGTACGATAAGCTTCGGGTCTCTACACCACTAGTTATTGAGGTCCAAAATAAAAAAAAAACTTTCTTTATTAATTAATAATTCCATAACCTCTTCTATATTTAATTGGGTTAGTATAATCATTTTATGTCTATTTATAACCATTTTTATTCTTTATTAGGTTCAATTCCATTGTTCGTGCTCGTTTTTTTACATGGTTTTAATGACCGGCTCTCTTATATTCATGTTTGGATAAACATGTAAGATGAAATTGGTTATCCAGAATTGAAGTTATATGCCATTAGTGACCATATAGGATAATACATGGTTTTCAATTTAATTTGGTTACTAAATCTTAAGTTAAATTATTATATTAAACCATAGTGACTATCGTTGTTGTTAATCAGTGGATTTGATTACCAAGAACATGTGTTTCATTATAAAATTATACCATTTTTACAAAATTATTATAGAACCAAAAAAAAATTATATTGAGTATATAATAATCTGGTTCAACCATAACAAAAATGGGTTAATGACAATAATTAAATATGATAAAAAATTTATAATGTGTTTTCCATGAATCTGCTAAATTAGCACATCTCAAATGGAGCTTTCACACCTTTCAAATAAAAGGTGGTGAATGGAGATAAGATAATGAAATATCCCTTTAGAATAAAAACATATTAGTACATTTATTTTATTGGAGTTGATGTCCTATTTGGGTGAAGGGAGGCGAGGAAAGAAAAAAAAATTAAGGAACTTAAAAAAAGAATGAATTGGAAAGAGGAATTTACCTCTTGAGACTTTATCCTTTGAGAACCTATTATGGGAAACTTTTTTTGTATTTTGAAGAGTCTTTGGGATTTTTGACATGGGGAGGAGTTTGGGGAGTGATTTGGGAAGAATGTTGGAAAAGAATATGGCAAGAGAGTAGTGAAGAGAAGAGGGAGTGAGGGGGGTTTTATAGTGGATGAGAGGTGGGTTTTCATAATATTTCAATCATTAGTTTATTATATTCCCACAAGACCAGAAATTGTGATAGTTCCATAACCAAAATTATTAATTAATGCGTGTGACTTCGATCATATTGGTATTACATTAGCAGATCATCATTAATGACTCAATAAATACATTATTTAGCATTTATCGTAAATTATCGTATTTTACTATTCATAAAAAATTAAAGTATTTCAGAAAAATCTCAAAAATTCAACCTAACCGTTTATCAGTGTGTAGAATCAACAAATGAAATCAATTCTTCAAAATTAATTTTCTAAACATGATTATATTTATATTCAATTAAAATAATAATTTATTATCAAAAACCTGTTTTAAATCATTCATTCACATATTCTAAAATATATGTATATTGAACATTCAACAAAAATATTATTTATATATTATCATAGGTAAGGTTACTATTCATTCAGGTATATCACTATTCATAAGGGTATGTAACTATTCATAAGGGTAAGTTACTATTCATATAAAATTCATTTTTTCTAATTGGATTGTAAATAACTTACTGATTGCAAACGTGCATATCAGATTTTTGGAATTCTAAACACATAAGTGAAAAACTTATCTTTAAAGGTCACTTAGCCCTTAGTAGTTCATTATGGAGAGTTTTCTTGTTATTTTCATACATATTTATTAAAAGGGTATTTCTATTGAAAATCATTAGGTCATTACATTATTCCCCCTTAAGAAATGTCTCATTTGAAATTTCATTTTACATTCTAGGCCAAAAACATGTGGGGGTACATTTCCTTCATTGATTTCTCTAGTTTCCATGTTGCCACTTTGTAATTATGGTTTCATCCTGGTACCTTTCCAAAATGAGTAGTCTTGTTCCATAGAACATTGCCTCTATGTTCCAAGATCTTTAATGGATACTCCTCTTAAGAATGTTCTTCCTCAAACTATACCACCTTTGAAGAGAGTACTTGTGAAGGGTCTAGTATGTACTTCTTTAAGAGAGATACAAGAAAGACATCATTTACTTTCAACATGGTAGGTGGAAGTGCAAGTTGATAGGCCACAGATCCGACTTGATCAAAGATCTCAAATGGGCCTATGTACGTGGGACTTAACTTCCCTTCCTTTCCAAAACTCATGACCTTCTTCCATGGAGATATGTGTAAAAATACCATGTCTCCAACTTTAAACTAAATGTATCATCGATTATTGTCTACATAACTTTTCTGTCGATTTTAGGCTACCTTGATATGCCGCTGAATGGTTTTCACCTTCTCCACCATTTCCTCAACCATTCCAGGACATAGCATCTTACGCCCACCGAATTCATCCTAACACGCAAGTGTTTTGCATCTTTTCCCATAAATGTATTTATATGGTGTCATTTGGATGCTCGATTGGAAACTAATGTTGTAGGAGAATTCAACCAGTGGAAGGTGTTGATCCATTCCTCCATTGAATTTCATTGAAGGTGCTCCCAACATTTCTTCCAGTGTCTGAATGGTTTGCTCATATTGTACATTAGTTTAAGGATGATAAGCAGTAAAAAAGTTCAATTCAGTTCTTAGAGAATGTAAAAGACTTTTCCAGAACATCGAGGTGTATCTCAGATCACGACCATATACAATTGTTAATGGTACTCTATGTAGCCTTAACACTTATTTGAGGTAAATCTATGAATTTTGATATAATGATAAGTCCTCTCGAATCGTGATAAATTGAGTTGTCTTGGTAAGATGATCCACAACGGCCCATATACATTGTTTCTTCTAGATGTCATTGGATGTTAAGTGACAATGTCCATGGTAATGTTCTCCCATATCCATGCTGGCATGGGTAGTATTTTCATCATCCACTTAGACATTTTCATATAATCCTTCACTTGCGGACATACCCGACACTTTTATGTTTATTCAGCAATCTTCGTTTTAATATTTTCCCACCAAAATGTTTCTCAGAGATCTCCATACATCTTTGTGCTCCCTGGGAGAACTGGGAAGTTCAACCTATGTGCAAAATTCAATTGCTCCTTATTTATCTTTAGATTGAATGGTACGCGTAATTGTGTCCCAAATGGTACAACTCATTCCTCATCAATTTTGAAATCGAAGGATTTCTCATTTCTGATAACATCAAAAAGTTTCTAACTTTTAACATCTTTTCTTTGAGCATCCTTTATTTTCTCTAATAGGGATGGTTGAGAAATCATATGAGAAAGGATTGATGATTTTCTTCCCAAAATTATTCCCATGTTCATCCATTTCAGATATAAGAATATCATATCCTTTTAAATTCCCATAATTGATAATGATGTAGGATCCTTTCTACTTAGAGCATTCGCTGCCTTGTTTCCCTTACCTGGATGGTATTGGACTGCATAGATATAATAATTTATGGGTTCTAACCATCTTCAATGCCGCATATTGTTGTCCTTTTGTCTGAATATATATTTGAGACTCTTTTGGTCCTTATATATCTCACAATTCTCCGAATAGAGATAATGCCCCCAGATTTTCAACACAAAGATCACAGCTGCCAACTTGAGATCATGCGTGGGATAGTTTTGATCATGTATTTTAAACTACCTTGATGCATATACAACTACTTTATCATTTTTCATTATCACACAGTGTAAGCTCTTATTATAATAATCACTATACACAACAAAGAGTACTCCACTTGTAGTGAGTGTGAGTATCGGCGTAGTGATAAGCATCTTTTTCAACTCCTTGAAACAATCTTCCCATTACTATGTCTAGAAAAAATTTACTCCCTTCCGTGTCATCTTGGACATTGGGTTTGGAAATCATGAAAATTTCATCACAAATCGTCAATAATACCCATCTAGACCCAATAATATATGGATATCCATTAAATAAGATTGAATGGGCCACTCCTCAATTGCATTCGTCTTAGAAGGGTCCACTGATATCCCTTTGTTGGTGATAACATTCCCCATGAATGATACTTCCTCCATCAAGAACACACATTTATTATACGTTTCATGTAACTTATCCCTTCACAAATTCTTTAACACAATATTCAAGTGCTCCTCAAGTTCCTCCTTGCTCTTAGAGTATATCAGAATATCATCAATAAAGATATGAAAAGTTTTTTGAGGTAATATCTATAGACTCTATTCATTAAATCCATGAAAATTGTTGGATAATTAGTGAGTCCTAAGGGCATCACTATGAATTAATAGTTTCTATTACTCGTTCGAATGGCATACATGGTCATATATTCCTTCCTCTCATTTAATTGGTGATATCTTGACCGAAGATCGACCTTTGAGAAATTACTGGACCCACAAAGCTGATCAAAATATTCATCTATCAATGGAAGGGGATAATCGTTCATTATTTTGATTTTATTGAGCTCACGATAATCAATGTAGAGGCTCATTTATCCTTCCTTATTCATGATGAAGAGGACTGGTTCACACCATAGTGAAGCCCTCGGTCATATAAATTCCTTCTTCATATTCTCTTGTATGTTCATCTTCATCTCATCCAAATCTATGGTGGATATTCTGTAAGGGTTCATTGAGATAGGCAGAGATCTAGGGATAAGTTCAATTTAGAACTCAACCTCTTGATTAAGAGTAATACCATGAAACTATTGAGCGAATACATCAATGTAATACCTCACGATGGGAATATCTTCAAGCAGAATTATCTCCTTTTTCTCAATCATTTGAGCTTGATATGCATACTCACAAGGCCACAATATCCACACTTGTGATAAATATTCTAAAAGAGATTCATCTTCCTCCTTACACTTGTAATGAATCATAGGATTCTTTGGGATGTGAAGAGTGATCTCCCTTTCCTCACATTTGATGTTGGATTTGTATAAAGATAGCCAATCCGTGCCCAAGATATCATCAAACTCCAATAAAGGAAGTATGATGAGATTTTTTAGGAGGTTTTTCCCCAAAAAATTAATTATGGGGGAGTTATAAACCATAGAATAAATAATTTACCCATTAGATATTCTCAAAGATAAATTTTCCTCCAAATTTTGAGGTGGTGTTATAATAGTTCTAATAAACTTGCATGAAATGAATGAAGGCGTAGAAACATAATCAAATAGTATGTTCTCTATTATTGAATGAATAAATAGTATACCTGTCACCAAATCATTTTATGGTCTTACCTTAGCAGAAGTGATAACAGAAGACCGTCCATGTTGCATTTGAGGTAGTTTCGGATTGCCTCCGACAACCCTCGACTTAGGGAAATTGTTTGCATAATGCCCATGATCATTTCAGTTGTAACGCTGCACCACAAGATGAGTGTTTCTCTAAACTGTCATTTTTTCTTCAGCATTAGCAAGATTTCTCATATCCCTTTGGCAGTTTTTGGTTATGTGACCATACATTCCACATTTTATGAAATTATTGGTTACCTTCACATAGTTACTAGGATGCTTCTTCCCACAACTTTTACAAGGGAAATAGTCAGGCGTCTTTCCATCAGTGGATTTTTTTGATGAACAAACCAAATTGTTCTCCATTTTCCACTTCTTTTCACTAGGCCCACATGACCCCTGAGAGTCTCCAATCTCCATTTCAACCTTTATGGAACATCATACAATATCCTCAGAACTATCGAAGTATCTAATCGCCAACACATTTTGTCAACTCATCTTTAGTCTTCTAAGAAAGTGATCCACCTTGATTTTGGGGTTCATGACAAAGATAGAGGTGTACCTTGAAAGCCTTGTAAATTTTTCTTCACACACCCTGATGGAATCATCTTTATTCTACATGAGCTCAAAGAACTATCTTTCCATCTTGATAGGGAGGGTTATAGGAAAATATTTTTTGAAAAACGTCCTCTTGAATTCCTCATAATCCATGGAATCAATTTCATCTTGGGATTTTGTATTCTCGATCAGTGTCCACTACTGATCAGCTTCCTCCTCAAAACGATAGACTATTAGTGAAACCATATCTTTTTATGAGCACTAGAGGATGGAAAATATCATTTCAATGGAGTTAATATACTATTCCACGTGGAGGGAATCAGAAGATAAGCTAAACATGGGAGGCCTTTCCCGCATGATGATTCTACAAAAACATTATCTTTCCTTGGATGAGGATGGTGTTTCGTATGATTCAAGTTATTATTCATAACTCAAGCCAGTTGAGCTAGTACTGTCATGAATTTTTGAGAACCCGCTTCTGTCATATCATGCATATCATTAGGGAAGTCTTTACATTTCCAATCACATTGGTTGTTGGAACGTGTTCTTCTATTTACCGCCATTAAATTATAAAAATAACCTATAATTAGAGGTCTTGAATACAAAGATATTGAGCATAAAAAACATTGAGCATAAAAGGGTAAACTTATAAAGAATAAGTATATCCTAAAATGTTATTCCTTAGGTATATATCTAGGTTATGTTCGATCAATTTCATAATTTATATTCTTATGGGATTTTATGTCCCTTAATAATTGTTTGTACTATGCTTGTAAATCTACCAAAGCATATCCCCGAGGAGGGTTATAACCAAGGGTAAAACAAGGCCCATTGTCATGTAGGAGTTTCTATTCGAGTCTAGATCAAAGTGGTGTTCTCAGGTTTTCCCCCTAGATACAACTGTTCCAGATCCTCCTCTACATTCTCGTATCGAGACAGGGATGTATTTTTTTGATAAACCACATACTCAATACTCACCAATATTTAGGAATGTTTTATTATACTTAGTATCATCCTTAAGGTTCTCACTAACGTTCTATATTAATAATCTCCAAAAACAACAAGTCCATCCTCTGATACCATCTATAGTGACCCACGACTTTTTCATATAATATTACATGATTTTAAGCATAATTATACATCAGAGTACTAGCCAAGGATCGTTAAGTCTAGTTTCTTGGAATACTAAGAACAAAAAACATCAAACATGGGGCTAAAAACATTTCAATATTTAATCTCTATAAAGAGCTACTGACTTCCTTTTACCCCTTTTATCTTCATAGGGTCCCCTAGGGAACACATGAACAAAAAGATGAGCTAAAAATCCCAAAAATAGAATTAGAATAATGGTAAGTCTTAAGAACATGTGTAAAATAGTATGATACAATCATGTAATCATATTAATATGGAATCATATAAATGTGGCAGAATCATAAAACAAGTCTTTAGTATAGGAAAATTCTATCTTCCAATCCCATTTCATATTTTATTACGGGTTAAGGCATACCACCAGTCCCATTTCCCATTTTAGTACGGGTTACAGATAACCACCAATCCTGTTTAACATCGCATCTCGTGAGACTTAACTTTACCCAATTAATTGGATCACTATCTGGGAACACCCATATAAATATTCTCATTAATATTCCTACCACATAAATAATCATACATAATCAACCATACATAAACGTAAGGGTACCATTATAAAGAATGGGGTACCACAATCATGACATAAATAATAACCAATGAGTGTATCATGAAAGTGTCCATGAAAGAAAGAGAATAGAACACAGATAGAAGTTCATAAGGTAAAATAGGAATATAACCTAGTTTGTGGTGTCAAATAGAAGTTACAACATATAATGAATGTATTTGAGAAACAGTTTCATTAAAACATTTTTGTCCGGTTTTAAGGAAAATACTATGGATTTATTAAAATAAAAAAGTGGAAAATATTTTATATAAAACCATAATTCACCCAAGAATGTTTTCATAATAAAAATATTTATTTTATTAAGACAATTTCTTATTATAATAGATTATATATTTCACTTGAAATTTTGTAATAAATTCGAGATGTTCCCTTAAAGCAGGTTTGCTTATCAGAATTTTCTAAGGAGGGAATCTTTTAAAAACATGTATATCCCTGAAAACGAGTGCTGAAATTGTTTTAATAGATGTATTTTGTAAAACAAAACATAATTAAGAATATGTTCATAAACTGATAAGATAACTCCACATTGTTATATGTAAAGTCAAGGCAACCCGAATGAACTAAAAGGGTTCAGGTAGAATTTGTTACGGTTTAATGGCCTGGTGTCGGGTGTACCTAAGAGGGAATGATGAAAGATAAAAGGGATTTATCATAACTTATACATCATAAGAGAAGAATGGGGGAGGTGAATAATCATACCTTATCATTAGGGATTACACATAAAAAGGCATATAATAGAAGACAATGTTTATTTAAGAGTGAAATAGAGAAGATCCCTTAACCTAAATCCTTTGGTGTTCTCCACTAGTTATTAAAGACCAGAATAAAAAATAGGTTTATTAATTAATAATTCCATAACAACTTATATAATAAATTTGTTTAGTATAATCATTTTATGTACATTTATAACCATTTTTATTGGTTATGAATTTCAATTTCATTGTTCCGGCTCGTTTCTTTACGTCGTTTTAATGACCGGCACCCTTATATTCATGATTGGATAAACATGTATGAAGAAATTGATTGTACAGAATTGAGGTGATATGCTATTAGTGAACATCCAGGATATCAAATTTTTTAAATTTAATTTTTTTACTTAGAGTGAAGTTGAATTAATATCTAAAACCATTGTGAGAACATGTTTTGTTAATCGATGGGTTTGATTACCAAGAACATGTTTTGCATTATAACTTAATACCATTTGTACAAAATAATTATAGAAATAAAAATAGGATATATTACATATATAATAATCTAGTTCAACCATAACCCAAATGGTTTCATTAGAAAAAATAAATATGATAATAGAAATTGATAAACTGTAATCCTTGAATGTGCTTAATAATAGAAATCGATAAACAGTAATCCTTGAATGTGCTTAATAAGCACATCCCAAACAGTGATTTCATTTATTTCAAATGAAAGGTGTGGAAAAGAGAGAATATATATAATATAATATTCTATTAGAAAAAATAAATTTCATTACATGTATTTTAATGAAGTTATCATACTATTTTGGTGAAGGGTGGTGATGAAAGAAACAAAAAGAAAAGAACTTAAAAGAGATGATGGAATTGGAAGGAGGAATTTACCTCTAGAGACATCATCCTTTAAGAACTTCTTATGCAGAGAGGTTTTGGTATTTCAAAGAGGCTAGGGGATTTTGGTTGTGTGGGAGGTGCTTGGGGAGATATTTGGGAATATTATTGGCATGGCACAAGGCTTGAGAGTAGTGGGGCGAAGAGGGAGTGAGGGGGGTTTTATAGTGGAGGAGAGGAGGGTTTTCCTAATATTATAATCATTAGTTTATTATTTTACTTAGAGACAAGAAATAGTACCAATTCATGACAAAAATTAGTAATAAATTCACGTGAATTCGAACTAATTGGGCTTAGATCAACATATCATCATCAATGACCCAATAAATCCATTTTTAGAATTTATCGTAAATTATCATATTTTAATATTTATCAAAAGGTCAAATATTTCAGAGAAATATTAATAATTCACCCTGACCATTTTTCGATGTGTATAATCCAAAAACAAAATCAATTTTTTAAAAATAATTTCCTAAATATGATTATTTTAATATTCAATTAATACCATAATTTATTATCAGAAACATGTATTAAAACATTCATTTACTTATTCTAAAATATAGGTACATTATTCATTCAACTGGAATATTACTTATATATTCTCATAGGTAAGGTTACTAATAATTTGGTTATATCACGATTCATAAGGGTATGCTAATATTTATAACGGTAGGTTACTATTCACGAAAAATTTAGTTTTTCTTATCAGACTTTAAAAAACATTCTGAATGGAGACGTGTTTGTCAGATTTTCAAAATTCCAATAACAGAAGTGAGAAATATAGGTATAAATGTCAAAAAGAAATTACTAGTTCAATATATTGTGATTTCATATTATTTTAGGACATATTTATAAGAATGAAATTTCCATTAAAAACATTGGGTTGTTATAGATGTGAGTTAGTTATAGTGTGTTGCGACTATTATCATAGATATGGTAACTGTAATAGGGGTTTTTAATGTTGATAAAATACATAAAATTTTATCCCACTAAATGTAACACACATCCTATAAGTGTAAATTTTCGAAAAAAATTGAACCCTACTAGCTCACCGGTAAGTTTTATTATAATTTTTATTAGAATTTATTTTATATTGTTGGTTATGAGAGATGATGGATTGAAAATATTGTATTGTTGGAAAACATGACATTGTGGTGGGTTAACACACAATTAGTAACATTAATTCCACATATTATACAACACTAGGGTGATGGATTACAATTCTATTTTAAATGGTTACATCATGGTTTTTCTAACAATATATACTATCTAAGAAAATCATGGTACCTGTTTTGTAAAAGGGAGGTGACCAACACTGTTAGAATAAGATTTGAAAACCAATGAAACCAAAAAATACAACTTCTCCATTTATATTTAAAATGTTAAAACTACCATTTCCATTATGAATTATAACATTATTTCTTATTCCTCATCCATCTCATTTGACTCCACTTCTCCTAGGAATTTAACTCCATTACCCATTCTCCTTTATTGGGCCACTATTGGATTTTTGTGTGTTTGGATATGGTAATGCTTGGATTCCTTGTTATTATTTCTCTCTCCTCCATCACATCCCATATTATTCCTTCTTCAGTCCATTTTTATAACTCTAATGGCAATTGGGTGTAAACCTACTATTTATGGTGTGGTTTTGATGTTGTTTCAGGTGTTCAATGTTGTTAAGGATCCCTCTGTTATATCCCCTATTGTTTCAATATGATGGGATGATATTCCATTGCATTTAAGGTATGTGCATCAAAAATAACTCAAATTTAAAATTGGAATACCTTTTTAAATATATATTTCATTTGTTTTATTTATGAAATGTGTTTGAAATTCGTTATTTTGTGTTATTTAATGTGGTTTATCATTTTTTTGTGGAGGCATAAATGTATATTCCACACGGATTTAAATTCACAATGGGATGCCATACCTGTATTGTGTCTTCCAGAATTCATCATAGGGATTCATGATTTTAAATTTATATTAAAAAGGTTTTTTGAATGAAAAGTTATATTTCAAGGTGGTTTCTTGGTTGGGGAATTTTTTTATTTATAATGTGTGTTTACTTGACATCATTTTTTACAAATTGGAGACCTTGGATAATCCTAATACTAAACGGGTGCTTCCCAATCTTTAGGCATGATGCTATCTTGGGGTTTTTTTAAGTGTATTCTTGAGATGAGCGGGTTATAATACTCTATTAGGATCATAGATTCTAAATAGTGTTATATTATATATACTTAGTTACATACATATCCAATATATAAATTCTTGCACATGTTTCATATAATATTGTGGATATGATTCTTATTTTCTATGCATACTCCTACTATGACATGATAATGAAATTTGTTTTGTTATACCTTTACCTCTTATATTTAATATATTTCTTTCATTATTAAATTTTTAACTATTTATTTTATGTAAAATAATAGGGATTACATAAAAGTTTCAAAGTATATATTTATTTTAGAATGGTTTTTAAATTAGAATTAATGCACTTCATTGTGAAATGTCTTTTGTAAATGCATAGTTTGATCCTTCTATGATTTTCCTCACACCCTCCATATTCCATTGGCCATATAATAAGATGTTTTCATAATATACATGTAATGGAATTGTATTCTAGCAATTTAGTGGATCTTTATATCCCTTTTCATCCATTTTAAAGCTTGTAGTGGTGGTGACCATAGATCATAAAAAGGTGAGATTATGTAGAGAATTTTGAGATCCTAAGTGTTTTGGGTTATGTTTTATTACCCTCTCTGACTAGGATATCAATATTTTTTTGTTTTTTTGGACGTTGGTTATTATTTATTTATGATATTTATGAGATATTTAGGATTTATTTTTCATTACCATCACGATTTATAATATGTGGATTCATTCATATATTTTAAATCTACTAATTTTATAATGTGGTGATCTAAAATATATATGGGTAATATATAATTTTCTAGAGGAATATATCTGTTTTTTATTTTTATTTTTAGGGTGAAACCCTTTTAAAAATCTCATATATGATATTATAGTGGTTGTTCAAATCCCAGGGAGATTAGTTATGTGCCTCAAGCCTTGTGGAGCATAAGGATGGGTGATGGTTTATAATAACAAGGTTAGTTCATTAAAAAAATTTATAAATGAATTCTTGTTATTATAATAGAAATGTTATAATTGTAATTTGCCTATTATATCTAAATATAATTCCAATGGAGTGTTTGTCCCACACTACTTCTTGTCTCCCTCAAGATGTCAAGGGTGGTCGAATTATGTTTTTTTAACATTAACATGGTTATTGGTTGTTTGGATGATATTTGATATTATTTAATTATTTTTATTATATTCTGAAAAAATCCATGATCATTATGATAATTTTGTAGTTTTAATGGTGAAATACAGAGTGGAATTGGAGGCACACAATTTGTAAAAACCATACAGAACATTCTCTTCTAGGTCGGTAAATCTTATTGTAGTATATACAAGGTCAGTTAAATATTTTTTTACCCTTGTATAGAATCTGTTTAAAGTGAGAAAATGTATAAATATTCTATTTTTTACCTCCTTTGACGTTTTTAATAAATATAATTCTTATTATTAGATATTTAATGGTATTTTAATGGATTATTTTTTTGTGTGGATGATGTTTATTTCCTAATTCTAGAATATTGGATTTGAATTTTATTTGATTATAGGTTATGAGTGTTTGTTTTGTGTTGTGAGAGTGATTTAATGACACTATTTTATACATAAGGGACGTTTTCAATGTATTTTAACATTAAAACATTGATTTTCAGATAAATATTGAATGATTTTGGGCAAAGAGATTTATCTTAAAGTGGTCAGTTTCATAAAAAAAATACATTGATATTATAGTTGAACTTTCAGAGTGTCATGAATTTATATAATATACATTTAATTACTTCAATGAAAAAATTTATTTCATTTGTTGTTTTAATTTTAAAAGATTTAATAAAAACTACTTATAAATATCATTTTATTTTCATAAAGTGTAATATTCAAAAGAAAATATTGATATACTTTATAGTTTAATTCTAAGAAAATTTTATTTCCATAGAATCTCTTTAAAAGTGGGTGACATCATGAATAATCATAGAATGTTTTTTAATAAAAAATCATGTGATAATCTGCTATGGATGAATATTTGATTATCTTTTGGGGAGGAAATATTTCTATCTTCTGGTAAGATCATGAAGGTAATATTTTTTATCAAAAGTGGGAAATTTTACATTTTAAAATGTTTCAAAATGTTTGATAATGTGAAGTAGAGAATTTAAATATCATTGGTATATTTAGATTAGTTTTTTGTTTATACATTAAAAAACGTTTTTATATTCATAGAGTGTTTTGAATTTTAATATTATTTAAATTTGGGATAATTATTTTAATTCAGATATTAATTTTAAAATTAAATTCGAAAGGTTTTTTCCAAGTTAATATGTATTATATCAAAATTATGAATAATATAAATTGAAATGTTTTGAATTTTTGAAATGATTTGAACACAGATTCATATAATATGGAGTTTTTTCTAGAATGTAATCATTTTTATAAAAGATTTTGAAAACAGTATCTGGGACCCACACTCTAGGATCTATCACTAAAAACATAATCTTTACATATTGTCTTGTTATTTATTTATGAGACCATAATTTAACCTTCCATAAACAAAAATATTCATAAATTATTGATTCACATACATACCCAATAAATTTTTAGGTTTACAGCTTTAAATAATTATGAAAACAACTTTGAATAATAAAATTACAGTATTTTGGATTAAATCATTATTTTCATAATATTCTATGAAATATTTAGTTTATATTTATTTAACAGCACCAACAAAATTTTCAAAACATGATACCCTTGTATATATATCATAGTTATTAATGTTCATCCAAACATTGGGAAATAGAAACATAATATGTGTGAGATCGTTTTCTTCGTAAGGTATAGAATACAAAACAAGCTATAATTAAAACACAAGGAATAAAAAAATATAACTTTTTGAACAATAAATATATATTCTATATAGTAAACATTTCAATAATGAAATATATAAAAGGATAATAAATTTAATTATCAAATGGATAATAATAACCAATATCACAATAATAGAATGGATAATGTAGGGAATTATAATAATACATTTAATGTCTTATACCAAGACTACATATACATATTTTCAAGGCCCTATTCAAATATAACATGTACAATTTTGTCAGAATACACCAAATACCCATGCTATTATTCCAAATTTGTCCTTTTTATTCATCAAGGGGAAATAAAAGGAACACTTGTCCTTTACTAAATGAACTATCATTAAGGTTAAAAAACCCCAATCTGATTTTTCTAAGATAAGGAGTTCAAATTTTATAGAGTAATATGTATAATGATATAAAAATATTAGAAATGTCATTAATTAAATCCATATTAATAGAGAACATGGAAATAATGGAGACCATAAATTCATTTTAAATGAATTCATTATAGAAAATTCAAGTCATATTAAAATAATATATTGGGATGAAATCAATGTTCTTGAAATGAATTTTATTTTAAATATTTAATTACATAGATGAAAAAAATATATTAAAATCCACATTGAAAAATATTCTTGTGATATGAAATATATACCATTAAAAAATTATTTTGACAAATAAGTAAAAATAATGTAATATTGAATATAAAATCTACATATGTAAGAAAATTAATAGTGAAAGATAATAATTAGCATTAGTGGATTGAAATCTATTTTTACATTTTTATGAAAATAATATATTTTTACTAGAAAAATTCCCAATAAAAACTATAATAGATACTACATTAGATTCAATTTTTTTTAAATGATGAAAAATAATGAATAATGGTAATGAAATATATAAAAATTGATCTTGGGAAAAAATATTACAAAAAGATATTCTTTTCACACATTTATAAAGATATTCAAAATATAATTATACATAAAATTTTAAGAATATCCCATCATAAATATTGAAATTAAAGTAAAATTTTATAGAAAATAACATTTTCAAAACATTTTAGAATATAAAATACTATTATTGAGTAAATATCAATAATATTTATTTTGAGTAAATATATTCCTGACTAAAAAATAAAAATATGGTTGAAATATCCTAAAAAAATTCATTCGGTTGTTTTGAGTAATAAAAAGAGAGGAATTAGCGATTATACATTTATAACAAAATATTAATTAAATTTGGAGAAAATATATATTGTCTATGTAAGAAATATAATATTTCCCCCAACATAATTCTAAAAATAAAATCTCACGATTAAAAATGACATTGTAAAATAGACCCTTATAGATTTGTGAAATTCTAAATCTGAGGCCATCCAAATTTAAAACATGATATTGTTACTATAATTCATTTAATTTAATGTAACATTAAATAAAAATATATTAATGGAGATGTATGTAAACTATTCAAAAGAAAACAAGGTATGCAATATTAAAAGGTCTCGACGAATCATAGTTGACATTGAGAACCTCGATCGATTTTGTAACATTTAAATCAAAATGTATTAAAAGAGAGAAAAATAAAGTTATCTTTAATTTTAATTATTATAATGTTCATAATGAAATAATATTTCAAATAGGTAGAATATGAACCATATATCAGAAATTAAATCATGTATTATACTATATCTTAATGAAGGATGTTTATGATAAGAAACAATTATGTTGGTCTTTGTCTTAGTTAAACTGAATCAAACATAATATATTTTAAATCTAAAATTATTATACATATGTACAAAATCCATATTCATACTTATCATAATATATATTATTCCCAAATAATTTTCAATACAATTTGGTAATAAATCATTATTAAAATTAAAATTTATTGTAAAATATTCTATTTTTTATGATTGTTTAGGGTAAGAGATACCAGTCCATCAATATGGTTCATGGATTCTTCATTCATGTTATTTTATTGATGTCAAAATAATAATTTTTATGCATTAAAAATTATTATATAACTATCCATTAATCATATTTATCAAAATTAAATACGATGTTTCACCGAGATTGGAGTTTGTATATAAGCCTGAGTGACATTTTCATTATTCCAGTGGATAAAAATGAAATATATTAGATATTAGTTTTATTTTATTTAATAATTATAATATTATAAATATAATTTTTGTTCAATAAATTTTTCCTTCTTATATTTCATGTTATACAATAATTAAAAATAAAATACATCATTTCATGGAGACAATAGTTCGTATATACAGAGAAATGATTTTTCCATTCTCCAGTTGCTGGAAATGTGGAATTTAAAGATTTTAACATTAACAAAAAGAAATTATATTATATTTAATAAATTTAGGTCACTATTTTATGGTGAATATATAATAATTTTTGGTGTTAGAATAAAAAATAAACAAAAAAGAATTCAGTTTTGACTTATACCTCTTCATTTAATATCATCCTATCAATTGAATTCAAGGTCTTTGGTGGAGAGGTTAATGTTCACACCATGATCTTGGGGATGTGTCATCATATGTTTTTGCTGGTATATACTAAAAATTTAGAAATAATGAAAAATTATATGAGACTATTTAATGGTTTTATAAAGCATATTTTTACAGGAAAAATCCGTTGTGGTTTCAAAATTACTATTCCATTATGGGTTAATTAAATAATTTTAAAATTTTTAAGTGAATCACAAGAGGAAAATATATGTAAATATAAACTAATTACCATATCAATTTTCTTGAATAGTAGTTTCTTATTTTTAAATAAATTATTAAAATATTGTTTAACATTCAATATCCATGTTATTTTTTCTAGGACTATTCACATTATTTGAATTTTAAACCCTAAAGATAACTATGTAATTAGAATTTTTTATTTTAAAAATAAATTATCTTTTATTTATATCCAAATGGTCATGAGATTTCCTAAATTTTTCACAAAACTTTGTTTTAAATATTCTAAATACTCATTACTTTGATTTTTCATGGTCTTGTACCAGCGTTGCATTAGCGATGTGCAAGAATTCTTGGTAAATATATAATCAATAAAAATAAAACATAAACTAAGATAATGTATTTTATTTTTTAATCATAATTATTTTGATCTTTAAATATTCATTTTATATATTTATCCCTATTATTATTACGAAATTGTAATTTTTTTGTGGTAGTGATTGATTTGTTCATAACAATTTTATAATACAAAAGTTGTCTCACAATCCATTAATGTGGAACCAAATGGAAATATTTTTGAATATAGTGAAAGTGAGGGAATAATTACACTCATAAAATCAGTTATATACATGTTTTAGAGGTATTTATATCATTATCTCTTATTTAGACCCATTTTTTAATGCTTCAACCTTTAATATTGTGAAAAACATTTACTATGGTATCTATTAATTATAACCTATAATGAGATGAAAATTTTTACCTAACTGAAACATTTACATTTTAATGATTAAATTCATTTTATAATATTTAATTTCCGTATGTGTTAAAATTTTATTCTAATTCATGAACACAAAATAAAATGAAACACATTTAGAAAAATCCATGTACGTTTAAAAATGAATTTATTCTAAAAATATTTTATAATGTTGATTTCCACACAATTTATCAAATAATGTAAATTAAAGTTATACATACTTAATATTATAAATAATCTATACCTAAAGGATCCTTATAAATAATTGAATAACATATATGAACAAAAAATTAGTTTTATTTGAAAAAAAATAAATGAATTTCTAAAACATAAAACACATATTTATATGATCCAAATTAAAAATTAAAAACTATTATATTTCATATTAGAAATATATTTGGATATTAAAAATGGATTTATAAAATTTAAAATAGATTATGTTGCTATGATAATGTCATAAATTCACAATATTTTTAAAATATATATTGATTAATCCAACCTAATGAAATTTTATTTAGAAGGGTGTCATGAACCAAAATAGTCATGGGGGTCTAAAATAATGGAGCCCCATGTAATTAGATCTAACAAAATTAACACAATCTGTGGAAGGGATACTTTGATATAAAAGTTGTTTTGTGGTATAAGAGGCATGGCCTATGTGGCCAGGAAATCAGAAACCATATTTCCCTCCTTCCAGGTGTGGGTACTATCCATTTTATCAGGGACAAGATATCTATATCTTTGAACTAAATTTGTTATAGTCCACTGGGTTGTCGTATGTTCCAAAATAGACGTATTCATGGGGGAATAATCATTTTTAACCCTATCTTGCATAATACCATTGGAGAGGAAAATTTATGCCCCTTGAGAATTTTAGAGGATTCATGTATGATTGGATCTCCATGACTAAAGAGAATTATGAAATAAATGATAATAGAATTGGCCAAGTTATGAACAATTACACATTATTAAATGTTATAATCAATGTTTGAACAATCAACATTAATTTTGAGACCAAGAATGGGAGGTATCAAATTCACCCATATACCTTGTAGAGTAAGTCAATGAACCATTTTACTAGAGCTCTAGACATACATGATAAACTGTAACGATAGGGAGAGATATCATAGTTTAATAAGAGGCACAAATCAACCTCTAGGTATCATGCGTTTACCATCACATTCTTACATGGAAAAGGATAAACTTTTGTTTAATATTTTTACGATAATTCCATATAACTAATCATTCATTGATCATACTAAACAGCATAACAATATGGTCGGCGATTTTGACATCAACACCATAGAACTATTAATAATGAATGGTTCCATTAAAAATTCATTAAACCTCTTGACCCATAAAAACACGGAAACCCTACAAAATGTGGGTCTTTCATTCTCCATCTAGGAACATAGTAGTGGACAACTGTTATATATGATTATGATAGATGTTGCACATTTAAAAATCGATATCCCCTATAATATTACACCAAAATCCATTGTAAGGTCCCGGTTGTGGATAATCCATACCAGGAAGTTGAACGTAGCATTAATTCTATTCAACATAGGTTCCATCCCCAAGAATCATTTTAAAATTTTCTTACAAGACACAATGTTATGTCTGTTTTTGAAAATATCATGGTTTATGAGTACATCAATAAAGACTATTGATATTATTATTGATCATAATACATATATAAAAATATGTGGATGTGGGTCTGCATGATAATAAGAACCGAGGAAAAATTACAATCTTGTGTGAATGTGATATCTAGCTTCAAACATCATTGGAATAATAATAAACTTCCTACCAAATTTTCATTCTAAAATATGATCATGCCATAGTCAATAGTCCACTGTGAGTGTTTCTCAAGAATAGAGATATGACTTGTGATGAACTCACATTGCATAGAACTTTTTCCAACCAGCCATCAAGATACCCCCCATATTTTTTAATGAATCTTTCCCAAAATGACATTCCAATAGTGAAATTATTGTCCAGTATAGCCTAAAGGTAGTTCATAGTTAATGTGAAAACTCTACATCCAATTTACTTTTTTCATTTCCTCCCACTCTATCTGATTCCATGGTGTCCATCTATATCTACCTTTTTATTGTTCTTCCTAGATTGTGGAAGCTAATATATTGTTAATATTCCACACAACTACCTTTGGTAAATTTAGAGATGAAAATACATGCATGGGATGAATAAAGATAACAATTAACTAGAGTGATGTGTCTACAGAAAGAGAGGAACCCCCTTTCCAATTGAGAATTTGTTTAGAGATTCGTTCAACTATCCCATCAATGTGATGAGTATAGATTATAAAAAATAAAATCAAGTCACCCAAATAATCCTTGGGAGATGGGATTATATGAACTATTATCCTTTCTTATATTATCATACATCATCCATTTGTTTGTGATCATATAAGGTAATTATTACTTATTCTTTATATGATAATCTTGATACTTGATATGCATTATATTTTTTTATTTAAGGTATGCTCTTAGACAAGCCTTATATTAGATTTATTGAAGAGAAGTAGATCAACTGCAAAAAACAGGTGAAAATGTGATTGAATATTATATTACACCGAAATTTCCATACTCGGCCCTCAATTATTCATTTACATAAATACCTATAGAAATATTTGTGAACACAAATGATGAAAATGGGGGATAATTGGACTCATTGTCTTATTACAAGGACCAAATTGATGATGAAATATCTTTATCCAATGTAAGTGATTAAAAACATAGGAAAGATAATTCACCTGAGGAATAGATCAACCAACTATATATAAAATCCCATAAATCACCTGATTATGAATATCAATATCAAATCATCCCTATTGTATTCTTTTTCTATATCATGCATAATAGTGTTGTTCAAACTCGAGACATTCTTAATGATTTCACCAATCATTTCTTATACCTTTTTAGTGGATGTTCTAGTAGACCGACCACATATGAAACCATAAATCTCATCAAAAACCGTTTTGTGGAGGTAAAACAAGAGCCTCATATTTATTATTGTTTTGAGGTGATGATAGTGGAAATTTCATATACAAACTGGTATATACATTTTGATATAGGATGGGTTCCTAAATTTCAGAATATGAATCAAGGTGGGGGAACATGAACTCGGGAAATGGTCCCTCCATTAAAAACTTATTATATAACAACCATAAGATACTTATTGGTTATGTCCTAGGAATCTATATAAAAGAATCTGAAAAATATGGATTGTCTTTTGGAAATTTGAGAATTGATGGTAGTAACACCCCCTGACCTCCCCCTCCTATGAGATACTCTTAATGAAATATAAAATTTCAGGTGAAGCCACATGACGAATGCTATAAAATTGTTCACCATTGGATAAAAGACGGATTATCCAATAGGAAAGGTTTAACATGCATATGTATGTATCTATAATAAGACCTGTACATAACTAAAACTTGTTATAGATCATCTGTGAAGAATATATCCTCATTTAGGATGTTTGGAAAACTATGAAATTTCCATTATATGATGCTATCTGGGAAAAAGGAGGCCTTTTTAACCCACTTTATTACACTTAGTTTGGGACCACTCCCTTGCTTCTCATTACTACTTATGATGAAAATTATTAATATGTATCTTTATATTTACAATGTTTTTGAAAATATCATCATCCCAATGAGCTTCAGGGTCTAAATTATCCAATTAAATTTTTAATTTATGTTTATGTAAATAAATATAACATGAATGTTTTGTGGACTCCAAATCATAGAGATAATCTATTAAACATTAGTGTTTACTATGAAGCCAAACCCATTAGCCTTCACTCATGAACATATCCCAGGAAAAATGTATCATGAGATGACAATTGGGTTTTGTCACCCACTGTCTTGTGTTGAAGAAGTGATTAAAATGAGAACCACTATCATCTAGACATATAACATATTGAGAATGTTTTGATAATTCCCAAACTAGAAGTTACACTTTTTGTATTTGTGAAGGATAAAATAGACTAGAAATTATCCAAGAAGTAATCTGGCCAAAACCATATATTAAAATAACTTAGTGATTATTTTACCATCTATATTTATCCATGGTGTACCCCATGTTGAATATAACATTATTGGAAAAAATACATTGAACTCGTGTCTATCCCTCCTCATGTAGAACATTTTACGGTTCCTTCTTGACAAGTGATTTCTGATATTGATGTCACCTCTAACGAACTAAGATGAACCCCCACATATTGATGTTACTTAGATCGTCACAATAAATCTCCCCCATCCACATGTTTCACATAGAATATTTGATGGCAATATGATCACTATAGTCATTAGAACTCATTTTCACATATATTTTTCGGTTTGAAACTACATATTTCTAAACTGAAATGAAATAAATCTTGATTACCCAGATGTTCCAATTATTAGTCACTATATGAATGAATTTATGATTCCCCATTATGAATGTTAGGATTATATTTTGGATCGGTGTCTTATGTTCTCAAGTACATAAAATAATGAATCATTATTAATCCATAACATAGGTAATATAAAATCGGACATCACCCGGGCACCCAAATACTGGGAATTAGAAATATGAATGGGGATAATTAATTTATAAACCTACTTCTTTTATCCTTAAACATTAATGAGAACATATGAATTGAAGATAACTCAAATTCTTATAGAGAATGAGCTCTGGTATGGCTGTCCTTGGGTAGGGGAGAGGTCTCATGGACTTCTTGACCTGGTTCCACATGTGATAATATGTGGTACCTATTCGAATGATGTATGGGAGATGATGAGGATGTTATATGGCCATTAGGATGGGTATTGAGGGGAGACAATAATCATTTCCAAAAAAAGGTGGTTATCTATTTCTCTATGTTGGGGGACACCAACCCATGGGTTGAAAAAGATGAGATATATAGTGAAGGAACACAGACCAAGAAAAATGTGGGTCCAAGGATTAATGGATGAAGACATACCATTATTTCAATACACAGACTCCTCATATTAAGGGAAAACAACCAGGGACATTATGGAATAAATCCGCAAAGGGTGATGAAATGAGACAAGTCATGACCCGTCCCCCGGGTCCCCTGCCGTAACTACCCCAGGCCCGCCTTCCATAGGCCAAGGGCTGGAGAATAGCCTCGAAAGGCATATTCCCTATAAACAGGAAGGCATTGCCTTTATAAGATGTAAACTCATACAACCATGCACACAGCAAGATATGAACACAATTCAACTATTTAGAAAAAAAGAGTTCTGAAAGTAAAAAGGGGATGAAATAAAATCCCAACAGTAATAGTACAAGTAAAAATAAAATACAATACAATTGAGTAAAAATAGAGAAAACTATTGGGTCGTACTCCGAGTTTCCTACCTGAAGGGTGGGTAAATATTGTATCCTCATCACTCCATGTCCTCATGTCTCCTCTATGTACCGTCACACTGTGTGGTCCACCTCTAGGCCCCGTCTATTCCTGGTACCCTCAGCCTCGATCTTCTTTGTCCGTCTTCTACACCATACACATCAATGTGCTTACATAGCCTATACGAGGGCGAGTATAATAATACTCAGTCGGGACCATGGGACCCTGAATGTCTCAAAAAATCTGTAAAGGATAAAAAAATAATGAAGTCGACTAACAACCCTACATAGGTATATGCCCATACATATACCTATGCTACCAAGTATACCCATATCAACCATGAGGAAACATAACTTCCAATCCCAAAATTCTAAATCTCAACTATTCTATGAAGAAAGAAATACCACAATGTTAAGTACCACACATGTATGTCACACATAATAATACAACCAAGGTATTACCACAAAGGGAACTACCACACAAGTAGGATCTGTAGGAACCCGGTTCTTATTCTTGAGGTAGGGGTCTCTTCTTTTCCTCTTCCTTTAATTTTTTTGTGAAAATAAATATAATGGGAGAAAATCCAAAATTTATGGGTACAAACCATGTACTTTTCTACACGTCGGGTACATTGGATGTTTGGGATGAGAATATCGGTCATGTAGGCTTGTTGGCCATTCAGGTTGTAAAAACTAACTACAAGCCATGTACATAGTAATACACACCATGTAATCAATCAGCAAGTGAATAGTAAATAAGTGGAGAGTAGCAGATATAGGAATAGTAAAATGGATAGTACACACTGTGTAATTAATATTACACACTGTGTAATCAGTTGGCAGATGAACAATATGGTGGTGGAGAGTTTCCGCCATTGAACAGTTAAAAAAAAGTACACATCGTGTATTTGAGAGTACACACCATGTTGTTATGTTTTTTTGTTAAAAACATTCAGTAGCTTCTTCATTTGGCTGAGGAGGTTGGAAACACCTAAGGAGCCCAGGAGAGGAGGCCAAGGATTGGAGGAGCTCCCTAACGGCCACTAGAACTCCAATATTTCCTCCGATGATCTCGTTTGGAACGCGCAGGGAAGACCATCCCTCTCATGGAGTATTTCAATCCAATTATTTCCTAAGGAAAGTTATATTATTTTGAATAGATAATTTTTTTATCCTAGATCTACGTCCTTATCAGTAGTTTCGGGAGGATTCGTTCATGTATATCGATCATAGGAGATTGAGGTATGTGGTATGGTGTTTATTTCCAACTATTGAGTTGTTTTTTTTGTACCGTTATACTTTGCGCTCATGTTTGGGTTGTTGGGTGGCTGAGGTCTTAGATTATAAGATATAAATAATTGCATAGATAGTCTAATGATAAATATAAAATGATGTTTGGGATTGTTGCTTGGATCTAGGGACACCCCGAGGGTGAGTTTCCCTTGTTTACCTATTTGGCCATGATACCAATGGGTATGCCGTAATGATAGCATGTTTTGGGTTTTCATGAGAGGAATCATATTTATTACTTTCCTGTGTGTTTGTCTCGGCCTAGTTACTTTCTTAGCCTGAGGGAAGTGTTTTTTAGCATGATCACATTGTTTCGTTTAGCTTGAGGGAAACCTTTCTCATGCTTGTGGGTAGTAGCTTTTTTTCCTGAGGGAGACATCTTGTATGCCTAAGGGCGATACTCGTTATCCCTGTGGGCAGTCACTTGTGGGTTTTGATTCTTCTTAACTGAGGGTAAGGATTTTCATGTCTGAGGACACTATTTACTTCAAATAATATCTCTATTGATTTCTTATGTTGTACCTACCAATCTAAATCACATGCATGGAATTATTAAATAATTATTAAAATGGAAATGCAACTAGGAGATATAGTTAATTTGAGTACTTCCTAGTTTGCTGAATTTTATTGTTGCACACTGATATTTCATATTTTCACTGACAGTTGGGCCTAGGCCTTTGGTGGTTTCCTATTAGGATTTATTTCCCCCTCCCTGTTTGGGTCATGTCACTGGACAAAATAGATTATATTGCTACATTTGTCGATAAGGGAAAGGATCCCTACACATGTACATAATTTTCTAAAGGAGTAGGAGAGCATGGGACCGAGTTTAGCCTTGCGATGCTGGTGCATTCCTATTTCACTGCTATAGTTTTGGTTTGTTGTACATTGTACTGTGTAACATATTTTATTATATTTTAGTTTCCTTCTTTGGATGCTTTCTTTGAATTAGTGACAAGTTACATCATGATATCAATATGATATCAAGCTATCTTTTCTTATGTTTTCAATTTCTGGTTTATATTTTTTACTGCTTCCTCTTTTGTATGACTACATATTTTATTCCGTTGTGCTACACTTTTAAAAATGAGGGCATTTTTTCCCACTATCAGTCCTTGTAGCTCGCTGCTAGTCGGCAGCTTCTGGCATTTGGGGAAATGCGCTTGAGGTCATGTGACCAACCGGGTTCGGGGCTCCCGTTGTGTGGCTTCCAAAACTGGGATATTACAAAGTTGATTCAGAGGGTTTCTTTTCTGTGGGTTATTTTATTATTTGGAGACGATGGAAAGAGATATATTGTAAAGGGATTCAGCAATAAATTATGCCTTAGAGTAGCTACCCTGTGTACAGGTAACCGTCAGATTGCCTCAAATTAAATTGTGATTTTTTTTAGGATTATTATAGTTGATTTGATTTCACCGTTGGGTGACGAACTTGTGGTGTGTTTCTTAGATTTTATAATTGGGTTCTATTTAGTTTAAACCCAATGATATGAGGTTATTCTATACCATACATCATTTAAGAACATGTTAGAATCACATGTCTTTCAAAATTCCCATGCCATGTAGGTGCATTAGAAATTTCATGTTGTTTTGATAGATGATGTGCTATAAAATTCATGTTGTTGTGATAGGTACCGTGTTAGATATTCCTACCATTTATTGGGTATTGGTATATGTCATGGTTGGGTTTATGGACACTAAAATTTGGTTCCTCAGAAGTATGGGCTCTCATGGACTGGAATTTAGTGGATCATGATCCAGATTATTGTTGCATTTTTTACTATAATGTGAATGGCCGGGGGCTAAAATTTATTTCGAGGGGAGTATGGGCCCCCACAGATCAGAATTTAGCATACCGACGCTTGATGTTTATGGGAAAAAGTGGATCTGAATTAGTTTCTGAGGTCTAATGTCCAGAAACCGAGACAACAAGACGTGTGGTTATATGAACACAAGCCTTGTAATCTTCTGTTCTGGATGAAATGAAATTTATTAAGTACATGTTTTGTACATTATGTACACTCCGTGTAGTTTCTCACTGCGTCATAGGCCGTGTATGAAGAAACAAGAGATGAGAAAACTCTATATGGAACATTCCGTGTATCGGTTGTACACGCCGTGTCGTGTTGACCCTATGTCTGCTTGTGTGACTAACAACACAAATAGAGAAATATTTTCTCAAACATGCCATGTCACTTCCGAACATTCCATGTAGTGTAATATGGGAATCTTGCCGTGTAACCAACAACATGAATCAGTGTTATCTTTTCTTGTACACGATGTGCCCATCTGGCACATGCCTTGTAGTGACTACTGTGTTGCTGGCAGTGTAGCTAACAATAAGAGTTAGTTGGGGATTTTTTTAGTACATGTTGTGCTCATCTGGAACAGGCCATGTAGTGTCACCTGTATACGCATTCCATGTCACTGACAACACGGGTCAGTGTTACCATTTCTAGTACACGTCGTGTACCTGTGGGACACACCTTGTAGTCTTGACATATGAGGGAATGTGTGGTTTTTCCATATGGTTGGGGAAACAAAGTAGTGTACACGCCATGTGCTGGTGCAACACATTGTGTATCTTGGTTTGAGACATGCCCAGGATGGCATCAGAACACAACCATGTAATGGCTTAAGGGTACTTGCTGTGTGGATTTTATAAATGTCGTGTAGTCTCTTTTTTCTAGTTCGTGTGTTTTATTTCGTCTTCTACGCTGGAAATTTTAAACAGACAACAGAACCTTGACCGTAAATTAAACTAAGGCGTGTGTTTGGCCTTGTAGATTCATGTTGCTGAGACGACCATGAATTTTTATCCAATAGAGTGGTGACAGTTATACTTTAGAGATGGTAGGACATGTGCTACCAGTGGATCCTCCAGCAGTGCTAGGTGCGGCACCGACCATTATACCACATCTATGGGTGAGCTGACACGTATATTCCAGCAGCGGCATATGCTTATTTTTTTATGGGATGGTGGACCACAGGATGCAGAGTCATTGCTGGATTCATTGTAGACTATCTTTGAGCATGTTGAGACGCCTCTAGGGAGGAGGGTCATGCTCGCTATGTCCATGTTGTGTGATTCCACCAAGAGGTGGTAGGATGTTACCACCCAGACTGAGCATCACCATGACATGGAGTGGGACGATTTTCAGGCGGTCTTCTATGACATTTTCTTTGAAGAGATGCTAATGGAAGATCGAGCTTAAGTGTTCATGAATCTGCAGCAGGGCGCCATTTCAGTGATGGTTTATTCTGTCTGCTTCACTGGGCTACAACATTTTTCACCTGTTCTGGTGGGTGATGAGAAGTAGAGGCCTAGACAGTTTGAGGATGGTCTTCAGCATGACAACCAAGCACTGGTGAATGATTTCAGTTTGCTTACAGTGCATACTATTGTGAACCTGTCATTGATTACTGAGCAGAACCTACGATTATCTATTTGTGTGAACCAGGGTGGTTCAGCACCAGTTTTTGGTACTATTTCTACTAGGTAGGGGAAGAAGAAGATAGATTTCTCTTACGGTGGCATTACTAGCCAGCAAAACATTCAAGTGGCTAGGTGATGTGCTACTAGTGAGGTAGAGGGGAACAAGAGACCTCAGTGTACACGTGACCCACTGGAGTGCCGGGGTTGCATCAAGATGGGTCATCTCTAGCGTTTTTGTAGGGTATTTCCACCATTGACTAGGGAGAGGGGTTCTCTGTAGAATCCACGTGTAAGAGAAGGATCAGAAGCTTCTTACCAGTCATGTAATTGGAATACGTCAGTACATTCAGGATGAGGAATTGGTCGTAGCCAGGGTAGCCAGACATCAGGATCTCAGAGAGAGTAGGAAAGGTCAGATCAGGGTAGCCGGGCTATGTCGTAGGGTCATGGAACAGGGCAGGCATATGTAGTGCAACAGACCCAAAAAGAGCAGGATCCTAGACCTTCAACTATCATAGGTACAATTCTAGTTTCTTCATTTTTATCTTCTGCACTTTTCGATACTAGTGTTACACGTAACTTTATATTTGTTCCCATTGTGGGGATCCTTGGGCTCTGTGTTTCATCTTCTATGGATATCATGACGCTATAAACTCTATTGGGAATTAGAATGGTAGTTCTACGTCACTGCATGGAGTTCTCCCTAGAGGTTGGTGGGTTTCACATTCTAGGGGACCTCTATGTTTTAGAGATGATGAGCAATGATTTCATTCTCGAGATATTTTTGTTAGTAACCTCTTAAGCCTTTATAGATTACTTTCATCGCATGGTGAGTTTCACATCAACATAGGTCGAAGAGTTTCTTTACAAGGGATAATGGGATATCCATGCAAGTCGAGCTAGGCCCGAGCATTGTGGGTGAGGTGGAGTGATAGCCCAAATTGCGAGTTTATTTTTGGATGACAGGGAAACATGTCAGAGTGATTTCCCTACATTATTTAATCATTTCAGGGATGTCTTCCCAGACGACTTTTCAGGTCTACCATTGTAGCGAGAGGTGGATTTCTCTATTGAGCATGTTCTAGGAACCGCACCGGTGTCCATTCATCCTTACATGATGGATACACAATAGTTGTAGGAGCTCATGAGGTAGTTAGAGGAGTTATAATCCAAGTGTTTCATACGAACCAGTACATCTCCTTGGGGTCTGCCTGTCCTGTTTGCGAAGAAGTCGGATAGTACCCTAAGACTCTGCATGAATTATTGGAATCTAAACCAGTTGATAGTTAAAAACCGAAATCCCTTACCAAGGATTGATGATATTTTTTATCATCTTCGAGGAGCCCGATTGTTCTCGAAGATTAAATTGAGATCCAGATATCATCATTTCTGTGTTAGATCATCATACATATGGCTTACCACATTTCATATCAGATATGGTCTATATGAGTATGTGGTCATGCCGTTTGGACTCACAAACATGACAACAGTTTCTATGGCTCTGATGAATCGTGTGTTCCACCCACATCTGGATTCTTTTGTGTTAATCTTCATGGAATATATCTTGGTGTACTCTCACACTCGACACAGTTATGCCACCCATCATGAGATCATACTTAGTACACTGAAATGGGATTATTTGTATTATAAACTTTTAAAGTTCCACTTTTGAGTTGACCAGATTAACTTCTTGGGTCATATTATCTTAGAGGAAGGAGTTATGGTAGACCCGGAGAAAGCTAGAGCAATATTTTCCTTGGAGAAGTATAAGAATGTGTTTGAAATATGGGGTGTCTTGGGGATGGATGGTTACTATAGGCATATTATACGGTACTTATCCCACTTTACAGTACCATTGAAGGCATTGAATAAGAAGGGAATAACGTTCGTTTGGTCAGAAGCTATCGAGACAGCCTTTTAGGAGTTTAAGGGAAGGTTGACATCAACACCTGTCCTGATGCATCTAGAGTAAGGGAAGAGCTGTACAGTTTACTGTGACGCATCAAGTATTGGTCTGGGAGTAATGTTAATGTAGGTTTATCGAGTAGTTTTATATAGGTCTCAGCAACTAAGGCCACATGAGAGGAATTACAGAGGCATGATCTTGAGTTGGATGCAGTTGTTCATGCTTTACGCTTTTGGAGATATTATCTCTTGGGAGAACATTTTACGGTGTTTATGGACCAAAAAAGTCTTAAATAGATTTTTACCTAGCGTGAGTTGAATTTGAGACTGTGAAGGTGGATTTAATACCTTCAGTCCTTCGACTTTGAGCTCGCCTATACACCCGGTAAGGGTAATACAGTTACCGATACACTAATTAGGAGAACTCAGATACAGGCAGATCAAGAGCCCAGTGGTGAGTGGAAGCTTATGTCTATGTTCTCTGAGATTCATTTGTAGGTCCATAATGGTTAGGGGAAACCCTATCATTCATCCTTATCTATGACTTCTATCCTCCTGGATAGAGCGAGGATAAGACAACTATCTAATTCAGAAGGCCTAGTTTTATGGGAGTTTGTGGCATGTGAGGACCCTCTTCCTGGTTGGACGATATGCAATGACGAGGTATGGAATATCCATGGACAAGTGGGGGTTCTAGGGGATATACATGAGGTGTTGATGTGGTAATTTCATGCGTTTTCTTGGTAAGTTCATCTTGGGGTTACCAAAATGTATCGTGACATGAGACGTCAGTATTGGGGGCCGAGTATGAAAAGATAGGTAACTGGTTTTGTTATGAGATGTTCCACCTTTCAATAGGTGAAGGTGGAGCATTAAAGTCCAGATGGATTGTTTCAATAGTTACCCATTCTAGATTATAAATTGGATGATGTTGCAAAGGACTTCCTGACCAGGTTTTCGTGGTCACCTCGAGGCAATGATGCCATATGGATTATTGTAGACAAACTCACGAAGGTTTCTCACCTTTTTCCAATTAATGATACATTCATTGTTGACGTCCTCAGGATGTTGTATATCTGAGAGGTAGTACGTCTTCATGGGGTCCCTCATTCTATCGTCTCAGATAGGGATTCCCATTTTACGTCTCCTTTCTACTAGATTTTTCAGAGGGCACTGGGTACACAGGTGATTCTGAGCACAACATACCACCCTCATACCAATGGCTAGTCAAAGCGTATGATATAGGTGCTGGAGGAAATGTTGTTTTCATGCTTCCTAGACTTTGTGAGATCTTGGGAGAAGCACATACCCCTGGTCTAGTTTTCCTACAATAATAGGTCTCATGCTACTATTGAGATGGAACCTTATGAGGCTTCATATGGTAGGCCATGATGATCACCCTTGTGCTGGATGGAAGCAGGTTGGGTAGATTTACTAGGACCATGCCTCATGCAAAAGACTTCAATGCAGGTCCAGTTGATTTGGATGTGAATGGCTACTACACAATCTCATAAGAAATCTTATGTTGATCACTGCAGATGACCCTTACTGTTCATGGTTAGGGATCAGGTATTCTTGCGTGTTTCACCGAGGTTGGGACACAGGAGGATCAGGAGATAGAGTAAACATACAATGATGTATATAAGGCTGATTTAGATTCTAGAGAGAGTCGAGCCAGTTTCCTATCAGTTGTAGTTACCACCGAGGTACCAGGCCATGCACGGCGTCTTCCACGTATCTCAGTTGCATCATTATCAATCAGACCTCTCTCACGTTTTTCAGCCCGAGGTGGATGAAAATTAGGGTGAATCATCCTTTAAGGAGAATCTGATTTGTATTGTTGACAAGAGCACTAAGGTTCTCTGAGGCCGGTCAGTTCCTCTCGTATGGGTGCTATGGCAGCATGGCCGAGTGTAGGATGAAACCTGGGAGTGGGAGACCGATATACGTTATCAGTGTCCTGAGTTGTTCTCAGCTTTATATTCACCACCCTTGGAAGGTTAATTCATGGGAGAATTTCTTTAAGGGGGGAGGTTTTTAAGAACTCGGTTCTTATTCTTGAGGTATGGGTTTCTTCTTTTCCTATTCCATTAATTTTTTTGAGAAAATAAGGAAAATGGGGGGAGAATCCCAAATTTATGCGTACACACCGTGTACTTTGACCACGTGGGATGAGAATATAGGGCGTATAGGCCTGTCGGAAACTCAGGGTGTAAAAACTAACTACACTCCTTGTACATTATAATAAAAGCTGTGTAATCAGTCAGCAAGTGAATAGTAAGGTGGTAGAGAGTATCCTTTAGATGAATAGAAAAATGGATAGTACACGTCGTGTACTTAGTATTACACACCATGTAATCAGTTGTAAGATGAACAGTATGGCATTTTATAGTTTCCTCTAGTGAACTATTAAAAAGAAAGTACATTCCATGTCATTATGTTTTTTCGTTAGACATATGCAGTAGCCTCTTAATTTAGTAGAGGGGGCATGAAAATCATTAGGATCCCAGGAGAGGAGGCCAAGGTTTAGAGGAGCTCCCAAACGCTCACTGGAACACTGATATTTCCGCTGACGATCTCGTTTAGACCGCATGGGTAATACCTTACCTCTCCTCGAGTCTTCCCTTCTAATAATTTCCCTATGGGTAGTTATTTGAGTTTTGATGGATAAATATTTATCCTAGATCTACATCCTTCTTGGTTTTTTCGGGAGGTGTCGTTCACATATATCAATCAGAGGAGATTGTGGTAGGTGGTCAGGTTTTTATTTCCAACTATTGAGTTGTTTTTGTGTACCGTTGTGCTACGCGCCCATGTTTTGGGATGTCATGTGGATGAGGCATTATCTAATAAGATATCTATAATTTCATAGATAATCTATTGATAAATATAAACTTCTTTTTGGGATCATTTCTTAGATCCAGGGCCACCCCATGGGTGCATTTCCCCAGTTTATCGATTTGGCTAGGATACCTGTGGGTATGCCATAATGATAGCATGTTTTGGGGTTTCATTAGAGGAAAACATTTATTACGTGATTATGTGTTGGGATCAGCCCGGTTACTTGCATAGCATTAGGGTAGTGTTTTGTTTAGCCATAGGGAAATGTTTCGTTTAGCCTGAGGGTAACTTTTCTCAAGACTGTGCGCTAGAGATTCTATGCCAGAGGGCGACATATTGTATGCCTGAGGGCGATATTCATTATGCATGTGGGCAGTCACCTGTGGGTTTTGATTCTACTTACCCGAGGGTAAGGATTTTCATGTCTGAGGACACTGTTTACTTTGAATAATTGATGTGGTGATTTCCTATGTTGTACCATCCATGCTAATGCATAGTCTTGGAATTTTTAAATAATTATTAAAATGGTAATGGAACTGGTAGAGACAGTTACTTTGAGTACTTCCTAGTTTACTGAATTTTATTATTGCACACTATTGTTGCACATTTTCCCTGACAGTTGGGCACAAGCCTTTGGTGGTTTCCTACTGTGATTTATTTCTCACACCATGTTTGGGTCATGTTTTCAGTAGAAACAGATTATATTGTTTCAGGTGTCGATAAGGGAAAGGGTTCCTACACAGGTACATGATACTGAAGAGAAGTTGGAGAGAATGCGACCGAGCTTAGGCTTTTGATCATGCTGCATTTCTGTTCCACTTCTCTAGTTTTTGTTTTCTATACTTTTTTCCTTGTACTGTATTGTATTATATTGCAATTTCCTACTTCGGATACGTTCATAGAATTAGTGACATGTTGCATCATGATATCTATATTACACCTAGATATCTTTCCTTATGTTTTCAATTTCTAGTTTATATTGTTTACTACATTCGCTTTTCTATGACTACATATTTTATTCTACTATGCTAAACTTTGACAAATGAGGGAATAGCTTCCCCACTATCAGTCCTTGGACCTCACAGTTGGTCGACATCCACTGGCATTTGGGGAAATGCACATGAGGTCATGTAACCAACCAGGTTTGGGGATACCATTATGTGGCTTCTGAAACTGGGACGTTACAAAGTGGTATCAAAGGGTTTATTTTTTAGTTATTTTATTATTTGTCAATGATGGAAAGAGATAGATTGTTAAGGGATTCAGCAATAAACTATGCCCGGGATGAGCTACACCGTGTATCGGCAAAGGCCGGATTGACTCGAAATAAATTTTGGTTTTCTTCTTATGATTATTAGAGTTGATTTTATTTCACCATTGGGTGACGCACTTGTCGTGGTCTATTTATATTTTATACTTGGGTTGTATTTTGTTGCAACCCGATGAGATGAGTGTATTCCATCCCATGAATCATTTAGGTACATGTCAGAATCACATGTCATGCATAATTTCCATGCCATGTAGGTGCATTAGAAATTTCATGTTGTTGTGATAGGTGATGTGATAGAAAATTCATGTTGTTTTGATAGGTACATTGTTAGATACTCCTACCATTGATTGAGTATTGGTACATGTTATGATTGGGTTTATGGATGCTAAAATTTGGTTCCTGAGATGTATTGGCTCTCATGGACCAGAATTTAGCGGATCATGATCCTATTTTTTGCTACATTTTGTACTATAATGTGAATGGTCGGGTGATATAATTTAGTTCGCGGGGAGTATGGTCCCCCACAGATCGGAATTTAGCATACAAACTCTTGAAATTTATGGGAAGAAAGGGGCTCTGGAGTAGTTTCTGAGGTCTACTGTTTGGAAACCCAGACAACACAGTGTGGGGTTATATGAACACATGCCATGTACTCTTTTGTTCGGGAAGAAATGAAAATATTTTTAGTACACATCGTGTACCTTATGTACACTCCGTGTAGTTTCTAAACATGTCATAGGTCGTGTAGGTAGAAACATAGGATGGGAACACACAAGAGGGAACATGTTGTGTACCATTTGTACACGTCATGTCGTTTTGTCCCTGTGTCTACCTGTGTGACTAACAACACGAATGGAGAAATATTTTCTCAATCACAATGTGTCACTTTAGAACATTCAATATAGTGTAATATATGAATTCGACCATGTAACTAACAACACGAGTCATTGTTATCTTTTCTTGTACAAGTTGTGCCTGTCTGGCACACACGGTGTAGTGACAACCATGTGGCCAGTCGTGTGGCTAACAACACGAGTCAGTTTGGGTTTGTTATTACATGTCGTGTTTGTCTGGAACAAACCGTCTACTGTAAACTGTGTACGCATGCCGTGTCACTAACAACATGGGTCGGTGTTACCTTTTATAGTACATGCCACGAAACTATGGGACATGCCTTGTAGTCTTTACGAGTGAGGTACCGTGTGGTTTTGGCCGTATGGTTGTGGAAACAAAGTATTGTACACACCGTGTGCGGGTGTAACACGTCGTGTATTTAGGGTTGAGACACGCCCATGCAGGCATCAGAACACGACCATGAAAGTGCTTAAGAGTACACGCTGTGTGAACTATATACACGTCGTGTAGTCTATTTTTGCCAGTTCTTGTGTTTTCTTTCCTCTTCTGCATGAGAAATTTTAAATGGAAAAAATAACGTTGACCATAAATTAATCTAAGGGATGTGTGTGACCTTGTATAGTCATGCTACCGAGATGACCATGAGTTTTCCTCCAAGGGAGTGGCGATGATTATACTTTAGAGATGGTAGGACATGGGATACCAGTGGATTCTCCATCAGTGCCAGATGTGGCACCGGCCGTTATATCGGACGTAGGCTCAGATGCGCAGTTCCGTGAAGGCTTCGTGAAGTTCATACAAACCTTCCAAGTAGCACCACAGGTTGACACTTTTATGACAGAGCTGACACGTATAGTCCAGCATCATCATCTACTTACGTTTTCAGGGGATGGAGGACCACAGGCTGAAGAGTCATGGATGGATTCATTGCCGACTATCTTAGAGAATATTTAGTCTCCTCTAAGGAGGAGGTTCAATCTCTCTACGTACATGCCATGTGATTCCGCCAAGAGGTGGTAGGATGTTACCACCCAGACTGAGCATCAACGAGACATGGCGTGGGACGATTTTCAGGCGGTCTTCTATGAATTTTTTTTCTAGAGACGCTAAGGGAAGATTGAGCTTGAGAGTTCATGAATCTGCCGTAGGGAACCATGGCAGTGATGAATTATTCTGTCTGATTCACCGAGCTAAAACATTTTTCACTTGTTCTGGTGGGTGATGAGACATTGTGGGCTATACACTTTGAGGATGCTCTTCGACATGACATCAAAGCGCTAGTGAATGATTTCAAGTTTCCTATAGTTAATGGTATTGTAAACCTGGCATTGATTTCTGAGTGGAACATGTGGGAATCTCGTGGTGCGAACCCAGGCGGTTCGGCACCGGTTTCTGGTACTATTCCTGCCAGTAAGAGGAAGTGGCAGATGGATTTATATTATGGTGGCAGTACTAGCCAGAAAAATCCGTCTAGTGGCTAGGTGATGTAATACCAGTGAGGTAATGAGGGGAACAAGGGACCTCAGGGTCCATGTGACCTAGTTGAGTTCCAAGATTGCGGCAAGATGGGTCATAACCAGATTTTTTGTAGGGAGTTTCCACCAGTAACTAGTGAGAGGGGTTCTATGCAGACTCCGTGTCGAGGAGAAGGGCCAGTAGATTCCAATTAGGGAATTGGAATACATCAGGACGTTCAGGCTGAGGAATTGGTTATATCCATGGTATCCAGACAACAGGTTTTCAGTGATATCAGGGTAGGTTAGCTCAGGGTAGCCAAGTTGTGTCACAGGGCCATGGCACTGGGCGGGCATATGCAGTGCAAGAGACCCAACAGGAGCAGGATCCCGGACCTTCCACTATCATAGGTACAATTCTAGTTTCTTTTATTTTATCTTATGCACTTTTTGATACTGGTGCTACACATAGCATTATATTTATGCATGTTTCAAAGATCATTGGGCTCTTGGTTTCTTCCTCTACAGATATCATGACACTAGAGACTTCATTGGGAATTAGAACGGCAGGTGTGCGTCAGTGCATGGAGTTCCCACTAGAGGATGGTGGGTGTCACATTCTATGGGACCTCTATGTCATAGAGATAATGTGCTATGATTTCATTCTCGGGAGATATTTGTTTGTACACTCTCGAGCCTTTGTAGATTACAATCTTCGGATGTTGAGTTTCACGTCAAAATAGGGAAGATAGATTATATACAAGGGCTAATGGGATGTCAAGGTGAGCCGAGCTAGGCTTGAGCATCCTGGGCGAGGTGGAGTGAAAGCACAGATTGTGAGTTTATATCTGGATGACTGGGAAACATGTCAGACGGATTTCCCTCCAGTGGTTAATCATTTCAGGGATGCCTTCTTGGATGACTTTTTAGGTCTACCTATGGTGAGAGAGGTGGATTTGTCTATTGATCTTGTCCCAGGAGCCGCACCAGTGTCCATTCCTCCTTAGAAGATGGCTACACTAGAATTGTAGGAGTTCAAGAGGTAGTTATAGGAGTTTCAAGCCAAGGGTTTCATTCAACCCAGTACTTCTCCTTGGGGTCTGCCTGTCCTATTTGTGATGAAGTCGGACGATACCCTTAGACTCTGCGTGGATTATCAGAAGCTAAACCAGTTTAAGGTTAAAAATGGATATCCTTTACCAAGGATTAATGATATTTTTTATCATCTTTGAGTAGCATGAGTGTTCTCGATGATTTACTTGAGATCCGGATATCATCATTTGCGCATTAGTCCATCAGAAATACCGTTTAAAGCCTTATGGAGAAGATATATTCTATACTAGTACTTGGTCATGTCATTTGGACACACAAACATGCCATTAGTTTTCATGGCTCTGATGAATCATGTGTTCCACCCATATCTGGATTATTTTCTGGTAGTCTTCATGGATGATATCATGGTGTACTCTCACACTCGACATGACTATTCCAACCATCTTGAGATCATACTGAGTACACTGAGAGAGAATTATTTATATGCTAAGCTCTCAAAGTGCCACTTTTGGATGTACCAGAGTCACTTCCGGGGTAATATTATCTCGGTGGAATGTGTTACGGTAGACCCAGAGAAAGTGAGAGCAGAAGTTTCTTTGGAGCAGCATAAGAACATGTTTGAAATACGACATTTCTTGGGGATGGATGGTTAATATAGGAGATTTATACAATACTTATCCCGCTTATTAGTGCCATTGATTTGATTTAATAAGAAGGGTATGAAGTTCATTTGGTCAGAAGCTAGTGAGACAGCCTTTCAAGAGCTGAATGGAAGGTTGACATCTGCACCAGTCCTGATACTTCTTGATCAAGGGAAGAGCGGTACAGATTACTGTGATGAATCTTGTTTGGGGCTGGGAGCAATGTTGATGCAGGTCGATCGAGTTGTTACGTATGGGTCTCAACAACTAAGGCCACATGAGAGTAATTACCGACGCATGATCTCGAGCTGGCTATAGTTGTTCATGCATTATGATTTTGGGGATATTATCTTAATGTATAAAATTGAATGGTGTTTACGGACCACAAAATTATTAAATAAATCTTTACCAAGCATGAATTGAATTTGAGATAGTGAAGGTGGGATTAATACCTTCAGTCCTTCAACTTTGAGCTTTCCTATACACCCGGTAAGGGTAATGAATTAGCTGATTCACTGAATATGATACTTAGATATAGGAAGAGCAAGATCCTAGTGGTTAGTGGAAGCTTCTGTCTATGTTCTCTGAGATTCATTTGGAGGGGAACGATGGTCCGGAGAAAAACTATCTTTCATCCTTAGCTTTGACTTCTATCCTCCTGGATAGAGTGAGGATAGGACAACTATCTAAATCAAAAGTCCAAGTTCTACGGATGTCTGTGGCAAGTGTGGACCCTCCTCCTAGTTGGATGATATGTGATGATGAGGTACTACGTATCCATGGACAAGTGTGAGTTCTAGAGGATATACATGAGGAGTTGATGCGTGAATTCCATGCTTCAGCTTCGGTAATGCATCCTCGGTTTACCAAAATGTACCATGACTTTAGACGTCAGTATTGGTGGCCGGGTATGAAAAGAGAGGAAGATGGTTTTGTTACGAGATGTTCCGCTTGTTAGTAGGTGAAGTCGGATTATTCGAGGGAAGCCAGACTGTTATAACAGTTACCCATTCTGGAGTGGAAATGGGATGATGTCGCGATGGAATTCATGACCAGGATGCCGAGGTAACTTCCTGGAAATGATGCCATATTGGTTGGTGTGCACAGACTCACGAAGGTATCTCACTTTTTTCCGATCAAGGAGACATTAAGTTTTGACGAGGTCCGGAAGTTGAATATCCGAGAGGTAGTACATCTTCATGGGTTCCCTCATTCTATTATTTTAGATTAGGATTCCTGTTTTAAATATCATTTCTGGCAGAGTTTTCAGAGGGCACTGGGTACACTAGTCCTTCTGAGCACAAATTTCCACCCTCAGACCGATGGCCAGTCAGAGCATATGATACAGGTGTTGTAGGACATGATTCATGCATGTGTCTTGGACTTTTGGGGATCTCGGGAGAATCACATACCCCTGGATGAGTTTTCCAACAATAATAGTTCTCAAGAAACTATTGAGATGGAACCTTATGAGGCTTTATATGGTAGGCCATGCCGATTACCCTTGTGCTTGTTGTAAGATGTTTAGGTAGATTTACTGGGACAATGTCTCATGCAGGTGACTTCAGAGTAGGTATAGTTGATTTGGAAGACAATGGAAACTACACAGTCTCATCATAAATATTATGCTGGTCGTCGTAGACGACCCTTGGAGTTCTTGGTCGGGGATCAAGTGTTCTTGCGTGTTTCATCAAGGTTGGGACACATGCATATCAGGAGATAGGGTAAACATTCACTGAGGAATATAGGTCTGATTGAGATTCTGGAGAGAGATGAGCCAGTTTCCTATCAGTTGCAGTTACCATAGAGGTATTAGTCCATCCACGATCTCTTCCACGTATCTTAGTTTCTCTATTATCACTCAGAAACATCTCACATTTTTTCATCCCAAGGAGGTTGAACATTAGGTAGATTCATCCTTTCATAAGCATCTAATTCGTATTGTTGACAATAGCATAAAGGTTCTCTGAGGCCGGTCAGTTCCTCTTGTACGGGTGCTATGGTAGCATGGCCGAGTGCAGGACGAAACCTGGGAGCGGAAGACCAACTTACGTGATCAGTGGCCTAGGTTGTTCTCACCATTGTATTCACCACCCTTGGAAGGGAAATTCGGGGACAAATTGCTTTAAGGGGGGATTTTGTAGGAACTCGATTCTTATTCTTGATATAAGGGTTTCTTCTTTTCCTCTTCCTTTAATGTTGTTGAGAAAATAATGAAAATTGGGGGAAAATACCAAATTTATTTGTACACGCCATGTACTTTGACCATGTGGGATGAGAATATAGGGCGTGTAGGATTGTAGGAAATTAATGGTGTAAAATCTAACTACACACCTTGTACTTAGTAATACATGTTGTGTAATCAGTCGACAAGTGAATAGTAAGTCAGTGGAGAGTATGATCTAGATGAACAAAAAATGGATAGTACACGCCATGTACATAGTATTACACACCGTGTAATCAGTTGGAAGATGAACAGTAAGGCAGTGGGGAGATGATGATGGTGAATAGTTAAAAAGAATGTACACAATGTGTAGTTATTTATTTCGTTAAAATGAAGTAGTAGATTCCTCATTCGGTACAGGAGGAGTGAAACTCGTTAGGATCCTGGGAGAGGAGGCCGAGGCTTGGAGGAGCTCCTGAACGCTCACTGGAACTCTGATCTTTCCGTTGATGATCTCGTTTGGACTGCGTGGGTAAGACCTCCCCTCTCCTTGAGTATTCACTTATGATTCTTTCCCTAAGGGTAGTTATTTGTGTTTTAATGAATAAATGTTTTACCAGATCTACGTCCTTCTTGGTTGTTTTGGGAGGCGTCTTTCATGCATATCGATCAAAAGAGATCGAGTTAGGTGGTCTCGGGTTTATTTATGACTCTTGAGTTGTTTTAGTGTACTGTTGTGCTACACGCCCATGTTTGGGGTGTCATGTGGATGAGGTCTTAGATGATAAGATAACTGGAATTGCATAGATAATCTAATGATAAATATAAACTGCTGTTTGGGATCGTTTCTTGGATCTAGGGCCACCACGTGGGTGCATTTCCCTTATTTAGTTTATTGGACAGGATACCTGTGGGTATGCGATATTGATAGAATGTTTTGGGTTTTCTTTATAGGATACATATTTATTACTTGCTTATACATTGGGCTCATCCTGGTTACCTTCTTAGCATGAGGGCCATGTTTTGTTTTTCCTGAGGGAAATGATTCATTTAGCCTGAGGGAAACATTTCTCAAGACTGTGGGTTGTAGCTTCTTGTGCCTGAGGGAGACATCTCTATGACTGAGGGTGATATTCGTTTTGCCTTTGGGCATTCACCTATGGGTTTTTATTCTGCTTACCAGATGGTAAGGATTTTCATGTCTGAGGACACTATTTACTTTGAATAATCACTGTGTTTATTTCCTATGTTGTACCTACCAACCTAAAGCACATGATTTGAATTGATAAATAATTATTAAAATTGAAAAGGAAATGGTAGAGATATTTACTTTGAGTACTTTCTTGTTCACTCCATTTTATTATCGCACACTGCTGTTGCTCATTCTCACTAACAGTTGGGCACGGGCCTATGGTGGTTGCTTACTAAGATTTATTTCTCACACCTTGTTTGGGTAATGTCTTTGGCCCAAATAGATTATATTGTTATATGAGTCTATAAGGGAATGTGTCCCTACATAAGTACATGATTGTTGTAGAGGAGTAGGAGAGAATTGGACCGAGCATAGGCTTGTGATGCTGTTGTATTCTTGTTGCACTACTCTAGTTTTGTTGTGTTGTACTTTGTACCTTGAATTATATTGTATAATATTTTATTTTCCTTCTTTGGATGCTTTCATAGAATTAGTGACATGTTTCATCATTATATATATATGATTGCTAGCTATCATTCCTTCTGTTGTCAATTTCTTGTTTATATTGTTTATTGCTTCAAATTTTGTATGCTTAGGTATTTTATTCGGTTGCACTAAACTTTGAAAAATGAGGTTATAGTTTCTCCACTATCAGTTCTTGTGCCTCACTTCTAGTCTGCAACCTCTTGAGTTTGAAAAAATGCACTTGAGGTCATGTCACCAACTGGGTTCGGGGCACCCGTTGTGTGGCTTCTGGAACTGGGACATTACACGAACTCAGATCACACCTGGTATAACATAAGTACAGTAGTAGATATTATTATATGTAACTACAGAATCATCTTAATCTGTTATGTGGAACTACTACTGACGCACACAGGATCGCTCGGTGCTGACCCAAAGAGGATCCCTAGTTGCTGTCCCACATAGGATCACTCGGTGCCGACCCATGCAGGATCACTTGGTGCAGACCAATATAGGATAGCTCAGTGCTGACCCACATAGGATTTCTTGGTGCTGAACCATACAATATCTCTAAGTGAAGACCCACACTTGATCGATATTCATTCTTCATCTCACAGCTAGCTACTAGATTACCGCACTAAGATTTCTCGTCTCTGGGAGGGTCCTCTCCTCAAGCCATTGGTCAGTATGAGAACTTCCATGAAGTCCCATGAAGAAGTATCACAAAGGAGCGTCACACCATTAGGGACTCAATGAATCAAATGGTGTGTCAATCGGACGCCCGGTCTGTGAGTTATTAGCCTATTAGTCCCGATGGCTCGGTTGGATTCATGCTAGATCCAACCTGTTCATAGTCCAATATTATCTGAATCTCCATTGGGGTATACTCAATGTGATCCTCTCACTCTAATGTATCCAGCGCTACAGATAGTACATCAAATGGATGTTTGGTGCCAATGTTATGGTCAAAAGTGCATAAAATGGGTTGAAGTGGGTCTGGGTCCGGTCCGACCCGGACCGACCCGGCCTAGCCCGAACCAGTTTGGGTCAACTCAGCCTAATCCGCTGGGTCTGGATCGGCCCACGTAGGAGAGCTCGGCCCGACGGCCCGTCCTGGGAGGGGGGTTCGGAAAAGAGGCCATGGGGGCCGCGAAATCTGCTGGAGCCACGGTGCCCATGGCGGCCGTGGGGCGGTGGGAACCATGGGGCGGCAGAGGCTGCCAAGCGGTGGGGGCTGTGGAGTCTGCGGTTGGTGTATGACCGCAGGGAGGCGGAGGCCACAGAAAGCACGAGGCCATGGGGCGGAGGAATCCACAGGTGGTAGAGGCTGCGAGCGGCCCGAGACTGTGGGGCGATGGAGGCCGTAGACGTCGCAAGGCCATAGGAGGCAGAGGTCGCGGATGCCGCGAGGTCGCAGGGCGACATAGGCTGCAGACAGTGCAAGGCCGTGAGCGGCGGAGGCCGTGGACGACGTCGTAGTGCCGTAGCCTTCGTCGCAGCTGACGGTAGTGTCGGACGCCATTCTCCTGCCCACCGGTCATGGTTTCCATCCTCCTCTACCATGAAGAACACAAAAATAAACACAAGAATTGCATAGAGGTCAGGCCGTGTTTTGTTTGGTCCTCACTCTCTGTGTTAGAGCGGTAGAAAGTGTCTATAATCACTTCTTGAATTTACAATGAAATATCAAGAACGGGAAAGAGGATGAAAATCAAACAACCACCCTACCTCTATGGTTCAGTTGAAGATTGTCCATGGATGAGACGGATTGGCGTTTGTTGATCCCGAAACAAGTCTCCTCCAAATCCGTTGATGAGGAGAAGAAAAATGGGACTTTGGTGACAACAGTGTTTCCTCGATCATCGGTTCATTCGTAATTGGAGATCATTTGACGGAGTTTGGAGAACAATTCATCGATTGAGAGGAGTTCTTCATTGACGTTCTTCATTGGAGAAGCTCTTCCACAAGTTCTCCCCTCTCCTTGGACAACATAAAAATCCTCACTTAAAGGATGAGGTGACAAAATAAAATATGATTTAACATTTTAATTGTTGGAACCATTAAGTTGGCTTCATTTAATTGAAGTAATTAATCAAAGGGTGTGTCATAATTAATGTGTGGGATGTTCAATAGACTTCCTCGCATTTAAGTGGGAGGTTCATGGGTTGGGTGGTCCCCGCCATTGAATTCCAAATGGGGGTTTTAGGTTCAGTGGTCCCCACCTCCATAACACACATGTGGGAGGTTTTTGTTTTGGTGGTTCCAACATTTAAACCATCCACATGGGAGGTTTTAACAAAAAGAAAAATAAAATAAATGTTTATTTTATTTTATTTCTATTTCCATGAAAAACCCAAATTCTCTCATTCACCCTCAACCTTCTGCGGTCTAGGGGAAGGTCCCCATAAGTGAATACCAATGCTGTGAGTTCAACGGTGCCCCCAGATTTCAATTTCCAGAACCGGTTAAAAAGTTACAAAAACTCGCTTGTACGTTTACTAAATGTACTCGAAAAAATGTTCAGAAATTCATTCCAGGCACACCAGGCCTCAGAATCCCGCGCCGTAAAGTTTCACAAACTCGTAAAATTCACATATATTAAAAAATACTTGGAAATTTCAGGTCTTTACATTCTCCACACCTCAGGGATTTACATCCCCATAATCCACAACTCAGAACATGGAAAACAAGTGGGGGTACTAAGTAAAAATCTAATCCTCCCACTCCCATGTTCTCTCCTGGATGTTCCTGTGCTGCCAAAGAATGTGAACTAGAGGTATCAACCTCCCATGAAGGGCCCTCTACTTGTGATCCTCAATCTCAACTAAAACATCCGTAAAAGTCTCCCCATCATCGTTGTCCATCTCCCCATGGTTGATGACGTGGGACAGGTCGTACATGTATCTCCTCAGTTGGGATATGCGGAATACGTCATGCACTCGGTGCAACTGAGGTGGAAAGGATAATTGGTAATCCACCTAGCCAACTCTACTGAGGACCTGAAAAAGGTCTGATAAACCTCAGAGATAACTTTCCACCTCGGCCAAATCACTGCATTCCTTGTCGAGGTGAGACCCGTAGAAATACATGGTCACCATCTTCGAACTCTGGAGGTCTTCGTCTCTAATTGGCATAATATTTTTTCCTGCTCTGTGGAGTCTTCATCTACTCCTGTATGATCTTCACTTTCATTACGGTAGATCGTTCCATCTCTGTCCCACTAGTGCTTACTCTCCAGGGTCAGTCCAGCATAAAGGTGATTTGCAAGGTCGCTTGTACAACGCTTCAAAAGGTGTCATACCAATGGTGGAGTGATAGATGTTGTTGTATGCAAACTCCACCAAAGGAAAGTGATCCTCCAAGATGTGACCGAAGTCGAGGACAGAAGCACACAACATGTCCTCGAGTGTCTGAATGGTCCACTTAGGCTGGGCATTTTTCTGAGGATGGAAGGTGGTGATCAAATGAAGCTACATCCCAAAAGCCACCTATGAACCCTACCATAGCCGGGAAGTAAAACAAGCATCACAATCAGATACAATCGTCGAGGGTAATCCATGTAGATTCACAATATTCTATACATAGAGGTATCCTAAGCCCTCTACTGAACAATTCTCGATGATCGATTGGAAGTGGGCAGAATTGGTGAGTCGGTCGATGATCACCCAGATAGAATCCTGACCTATAGATGTATGTGGATGTACTATCACAAATTCCATGGATATCACATCCCAAATCCACTATTGGACCTATAAAGGCTGAACCAAGCCTACTAGTACCTGATGCTCAACCTTCACTTGCTGACAAGTGAGGCGCCGAGAGAAAAATTCTGCTACTGCTTTCTTCATTCCCGGCCACTAGTGCTGTTATCAGAGATTTTGTTACATCTTCACCACTCCTAGATATACCTATAGTGGGGAAGTTTGGAACTACCTCATCACTTCCTCTCAAAGAGACACTAGTACCATGGTACATCCTTTGAAGTGGATGATGTGCTCCCCACCTTCAAAAAACCAATCAGGTGCATGCCCTGTGGATATTTGAGCACATCGAGGCTCACAGTCAGCATCCCCATGCTGCGCCTCCCTGACTCACTGAAGAAGTGGGGGAGTGACAATAAGAGTATGAATAGAAACTACTCCATCCTGATCTAAAAAGTATATCTGCAAAGTGGCCAGCTGCTCTGTCTCCTCACATAGCAGTTGTATTCCAGACCTCCTGCTGAGTGCATCGGCTACAACATTCCCCTTCCCAGTAGTATATACTATCTTGATTTCATAGTACTATCGTAACTCAATCCAGCGTCGCTGTCTTAGGTTCAGGTCCTTCTAAGAGAAGATATTCCTAAGAATCTTGTGATCTGAGTAGACTGTAGAATGATCTCCCATCAGATAGTGTCCCCACATCTTCAAGGGGAAGACCCCTGCTGCTAACACCAAGTCATGGGTAGCTTAGTTCTTCACATGATGTCTTAGATGTCAAGAACCATTTGGGATCACTTCTCGCTCCTACATCCGGACACATCCGAGTCTTGTCCCTGATGTGTCATAGAAGACTCCATACTCTATGCCCTCAACAAAAATCCTCAATATGGGGTAAGTAGTCTGCCACTGCCTCAGTTTCTGAAAACTATACTGGAATCTCTCCAACCACACAAAGGGTATCCCCTTCTTCATCAACGCTGATAGTGGTGTTGAAACTCGGGATAAATCTAGAAAAAATATCTAGTGGAATCCAGCCAAACCCAGGAAACTCCATGCCAATAACACTCCTTGGTTGCTCCCAACAAGTACCGCCTCAATCCTCACAGGATCTACTGTAACTCCAGCCTCTAAGATGACGTGTCTCAGAAAGTGAACCTCTTAGATCCAAAACTAGAACTTCAATAGCATACCACAATGTTGGTTCTATCGAAGCTAGTACTACCTGCAACTGATAGGAATGCTCCTCCTTAGTAGCTGATCATATCAGAATGTCATCGATGAAGAATACTATAAAGCAATAAAGGTATGGGTGAAAGGTCATATTTATGAGTCCCATAAACACTACTGGAGCGTTGTCCATGCTTAATGGCATAACCAAGAACTCGTAATGGTCATACCAAAATCTGTAAGTTGTATTTTGCACATCCTTGTCTCGTACTCTGAGCTGGTAATAGCTTGATCTGAGGTATATCTTCAAGAACCATTGTGCTCCATTCACCTGATCAAAGAGTTCATCAATCCTCGTAAGTTGGTACTTGTTCTTCATGGTCACCTGGTTCAGGCCCCAATTTTAGACACCAAGTCTCAATCTCCCATCCTCCTTCTTGGTGAATAAAATTGGGGTTGCCCAAGGATAAACAATGGGCCGAATGACCCCTTTCCGATGTAAGTCCTCTAGCTGTACTTGTAGCTCATGAAGCTCCGTGGGATCCATCTAACACGCTGGTGTAGATATCCGTGTCATCCATGGGTACAAGTCAATGTTAAAGTCCACCTATCTACAAGGTGGTAGACCTAGAATATCAACAAGGAAGGAATCCGCGTACTGCTCCACCACTATAGGATAACTCAGACTCTCCACATAAACCACTATGAGGGTAAGGCTAGCCCATCGATAAGTGATCGGTTGCACCCTCATCCGGGTAAGTCCATCTTGTGCTGCAAAGCCTCCCTTCTCTCTGGTGAAGGTAAAACGGGTCCCATCAGTGCGATCACACCACACTTTGTGCCTAATATAGTCAATCTATGCATGGACTGTAGATAACTAGTCTATTACCAAGATTTTATCATAAGGCCTCGACACCGCTATTAGGTGATCCCATCCAAAACTCTCAACTCCTACAGTAAGATCACACTGCCGACCCCATTGTGTAATCATAGAATCTTCTTCAGTGGGAGTCTCTAGCCATAAGTATCTATCCAACATCTCCATAGAAATATCTGAGCTCCAAAAAAAGATAGTGATAAAAAAATAATGACTGACACCCATGTCCATAAGTAATGCTGCTAAGGTGGAATGGACAAAGATCATACCTCTTATCATCTCTGAAGCACCATGGTCGTAGTCCACAGCTACATGGAGCTGAGCATGCCCCTTTCCACTAGATCCATAGGTTCAAGGTGCACCACCTAGTGGTGGTGGCGGTAACATCTCGAATGGGTGCCCACCGCTAGCTTCACGGCCAACTCCTCGGCCACATCTTCTTTCTCCCTACGGACCTCCTCAGTCGAACCTCTATCTCTGATAGGGAAGTCTTTATAATGTCTATTGATCATCTGTATAGCGGGTCAGACATTCACGAGCCATGTGAACCTGCCTGTTGCATGCGTAACACCACCCGCTCCTGCCATGACTGGCTCTGCCTCGGGTTCCCCACACAACCAACCCTGAATCCTGCGGTCATACACCCATAGGTCTGGTCCTCTTGGACTTCTATGATATATGTCTGCTTATAGCTAGAATATACTCCACTACGTGACGTTCGGTGGTGGGTCTCGCTGCTGGTGACTACTCAGCAAAGAAACTCTCCACTAAGAGTGCTCATTCTATCACCCCCGCCTGCATTAGGATGCTAAGAGAACTCATCAAAGCCCTTATCTCTCACCTGAGTCCCTGCTCAAAGGTCTGGGCCCAGAAGAATGGGTCCCACACCATATCAGTGGAGTAGTGTGAGAGGTCAGTGAACCTCGCTGAGTACTGAGACACAGTCATGATGCCCTACTAGCGATAGAGAATCTCCATTATGCGCAATACGGAAAGAGTCATTGGGACAAACTCTTCCTGAAACAGGCTCTCGAAGTTTTCCTAGAGAAGTGTAAACTCATCATGAAAGTGGAGCATCAAGATCAACCATCTACATGTTGCTGCATGTAGAAGGCTTGCAGCAAGGATCACCATGAGATCAGCTGGTGTCCCTACCTGTAAGAAGAATCTCACTAAAGCCACCAGCCTCCAGCCAATCCTCAGCCTCATGTGGGTCCGTCACTTTCCTAAACCTGGGTGGCCTCTGCCACAGGAACTCATGCAATGCAATCAAGTAGTGTGCATCCTCTGCTGATGGGGATGGTGGCATCGGTGGCTCAATGTGTAGTGGTACCGCTAGTGCCTCCACTGGCGCCACTACTGGAAGAGGGCCCTGCACCGAGGCCTTGTCACTCGGTGGGCTATCAGTGCGTACTATATCCAGAACCCTAGTTGTCTGTCTGCATGGAGGTATACTGAAAAGAAACTGGTGCACCACGGTCAATAAGTTATACCTAGTGAGCTGGCTCCAAGAGATCACAAAGATAACTCTACAAAACACACATGTAATCTGTGTTTGCGTGCACTAAGTCCAAAATCAGAAGTCAGGGTCATGGTCTATGGATACGTTGGCCGCCGCACCAACACTGGATTCTCTAAACTGATAACCAAAATCACTATACTTAACAATATTGAAGATAAAAAGAAATAATAGAGTCTTATGTTCTATGGTATAACCGACTCTTCTAATACAAATTTTTCATAAACCGTCCCTCAGGGCCCATGTCGTGACTACCGCAAGATCACCTTCCATAGCCCATGGGCTGGAGACTAGCACCGAAAGGTGTATTCCCTATAATCAAGAAGGCATTTATTTTATATACTATAAACTCACGCAACCAACCACACAGAAAGATACGAACACAAGTCAACTGTATAGCAAAAAGAGTGTTGAAAGTAAAAAAGGGGTTGGAATACAAGCCCAACATTAATAGTATAAGTACAACTGAAATAAAATACAATTGAATAAAAAGATAGGAAACTACAGGGTCGTCCACTGAGGTTACTACCTAAAGGGTAGGTACAGATCGCCTCTTCAGTATTACACATCCACATCTCTACTCTATGTACAGTCACACTATATGGCCCACCTCTGGGCCCCATCTAGCCCTGGTACCCTTAGCCTCGATCAGCACTGTTCATCTTCTGCACCAAACACAGCAAGGTGCGGGCATAGCTTGTGTAGGGGTGAGTATAACAATACTCAGTAGGGACCCTGAGATGCTCAAGGTGTCACAAAATCCACAAAGGATAAACAAAAAAATATGAAGTAAACTGAAAACCCTACTTAGGTATATTCCAATACATATAACAAAGCTACCATGTATACCTATCTCAATCAGGAAGAAACACAGGGTACAATCCCAAAAGTCCAAAGATCAACTATTCCACAAAGGAAGGAATACCCCGAAGGTAATTACCACACAGGGACATCACACAGAAGAATACCACCAAGGTATTACCACGAAGGGAAGTACAACATAGGTATGAACTCAGCTCACACCAGGTATAACTTAAGTACAGTATTAGAGATGATTAGATGTAACTACTGAATCATCTTAGTCTATGATGAGGCACTACTGCTGACCCACATAGGATCGCTCGGTGCTAACCCACAAAGGATTGCTCGTTGCTGACCCACACAGGATCACTCAGTGTTGACCCATATAGGATCCTTCCATGCTGACCCACAAAGGATCATTCAGTGCTGACCCACACAGGATCACTCAATGATTACCCACACGTGATCTCTATTCATTCTTCACGTCACAGCTAGCTACTGGATTGCCGCACTAAGCTTACCCATCTACTAGAGGTTTTTATCCCTAGGACAATGTCTGATACTTCAACTACCATGATGTCCCAAAAAAAAGTATCACAAATGTAACAACCCGAAATTTTGAATAAATCTTGTTTCTTAATTTTATGTGATATTTTATTTTATTTTTATACTCAACAAAAATGTTTCATTTGATAACATGAGTATAATTAAAATGAGACCGTTGGGTTTTTACTGTTATATGACCATTGGTCAATATGACAGCTGTAAACTAAACAGTTTGATTATTGTCTCTAAATACAAGTAATCATGGTTAATTATTATAGAAAGAAGATTTGATGGCCTCACCCAGTAGTCTTGGACCGATCGAAGCCCATCTAACAGAACATGGGAAGGAGGTAGCACCACTCGGCTTTGCTCTGGACCAAACCCAATCCGAACTTCATCGTGTGAAGCTAGACCGGAATCGTCTTTGCGAGAAGTTGAAACTAATAGAAATTACTACTCGTGTGATTTTGGCCGTGCCTCCCTCAGATTCTCTCACCTTAGCACACCTTACACGTAGGTCCTATGCTGGTGTGATAAAGGGCTATGTAAGGAGACCGTAACTGCCTTGTGTAATCCTTTGTTTTAAAAAAAATTGGGATTTCTTCTTATGAAGTTTATGAATTTTAAAATGTCCGGATAAATATAGTATGCATATTTTTGGTGAATTTTAGAGTAATGATATTTTAAAAAAATGTTTATGTAAACCATAAATAATTAAAAATGTGTAATGATTTTCGAAAAATGGTCTTCTACAATTATGTTCAGTACGAAATTTAGAGTCTAATAAGATCAACATGATTTTTGATGAAAAGTAAATTATGAATAGTGATTTTATGATTAGGATTATTAATGTGTCCAAATGGATTAGTAATATCACTTAAAGAAAGTATTAATATAATCTAGGCACCTTGATTAAGTAATGTGATTATGTAAAATGGTTAAATAACAGTTTCATAAATTATTATTCAATTATTAGTTTTTTTCAAGTGAATAGTGTTTTTAAATTAAAAATTAAATTAAAAATATTTAAAAAAATATATTTTTATAAAATGGATTTCATTTTTGAACTTAGAGCACAGATATTATGTTATTGTAATTTTTGGGGTTTTTTTTTGAAAAAATGAATTTTCGGTGAATAGTGTATTTATTTATAAAATAAATTATAAATATTTAGAAAATTATTTTTATAAAATGGAGTTTTAGGGTTTTTGTATGTTTAGTGACATCATAACTATGTCATGGTGATGTCATGATATATTTTAAGGGTTGGATGACCTAAGGTGATGGATATTTGTATTGGGGCCCCATGTGGCCAAACTTAATGGGAAATATCATGGGAGAGCACATGGTTTTGAGAAAAGCACATGTGAGGTGTCCCTTAGCCATTAATGCCTTGTCCCCTTAGTTTCCCTATAAATACCAAGCCCTCCTATCATCCTTTCGACTCCAAAACCATCCTTAACGAAGTTCTGGTCTCCTTATCTCCCAAGGAGTCCTCCCAAGGTTCCCCCAAGGCCTCAAGGTCCAAACCTTTGAGTTTTAAGAGTTACGTTTTAAGGTAAGGGATCCGATCTGTCTCTTTCTTTTCATGAAATCTATTTTATGTAATTTATTTTATGCTCCATGATCTTATGTTAAAGGATGTTCTTTTATAATCCTCTTACTTCCCTTTTCATGTTCACATAATGAGAGATCCCCTCTTACTCTCATTATTTCGTTTTATGAAGTTTTATGTGGCGCTGTTAGGATACCGAAATTTTTGTAACAGATTCTTTCTCCTTTCTCATTTTTCAAGATCTATTTTCATGTAAAGTATTTCAAGTTCCTTTGTATTATGTTGGGGTATGATCTATAAATTTATCATACTGATCTTTTATGATCATATGATGAGAGACCCCATTTTACCTCTTCAAATCAGTATTTTGATGTTTTAAGTGCCGCCGTTAGGCTGCCGAATTTTTAAGGGATTCTTTCACCCTTCTCATTTTCACGTTCTATTTTCTTGTCAAGTATTTCAAGTTAAATTATGTTGGGGTATAATATCTATATATATCATACTGATAATTTATGATCATATTATGAGAGACCTTTTTTGATCTCGTCAATTCATTTTTGTTGATGTTTAAGTGGCGTTGTTAGGCTACCGAATTTTTAAGGGATTCGTTCACCTTTCTCATTTTTCAAAGTTCTAATTCCATGTCAAGTCTTGCAAGTTCCTTTATATTATGTTGTGGTATGATCTCTATATCTATCATACATATCTTATATGTTCATATGATGAGAGACCCTATTTGATCTCATCAATTCATTTTTGGTTGAAGTTTATGTGACGTCATTAGGCTGCAGAATTTTAATAAGAGAAATCTTATTTTGTCTTCCTTTCATGTTCTTCATTTCATAGGGTATATTTTCAAATTTCATTTCCATGTTCTTAAATCCCTTATATTCTGTCCCTATACTGTTTTATGGGTCATTTATTAATGTTCGACCCATGTCCCCTCTCTTTTCAATGTTTTCTAAAACCCTGAAACATAGCCGTTATGCTGCAGAATTTTTGTCTCAAAATGCCGCTCTCTTTTCTCAAAAGTATTTTATGTTATATAGTGAATACTAAAAGATCACATTTCTACAGGGGTATTCACATATATATCAAAATTATCTATTTTAAATTCTGTTATTTACATACATGAACCCCACTTTCCCTTTCCGTGGGTTTAAAGTGACATAAAGATCATGTCTTTAAAGCAGGTTTTAAAACGTTATGATTATGAAATGAAACCCATTTATTTTATGATATATGGGTTGTTTATGAAATGATTGATGATGATATATGTGACCCACATGATAATAAAGACATGTCAAGTGTGCGCCCAGATTGCGCTCCAATGCATTGGGTAAAGACTTAATATCTTGAGATGACATTTTAGACTGATGCCTTGGTGAATAACCTTGGTAATTTTTAATGACACCATGGCGATGGACCTTGGTGAAACGAAATGATTGTCAATATTAAATGTTTCAGCCAAATATTCAAGTTTTGAAAAATGTTATTTTTATTATGATATGCTTCATGAATTCATTCTCATGACTTATAGTTCTTTTAATGACCTTATTGAAGTATCTCAAGTTCACATGTAAAATGTTTCTCTTGTTTCCCTTACTGGGACTTCTGCTCACCCTTTCTTTTGATGTATGTCCCCAGGTTATGAGATGCAGTAATGAACCTAGGATGAACATAAGGATAGGACTTTAAAGTGTTTAAGAAGAATGTTTTATGTTTTCATGTTTTAATTTCCTGGTTTCCAAGACACTAAACCATAAAGATCCTCGGTTTTGTAAAATATAATGAAAGTTTATGTGATAAAAATGTGGGATGCTATAGTTGGTATCAAAGGATGGTTTAGTTATTTGTGGAAATTAGGATATGAAAAATTTAGGAAGAAGCCTATAGAAAAGTTTATATATACGAAATCTTCCTGGTATTTTGGTGAGTATTGAGTAATGGGTTTCCAAGAAAATACATCTCTGTCTGGATACGAGCAGGTAGAGGTGGCTCTGGCACAGATTTACATAGGGGAAAAACCCAAAAACACCGCTTTGAGCTAGACTCAAATGGGAACTGGTACCCAAAAATGGGCCTTGCAGCACTCTTGGTTACGACACTCCTGGGGGATATGCTTTGGTAAATTCATACGCTCAGTATAAACCATTGTTAAAGGAACAGAGATAAAATAAAATAAAGATTCAAATAATAATATATGATCATGGATAACCTAGATGGGAACCTAGGGGATCACAAGTTAGGGTATACTTTTCATCTATAAGTTATCCATATATGATTTAAGTTCCTTTTCATGATTATTAGCTAAGTATTTAAGCCCCTAATTATAGTTTCTTTTCTTAGTTAATGGAAGGAAATGAAAAAACATGTCCCAACAACCAATATGATAGGAAATGCTATGATTGTTGTATTAATATGACAGAGATGATTAGAAGATTAAAAGATGATTATTATTTTGGAATACGTTCACTATTTTGGGGACCCTATATGATTGAGGAAAATAGATTACTACGGTATTTTCATTGAGGAGTAAGGTTGAATTATAATTTGAAGAATCTATGAATTTTTGGTGGACATATAGTAATTTATGTTACTTATGGGAATGATTAACCTATCTTGGGTAAAATATGTTTAGTTTAGATACTTTTTTTATAAGATGTTAGGATTGGTTGATGTTGTTTGGAGATGAACAATGACCTTTATTTTGGAGGACTATGTTACCAAATTTTTCTTGTATTTGGGTTTCAGTATTAGTTTGGTTTATTTTGAGGAATTTTAAGGACCGTTATTTATGGAATGGCCTATGATGAACTTTGGGTATTACCATGGAACTTTGAAGATTTAAATGTAGTTTCCATTCCTATGGGATTCTTCCTTTTTGAAGAGTTGTTTAACCTTACCCTTTCTGTTTTTGGGATAATGTTTAAAGATAGAAGAAATAGATAGTTATTCTTTTGTGGATTACGTGATTCTCTAGAAGATGATTCTTGTGTTTTGATGAGACCAAGTAGTTTTGAATGCTCATCGTTAGAAGAAAAGATTAGTTTTGGTAGAAACTTATTAAAGGATGAAACTCTACCTGAAGACAGGTATATTTTCTTATGTTTCTTTTCTATGTAGTAAATAAATTCCTCAAAATTATGACAAGGAACGTAAAACAAAAATGTTGTTGGTTTATGTTTCCTACTAGGTAATCAAAGACCGTTTACACACATCCTAATTGTGGGATTCTCTTATTGTTAACTTTCTCCTAATCATGTTTTCTATCACTCTCTCCCAGAACTTGAACCTTTGTTTTTTCTTCCATGTCCATGTTTTCCTTCATGGAATCCTAGTATGGGTTAACTCGGGTGACCTTTTTACTTCCCTTTATTTCTTTTAAAGTAATAGTTTTACTAACTCCTTTTCCGATGTGGGACATTCAATGAATTTTCAAACCCCAATTTTAAATATTGTGCGGACGCAATTTCTTAAGGGGGAAGATTGTAACGACCCAAAATTTTGAATAAATCTTGTTTCATAATTTTATGTGTTATTTTATTTTATTTTTATACTCAACAAATATGTTTCATTTGATAACATGAGTATAATTAAAATGAGACCGTTGGGTTTTGACTGTTATATAACCATTGGTCAATATGACCGCTGTAAACTAAACGTTTTGATTATTGTCTCTAAATACAAGGAATCTTGGTTAATTATTATAGAATGAAGATTTGATGGCCTCACCCAGTAGTCTTGGACCGATCGAAGCCCATCTAACAGAACTTGGGAAGGAGGTAGCACCACTGGGCTTTGCTCTGGACCAAACCCAATCCGAACTTCATCGTGTGAAGCTAGAACAGAATCACCTTTGCGAGAAGTTCAAACTAATAGAAATCACTACTCGTGCGATGTTGGTCGAGCCTCCCTCAGATTCTCTCACCATAGCACACCTTACACTTAGGTCCTATGCTGGTGTGATAACGGGCTATGTAAGGAGACTGTAACTGCCTTGTGTAATCCTTTGTTTTAAATAAAAACTAGGATTTATTCTTATGAAGTTTATGAATTTTCAAATGTCCGGATAAATATAGTATGCATATTTTTGGTGAATTTTAGAGAAAGGATATTTTAAAAAAATATTTATGTAAACCTTAAATAATTAAAAATGTGTAATGATTTTCCAAAAATGGTCTTCTACAATTATGTTTAGTACGAAATTTAGAGTCTAATAAGATCAACTTGATTTTTGATGAATAGTAAATTATGAATAGTGATTTTATGATTAGGATTAGTAATGTGTCCAAATGGATTAGTATTCTCACTTAAAGAAAGTATTAATATAATCTAGGCACCTTGATTAAGTAATGTAATTCAATAAAATGGTTAAATAACAGTTTCATAAATTATTATTCAAGTATTTGTTTTCTTCGAGTGAATAGTGTTTTTTAATTAAAAATTAAAATAACATTATTTAAAAAAATTATTTTTATAAAATGGATTTCATTTTTGAACTCAGAGCACCGATATTATGTTATGGTAATTTTTCGGGTTTTTTCTGAAAAAATGAATTTTTGTTGAATAGTGTATTTATTTAAAAAATAAATTAAAAATATTTAGAAAATTATTTTTATAAAATGGAGTTCATTTTTGAAATCAGAGCATTGATATTTTATTAAGGTGAAATTTTGGGATCTTTCTGCGAAGGTTGAATTTTCAGCGAATAGTAAAAAAAACAGTTTTAGGGTTTTGGTATGTTTAGTGACATCATAACAGTGTCATGGTGATGTCATAGGATATTTTAAGGGTTGGACGACCTAAGGTGATGGATATTTGTATTGGGGGCCCCATGTGGCCAAACTTAATGGGAAATATCATGGGAGAGCACATGGTTTTGAGAAAAGCACATGTGAGGTATCCCTTGGCCATTAATGCCCTGTCCCCTCACTTTCCCTATAAATACCAAGCCCTCCTCTCATCCTTTCGACTCCAAAACCATCATCAACGAAGTTCAGGTCTCCTTACCTCCCCAGGAGTCCTCCCAAGGTTCCCCCAAGCCCTCAAGGTCCAAACCATTGAGTTTTAAGAGTTACGTTTTAAGGTAAGGGATCTGATCTCTCTCTTTCTTTTCAAGTAATCTCTTTTATGTAATTTCTATTATGCTCCATTTTCTTATGTTAAAGGGTGTTATTGTATACTCCTATTACCTCTCTTTTCATGTTCACATAATTAGAGATCCCCTCTTACTCTCATTATTTCGTTTTATGAAGTTTTAAGTGGCGTCGTTAGGCTGCCGAAATTTTTGTAACGAATTCTTTCTCCCTTCTCATTTTTCAAGATCTATTTTCATGTAAAGTATTTCAAGTTCCTTTTTATTATGTTGGAGTATAATCTCTAAATTTATCATACTGATCTTATATTATCATATGATGAGAGACCCCATTTGACCTCTTCAATTCAGTATTTTGATGTTTTAAGTGGCGCCGTTAGGCTGCCAAATTTTTAAGGGATTCTTTCACCCTTCTCATTGTCAAGTTCTATTTTCTTGTCAAGTATTTCAAGTTACTTAATGTTGTGGTATTATATCTATATATATAATACTTATAATTTATGTTCATATTATTAGAGACCTTTTTTGATCTCATCGATTCATTTTTGTTGACGTTTAAGTGGCGCTGTTAGGCTGCCTAATTTTTAAGGGATTCGTTCACCTTTCTCATTTTTCAATGTTCTAATTCCATACCAAGTCTTGCAAGTTACTTTCTATTATGTTGGGTTATGATCTCTATATCTATCATACAGATATTTTATGTTCATATGATGAGAGACCCTATTTGATCTCATCAATTCATTTTTGGTTGAAGTTTATGTGACGCCGTTAGGCTACAGAATTTTCATAAGAGAAATCTTATTTTGTCTTCCTTTCATGTTCTTCATTTCATATGGTATATTTTAAAATTTCAATACCATGTTCTTAAATCCCTTATATTCTGTCCCTATACTGTTTCATGGGTCATTTATGAATGTTCGACCCATGTCCCCTCTCTTTTCAATGTTTTCTAAAACCCTGAAACATAGCCGTTATGCTGCAGAATTTTCGTCTCAAAATGCTGCTCTCTTTTCTCAAAATTATTTTCTGTTATAAAGTGAATACTCAAAGCTCTTATTTATACAGGGGTATTCACATATATATCAAAATTTTCTATTTTAAATTATGGTATTTACATTCATGAAATTCTCTTTCCCTTTCCGTGGGTTTAAAGTGACATAAAGATCATGTCTTTAAAGCAGTTTTTAAAACGTTGTGAATATGAAATGAAACCCATTTCTTTTATGCTATATGGGTTGTTTATGAAATGATTTATTATGATATATGTGGATCACATGATAATAAAGACATGTCAAGGGTGCGACCAGATAGCGCTTCAATGCATTGGGTAAAGACTTAATCTCTAGAGATGACTTTTTAGACTGATACCTTGGTGAATAACCTTGGTAATTTTTAATGACACCTTGGGGATGGACCTTGGTGAAACGAAATGATTGTCAATATTAAATGTTTCATCCACATCATCAAGTTATGAAAATTGTTATTTTTATTATGATATGCCTCATGACTTCATTCTCATGACTTAAAGTTCTTTTCATGACCTTATTGAAGTATCTCAAGTTCACATGTAAAATTTTTCTCTTGTTTCCCTTACTGGGCCTTCTGCTCACCCTTTCTTTTGATGTATGTCCCCGGGTTATGAGATGCAGTAATGAACCTAGGATGAACATGAAGAGAAGCCTTTCAAGTGTTTAAGAAGAATGTTTTATGTTTTCATGTTTTATGTTCATGGTTTCCAAGACACTAAACCTTAAAGATCCCCAGTTTTGTAAAATGTAATGAAAGTATATGTGATAAAAAGGTGGGATGCTATAACAAAGAACTTCCATGCCTTAGGGGTCTCAACACAAAAAACTGTGCACCAATCAGATGTCTGGTCAGGGAGCTACTAGCCTTTTAGTCCCGAGGCCCCGGTTGGATTAATGATTGATCCAACCCGATCGTACTCCAACTTTATCCAAATCTATATTGCAGTATACTCAACGGGACCATCTCACTTCAAGGTTTCTAGCACCATAGACATTTCGTCAAACGGATTTTCGGTGCACAATTTATTGTCAAATGAGCGTAAAATGGGTCGAAGTGGGTCTGGGTCCGGTCCGACTTGGTCCGGACGACCCATCCCCACTAGGCCAGACCCGTTGGGTCTGGCCCAACTCGGTCTATGTGGTCCGGCCTAGTAGCCCATTCTAGCTGGCGTGGGGTGGTGCGGAGGCCCCGGGGGCCACGAAGGCCGTGGGATCCACGGTGGCTGCAGTGTGGTGGAGGCCGTAGGGCAGTAGAAGCCACGGGGCAGCAGAGGCAGCGGAGCGGCAGAGGCCACGGGCATCGCAAGACCATGCTTCGGTGGAGGCCACAGATAGAACGAGGCTGTGGGGTGGGGGAGGCCACTGACGACGCGAGGCTGTGGGACGGCAGTGACCTCGGATGGCCAAGACTTCATGGGGCGGAGGCCACGGGCTGCGGAGGTGGCAGGCGGCATCGGCTATGGAAGCAACAGGCAGCGCACGACCTAGGAGCAGAGGAGGCTGCGGACGGCATGAGGCAATGGCCGGCGGAGGTGGGAGACGGCACGAGGCCTTAGGGTGGCAGAGTCCGTGGACGACATCGGTGCGTTGTCACCTTTGTCACGGCTGGAAGTGGTGTCATACATCCTTCTCGTACCCCAATGAGGTTTGTTGGAAACCCTCCTCCATCGTGAATAACACAACAATTAAAAACAATATTTGCAGAGAAGTCATTCCATGTTTGTGTATCCCACACACTCTGCGTTGGAGCGGTAGCAAGCGGCTATAATCACTTCATGATTTTACGGTGAATTATCAAGAATGGGTATGGGGATTAAAATCAAACAACCAATCTACCATGAAGGTTTGGTTGAATATTGTTTGAGGATGAGACAAATTGGAGTTTTTCAATCCCAAAATAATTATCCTCCAATGATGTCCATGAGGAGAGGAAAAATATGAAGTTGGCAACGACGACATTCTCTCGATCATTTGTTTGTTCATCGTTGTAGATCCTTCGATGGAGTTTGGAGAAAGATTCGTTGAAGGAGAAGAGTTCATCATTGGCGTTCTTCATTGGATAAGATCTTCTACATGTTCTCCCCTCTCTTTTGCCAACACAAAAATCCTATTTCAATGGATGAGGTTCCAACATAAAATATGATTTAACATATTAATTATTAGAACCATTAAGTTGAAATCATTTAATTGGAATAATTAATCGAAGGGTGTGGCACAATTAAAGTGGGGGAAGTTCAAGAGACTTCCCCACATTTATGCATGAGGTTTAAGCGTCAGGTTTTCCCCACCTTTGAATTCAAAATTGCTGTTTTAGGCTCTGTGGTCCCCACCTCTATAACACACATGTGTATGGTTTTAGTTCATGTGGTCCCCACATTTAAACCATCCACATGGGAGGTTTCAACAAAAATAAAAATAAAAAAAATACTATTTTATTTTATTTTATTTCTGTTTCCTTGAAAAACCAAAATTCTATCTTTCACCCTTGAGCTACTACTGTCGAGGTGAAGGCCCCCTTAATGGAATACTGGTGCTATGATTTCAATGGTGCCCTCATGTTTCATTTCTATGAACCGGTTCAAAAGTTGAAAAAAACATGCTCGTACGTTTACTGAACATACCTGAACAAAAGTTCAGAAATTAATTTCAGGAACAGTAGGCCCCATAATCATGCACTATAAATTTTCCTGGACTCGGAAAATTCCCATATATTAAAAAAATATTACATGGAAATTTAGGGTCTTTATAAGACAAATGGGTTGAGTGTAGATAGTAGAAAAGAAAATAATTTACTGAAAATGGAGGGGCCAACATCCACCATAGTGGAACCATTAAACATCTAATAATGGGGATGAACATTCATAGAGGGGTGAATATGGGTGGTATGGAAATACTAGATTGATTCTTTTGATATACGGGGATAATGTGACCTCAATGTTGGAATTATGTGGAGAAACTTATAGTTTATAGTTACATATAATATTTTTGCCAGGATATAGCTTAATCTTCTCTATGAAGAATCTGGTATAGAAGAGGATGATATAATCCCATTTGGATTTAGATCCCATAAATTTCCAAATCTTTTAGTTAAAGCATAATCACAGCCACATAGTGGAAAGAACAAAGGGTGTCTCATATTCCAATAAATAATGAAGGGTTTTTAAAGGGGATTGGAAGCCTATAGTTATTTTTGTATAATGATGCTTTAGGATATTAATGACAAAAATGAAATTTCATCCACTATTAAAACATGGTATAGAACCATTTACTGATAGAATGAGGGATTTGATACTATTCCATCAAAAAATCATTCCAAGAGCCGAGCACTATACATAATTCCATCTGATTATGAACTAAATTGCGAGATGTAGAATCCAGGACCCATGGAAGAATGATTATAATGAATAATGAGAGGTGATGCTTGTATACAAAAAACCTAGCCACTATCTTCCATTGATGAATATCCAGAACATCCCTGGAATAATCCTTAGGAAATAAATTAATATTTTCCATTCAACTGAAACAGAAATATGCATATTTTTTTAAAGTAAAATTAATTACATTATAAATTTAGACTTTAAATCAATATATATATTAAAATTAAAACACAATTTATTTAAAAATAACCCTTATAAACTTTTGTTGTTCTAATCCTTATATAACATTAATATTCAAAAATTGTGAATTTATTTTCATACACATTGTATATTAATGATTTATTGGTTTTTATGTTATTTAATTATATTATTATTCACTATAGTATGGGGATTCATATATAAAATTCTATCTAATAATTTATTTACTTCAGTAAATACTTATTAAAACCTTATTGCATTACAATGTGGAGTCTTTCATGTGATTGAGGGTCTAAAAGTGGTGTTTTTGAAATGAATTTATATTATTGATGATTGTTTGGGTTGTTATTTGTGTTAAAATGGAAAAAAATTTAAGAAGTGAGTCCAAAATTTAATGGATTCATGTCTTGTGTTATTTTTAGTCTATCTCCGCAATGGTCTTAAAGAATAGTGAAGAGTCCATTTCTATACTTGACCATTTGAATAGTTATACTATTTGCATTGAAATATTCCATTTTCCCACTAAATCTATCAAAAAACAAAATGGGGTGGTAGAATAATATCCATCTTTAGCACATATATATCTTTTTTTGGATCATTATTTGTTTTCCTTTGACAATGGGGATGTTGTCTTGTGGTGGTAATGTGAATAGAGAGGATGATAAAAACCTGTAATTATCTTGAAATAAAATAAACATCAATGATTAATATATCTTCATTCATTATTTATGAATTATGTTATAATTTTTAGAAGGTCACTTTCCTTTCTTTCCTACATAATATCATGTCTTGATAACATATTAAGACCCATTTCCATTAATAGAAGTTAGTTGGGGGGGTGAAACCATTGAAATTGTATACCATCAAAAGGTTAGTGTTCATTGTATGATATTCATTGGTTTGTTTCAATCAATGTTCCTTATTTTATTGTAAATCACATATCATGATTTTTTGTTTCAATTCATTGGTGGAGGTTTCCACTAAATCATGATTTTGTGGAATCTGGAAAGAGGAGTTCATTTGTGAGAATTTTTTGGAAAAGGCTAAGGTTGTTGTTTAATATCCATTTATGATAAATTATAGTGTCAGGTTATTTATGTTAAATACTATTGAGTGCATTGGTTGGTATCCTTGGAATGTTATTCGTAAATGTGTTTCTATCCATTTCATCTATCATATTACAAATATGGTGAGATCGTTTAATTTTTTGGGAGTGGAATGTTATTAGAATGAAAGGATACCTTTGTGGATAATAGTTTTTCTGTTCTGGAAAGGAAACTGTAGTATTATAGGAAACCCATGGGTTTAGATGAATGGGTTCGTGGATGAATGATTATGGGATCTATGGTATGGTTTGGTAATATATGAATGGGCCCCATGATAGTTCTTATTTTACCATGAATGTGATTTTTAATTAGAAATAATCATGTTTAGAATATTCTAATTAATCAAAACCTTAGATCATTTGGGGTTCCATTAGAGTTTTTCATTTCCATAAATGATGTCTTGACTTGGTTAGAGAGTTTTCAGTCAGGATTTGTTTTGAGGTCTCGTTTTGGTGTAGTTAAGATGGCATAATCATTCCAAGTGTTACATTTTTAACGGTGATACTCATTTATTACACCATTTTAGAGAATCAAAAATTGTTTTATGACATTGGTTAGTTATTCACGATCTCCTGTTTCATCCTTATAAAAAGGTCATATAAACACACAAAATAATAGAGACAATATTTATAGGGAGCATTCATCCTTATAAATAAACTAATCATTTTTCTCTAATTAATGGTTTATATATTTATGTAAATTGAAAATAGGAATGAATGTTAAATGGATTTAAACATGCTATTGGTGGCGTGTGGGGAAATCGAATAGTGTTGGATTTTAATTCTTAGAATAATTATCCTTAAACTCACATTACAATTTGTCCCATGAAGCATTTTTGGATAAACATATAATCATCCCCTATAACAATAAAAAAAATGTAAAGACCATTGGTTATAATAAATTTTCTCCATAGATATGAGTGATGAATCAATATTTTTTGAGGGGATAGAGGATGACCAAGATCCCATAATGAGAATCCTTGTATTTGTCCTCATATTTCATTTGGTATGGTTATTATGTGTAAAAAAATATCCGTACGTATTGTTTGATTTGGACCTTGTCATTTGGGTATGTTATGTTGGATGAAGCTATATTTTGTCCAACCTTTTAGTTTTCCAGAGCCTTGGGAGATGTATTTTATAGTTCTAATCCCCACCATTGTTTAGTGGTGATATTGGGAATGAGAACATTATATCCCTAAACTTGACATGTCATTTTATGGTTCTTATAATTTCAGGGCAATAAAATTTTCATAACTAGCCCTACTACTCTATAGTTTATAGTGGTGGGGTTGGTATGGAATTATATTTTGGAAACATCAACCCTCAGTGATAGAGATATTTATGGTGTCGCATAACAATTCATAAAAATAATTGTGTACATACTATGGAAAAAATTTTCATAGTGAGGAGATTTGAAACAACCTCTAGGCCACTTGTATTTTTTATTTTATTTTTTAATTCTCATTCATTTTACATTGGTGTTTTCAGGAGTTTGGGGATTGAATGTGCGTATTTTTTTTAAAATGGTCCGTAGTGCATGGTCATAGAATTTTTAGTATTAACTACATGCCATCCCATGAGAGAGGGGGAATAGGTCTTAAAATTATATTGATTATGGAAACTTCATCAATTATCTTACCATTCAGACTATCTATAAAAACTCAGCCTACAACTCTGTAAAGGGTACACCAACAACAATGTTAGCGCATGGTTTTTAAAACCATGTGGCCCAACTATATGGTCATTCGAATTTTACTAAAAAAGTGAAAATAGCCTTTCCCATAAAAATCATAACCATATTTCTTGCTTTCTTTACCATCTCATGTGACTCTTCCTCTACCAACCATAGATATCTCTTCTGAATTCATTCTAGAACATCTCTCATCGATTTTGGTTGATTTTTTTTGGGTATACCTTAGTTTCTTTATATACATTTTCTATTTTTAACCCCTTCCTATGTTCCACCATACCACATTCCTTTTTCATGATATTAAATGTTACAGAATAGAATATCTTGGGAATATAGTGGGGGTTTTGATATTTTTTTCATGGATCTTTGGTTTGATGAGAATCTCTTTATTATATTCCTAGTGGTTTCTAGTGAAACTAAATATATCATATAAAATTTGAGGTTTGTGTATCTATGTAACCTATAATTTCCATTTACAAACATTTTTACTTATGAAATCATTAGTTATTATAAATGAAATATGATGGAAATTAATTAATCATGATTTTTTCATGTGGTTTATCATTTTATTCTTCTACTAGAATGAATTTCGGTTTCTAAAGGTTTTTTAATTTTAATGTGTCATTACACCTACAATCGGTTTTCCAATTTTCATAAATGATATTCTTAATTTTCAATTAAGTATTTAGAGGAGGGATTATAATAAAAGTGTTATTTCAAGGAGTGTACTTGTTTTTGGGATGTTATTGATTATCATGGGTGTTAATTGGACACTTTTATGATTTTATGGTTCACGATTAAACCTTGTTGGGTATGTAACTAGCAGACGGTTTCCCCATATTTATTTTTGATTCTATCTTGGGGTTGTTTCTAGTTATTCCATGAGAGTCTTGGGTTAAACTACATTTTTATGATAAAAAATTCTTTGCAGTATTCTCTGAGAGAGTCCTAGTGACCATCATATATCATAATTTTATGATTCTCTCATAATGACTATATTTCTATACGTACAACTTAAATGATATATTCTAAATCATGATCTTTTATGATGATGATATGGTTATTGTTATATCTTTTCCATATATATGTAAAAAAAATTATTCTTTCCTAAATAATGAAATATATATTGCTTATAAAAACAATGATATTATATAATATTTTTCAATGTGGAAAGGTATTTCAAAATAATTTTGAATCTATAATTTAATGTCATAATTATGAAATGTTTTATGTAGATTCATGGTGGAATGCTACATTTTTTTTCCTCTCACCATGAATATTCCATTGGGTTCATGTAAAATTTATTTTGTAGACTATTTCATTCCTTATTAAAATATGTAGCTATGGTGAATACGGGGCACAATTAATTTGGAACATGTGGAGCCTTCTGGCATCATTAGTGTTTTCAAAGTGTGATTCATCATACAATTCAGACATGGAATCATTTTTTATTGTTATATAAGTATCTCATTTATTATTTTATTATTTTGGTTATGTGATATTGATGAGTTATTTGTAATTATAATTTATATTAATATTATTTTTATTCATATATTTTTAATCTATTAAATTTATATATTGAACATTCAACTTAAATATTGGTTATCCATGATTTATGTAAGGGATCTATGTGTTTTTTCTTTGGATTGTGAGGATGAATTTATTTCCATAAGGTCATCCCTGACAGTTTTCTTTTTTCACTAGCCATCTTTAATTGGGAATGTGCTTTAGGCTCTATGGATAATTGGGTTGGGTGATGGGTTAGTTCATCCAAGGTTTGTTCTTTACGAGATTAGAGTACAATAATAAACCACTCCTAAACTTAATAGATATTAAATATCTAATAATTTAACACTAAAATCAACTAAAAATAGATATCATTATTTCAAATATATATAATGAAAAGACACCACGTGTTATAAATAAAAATCCATGATCACTTTTAAAATACATGAAAACAGATTTAAATAATTCTAATCAATAGAACCTGTTGATTTTACACTAATGTGGTACACTTACCAATAGCATGATCTAAGGGATATAAGATCCATTACCATTGAACTATATTGATAAAACATATTTTAATATATAACTACATACATATAATTATTTGATAGATGTTGTAATATTAACATATATCTCCAAGCATCGATTCAATCATCCTGATTTGTATGAAGACATTCTCCAAACATTTCTAAAATAACAATTCATAAGTAAAAAAATTCTTATTCCAAATATCCCTTTGATCATGCAGTATAAAAAGTAAATTACAATGATAAATATTACAAATTTTTTAAATTAAAATAATTAAAACGTTGAAGCTCTATGAAACATCCTTAAAAATAGAAGTGGAATCCCTCGCACATCTTTATTTTTATTAACTCATCGAAGTAACCTCCTTATCGAGTAATAATATTTCATTACCTATCGCATCAGTGTCCATTTAAAGATATTGGTCTAAGAAACTCAATTAAAAAATATTTAGTTCTTCGGGAATATTTGTATGAAAATAATTCAATGATATATCTGTCATTTTATTTTATTTAGAGTTACTTCATAGGGTTCAAAAAATTACATTAACCAAAATCCGCACACCAAAACATGTGATTTAAAAGTTATGCCTTCATGGAAAATATAACATAAAAACATCAATTATGTACAAGTTAAATAAGTTTCATGTTCTGATTTATGAAAATAATGTATATAAAATAATTAATCTGAAGAAAAAATGATAGGTTATGAATTGGTTATAAATAATTAATAATCAAAAGATAAATTCACCATAATTTAAATTTCATGATCAAATTAAATAAACATTGAATACATAATAGTAAAATGAAACATTGTAATAATAACAAAGTGAAATTTGAAAATTCATATATATATGTAATCAAAATAATATATGAAATTGTAAACTAAAAATCATATGTAGTATGGAGTATTCACATAATTTTAAATCAAATTAAGTAAAAGGTACCTTCTTGGAGAATACTATTGACATGTAAATCAATGAAAATTAAAATATTTCAAGGTTTAGTTCTAGAAGGTTATCAAGAAACATTATATAATTTAATTTTGAAGTTGATTACATGGATTGAATACCAAAATAGATCTATATAAATAATGAATTTACCCCTTCCATGTTCTGTTTTTATGAAGTTAAGATAATTGAAAAAAATAAAGAAAAAGAAAGTGATCACTTAACATTGATCAAATACTTTATTGGATTAATGAATTCTAATATTGAAGAACATAATATTTTGATTAATATATCTATTTAATGATGTTAAATTATAATAAATTTTAGTATAGTATATCAAATTACTATTTGATCACAATATAAATAGTGTACAATATTTACTTGTTTTCCCCATGAGTAATGTGATGTGGCCTTACATAAAAATTGTACCATACCTATTAATTATAATATGTTTTTTAGTAAAAACATTTTTCAAAAAATTGAGTTGGTGTTACATATTCCAAAATTGAGCATAAAAACATCCACATGCTATATATTCACCATTAGTTTGGAAATTTGTAACTAATATTACCTCATGTCAGACCAAGAAACTAAAGCATTCCAAAAAATTAATTATTTGAAAACAACACTTTTGATCTATGATTAAACTACTGAAATATATATCTAAATAACAATATAAAATAAACTAGGATATAAATGAATTAACAAATTTTTTGTTTAATGTTCTTTTAATGAAAAAATGGTCCATTTAATTTCATTAATATAGTTAAATTTTTGATTATATTTTAATATCACACACATGTATACAAATTATATAATGATTTTTTAAATATTTCTCTAGTAAACTGAATTTATTATCCTCCCTTAGTACATTTTTTAATAATTCAGTTTCCCAGATTCATTAAGATCAAGTTCACATGAGGTTCCCACTAAAGTACTTATATAATATGAATTATCAAAAACAAAAATTTTAACTATATCTATGACATAATTATGCTAGTGAAGATAAATTCTTCTGGTTTAATATATGAAAATAATGAAATTATATATTCAATTTCACCAGTCATTCTTTACCCAAATTGAAATTCATTTTTCCTATAAGATTTTACTCAAGTATATTCCTGGTTTAACCAGTAATATTTCATAAATAAAGGATTTCAAAATTATAATTTCATTAAAAATTCATGATAAAAACTAAAATATTTATAATTATTTAAAAAAATCATTTCTCAATAACTATATAATTTATCATAATAGTAATTCTATTCATTTTATGTTTCTAAAGATCCATAGTATGATTACAAACATGCCCTAGGAAACTACAATCATTTAATCCAAGATTTTCTTTAAAAAACTTCTTTATAAACATAACTAGTAATGACCACACAATATATATATATATATATTTGAAATATAGTATAATTTAAGTGAGATAAAATTATAAGAGAATAAAAAATTAATCTAGTATAACCACTAGAAAAAAATCAGTACATTCTATAAAATATTCTTAATTTTATGCCTTAGTAATAATCCACACCATATTCCAAAAAATTGTTCCATTCTAATCACACTTGTTTTCAATGTCCCATTTCACGCAATAAATATTATTCATATTATGTTTAACCAATGGAAAATCCATGTTTTATTTGAATTATTTAATCCCTTATTTCATAAAAATAATACACCTCTCTTTATGAAGCGTAACATATAGAATATTAAGTTGAAATTGGGATAATAATGGAAAGTTATGAAATTAATTGTATAAAAAACGTATATATATTATTGGTTGATTTACATCAGAATTTAATTTTTTATTGGAATGACTCTAGAATATTATTTTATTTTATTAAAAAATAAATTTTTATCCTCATATAGCATATGAGTATCTTCATTTGTACTTTCATTCAAGAATGGTATTATGTTTTTTATGTGGAATATAATCTAAAAGTAAATATAGCGGGTTTATGTAACACCCCAAGATTTTATGAAAAATATTCTTTTAATTTCATTAATGTGTTGTGTTTTATGATACACCGATATTACCTTACGCTATACGCAACACCGTATTAGCTTGCAGTATACACAACACTATTCTTGGATCGTGTTACACACAATTTTGATAATAGTTATTATACGCAACAGTGAGTATATATATATATATATATTCAATGTATAAATGAAATATCATTGGATTATGTTATACGAAACAACGAAGGATTCTTGCACAACACGCAACCCTGACTTGGCTTGCATTACACACAATCGCGACCGTCCTTGATAGCGTGTGTTGTACGCATACCAGGTTTTACTAAACAACGATATATTATTATAATATTATTATGAACTAGCCATTATGAATATTATTAACTAAATTTTGAATTTTATATAATTATTATTCATCTAACTAATTTTCTAGAACATGGTATAAGAACAAAAAAAAATTTCGGGTAAAATAAGTATTTTTCAAATAATTACAGTTTTGCGGCCTTTTGATGGCGCACCCACATTAAATCTAGTTTTGACATGTTTATAAGTTCAATTTGACAAAATAAAATTCTTCTTTGGAATCATGAAATAAAAATTTACTTTGGATAAATTTTTCATATTATTCTGATAACATTCATATTTTAATGAATAGTAAAAACACGCTATATTTTAATTAAAAACAATTTTTTTCATCGTAATAATTTATATGGTTAAATTATAATATTTAGTGGTTTTAAAGTATAAATAGAATATATTTTTACCATTTAATATAATTTATGTCATTACCATTGATTTTACATTGAATTCGTAGGTTAAATCATTTCAATCTTTTGCAATGTTTTAAACAAAAACCTGTTTTCATTCGACAACGGGATTAATTATAATTTAATTTCTGCAACTTCTCTGTGTTGAATTTAAGAAAATGGATTCCATATTTGCAATCAGTGGGTCAAAATTATTTTAATAGGCTACTTTTTATTTTTAGTAATTATGAATAGTAACTATGGTAAAATTTATTTACCATAGTTAAAGGTAAATCGGGTAATTAAGGGTAAATATAATATTAAAAAATTACCCTAACATATGCCAAAATTTCATTGGATGGATAAATGTAGACCCATATAACCTAAGGGTCGGATTAGATTCAATTTTTTGGACTTTTGACCATGAAAATAATTTATTTATTATTAAAACCAACGAAAGTGACAACATGTCACTCTCTTAAATTTTATATGTATAATAATTTTAATTTAGTGATAAACATCATAAAACATCGAAAATGAATAGTCTTCAGAAATCTAATAAAATTATATACATCATGATAATTTATTTAGAATTTTTGGGATTAAATAATTGTCATTAATAGTGATACATTAATGATGCAGAAATTATTTATTTAGTGAAAACTCAATAATATAGTTTTTATTAAAATAGTAATACATATCAAAAGGCCAAAAAATATGAAAAAAACTTATTATTAGTGTATATATAAACCCTAATCATCCACTAGACGAAATTTTGACCATTTTTATCCTTATTAAGGCAATTATGACACTTATATTATTTTATTTTAAATGATGCCAAAGTTGTCACCTTCATAATTTAATAAATAAAACAATTTAAATATTGTGATTTTAAGATGATAAATTCAGGTAAAAGTATTATTGTGAAAGGTAATAGATTTATATTCATCATAGGAATTTATTTTTAATTTTTATGCAACAAATCAGTATATTAAATAATAATACAAAAATGATGTAGTAATTATTTTATTAAGAGATAAACCAAATAAATGGTTTTAAAAATAATAAAATAAATATTATATGAACTATTTAATGTAATAAAATAATTTTATAGATACATATGAACTTTTATAAATCTATTAAAGCTTTTAGTTAGAACATATCTTCTGTATATATTTTATTTAAATTCAAATAAATGAATAGTTTCAAAATTATCACTATTGTTATTTTATAAAAATAACATATTATAAAAGTGTTTAAAAATCAAAAAATTATTTAAAAATTATAAATTTATATTTATATGGTCTATAATGTTATAAAGTAAACAATTATGGAAAATTCACAACAAATAAGTAATTATTTGTCATAATTTAAAATTTAGAATTTTATTACCACAAATAAACTTAAATAGATTAAATAAGGATAAATCAAAATGATAAGGTTTAAAATAAGATCCAAACATGTCTAAATTTGATTGATTGACTATATTACAATCCTATCTCATCTAATATTCTAATATGAGTCATTTTTGGATGTTTTTAAGTAGGTCTAGATTTATAATAAATTAATATTTTTAAGAATTCCAAAGGTGCCCCTCTCCTCCCTTATAAAAGGGCACCCCCTCCCTCTCTTCCACACACCACTTTGAGCCTTCATGCTCGGCCAAAACCAGACCAATTATTTTCTTCACTTCCCTAGAAACATCCTAGAGGTCCTGGTCTTCTTCAAAGACCAATTTTAGTGCCCTAAGAGGAGGTCTCAAAGAGGCGCTTCAAAGAAGAGGTAATTTCTGTTACCGATTCTTTCACCTTTATTTTTTCTTCCACTTCTTCTTCTTAGGTTGTTTCATTATGAAGTAATTACATTATTATCACTAATATACTAATATGTCATTATAAGTATGAAACTACCCTATTTCACCATCTATCCATCCTATGGGAAACGAAATCACCGCGCGTGCGTACGTACGGAATACCGTCTCCACGCAGTTGTGTAATCTATTTTCAACCACCACCTTACTTGGATGGGTATAATGGTGTAAATAATAACTAAATATTATTATTGTAAAGTGATATTTATTCTGTAATAGTATACATACACTCCAATAAAATTCCACGATCATGGGAACGATATCATCGCTCGTGCGTACGTACGGAATACCGTCTCCACGACGCGATGAGATTCATTCTCCATGTTAACCATTCATTAATTATTATAAAGTACATATAATAAGTAATCATGAAATATATGACATAATAATGATACTGGATTTATGTGTATATATATGTATGTCATCTACTTAATTCCATTCAACTCAATAAGGAAACGAAAACAGCGTTCATGGGTACGTACGACCTACCGTCTCCATGAACGTTGTATTTCATTCCATTTACTGATTTATTATATATATGTTTATTATGAATATATATTATATATAAATAATGTTTTATATTCTGGAATTATGTGATCATGATCTAAGTAATCATATGAATAATTACAAGTCAAAACACGGACGACAAATGAAACTATTTTACCCAAAACGCTCTTTAACATGGAATTTACAAAAGAACGGGTAATATAAAGTCATAAGTGAACCATATATGATATCATAACAATGAGTATGATTCTGTAATAAGTCAATGACATTATTTAAATCATTATAGAGGAGGTTCGGACACTTACGAAGCAAATCAGACCTAAGGTAAGGGATAATTTTGCAAATCTAATTTTTATCCGAGATTGCTTATTCGTAAGTATTTACTGGGGTTATTTCTATCATCCATGTGCATGTTTTATAGAAGTGTTTTCATGTATATATGAAGTCCTTTTTACCCATTTTTACTTTTACTACATGGTATGTAAGTAATCTTTCTTTTGTTTACGTTATGAGGTACTTTTTTTACTTTTCCGACAAAAGTACAAAAAGAATGTTTTTTTAACTTATACGACACGAACAGATTTTTACAGTTTTATAAACCCTTATTTTTAATGAAGCTTCCTCCAAAATATTTCATGATTATTTTCAACAAAATCCTTTTCTTTTAAAATTACATGACATTTTGTAACAATAGAATGATTTTGAAGAAGAAAGGATATTTTCCTCAAGAATTCTTTTCAAGTGTTTTATCAAAACCATTTTCCATCTAAGATGACATTATTTCATATGTGTATTTTTCAAGTATAATGTCTCTATGATTTACATGGTTTAACTTTTCTTATTATAAAATCCAATTCTTTTATATGGATTATGTGATGATGGGATGATTTTTATGAAACCCATTTTATTTATTTGGTTATTATGAATGATGTATGTTTATTTTTTGGCACAAGTAAGAATGATGTATTATGACATGGGTGGGACCTATATCTCCCTCCAATGCATTGGGTAAATATTTTATATCTCATGAGATAGACATGGCTGGAACGGAAAGTTAAACCGGTTCAGTAAAACAGGACTGAAACGAGGAGTGAACTCGGTTCATAAATGGACTTTGTCCACTAAGATAGTCTTGGCAATGAGTCTTGACTAATAAGAAATTATTCTCTATGATTATGTGTGTATGCCACAAAGTTTCATGTTTTATGTTATGATTATTGGGACTACATTTCACTGCTATGATTTATCCCATGTAATGAAATTATGATTTCTTTTGCAGGTAAAGATTTCCAAAAGTTATGTTCATATGTATATGATGTGATTGATATTTCTTTTGTTTACCCTTACTGAGAAATTGAGCTCACCCTTTTCCGTTTTCTTTTACCCATGATATAAAGAAAGGTTTTAGGTAAAAAAAGGAATATCTTTATGGGAGATGTTGAAGATCTTTCGCAACGATTCGAAGATTATATTCCGAGTTTCCAAAGACACTAAACTATTAAGATCCTTGTGTGTGTTTTTTTGTTATGTACTAAGTATTCCGCAAAAGTAATGTAATGTCCATGCACGTTAAGCTTCAGGTCTCTACTGTTGGTATTAGAGGAAAGGTTTAGTCAACCTTTGGAAGCTAGGATGCGAAAACGTTAGTGATATCCCTAGAGATATTTCTAAGGCATATCTAGGGATGTCCCTAAGGATAAGTATACATATAGGATATTGTCCTAGAACTATGGTAACGATCTTAGAATTTAACCTAAGATATTAGATATTGAAGTTAATCACCCTTTGTTATGATTTTTTCCTCTCACACTATTCTTTTTGGGTTTTAGAAAATGGCTGGAAACAGGAAGATTCGTGATAATGGAGGATATAGCGGATAATGGAATGATGTTCTTCATGAGAAACCAAATGAAACGGGATTTGGAAGTCCAGACATCGTTATTATACGTAATCAGAAATCTCATAATATGATCAATAATCTCAACTATAGTAAGTTTCCCGACTCAGATAATAAGAGAAAGATGGAGTTTCATGATGATCATAGAGGAAAGAAAGTTCAATTTCCCTCATGTCAATCATGTGGGAAGAGGCCTCGGGGAGATTGTTTCAAGGGAACTGGAAGATGCTTTAGGTGTGGAAAAGAAGGACACAAAGCCAGTAAGTGCAAAGTAAAAGGTTCAGTTAACACCATGGATGAGGATAATGGTATTGCTACGACATGAACAATGGTTAAATGTTTTAAATGTGGAATGTATGGGAATTATGCAAACCAATGCCCTAAGGGAAAGTCTCATGAAGGGAATCAGTACGGTAATATGGGAAGTATTTAGGTTGATGATGATGAAGAGACTACAAAAGATATGTGAGATGAAAGAATTGTTGAATCTCGGTCAATGGTTTAAGAAGGTAGTGGAATGATTACATGTTTATCAAGTGTAATGTTGTATAATTAATCTCATGGTACTATGGAATAAAGAGACATCTAAGGATTGTTACACTATTGTCTTTCCTATGTTTTGAAAGTGTATGATTAATGGTACTAGTAACCATGAAATGTTATTCAGATATTTTTAGAAAGTAGATGATATGCTCATAATGAAGGGATAGGAAGAAAATTTAAATTTTGATAGTATTCATGAGATCCTGACTGATATAAGGAGAAGGTTATATCATGGTTTGAGTATATAGAATTTTTGGATTTTGGTATGTGGAAAGAGTTAACTTTTGACAGCATTCATGTTTTCACTAAGAGTCAATGGGTATTCATTTTTCAAGAGAATACATGATTAAGGCCTTCGAATGTTTGGAATGTGACCAACAAGACATATCTTATGAAATATGGGGATCAACGATGGAATTAACATGCTTGTTATATGAAATCTATGGTAATCGTTTTCACTATAATATGAGAGTGGACTGCAGTATTATGGATAAGCCTAATGATTGGAATGGATTATTTTGGACATAAGTTAGTATTGTTTAAGGATAGAATTTTTTTTCGATATTATTTATGGGATGTTATAGTAATGTAGTTTTAGAAAAAGGACATCCTACAGGACGGGTGACAGCCCATCGCGTCGGACAAGACTATGGGAATGGAACCCACAACGGAAGTGCGACTGGCCTTTATTGCCTACCACAAGCCTACTAGAAGTCCCTGGTCAGTAGAAACTAGTTTTATTTGATTAAGCGATATGATATATGAAGTATAAGTTCATTTTTGGTACCATATACAATTAATCTAACCATAAGATAGACTTATAAATTTTTCTAACCTTTTGTTTGAATGAGATGGAATGACCCATCATTCTATCACATGATCTGCTAACACATCACGAATAACAAATTCAACTTCATTTCTTTAACGGATGAAGTGGAAATTGTTCAATTCACGAACAACAGTGAGATTGAACCAAAATAATGCAAGTATTTCTTTTAATTCATCAACTTTAGGGAAATGTTCTTGAAAACCAAAAATGTTGTCCTAGTTCCCTTTTATCCGATGAATTAGATGGTACCATAGATCATCAGAAATAAATAGCTTTGTGGTTGTTGGTTTTTTCATAGCCATGTTCTCTACCACTCTCCATCAGGACATGATTGTTAGATTTTTCTTCCATATCCATATTTTCACCTTTGTTCTCCTACGTGGAAAACCAGTGATGAGTTAATTTGGGTAACCGTTACATTTCATACTTTATTTTTTAAAGCCATGTTTTGGTATTCCTTTTTACGATGTGGGTTTCTATTAAACAAACTTTTCAGTAGTAAACCCTTTATAACCCCGACAAATTTCGAGGGTGAAATTTATTTTAAGGGGGTAGAATGTAACACCCCAAGATTTTATGAAAAATATTCTTTTAATTTCATTAATGTCTTGTGTTTTATGATACACCGAGATTACCTTGCGCTATACGCAACACCGTATTAGCTTGCAGTATACACAACACTATTCTTGGATCGTGTTACACACAATTTTGATAATAGTTATTCTACGCAACATTGAGTATATATATATATATATATATATATATTCAATGTATAAATGAAATATCGTTGGATTATGTTATAAGAAACAATGAAGGATTCTTGCACAACACGCAACCCTGACTTGGCTTGCATTACACGCAATCGCGACTTTCCTCGATAGCGTGTGTTGTACACAATAACAGGTTTTACTAAACAACGATATATTATTATAATATTATTATGATCTAGCTTTTATGAATAGTATTAAATAAATTTTGAATTTTATAACATTATTATTCATCTTACGAATTTTCTAGAACATGGTATAAGAACAAAATAAATTTTTCGGGTAAAATAAGTATTTTTCAAAAAATGCAGTTTTGCCACCTTTTGATGGTGCACCCACATTAAATCTAGTTTTTTACATGTTTCTAAGTTTAATTTGACAAAATAAAATTCTTCTTTGGAATCATGATATAAAAATTTACTTTGGATAAAATTTTCATATTATTCTGATAACTTTCATATTTTAATGAATAGTAAAAACACGCTATATTTTAATTAAAAACAACTTTTTTCATCGTAATAATTTATATGGTTAAATTATAATATTGAGTGGTTTTATATTAGAAATAGAATATATTTTTAACATTTAATATAATGTATGTCATTATCATTGATTTTACATTGAATTCGTAGGTTAAATCAATTCAATCTTTTGCAATGTTTTAAACAAAAACCCATTTTCATTCGACAACGGGATTAATTTTAATTTAATTTCTGCAACTTATTTGTATTGAATTTAAAAAAAATGGATTAAATATTTGCAATCAGTTGGTCCAAATTATGTTAATAGGCTACTTTTTATTTTTGGGAATTATGAATAGTAACTATGGTAAATTTTATTACCATAGTTAAAGATAAATCGGGTAATTAAGGGTAAATATAATATTATAAAATTACCCTAACACATTCCAAAATTCTATTGGATGGATAAAAGTATAACAATATAACCTAAGGGTCGGATTATATTCATTTTTTGGACTTTTGACCATGAAAATAATTTAATTATTATTAAAACCAAAGAAAGTTACAACATGTCACTCTCTTAAATATTATAAGTATAATAATTTTAATTTAGTGATAAACATCATAAAACTTCAAAAATTAATAGTATCCAGAAATATAATAAAATTATCTACATAATGTTAATTTATTTACAATTTTTGGGATTAAATAATTGTCATTAATAGTGATACATTAATGATGCAGAAATTATTTATTTAGTGAAAAATAAATAATATATTTTTTATTGAAATAGTAATACATATCAAAAGGACCAAAAATCTGAAAAAAACATATTATTATTGTATATATAAACCCTAATCATCCAATGGCCGAATTTTTGACCATTTGGATCCTTATTAAGGCAATTATGACACTTATATTATTTTATTTTAATTGATGCAAAGTTGTCACCTTCAAAATTTAATAAATATAACAATTCAAATATTGTTATTTTAAGATGATAAATTCGAGTAAAAGTATTATTGTTAAAGGTAATAGATTTATATTCATCATAGGATATTAATTTTCATTTTTATGAAACAAATCAGTATATTAATTAATTATACAAAAATGATGTAGTAATTATTTTACTAAGAGATAAACCAAATAAATGGTTTTTAAAAATAATAAAATAAATATTATATGAATTATATAATGTGATCCACTAATATTATAGATACACATTACCTTTTATTAATCTATTAAATCTTTTATTTCGAACATATCTTCTGTATATATTTTATTTAAATTCAAATAAATGAGCATTGTCAAAATTGACACTATTGTTATTTTATAAAAATAACATATTATAAAATTGTTTAAAAATCACAAAAATATTTAAAAATTATAAATTTAAATTTATATGGTCTATAAGGTTATAAAGTAAAATATTATGGAAAATTAACAACAAATAAGTAATTATTTGTTATAATTTAAAATTTATAATTTTATTACCACAAATAAACTTAAATAGATTAAATTAGGATAAATCAAAATGATAAGGTTTAAAATAAGATCCAAACATGTAAAATTTGATTGTTTGATGATATTACAACCCTATATCATCTAATCTTTGAATATGAGTCATTTTTGGAGGTTTTTAAGTGGGTATATATTTATTATAAATTAATATTTTTAATAATTCCAATGGTGCCCCTCTCCTCCCTTATAAAAGGGCACCTCCTCTCTCTCTCCCACACACCAATTTGAGCCTTCATGCTCGGCCAAACCCTGCCCAATTATCTTCTCCACTTCCCTAGAAACATCCTAGAGGTACTGGTCTTCTTCAAAGACCAATTTTAGTGCCCTAAGAGAAGGTCTTAAAGAGGCGCTTCAAAGAAGAGGTAATTTTCATGACCGATTCTTTCACCTTTATTTCTTCTTCCACTTCTTCTTCTTAGGTTGTTTAATTATGAATCAATAACATCAGTATCACTCATATACTAATATGTTATTATAAGTATGAAACAACCATATTTCACCATTTATCCATCCTATGGAAAACGAAATCACCGCGCGTGCGTATGTACGGAATACCATCTCCACGCCGTGGTGTAATCTATTTTCCACCACCAACTTACTTGGATGGGTATAATGGTGTAAATAATAAATATATATGATTATTGTAATGTGATATTGATTCTGTAATAGTATACATACACTCCAATAAAATTCCACGATCATGGGAACGATATCATCACTCGTGCGTACGTACGGAATACTGTCTCCACGACGCGATGAGATTCATTCTCCACATTAACCATTCATGAATTATTATAAAGTATATATAATAAGTAATCATGAAATATATGAAATAATAGTGATACTGGATTTATGTGTATATATATGTATGTCGTCTACTTAATTCCATTCAACTCAATAAGGAAACGAAAACAGCATTCATGCGTACGTATGGCCTACCGTCTCCATGAAACGATTTTACCCAAAACGCTTTTTATCATGGAATTTACAAAAGAACGGGTAATATAAAGTCATAAGTGAACCATATATGATATCATAACAATGAGTATGATTCTGTAATAAGTCAATGACATTATTTAAATCATTATACAGGAGGTTCGGACACTTAAGAAGAAAATTGTACCTAAGGTAAGGGATAATTTTGCAAATCTCATTTTTATCCGAAATTGCTTATTCGTAAGTATTTACTGTGGTTATTTCTATCATCCATGTCCATGTTTTATAAAAGATTTTTAATGTATGTATTCATTCCTTTTTAAACATTTTTTACTTTTACTACATGGTATGTAAGGAATCTTTCTTTCGTTTACCTTACGAGGTACTTTTTTGACTTTTCCGGCAAATGTACGAAAATAATGTTTTTTTAACTTATAAGGCATGAACGGATTTTTACGGTTTTATAAAGCCTTATTTTAATGAAGCTTCCTCCATAATATTACATGACTATTTTCAACAAAATCCTTTTATTTTAAAATTACATGAAATTTTGTAAAAAGAGAATGATTTTGAAGAAGAAAGGATATTTTCCTCAAGAAATCATTTCAAGTGTTTTATCAAAACCATTTTCCATCTAAGATGACATTATTTTATATGTGCATGTTTCAAGTATAATGTCTCTATGATTTACATGGTATCACTTTTCTTATTATTAAATCCATTTCTTTTATATGGATTATGTGATGATGGGATGATATTTATGAAAACCATTTTATTTATTGGGTTGTTATGAATGATGTATATTTATTTTGTGGCAGAAGGAAAAATGATTTAATTATGAGATGGGTGGGACCTATATCTCCCTCCAATGAATTGGGTAAAAATTTTATATCTCATGATATAGACATCGCTGGAACGACATGTTAAACCGGTTCAGTAAAACAGGACTGAAACGGGGAGTGAACTCAGTTCAGAAATGGACTTTGTCCCCTAAGATAGTCTTGGAAATGAGTCTTGACTAATAAGAAATTATTCTTTATGATTATGTGTGTATGCCACAAAGTTTCATGTTTTTAGTTATGATAATTGGGATTACATTTCACTGTTATGATTTATCACATGTTATGAAATTATGATTTCTTTTGCAGGTTAAGATTTCAAAAAGTTATGTTCTTATGTATATGATGTGATTGATATTTTTTTTGTTTACCCTTACTGAGCATTTGAGATCACCCTTTTATGTTTTCTTTTCACCAGGATATAAAGAAAGGTTTTAGGTAAAAAAAATAGGAAGATATTTATAGGAGATGTTGAAGATCTTTCACCACGATTAGAAGATTATATTCCGAGTTTTCAAAGACACTAAACTATTATGATCCATGTGTGTGTTTTTTTGTTATGTACTAAGTATTACGCAAAAGTAATGTAATGTCTATGTACGTTAAGCTTCGGGTCTCTACAGTTTACAAAACAAAATCTACATTACAATCATAATCTATATATTTTATCATCATATAAGGATTAGTTATATCAAACATTTCGTGTACTATATATTCAATGAAATTTATATTTTTGTTGAAAACATGATAATCTCCATTGTGTTGGAGTAATTGATAAGAACACCATAATAAAAATTCCAATAATATTTATGAATATTATCTATGTAATTCATGATGAATAATTTATATATGAAACTAAAATGTTACTATGTTTCAGCTTACATGGATTTTTCAATTCATGAGGTTTTAAATTTAAAAATATTTGAAGTAAAACATGATTTATTATGTAATAGTCATTCCTAATAGATTCACCAAAAAATACATAATTAAATAATTTTCACATATATTACACTTGGAAAATAAATCGTGTTTTTTATTCATCCTTTTAACTATATAATTATGTTGTAGATTTCTTGGTGTTGAAATGTTAATTGTAATTATTTTTTCACTAAAATTTGTTTTATCTGAAAATTAAAAAAAAATCCACCATTATCATTTAATATTGAGTTAATAATTTTTCTTTATCATTTTGAAAAATAATTATAACGCAATTTAAGTAAAAAATTTTAATCTATTTAAATATAAAAAAATAAACCCATGTATATTTGGTATAATCATAAACAATGACAATTAAATACTATTTTCATATGATAATTGTGGTTCTCATATGTCCAAAAATATCCATGTGAACTAAATATAAAGGATTCAATCTTAGGAATTTTCTATAGGTATCAATACAAGTATTATTTTTCTTATCGTATTGTTAGGTTTATAAGATCTTGTATAATTAATCATAAATTCCACTATAACCTTTATAAGTACACTCCTATAATTTTTAGCTTGTATCCAAACATTGTAGGGTCCATACCTTATTTTCAAAAATTAAAGGCCCATCCTTAGTAACATATAAATAATAAATGTTATGAAAATAATTTTTATCTTTGTGAATATTATATAAATTATAAGGAAAATCATCAGAAAATATGTGAACTCATTATAGACATGTGAGAATACATATTTCATTTAAAATGATCATGAAGTAACCATGTAACACATTTGAGTTATGAAAAAAATATTTCGGGAAATTCTTAAAGTATAGAGAACATCCATCTTTAGAGTCTCACATAGAGAAAACATCACCAATATTAAAATTATAACACTACGAGATTCCTTTAAAAGAGACATGACACCATTTATTTTTATATATGTTCTATATGTTATAATTATTTCCAATCAGTTTTTGAGAATATTCACAATACATGAAACCTTAAATTATTTCAATTGGTGTTAGTCATTTTCTAAAAAAAATACGATTAAATGTTTTTTACGGAAAAATTATTGGGTTTGGAAATATTATAAAATAAATATGTTAATATAATAACCAAACTATTTATTACACATTAAAAAATGTTTTTTAAATAATATTACACTTAATATAACCAGGATGATTGAGAGGTATAGTGTATTAAGAAAATTTGGGACATTATATAACAACTTAAAACATGAAATAAATTAAATTATTGAATAATTACTTGAAATGAACATAACAACACATCGATATTAAAACATTGTGGGATATCCTAGGGTCATACATAAAAAGGGTGAGATCTAAAGCCTTGTATAGAAATAAACAAGGAGTAACATGAAAGAAGATAATATATGTTAGAAACTTGGCATATCAACAGATCATAAGGGGAAAATGACTAAAAAACATGATGTATAATGATAATAATAACTAGGGACATTTTAGAACAACATAAAATGTGAAATAAGAATGATTTAAGGCTCTTTGCACATGCAACACCATTAGACATGGTTCGTTTCAAATGGAAGAGAATGAGAAAAGGCCCACTGAACATGGGGGATCATGTAATGACCCAATGATTTATCAAAGTAAATTAATTTCCATTAATTATTTCATATAATCACATTAAATCTAAATATAATTAATTAATAACTTCTAGGATACCATTAAACATTAGTTTGTCACATCTGTGATTTGAGTTTTGAAAATATGACATACGTGGTTAGTATCAGTAAGTTATTCAAATTCTAATATGAAGAACATAATTTTTTGGTGAATTGTAAAAAAACCCTTATGAATAGTAATTTTACCCTTATGAATATTGACAAAACTGAATGAATAGAAACCTTACCTGTGATATTATATAAATAGGATTCAAGTGGTAGTACGATATACCTTTATCTTGGAATAAGAAAATAAATGTTTTAACATTGTCATTTTTCAATTAAATTGTGATTTTAATTTAAAATTAAATTAATCATATTTAGAAAATTATTTTAGAAAAATGGATTTTCATTTTTTGATTCTACAACTCAAATAATAGATAGGGTTAATTTTTGGGATTTTCTAAAATACATGATTTTTTGATGAATAGTACAATACGATAGTTTACAATTAATGTAAAATAATGGGTTTATTGAGTAATAGATGACGATATTATAATGTAATCCCAATTGGTTCATACACACATGCACTTATTACTCTTTCTGTTCCTCAAATCATAACTATTTCTTTAATTTATGGAAAATAATAAACTAAGTAATTAAATATTTTAAAAAAGCTCATCCCCTCCACTATAAAAACCACCCACATAAAGCCTTGTTCCTTACTTATATTATTCCCAAATATATAACCAATATCCTTCAACACATCCAAAATCCATTTTTCCTCTCATAGGACAAAAATCTCTCTCTTTAAGAGGTTCTCAAAGAAGATAAACTCAAGAGGTAAATTCTTCTTTCCAATTATTTTATTTACTTTCAATTTCATGTTATTTCCTTAAATCTCTCCAACCCATCCTCAAACACATGGTTTTGTAACTCTAGTATCATTAATATTATATTATATATTGATAATAATGGATGAATATATCATCCATCCCCCTTCTCCTCTTATTAATATTTTATACTGGAAAACATGTTTCGTGGGGTGTTAAATAATCACCTTCAAGAACAACATGTTTTCATTTTCCATTATTGTCTTCAATTATGGCCACAAAACCATTTTTATGGTTGAACCAGACAATTAAATATTTATTTATTACATGTGATTTTCTTGAATTCTTTTTTCTCACATTATGTAAAATAATAATACAAAACAAATTAATTGCGAGGAAAATCGCCAAAAAAAATTCAAGTGTTTATCATTAATGTAATATATAATGATTCTACGTCACTTGAAATAAAAAAAAAATGGGTATTATAACCATGTAATATCCTATATTTTCACTACATTCATATAACATCAATTCTGTACAACCAATTTCATGTCACATGTCTATCTGTTCATGAAAATAAGTTAATCTATCAAAAAAACCAAAAAAACCAATGGACATGAACCGTGAAATTGACCCACTTAACCCATCAAAAAAAGTAATGAATGAACATAAAATGGTTATAAAAAATATTTTACATATATAATTGGTTCTGGAATAATTAATTTATAATCCTAATTTGTTTATTTAGACTAGTAATAACAAGTGGAGAACAACAATTGAATTATGGTAAGGGATCATATATATTTCACTTTTATCCAATATTGTCCTCTATGTTATTCCATTTTATGTGTAATTACTAGTGATGTGGTATGATTAATAACCTACCCCATACATTCCTAATTTTATTTAAATAATTATAAATCCTATTAACTCTCATTAATTTCTCTTAAGTACACATGATTCCATACTGATATTCCGTAAGGGATTCAACATGTTCCTCCTTTATTTCTTCAGGTTTCCTTATAATTATTTTTACATAAATGAGGTTATATATTATTATTATTTTCACATAAAAATGCATTTTGAATGCTCAAATAACTCATAACAATTTCCATTAATTATTATCTTTTGGGTATATTTATTTTTTTAAGTAATTCTATCCTCAATGCTTCTCAATAAGCAAACCTGTTTTGAGGGAGCTTCACGATTTATTTCGTGAATTCAAGTGCACACTATTTTTTGTTTCAATCTACCATTTCCTTTAAAAAAATGTCTTATTATTATGAAAACCTTTATGGTTCACTCATTGTTTTTTATAATGTATTGTTCCCTTTTATATTTTAATAACACTATTGTATTTTCCTTAAAACCTCTAAATATGTTTTCATGCCAAAATTTCAGGAAGAAATTCTTTATATTTTTTCTATTATACATGAAATCACTCACCATGATGAATATATTTATCCCATTATTAATTTCCATGTATAATTTTTTCCCCTATTTCAGGGACACTTTTCTGTTACACTATCTTTTATGCTTTGTGTCATGATTTTGGTACCTATTATTTCCATGGATTATTATTATGATTATGTTATAATTATTATGTATGATTTTTTATGTGGAAAAAGTATTCATTAAATGATAATATGGGTGAACCAAGATATATTTCCAATTCATTGGGTAATTTTAAGACTCACATGATGTTATGTGCGATGGTCTTGGAAGATAGCCTCAGATTGTGCTACAATGTGAAACAATCTTAGCAGATTGCCTTAACTCGTACTAAAGTCATGTTTCAAGTTTTTACCAAATGATTATGAATCCATGTTTATATGTTTTGATTCCATATGTTACATTCATTTTTATAACATCATGTGATGCCTTCTAACACATGTACTAAAGATTTATCCTTTTGTTGATTCACTTACTATTCTATTTAGCTCATCCCTTATTTCATGTCTTCCCCAGCGTACTCTAAGATGATGTATGAAAAAATGGAGGTTATGGGATCTTTATGAAGACTAAATAAATAAATTTTATGTTTAGTTCCATGTTTTCAGTTTTTTGTACCTATACTTCTAAGACACTAAACATTACGATCATTGTCTTGTGCTCTGATGTATAATTATGCTTAAAATCATGTAATATTATATGTAAAATTAAAGGATGGCTATAGTTGTTATAAGATGAAGGTTTAGTTGTTTTTGGAGAGTAGGAATGGATAAACATAGTGATAACATTATCTGAAGACTAAGTATAAGAGAATATTCTTGAATTTTTGTATGTAAAGAGTAAGTTGTTCATTATGAAAATACACCCATTTATAGATACAAATAGGTACAGGTGGATCTGGTATAGATGTACCTAGGAGTGCAAACTCCAACAAGAAGTTTCGGGCCAGACTTGGGGTATACTGGTATACAAAAACGGGTCTTCTTGCACTCTTTTTATGACACTCCCAAAATATTTTCTTTCGTAAATTCATGAGCATAGTACAAACAATTATTAAGGAAATAAAAAATAAAATGAGAATATAAGTAACAAAATAGATCAATGATAACCAAGATTTAAACCTAAGGAATCTTAAGATATTATATACTTCCCCATTACATGTTTATCCTATTATGTTCAAAAGAAGTATTTTTCTCAATAGATAAGTATTCAAGACATCTAATTTTATGTTATTTTTTGTGTTAATGGAGGGAAATAGAAGAACATGTTCCATCAATCACTGTGAGAGGGAATGTGAATATTTCCTTAATGATATTCCTGATAAGATGGGAAGAAGTTCTCAAATAATCATGACTGTACTTGCTCAAATGGATCAAGTTATGAATAATAACTTGACTCATGTGAAAATCCCACTTCTTCTATACAAATAGAGAGTTGTTATAGAACCCTTCATGTGGTAAAGGCCTCCCCTGTTGAGTGTATCTTCTGATCCCCTCCTTGTAGAACAGTGGATTAACTCCATTGAATATATATTCTCCATCATCTAATGCTCAGAAGAAGAGAATATTGTATTAGAGGTCTATCATTTTAATAGGGAACCTGATTAGTGGGGGAAACTGATCAAGAATACAATGTCCTAAGAGAAGATTGATTCCATGGATTGAGAGGAATTCAAGAGGTTGTTGTTCAATGAATATTTTCCTTCGCACCCTCCCTCTCATTATTAAAGAGAGTTCCTAAGTCTCAAGAAGAAGTAATATGGGTCTATCAGGGAATATGAAGAAAAAATTACAAGGCTTTCAAGGTAGGCCACTGACATTTCCATGAACACCGAAATTAAGGTGGATCACATCATTTGCAGAGTAAAGTCAACTCTACTAAATGCATTGGTGATTCCATATTTGATATTTATGAGGATATTGTGTGTTTTTCCCTAAATGTTGAAATGGATATTGGAGACTTTCAGTGGTATCGTCGGTCTATTGAAAATAGTGAAAAATTGAGAAAACGTTTAGTGGTTAAACAAACAAATCCCATTATAGAATGAAGCCCGAATATACCACCTCTAAAAGCTGTGTGAAGAAGCATCTTGGGAACTATCTTAAAATAACCATGAATTTCTTCAAATGATGAAGAATTTGACATTTGGCTATAAAATTATAAAAGGATATAATAAATTCAACTATTTTGGAAGAAGAAAGGATTGTTCAGATCAACTCTCATCCAGTGGTACCATGTTACAACTCCAAGGAGAATGTTCATTTTGCAAACGATTGCTCAATTCCAAGGGTTGTCCTTGGAAACCAACAATAACCTCGAGGTGAAAAAGGAAGGTATTATACTATCACAACTATGGAGGAGGAGATGAACAACCATGTGGTGACAGGTACACAAGTTATTCATTCAAGAATAGATAACGAACTATTAGATTATGGTTTTACAGATTCATTAATATCATGCAAGTTTAGTGGAACTATTCAAACACAACCTCAAATTTTAGAGGAAAAGTTATCTGTGAGAATAAAGAATGGGGAAATTATTGTGTCTATGGTTTATAACTCCTCCCTGATTAATGTTTGTGGACTGAACCTCCCAAAAAATCTTGTCATAATTTATTTAGTGGAGTTCGATGCTATTCTGGGCATGAATTGGATATATTTATACAAATACAACATCAACTGTCGAGAAAGGGAGGTCACTCTTTACATCCTAAAGCATCCTTTTATTCCTTAAAACTATAAGGATGAAGATGAATATCATTTAGATTCCTTTTCTGAAGTGTGGATATTAATTTCTTATGAAAAAAAATGTATAGCTACAATGACTTGGTCAAAGGAGAGAATCATGCATAAAGACATGCCCATTATGAGGGATTACACTAATGTATTCCTTGAAGATTTTTCTGGTCTTCCTCCTGACCTTGAAGATTATTTGTTAGTTTAACATATTCCAATATCTCTACCTATATTAATGAATCCTTAAAGAATGGACATCGTAGAGTTGTAAGAGTTGAAGGAGTAGTTAAAAGAGAATCTGGCCAAGGGTTTTATATGCATGAGTGCTTCACCATTGACTTTGTCAGTCCACTTTATCAAGAAGAATGATTTATCAATGGGCCTATGCATTTATTATTGTGATCTCAATAAAATCATGATAAAGTACACGTATCCCCTTCATTGTATAGATGAATTGTTAGAGAAGCTTCCTGGGGGTCATTACATCTCTTAAGTGGACCTTCGGTCAGGATAACACTAATTAAAGGTGAATAAGGAAGTTATTTCAAAGTCTGACTTTCGTATTAGGTATGGAAATGATGATTTCACAGTGATTACATTAAGACTCACAAGTGCTCCATCAATTTTCCTAGATTTAATGAATAGAGTCATTAAATAATACCTCGAAAAATTTGTTGTCATCTTTATTAATAATGTTCTAATACAATTCTAGAGGAAGGATTAACATTAGGATCATTTGAATACTCTGTTAAAGACATTGCGAAGGTAGAATCTATTTGAAAAGTATAGTAAATGTGATTTCTAAATGGAGGATATATCATTTTTGGGGCATGTTATCACTATCTAAGAGATATATGCTGACCCTTACAAGAAAAAGGAAATTGAAGAGTGGATAAGGAAACCATCTTTAATGGAGATCCACATATTTTTTGTTCAAGTAGGGTATTATCAATGATTCATTAAGAATGTTCCACGATTTTCAAACCTAATGACCAAGATGACATGGAAGTGAGTAAATTTTGTTTGGACTCAGCAATGTGAAGACAATTTCAAGCAGTTGAAAATCTGCCAGTACTCACACTCCCATCAAGTGGAGAATACTTTATGGTTTACAGTGATTCTTCAAAGAAGGTCTTAGGCTGGGTGTAGTTGCAAAATGATAAAGAGATATCCTACTCCTCAAGGGACCTTAAAATACATGAGCAAAACTATCCCACACATGATATGGAATTGGCGGCTGTGATCTTTGCATTGAAAATCTAAAGTTTCTCTATGGGGAGACGTGTGAGATATATACCGATCACAAGAATATCAAATATATATTCACAGAGAAAAATAATAATATGATCCATTGAAGATTAATAGAGATCATCAAGGATTACGAATGATCAATCCACTACCATCCTTGTATGAAAGATAAGTTTGTGTATTCTCCATGTAGAAATGTTCCTGTATCTTTATCAAGGTATCTGATCATTTTATATTTACAAAGGATGGATAGGGGAATCATTATGGTAGGAACATCATCAATAATTTCTCAAATGATTTCTCAGCCACCCCTTATGGAAGAAATAAAGGATGTTCAAAGAAAAAGATGTGGAAAATTCTGAAAATGGTTGAAGCTATTAAAAATGGGAAATATTTAGAGTTCATGATTTATGAGGAAGGAGATGTTTGAATTGGGTCACTATTATGTGTACCATCTAATATTGAGATACTAATGAAGAATATTAATGATACACATGGATCAACCTTCTCTATTCACCTAGGGAGCACAATGATGTATCGAGATCTTCGAGGTAATTGTTTTTCCGAAAATATGAAAAGATAGAATGATGGATATACATCAAAGTGCCTGGTATGTTCATAAGTGAAGAATGTGAGGAAAAATCTAATGGGATGATGAAACCACTACCCATACAAACATTAACAGGGGAGAACATTACCATGGGCCTTGTCACTGGACTTCCTATGACATCCAGAGGAAACAATATGTTATGGGTCATTTTAAATCGTAATACGAAGATTGATCACTTTATCAAAATTCATGAGGACATATCATTATATCAACTTGCACAAATAAATTTCAAGGAGTTGGTAAGGATGCATGATGTATTGCTATATCTTATATCATATTGAGATCTGATATTCACCTTGATGATTCGGAAAAGTATCTAAACATGCTCTAATCATGGAACTGATCATTAGTATGGCCTATCATCCACAAAATGATGGCCAATATGAGTGAACTATTTATTCAGACTAAGATATGTTGAGAGAATGTTCAATGGACATAAATGAAAGTTGAGACCAACATCATCCACTGGTTGAATTGTCTTGCAACAACATTTTCCACTTGAGCATCCGAATGGAACCATATAAAGTCCTTTATGAAAAAAAATATTAAGCATCAGTGTATTGGGATGATGTCAGTGAGAGTAAGCTACTAGGACCTAAAATGGTCAAAGAAATGGTGGATAATGTGAAAACCATTCAGTAACATATCAAGGTACCCCAAATTCGAAAGAAGAGTCATCTAGACAATCGTCGATGAGACCTTGAGTTCAGGTTGGGAGACATGGTATTTCAACGCATATCTTCGTGAAATTGGTCATGATGTTTGGAAAGAAAGGGAAAATAATTCCCAAGTACATAATCCCCATCGAGATTCTTGATCATATCTTGGGTGTGGATTATTGACAGGAACTTCCAACTACCATGGAAAAAGTACATGACTTATTTCATGTATCCCTCTTAAGTATGTACATAATAGACCCTTTACATGTACTCTCTTCAGTGGTTGTACTGTCAGTGAATTATCTTTCTTATGGGGAGAATCTAATGAAGTCCTTGGATCATAGAGATAAGGTTCTACATTACAAGACTAATCACATAGTCAATGTATTGGGGTGGAACCATACATATGAAGAGGCAACACTGAAACTGGAGGAGTAAATGAAGGAAAATTACCAACATCTATTTTGGCCTAGAATATAAAATGATATTTTGAAGGAGAAATTTCACAAGGGGGGAAGAATGGGAAAACCAAATGTTTTATCGATGTAAATTTCTTTCTTATAATTATATCATATAATCACATGCAATAACAACATGATTTACAAATATTTGATATATGATCATCAGAAATATCTTTTCCAACTCTATGATGTGAATATTGAAAATCTAATATACGCGGTTGCGATCAGTAAGTTATTTGGTGTTTAATATGACAATGATAATTTTTGGTGAATAGTAACATAAAAATATTAATTGTTACATTATCCTTATAAATATTTACATAACCTATTTATTAGTAACATTACCAATGATATTATATAAATAATATTCTACTGGGAGTATGATATACCTATATCATAGAATAAGAAAATAAACATTATTAAATTATTATTTTTTGAGTAAATTGTGATATTAATTAAAAATTAAATTAATCATATATAGAAAATTATTATTGTAAAATTGATTTTAATTTTTGATTGTTCACATCGAAAAATGGTAAGGGTGAATTTATTTGATTTTTAAAAAATTATGAAATTTTATGAATACTGAAATACAATAATTTACAATAAACATTAAATAATGGATTTATTGAGTCATTGATGATGATATTACGATTTAAGACCAATTGGTTAAAACTCAATTGCAATTTTTACTATTTATGGTCATTTAATCACACTATTTCATGTCTAAAAATAAAATAAATATGTAAGTTATTAAATATTAAGAAACCCTTCTTCCCCTCTACTATAAAAACCACCAACTGTCCCCTCTTCACATCACTCCACTAAAGCCATGTTCCATACATGAATGTTTTCCGAAATATCTTCCCAACATTCCTCCCCACAACCATAATCCTATGGTCTTCCCAAAAGTTCAAAACCTTTCTTCTTTAGAGGTTCTAAAAGGAGATAAAATCTTGATGTCAATTCATCTTTCAAATTATTTAATTTCCTTCCAATTTCATGTTCTTTCATTAAATCACTCCCCTCCAATCATCATAAAAAAGATATGGAGACCCCAATATCTTAAATATAATGGATTTTTATGACACTAATGGAAGAATATATCATCTAAATCCCTTCTCAACTTCTTATTGTTTTAGAAAGGAAATCATTGTTCATGAGGTGTCAATTTATCACCTTCAAGAACGTTATGTATTCATTTTCCTTTACGATATATAATTAAAGTCAGGAAACCATTTTTATGGTTGAAACCGAATACTAAATATGTATTTTATCTTATGTGTTCTTATGGAATATTTTTTTTCTCACATGATGTAAAATAATAGTACAAAAAAATTGTGACAAAAATGATAAAATTAATTGAATTGTTCACCATTACTGTTTTATATAATGATTCACCTTCACTCCCAATAAACAAACGAATTTTATAACCATGTAATCTCAAATATATTGAATAATTTCTTATAACATCAATTCTGTAAAACCACATTCATAATACATGTTTATCCATTCATGAAAATTTGTAAATCTTGTATAAAACAAAAAAAACAAACAGACCCGAACAATGAAATTGAACCTCTTGACCCTTCAAAATAATCATGAGTGAACATAAAAAGGTTATAATAAATTTTTTAAATATTTAGAGGGTTATGGAATTATTAATTAATAAACATAATTTGTTTATTCATTTCATTAATAATAATTGTAGAACACTAATAGACATAGGGTAATGGATCCACTCTATTTCCCTTTTATTCAAGATTTTCCTCTTTGTTATTCCCTTTTATGTTTATTTACATGAGATAGAGTTTGTTTAAACACATCCCCATTAATTTATCATTATTTTTAAATAACTATAAACCCCTTTATCTCTCATTAAGCCCTCTTAAGTACACATGATACCATTCCGATATTCCGTAAGTGATTCAATCCATACCTCTTTTATTCCTTTAGGATTATTTATCTTTATTTATACCTAAAAAAGGTTATATATTCTTCTTATGTTCTTCTTGTAAATTCTTTTTGACTTTTACCATCTCATGTAGAATGTTCCATTCATCATTCTCCTTTAGGAGTAAACATGATTTTATTTGATTCCTTTCTCAATAATTCCCGTTGAGAAAACCGTTTTTGAGGGAGCTTCCCAAGTACTTACCTGATTTCAAGTTCACTCTATCTTCTGTTTTAAGACACCATTGTATTTATTAAATAAATATTTTTTTGAAGACCTCGCTGATTCACTTATGGGTTTTTATAATGGATTGTTCCATTATATATTTTAATTACTTTATATAATTTTCCTTAAAACCGCTCAAAAAGGTTTTCATTCCAAAATATCATGAATAAATTTCTTACATTTTGTCACATCTAAATGAAATTAATCAACTTCATACATGTATATATTTACCTTATGAATGACAATGTATAATATATTTACCTTTTTTTATGGTCACTTTTTTGTTATGCGATCTATTATCCTTTATGTCAAGATTATGCTACCCAATTCATTCCATGGGTAATCCTTATGTTTACATAATATTGATTATGCATTATTATTTATGTGGAACAAATATTCCAGAAAATTGAATGTGGGTGCACCCAGATAGCACTCCAATTCATTAGGTAATGATATGTCTCATGAGAAGTTATGTGTGATGGTCTTGTCCATTACCCTAGGCTTGTGCTACTATGTGAAATGATACTGGTGGTTAGCATTGACTCATACTGACGATATGTTTTATGTTGTTGCCACAATATTATGACTCAATGTTTATATGATTCCATGTTTATAGGTTATGATTCCATATGTTACATTCCTTTTTATATCACCGTGTCATGCCTTCTAACCCATTTGCTAATGCTTTATTCTTATGTTTATTCCCTTACTGGGATATTTAGCTCATCCCTTTGTTCATGTGTTCCCTAGGGTACCCTATGAATATGTAAAAGAGAAATGCATGTTAGGGGATATTTATGAGGACTATATAATGAAATTTTATATTTAGTTCTATGTTTTTATTTTTATGTATATTTTTTTCAAAACAATAGACTTTACAATCCATGGATAGTAGTCTGATATGTAATTATCCTTCATATCATGTAATGTTATATATCAAAGTCTAGGGTCTCTATAGATCATGGATGAAGGCTAACATCCAGTAACATTCCACCTGACATATCATGATACTAAGCACCACCAAATGCATTGGAGTACTATCCGGGCACACCCTTCATAGACAAGTCATTCTCATGTATAAGTGTGACACATATATCATATAACATGGACTCATTCAATATCATATATTATTCTATGATATAAGAATATTGAATACATATATGTATGTCCCCAATAAATAGTTATATGTTAAAACAATTTAATACCCCTGATAGTGAAAATTGTTGTGGTATTCACTACACAATTATTTTGGCTCAGAAAATCATTATAATATTTCGATGACATAATGACATTAAATAATAATAAATAAATTTTAATGATGAGTGAGAAAGTGGTCTCTAATAATTTATCTATGAAACAGAAAGTAATTGGGACCTGGAAAGAAATTTACAAAAATAAGAAATTGGATATATAATTCGTAACAAAATAATGAAACTATGAGAATGGAAGAACCCTTAGGACATTTGGATGTGGTAACAGGTGTTCATAGAGGCTTTTAAGAGAGATAAATTAATGAGATAGGGTCTATCATCATTTATAATAAATGTACAGTTAGGAAAATATGGATTAACATATCCCAATATAGTCCAATATAAATTAAATGTTATATCATAAAAAGAGTTCCTGAAAAAATAGGAGAGTGGAAGATCCATCACAGAATTTCACCATAGTAATGACATAGATAAATTTCAAACTGAGTTAGGGTAAATAATATCTCATTCCATTAAAAAAAATTATATATTAATGGAATAATAGTAAGGGAATTAAAAAATAAGCAATTGAAAATATAATCTCTAATTTGAAGGAAGATAATTGAATTGAAAGAAAGGGAGGAAGGTGAGGATCCCTTACTTGAATGTGGGACTCTAAAGGATAGGGCATGGTTTCATGAATGCTTGGGGCACATTTAGAGGACTTTATGGTGTATAGGGAATATTCAGGTCATGCTCTGAGTATTTTGAGTGATGTGAAATGGGATCTTGGGAGAGATTATATTGGAAAAGAGGGGATTTCATTATTATTTTGGTTTTGGACAATTCATAATAAAATCATAAAAACCACAAACTATTTCAAAGGTTTTCCCATAGTTTCTGAAAAATGGGAGAGTTTTAAAATATTTAATAATTACAAGGTCCTAAAACAATAATATAATTTCTTTACATATGTTGAGATGATTAACACTCTTTGATAAATGATTTTAAAATCGTAAAATATACTTTAACTCATATAAGATACACCAAGGCTTTGTGAAATATATATATTAACAGATAATAAATTATATTAAATTATGAACATATATTTTGACAAATATAATTTTTATAATATTTATTACATCACTATTTGTCTATTATGATGTTATAAAACACCATGTATATTTATATGGTATTTAATTTTTACCGAAAAATTCTACTATCTATGAAAAATTATTAAGAAAGAACAATTGAAAATTTTCAAAATCCTGATTCAAAAAATAATATTTATTTTATTAAGAAAAAATTTCTAAAGAAGTTAATTTTATCATTTAAAATAAAAGCTCACATTTATTAAAAATGAAAGGGTTTTTTGACGATAATTGTTTTCAAATCCCAATTAAAAAATTACATTTCACTTCATTATCATTTATATTATAGAAAAATTATTTAAGAATAATTTTTTATTAAAATATTATTTATTTAATGTCTCAATTAATTTATAAATTCATTAATTGAATAATAATATTATACAAAAATATAATTTTTCTTTGTAAAATAAAAATAATAATATTTTATAATGTAACGAGAATATGATGAGAGTATATTAATCATTATATAAAGTTTTTTAGATAATACAATTTCTAGGGTCATTATAAATGCACCTTTAATAACCCATTTTTTCCATAATAGTATTGTGAACACTGGTGGGGCTTCAATTGGGTGGTTCTTTGAACATGTTTTGGGTCATGATCTTGATGCGCTTGATCTTGAACCATAAATTTTTTCTCTCATGAATATGTTGTTGAATCTATTATAGGTCTTTCTCTAGGGAAAATGCATGAAATTATATATCCCTTTGAATATCTAATAAATGGGCTTCATAGTGTATGATCCAACTAGTTTACCTCATCCCTTACATTTTATAACACCCAGATATTCAAATGTAAGAACATTGTATTTAACAGTGTGTAAAGAAAGGGACACCAAGCGCGTAAGGGAAAGTAATACCCCTGACACTACAATATATTTAATATTTTTAAAAAAATTCATTATATAATATAACTTTCTATGAAAGAGAAACCATATTATCATGCATCACATGAATTAACGATCTTCATTAATAACTTATGATATAGGCAAGACAAAGTTTTACTAAACATATTATTAATTTTTTATTTGTTATAATAAAACATAACGAAGATGTTAAATTAGTTGTTATGAATAGTAATAACTAATTTATAAAAATTTATGGTTATTAAAAATGTAAAATTAATTAATAATTTACTAATTAATTATAAAAGAAAATAAAAACCAATTGATTATAAAATAAATATTAATATTTTTATACTCACAAAGGTGTTTTTCTTGATTATTTAAATGAATTAAAAATTTTGAATTATATTAATTAAATATATATTTTATATATTTAATTAAATGTCTTATAATCATCCAACAGATTCGATAGACATAATATAAACATGAACTTAATAAGTCACAAGAAACCTATATTTTTATTAAATAATTTTTAACTTCTTATTAACGGAGTACCCAATTTAAATCTGAATTTTGAAACATTAAATAACATAATATTTCAAAGTAACCATAATAAATATAAATGATTCATAATAATTTTTTTTGGGTTTATGTTTTTCTCTTTTTCTATAAAGTTTCATGTTTCAATGAATAAATAAAAATAATGATCTTCAATTAAAAACTTCTTTTTTCATGTAATTTAATTATAAGAATAAATAATATTACATATTGGTTTGAAATTTTAATTAGATAATAATTTTATCAATTAATCCAAATTAAGGCATTTAAATCAATATCTTATTGAAAATATATATATAAAATTTTCAATCATTGGAATGTTTCACTTTAAAAACTTGCCTTTAAGTATTTTCTAAGGAATTACTTTTAAATTTGATTTTCCCAATTATGTGAATTGAATTAGGTAAAATGGATTCCATATTCAGAATCAAAAGTTACAAAATAGGTTTGATGTTAAATTTCATTTTTATGTATTAAAACATACAATGGTAAAAAATTATTTACAGTTGTTTATGTAAAATTGTGAAAAGGTTTAAAGTTAAAAGGTAAAATCTTAACATACATAAAAATTTCAACATTTACTGGTTGTTTGAGTTGTGGGTCGACTCTAACCACCATAAAACTATTAAATTAAGTTGTAATTGGTTTAAATTTATGGATACTTAATGTGGATGGGTTTTAATATAAAATAATCTATAAATTAATCACTTGAACCCACCTCTCCTCAAGTATAAATACCAACTCTCATATCCCGATTTTGAGCATAAAATCCTTGTATCACTTAATATATCTACCCAAACCTCTCCTCCTTACTCCCCCACATTCATATGTTTCCTCTATCACTGAGATACCAAATCCAATGTCACCGAGGGTCTTTCAAGGCAGAGATATTTATGTGGTAATTTTCTCAAAGTACATATATTAATATATTTTCTTTATCTACTTCTTCCACACCTCCATCATCTTTCAATGCATGAAAAATCCACAATAATTTATATACTAGAGTTTTAAGGTTCCAATGGTATATATCATATTCTATTCATTTCTCCTGAACTATTATGCAATGAAATTAATTTGATGTCCATGTTAGGTCATTATTCGACTTTGTGAATATTTTTTTGGTTTTTTTTATTTTCTAACTTAATGGCTAGTCTTGAACCCTTTTTCCTCATTAAATAATATTATAATATATACAAATAATTTTAAGGTAAGGTATTAACCTATCATTCTTGACATTTGTGGTATAAATTTCATGTTCACCAATTATATCTTTTTTGTGGTGCACCTTCTACCCATGTTGTTATAATTTATCATTAAAACGGTTAACTTCCTGAGGTTTATTGATTTAATATTATATTATTCATTCCTGATGTTCATATTTTAAATATGTTTACAAGTGGTATGTGACTCTTTGAAATATTTAATGATTATATTCCCCAACTATATATTTAATGATCTATCAACAAAATTTATATTTGGAGAAATTATATAACCAATGTTAAATAATATATTTGATTATACTCTAGTTAATCATATCCATATAAATGTACTAGTAACATTTTCTCACTCATTGGAACTCAATGATTTTATAAAAACGTTATTATGAAAACTTGACTTTATTTCTCTCTTCAGTCGAAAACCCATTTTCTTCCAAATACAGTGTTATATTAATTTTTTTTAATAATACATTGATAAAAATATTTATACCTTTAGTATTTTAAAAATTGTTTTCAACTAAATATTTTTCCACCATCATGACAATGTACTTTTTTAAACATTTTAATCTGCAAAAATATTTTTTTACCTCGTATGTCTTGTATGAATTTATTTGAAATCATTCTATCGAAGCCTCTTTTTTAAGATTAAAATTTTTATTCTTCAGAATAATGATTTTCGATCATATTCTCGTTGAAAAAATATTTTTTTATTAATTTTCTATATAAAATTATATTTTCCTCAAGAATATTTGGAAAATTTGTTCATTTATTTCATCAATGATACCAACAGTCAGTTTTTACTACACTTGGAATATATTATATTTCTATAATACGTATCCTTCCTCTGTTTTTTTAGGATTTATTTTTATAATAATAATATTTTCATTCACTTAATCAATTCATTCATGAATTTTTATTTAAATATTTAACTTCACATGAGCATTGAGCATTAAATTTTTCATAATTATCGAATTTATTTATCATAGATATTACTATTTCTAGATCCATATAAAATTTATAATATGGTTTTTACTTTGAATGATTTTTGATTAATTAGGGAATTATTGTAAATCTTATTTTCTCATTCAATATAGTAATTCTTTAAGGAATATTAGTTATTTTGATTATTTATTATGAGTAATGATTTGGAATTCCAATGACAGCTAGTGGAAGGAGATTATATATCTCCTCCCCGCATCGACAATTTATATTGATAAAAATTGTTGTGAAAATTGTTTTATACCCTCAGATAAAAAATATCATGTGAATAGACTTGATGGTAAATGGTTTTCATCTTCCTCAAACATGACATCTTAAAATTTATCATTTCACTTATATTGGATTCACTTATTATTCATCCATGATATTTTTTGTTGACATATCTTTTGATATAGTTTACTTTAGTTAATTTACTAAATTGAATGTGTTTATATTTCTTACCTTGACATTTTTCTTTCTCATTATCTAGTTATTTTAATGGCATGTATTTTCAGTTATTATCTTTACATATTTTATATTCATTTCTATATGAGTTTGTTTATTACATGGTAGATTTGTCCAATTATTTACCAATTCATAAATATTATTCTCATTAATTCCATATTTCATCTAATATACTTCTCCATTATTTATCATTTATGCTCACAATTATTACGGGTTTTCCCTAGGAATCGATGATTCATTCTAGGAAATATATGTATGGTTTTACTTGATGGATTATTGTTATCTTCAATGATATTTATTTATAAATTGAAAAAGAAATATTTTAATTTATAACGAAATTGTCATTCATGTATCTAGTTTTCCAAGACATCTAAACTGAATGGTCTTTGTGGATTGTTTCATAGTAATCATGCCAATGTAATTGACAGTAGACACTAGTTGCAGGTTATCTAGTGCTAGGTCGCTGTGGTTTGTATCAGATGAAGGATTAATACAAACCTTGAAAACAAGATTTAGGAAAAAATATATTAGATAACATCACCCAACGATAGAATATGATGACAGTTATAGATGCATACCCTAGATTTTGGTAATTTATAGATTATTTGGGTATTATTAGAAATATATCTAAGTATAGATACTAAATGTGGATGTAGTTTTGAAATATACATATATAAGAGTAAAAACTCTGATAATGTGTTCTGGGCCTTATTTCGGGTAACACGGTACCTGATAATGGGAATTACTACGCATATGGTTTAACACTGATAGGGGGATATTATTAGGACAACTCATGTTTTCATTAAATCTATTATGATTAATTTGAATAGATGATGACAATGTATGACCTTAGTTGAACCTATGATGTTTTAGATTGAAGATAAGGTGTCATGATTTAGAAAACCAAAAAATTATATTATTGTTAAACAATAGACAAAAAAAGAACTAATTTTGAGGATGTATTTTTGGGATTCATTAATGCAATTTCAGAAGTATTTTACTAGTAGTATTTTGAGTTTAAGAATCATTGAACATCTAAGGATGATTCATGAATTTAGAATCATTTGTTTTAGTGGAATTTTTTTGATGAATAATGCCTCTACCCTTCTATAGATGAATTTTTAATTTCAATATTATTTTTTATGGTTCTTATGATTAGTTATGACATAATACTAATAGTAAAATATGATTATGAGACTTTTTAAGAAATGATTGGATTAAAAACCATGGTTAGGACTCTATTTAATGATTAAATTTCATGTATTTCCATCATATTTCATTTTTGCATTATATAAATACAGTTTTAGAAAAGGAAAAATTGTATGTGGGTTTACAACTAATAAAATCTAGCAAGGCCATGAGTTTTAAACCCCTTACCAAAAGACGATAAGTGTTTCACTCCACTCAAAAATTAAAATTATATTATAAAAAACATTTATTGAAAATTGTGTGAATCAGAACGTTCATGCACAAAAAGAGGACACCAAGTAATTAAAATGAAATTACATCCTACTATATTTTATCTCCTTAATAATGTTCCACAATATGGTGTTTACATGAGTTTATGGTTCATTCATCAGAAAAGCATCGATCCATAATGTAATCATGTCCCAAAATTAGATATAATCCTATATTCTTATCTTACATTTATTGATGCCTTGTATTAAAATCATGTCATTATTATCTATCTAGGGTCTTTAATTATCAATGGGAGACACCCTTAGATCCCTTGACTTTATTTTGTCATCCTCTACATGATGATCATTAATTGTTCAGAAAATTTCTATCACTTCCATATCTGATCTCATAAGAAATTTGAAAGGATGTTCAATCATGGAATCAGATTCCTTTTTTTCTTTCTCATACTATTGGATAGAAGGGAGAGAGTCCCTTTTTACCATTACCTCATCCTATGAATGTAGGATTTCTTCCCCTACAGATCCTCTAACATCTTGTCTTCATCCCCATGGGGGTCACCAAGCCTTCTTCTCCATTTCTCATTATAACATCATTGTCAATCTCTGGGGACATAGTGTATCCCACTTGCTGACCCACCCCTCTATCCACTATCTGAACCTCAAGTGCCTTTGATGTACCATATTTTTTGGTTGACCAAGAATCCATTGGGCTATAACGATATGATTAGTCTTTAAAGACCATTATTTTCTTCTTCTTGGTAAAATTGAAACTCCATGGATCCCTGTTTTCCATATTTCCTATTGACCTTCTTGGACTACTCATGCCATTACTAGATCCCCCTATATTATTATCATATGTGGGTTGTCTTTCACCACCAGAATTGACAAAAGATGGACAAATGGTGTTGACTAAAATCCCTCCAATGATACTTAAACTATCAAATCGGTTGTTTATGTTTAGGCAGACCAGGTTCACCCTTATATAGGTTCCCTGTTTTGTATTCTTATTCATTCTTGCACCATGTGTTGGATTCTCCCATTAATGACCATCCAAATAATACCCCTCACTGGTTGGATGTATCACCCTTTCAGTGATCTTATTACTTCCTACATGACCATACATAGCGTTGGTGTATGATGTTCGGATCACATCCACCTTAGAATTTGTAACATCAGCCCCAACATATTCACACAATTCATGAGCATTATCATTGTTCATATCTAGAGTTATATCTTCCATTGTATTTGCCTATGCACTCCCAGTAAGTGTAGAGTCTCTAGGGGGACATTTCAAATTATTCCTTAGCCTGTTAAAAATAAAAAAAACTCAAATCAGGATGTAATAACTAAATGTTACATTTCATCATTATATCACCCGAACCTAAAGTGACATAGGTATATCTAGGTCCTCGACTATATGCTTCATAACATTCAAAAAACCTATCACCAACCATATCCATAAGCTTACCACAATCCCCATGAAAAAATCCTAGGGCCCTGTTCTCGTGAGCACTCCTTCTAAATAGAGCCTCATCAACTTTAGACCTTGATCCCTTGCGCATTACTCCTGCATACACTGACATTTGTATCTTGAGGTGTTTCGGCCTCCACCTACATGTTACTATTTTGTGACCAATTTTCTTACAGTGGGAACAATAATTCACTCAAGATTAATAATCAACCGTTTGTCGATGATGAAATTATACACCCACAAAAATGCATTCATACTCACCAACCATTATTGATTCATCAACATCAACAAAAATTCTTAGATTATCTTCTTGATAGATATAATGAGGTCATGTATTGGAATAAAAGAATCTAATGACATGGTTCCTTAATATTCTAATGATCAAAGGGTTCTGAAATTGTAAAGGGAGTTTTGGAATGCTAACCCATGTTTCCACGAATGGGGAGTCTCACTACATATGGATGTCATAATACCATCTAAAGAAGAATAAATGGGATGCATTGTTGCTCTATCGAACACTGTACGATGCTTTGTTGAGGTCTTTCTCTAACAAAAACCAAACCACGATGTTTCAATTATTAAGAAAACCAACCATATCCCTTTCATGTAAATACCAATATGTGATGTCAAACCTACCACAAGAGTCGACCTAAGGCCATATCTTCTTAAATCAAGAAATCTAGGATAGATTTAGGAGTGTAGAGGCCTCATAGAATTCCATAGTTTAGATCAGAAGGATACAGATACTCTAAAATAGGTCATGGAATTTAGGGAAATGAGATATTATAGTAAGATACAAATATTTAGAATTTTCACACTTTTATAGGCTTAACAATCCATTAAAAGTTTTTATTAGTTTATCAAGAAATAAAAAAAATCTCTATAGGTAATTAATTTCGAGGAGTAATGGGATGAGTTGTAATATGATCGATGAACCAATAAAAGGAAGGATATTTTATAAGAAATTAAAATATATTATATAATAATATTTCAATATATTCAAGGTCATCAGACAAATTAACCAACATTAAGAAAATGAATATGAATAAAATTTTGTCCAAATACCTTACATTATATTAATCTAATGGCCTACGAAATCCTCAAAAACTTATGGATTTTAGGCCCTAAAATTTATGTTGATCAATAATTTTTTGTGATAGATAACTTAATTCACTACATATAAATATTAAATATTTTCCTCAAAGTACGTATCTATACATTCCATAGATGTTATCCTATGTAGAGACCTGGTTACATGGTAGTACATGTGACCATTTTAAATTCAATTTTCTCTTTTATAGAGGATTACTTATGAACACTATTCATGGTGTGGGATTTAATACATAGGATGTATCGAACCATATATCCCCATAACTATGCTTAAATTGTGAGGATGTAATTTAATAAAGGTGGGAAGAATATAACCCTCTGAAATTCTAAATTGTGGACCTTGTATTTGATAGCATGTAAGTCATGAGACACAAAGTGTGTAAGGGTAAATAATATCTCAAGGAACAAATAAATTTCTGTATTTAAATAAATTCAATATATAATTTAACATTAAATGAAAGTGACATTGAGTTAGAGTGCATTATACAAAATAACAATCTTCTTCGATAACATGTGTTATACGTAATATAGAGTTTTACTGAACATATTATTAAAATACTATTAATTGATATAATAAAACAAAACCTAGACATTAAATTAGTGTCTATGAATACTACTAAATAACATATGAAAATATATGGTTTACAAAAATGTAAAATGAATTAATAGGATACCAATTAATTAGAAATGAAAATACGAACCAATTTAATATAAAAGAAATATTATTAAATTTATGCTCAAAAAAGAGATTTGTCATAATAATTTAAATTAATTACAATTAATGAATGATATTAATGAATAATATTTTTAACATATACAATAAAATTTCTTAATCATCCAATGTCTTTGATATACATAAGATAATAATTAATTCAATAACATAGCTAAAAACCCATATTTTTTAAGGCCTTCATACCACCTTTTATTGAAGAGCCCAATTTAAATCTTATTTTTTCAAAATTAAATTATTTAGAACATAATAAGTAACATTATATTTGAAATTGAAAATTAATAATTAAGATATGAATAATTTCTAGTATTTTTTTGTAATTTTTCATATTTTAATGAATAATTGAAAATACTGAGCTTTAATTCAAAATTTGATTTTCATCAAATTTAATTATAATTTTTAAAATATGTTTGATATTGGTTTTTATGTGTAATTAGATTATATTTATATAAATTAATTAAAATTATATAATTTTAATAAATTCATAATTTAAAATATGTATAAACACATTTCAATCATTCGAACGATTCACATTAGAAACCTAGTTTTCAGTCTTCTCTATGGAATTACCTTGAAATATGATTTTCCCAATGATATGAATTTAATTAAATAAAATAGATTCAATTTTTGTAATAAAAATGTAAAAATTATGTTGTAAAGTAAATTTAATTTTTAGTTATAAAAAATTAACATGATATGAAAATTATTTATCATTTTATATGTAAAATTGTGACATAGGTAAATGTTAAAACTTGAAAACCATAACATACAAAAAAATTACAACATTTAATGGCTGGTAGAGGTGTTCCTGGACCCTAAATAGCCTAAGAAAATTAAACTAAATTCTAATTCATTTAAATTATTTCCACCTATTGTGGTTAACTTTTAATAAAAATTAATCAATAAATTAATCACTTGAACCCACATCTCCTCATGTATAAATACCACCCCTCACCTCTCTATTTGGACCCAAAATTCCTTGCAACTCCTAAAATCTACTCTAAATCCTCTCCTACTCACTATCCCGATGTCCATGTTCTTATGATCTCACCATCATACCAAAACCATGGTCCTCATGGGTCTTTAAAAGATGTGATATTAATGAAGTAATTTTCTCAATGTAGATGTATTAATTTTTTTACTTTCTCCTCACCTCATTCATCTATAAATGCATGATAACTATAAAATATTTTATATACTAGAGTATTATGTTTCCAATGGAATATCTCATATCTATTTCATTTCCCCCTCCTCTTATTCAGAGAATTGAAATTTTTTTCCATGTTCTGCAGGTAATCGACTTCATGAATACTATTTTTGTTATTTTTCCACTACCTCATTATTTGTAGGTCTTAAAGATTTTATTTATAAGTAAATAATATTATATTGTGTACATTATAACCAATTTCAAATTATATAACTTTTTTCCTTAGATATACCATCATTATTTCCATATTGTGGATATGATATAATATTATTCGGGGATGTATAGACTACCACCCCATCAATGTGACGTGATTTGATCAAACTATGAATGGAACATATTAAGGGTAATTTTAATAATAATATGTAACATATATGAAATAGATATTATAATTCTACTAAAAAATAAATATCCATCATTCACATAGTAATATTATAATACAATAATGAAATGAAATGAGCGTTCATGCGTCAGTACGACCAATCGTCTCAATGAACAGTGAATTCCATTTCATAACTCCACACATTATAGATTATTATTAATACTTAATTACTTAAAATATAATATAATTAATTTAATGATTAAATTTTGGTTATTATTAAATAATTATCTATTTATTTTGATAATCAAATATGTAGTCAAAAAATACTTGAGAAAACCAGGAAATTTACACACGAAAATGGTTTAAATAATGAAGGGTTCTTAAAAAATGGGTAATAAGATATTATAAGGGTATAATAGATAATATCATAAATATTAATATGGTTATATTATATGTTGGTAAAATTATTAAAGAAACTATAGAGAATAATTGATACCACACCACAAAAAAAGATTAAGGTATGGGATTCTCCTCTCACTTTTTACATCTTTGGGATGAATGTCACGTTCACCACATATCTCATTTGCGTGGTGTATCTACCACCCATAATGCTATTTGTTTTATTAATCTTTAATTTTCTTAATTTAATGATATAATTTTATATTATTAATTCATTTTTACCATCATGTAAAATGTTTTAAGGTGGTATGGGACACATTGGAATGATTAATGGTTATTTTTCTCAACCTTATCTTTAATTATTTTTTGATGGAATATCTATTTGTGGAAAGTATATAACCATTGTAAAATAAATCCTTTTATTCTCCAATATTTAATTCCATCCATATTCATGTGTTAGTACTATTTTTCCACTCTTCGTTACTCAATGTTTTATATAAATTTTTTTATGAAAACCAGACTGTATTTCTCTCTTTAGTCCAAAAACTTATTTTTCTAAAAATAATTTTTTATTAAATTGTTTAAAAAATATTTTGAAATTATATTTATACAATTTTTTCTATTATATATATTCTTAAATTAATCTTCTTCTCTCTTTCTCAACAAACTATTTTTCTTACCATTTTACTATGGAAAAAAATAATGTTCTTTTACCTCGTTTGGCTTGTACTTATTTATCTGTTATCATTTTGTTAAAGCCCCATTTTCTATATTAAAAGGTAAATTTTTTTAGAAAGTCCTTTTATAAGATATTTTAAGTGAAAAATATATTTAAAAACTTTTTCAAAACATATATATATTTTCCTCAATAATATTTTTAAACGTTATTCGTTTCTTTCATCAATGAAAATAACCCACAATTTTTCCGCCACAGAAGATATATTGTATTAATATAATCATGGTTTTTCATCTGTATGTTTTAAAATATATTTTTCTAAGGATAGTATTCACAATCACTTCATTCACTAATTATTGATGTCCAATTTAAATATTAAAATTCATATGATCAGTGAGCATTGAATTTCTTCTATTTATCAAATTCATTTATCATAGATATTACTATTTTCCAAACTTTATACCATTTTTCATACAATGTTTACTCTAAATGTTATATGATTAAATGGTGAATTATTGATAAATATGTTTTTATCAATAAATATAGTTTTTTATAAGTCATATTGGATATTTTGATTATTCATTGTATGAAATGATCTGGACTGGTAATGACTAGTGGAGCCTCAAATTTATATAACTTCTTGATAAACCAATAGGTCCTCATGTGAAAATTATTTGAACAAATGGGTTTCTACCGTTTATTTTAAACCATATTGTAAAAGTTCATAATAGTAATATGATTTCATTTTTTGGGATATTACTTCCAATATTTACTAATTTTCATCATATTAGATTCAATTATTATTCTTCCTTGAGATTTTGACTCGGCATATCAAAGGATATAATTTCTCTTAGTAAATTGATTAAATGGTATGTGTTTTAGTTTCTTAAATTTTTATTGTGATTTTTCCATATATAGTTATATGAGTGGGTTGTATTTTGAGTTATTACCTTCCCATGTTAATTATTTAGTTCCATCTTTGTTTCATGATTAAATTGTATCTATGATCAGTTATTTACCATTAAATAATAATTATTATATTTAATTCATTATTTCTTTTGATTTAATTTTCCCTTGATGTGAATTATAGCACCCCTTATTATGTTTTTTCCCAATAATCCAAGAAGTGAACTATGAATTATATGTAGGGTTTTACAATATGGATTAGAGTTATCCTCGAAGCTGTTTGTTTTGAATGATTAAAAAATATTTTTCATTTATAATTAAATACTCCTTTATGTATCTATTTTTCATAGAATACTAAACTAAAAGGTTCTTAGGTATTGTTTCCTTGTAATCATGCTAGGGTAAAAGATAGTAGACACCAACTTTAGGCTATATGGGGTTGGGTCGCTACACATTGTCTTTCATAAAAGATTTTTTAAAAACATATATTTATACTAATCAGGTAATAATTTTACAATTACTATATTATCAATGTTAAATATATCTAACAGTCTTATAAATCCAATTGAATATAATAAAACTAAATAAGTTCACGTATATTTGATATAATTAAATAAAAAATGGGAATTTTATTCACAAAATATATATCCTTACAATATTACACCTATCATAAATTTCACCTTAAAAATTTCCTTTTCCCACACAAAAATTGATGACGTAATATTTTATTCATTACCTCCCCCAGTTCCCACATTTCTTTTTTAAAATTGTTTTTCTCTACAACACATTGACGAGGAGCATTTTATTATTTCATACGATATTTTCTTTATGATCTAAGATCTTCACTAGTTACTCTTCATTAGAAATTTCATTTTCCAATGGTACCACCTCATGATTGAGTATATGTGATGGGACTGACATGTACTTTCTTAAGAGGGATAAATGGAAAACATCATGTACTTGAGAAAGGATTGGTGGGAGTGCTAGTTGATATTCCACTACATCAATACGATCAATAATATCAAATGAGAAGACGTACCTTAGACTAATATTTCAAATTTTCATGAATCCCATCACACTCTACCTTGAATATATGCAGTGGTGTACCATTTCTCCAACATCAAACTCTAGGGAATATCGATGATTTTAGGAATAATACTTATGTTAACTCTAAATAGCCTTGATGTGATGGTTAATGGTCATAACCTCCTCCACAATTTCTTCATCCATTTCATGGACTAGAGTTTTCATTCCCCAAAATCAACCCAACATGTCATTATTCTACACATCATCCCATAAATGGCTTCATTGGAATCCATTTGGGTGCTTTAATTGAAACTGTTATTGAAAGAGAACTTAGTTGGAGCAAGATATTGGCTCCATCCTCCTTTTAAGTTGATTGAATAATCTCTAAACATATCCTCAAGTGCTTATATTGTCCATTCATATTTTACATCATTTTGATAATGAAAATCATTAATTATGTTAAGCTCAGTTTTTAGATAATGCTAGACACTTTTCCAAAACATATAGGTGAATATTGGATCTCAATCAGACATAATAGATAGTGGAACTATCTCCAGCATTTCCACTTATCTAATTTATATCTCTTACAATTGATCCAAGGAGAAATACTCATGAATTTATGATAAGTGTTATATATTTTATATATGATCTAAAATAACCTATATATAATTTTTTCCCTTGGATTATTTGGATGTCTGCTGACAATTTACATGGTAAGGTTTTCCCATTTTCATGTTGGTATACGTAATGGTTGTAACATCCCCTTATAATTATTCCTTTCAACCATCTATCTCGGACATACAAAAAACTTTTATGGTTTATGAATGATATCCTTATTCATTTTATCCCAACAATAGTGATTTTTGATATCTCAATAAATTGTTGTATTTTTTGGATCAATAGAGAATGTCAAACAATGTGAATCACCCAAAAAATTCCAATTTAACTAAGGATTTTATGGAGAACATAATATTGAAAAAAATATCAAAATTCTCTCTTCATTAACACTAAACTCTAGGGATTTCAATTTTATTATAGTTTCCACTTTATTAGTAATCGTCATATCATATTTTTTGGCATCGTTTAACATTAAAAGATGGTATGATTGAGAAACTATTTGTGAAAGGATTGATGATGTTCTGTTCCTTATGATTACACTTTCCATCCACTTCAAATATAAGTAGATCATATACTTTTCTATTCTCATTGATTATTGATTTGTTGGATGATATCTACTTAGATAATATGACGCTTTTTTCTCATTCTTAGGATGATAGTGGATTGAGTATTCGTAATCCTTAATGAGATCTACCCATATTCGTTGGTGCATATTCAGTTCTTTATGTATGAATATATATTTAAGATATCGTTAATATGAATAGATTTCACACTTCTCACCAAAGATATAATTCTATGAACCTTAAAATGTGAATATCATTAATGACAACTCTAGATCATGTGTTGGGTAGTTTTCATCATGATTTTTCAAATTCTATGAAATATAGGCTATGAAGTTTTCATTTTTCTTATAACACATCTCAATTTATTCTTCAAAGAATCATTAAAATGTACAAATAGATTCCCACAAGTGTGTAGTGTGATCATATGTGTACTGATAAACATCATTTTCTTCTCCATAAATCATTTTTCACATTCATCATTATACAAAAACATGAATACTTTCCGAGTAATAAAGGTAAGAGGGTCAGAAAACATGACAAATTTCATACAAATTAGTTGAAATTTCTATAAAACCCAAAGAATTCATGGATATCTGTCATGGATGTTGGCATCATGCATCCTTCAATTTCTTTATACTTTTATGGATCCACTTATATCCCATTACTTTTGATGATATTATCCAAAAATTAGGATTCCTTCAATTGTAACCCACACCTTATATACATTTCATAATGCTTCTCCTTTTGAAAGGTCTTCAGCACAGTGCTATGATACTCCTTATGCTCTCCCATAGTATTATAGTATTTTATAATAATTTCTATAAAAACTATAGAAAATTTTTAGTGTTAATCTCTATAGACTCTATTTATCATTCCCATGAAGATTGTTGGAGCATTAGTCTGTCTAATAGGCATCACTAAGAACTCATAGTGGATGTACCTTGTACGATAATTAGTCATGGGGATATAATTATTTTTCACCCTAACTCAGTATTATCATTACCATAAATCCACCATAGATTAGTATTATACTCCATGTAATTGATCAAATAAGTCATCAATTCAAGGAAACGGAAACTTGTAATTTATTGTGATCTTTTTGAGCACCTGATAATAAATGAATAGGAACATTGACCCATAATTCTTCTTGATGAAGAGGACTGGTGCACCCCATGGTGAAGAACTTGGGTGTATAAAACCTTTATCCAGATTTTGTTATAGTTTCTTCTATTTCTCATCATGTTCCAAAACATAGATCCAATAATAATACTTGGATATTGGAAACTCCCAAGGCAAAATCCCGATTGAAAATTCAACCTCCATCTATGGAGAAAAACTAGGAAATTTATTAAAAACACATCAATAAATTCCTTCACAATAGGATTCTCTCAAGGATGCTCCTATCCTTAGACTCAATCATATGAGCTTGATATGCTTTCTTATAGGGTAGTAATATCAATTATTGCGATGATTGTGCTAAAAAGATTCATCATCCTCCTTACACTTGTATTAAATGAGAGGTCGATTGACTATATGGAGAGTGGTTTCATTCTCGTGGATATTTATGTTGTCTCTATATGTTACAAAATACATAATTTGATATATATTTCATGTGATAATAAACAAACTAGGAGGAAGGGAATAACCCTTACCGAATGGTGGCATGGTAACAATTGTGAAAAGAGGTTAATAGGAGAGATAAATGAGATTTAAAGGGGTTATCCTAATTTATAAATAAAATGGAAAATAATTTTGATATATAATAACATATCCTAACATCTGTAACTATAAATGAATTTACATAACATTAAATAGATTTCTCGATTAAACTGGAGATTGGAAGATCCCTTATGGAATTTCAGCATAGTAATAGCTCAGATAAAAGTAATATAGAGAGAGGATAAATAATCTCTCATTAAAATAAAATAAATTTTATATATAATGAATTTATAGAAAATAAATTACAGTATAACTATCTTAAATTACAAATACTAATTTCAAGTATGTTTATTGAATTGAATGATGGAGAGGAATGTGGGGATCCCTTTCTGGAATGTGTGACTCCAATAGCATTGGAGGGGATTATTGAAAGCATGGGGGTACCATTGAAGGACTCTATGGAGTAGAGGAATGATTTTGGTAATTCTATAATTTGATTGAGTGAGGATAAATGGAAACCTCGGTGAGTTTATTTCAGAAAATATGGTGATTTATTTATTATTTTGGTTTTGGACACTGCATAATAAGATATTCCTAACTCCAAAAAACCCAATGTTTTTTCCAAATAGTTCCTAAAAAAATTATTTTTTTTGTTATTTTATATGAAAATTGCCCAAATATAATAAAATAATTCACTTCCTAAGTTAAAGGTGGTACACACTTTAAAAGAAATGATTTTAAAATAATAAAATATATTATATGTATTGGAAGAATAATTAAAGCTTTGTAAATTAAATAAAATAAACAAAAAATGACATTATTTGAAAGGAAAAAATATATTTGACTGAGGATACCTTTTATATTGTATATTAAATTACTATTGGTACATTATGATGTCATAAAATACAATGTTTATTTATATAGTATTAAATTTTTACCTAAAAATATTTCTCTCAGAAAATTATGAAAAATTAACCATTTGATAATTTCTATATCTTAATTCCAAATATAATATTTATTATATCTAAATAATTTTCTAAATATTTGAATTATATCTTTTAAAATAAAAAATGACATTTATTGAAAATGACTTGTTTTTTTTGACAATAACTATTATCAAACCACAATAAAACCATTACATTTCACTTCATAAAATTTATATGATAATTTATATATAATAAAATTTATCTAATATTAATATATTATCAAAAAAATTATTTTAAGAACCTATTAATTCTTAAATTCAATAATTTAATTTGAATATTATCTAAAAAATAAATTTTTTCTTTATTGAATCAAAAATAAAAACACCTATAATGTAAAAAAATAGGATGCAAATATATTCATTAGTCTATAAAAATTTATGTATATAATAGAATTTCTAGAGTCATGATACATTTGGATTTATTACACAAGCTTACACCCTAAGAGTAAGGTATAAAGTGGTGGGGCTTTCATGAGGTGGTTTGGTGAACATGGGTTAGGTCAATATTTTGATGATCTTAAACGTCTCCTATAAATGGTTTCTCACATGCTTAAGTTATAGGAACTCAGAATGGGCTTGGTCTAAGGAATATCTTAGATATTTTATCTTCACTGGTAGCTCTGATAAATGGTCTTCATATTTTATGATCCTACTGGTTGAGGGAATCACTTCCGTTGGTTGTTCCAGAAGATTTTGTTAAGACCTTTTATTTATACTTATCATGTGATCACTATTAAAGGGCTATATTACTAAGGATATATATAATTAATTGTAATTTAAATTAAATTTGAGTAAAAAATCAAAACAATTGTACGGGATTTTATTTAATTAAATCAAGAATTAAAATTTTATTCATAATAGTTTTGGTTATTACATTCAAAACTCGTATCATTCTGGGCATTCAATGTTGAACTATCCCAATATTTTTAAAATAATAATCTCAATATTTTCCAATTTAATATATGTTATTAATTAAAAAAATAATGTTCATCTAACCTATCTTATGATATTTATAATTGAATGATGAACTCTTTGAAATGAAATAATTCAACTAAATTTGTAACATTTTAGAATTAAAACTACCTCTAAAGTAATTCCATGCAGGTTTTAACTATTATAGAGTAATGTCAAAAAACTATCTTCTAGAAGTAAAATCATATATAGTTTTATTATTAATATAAAATTAATATTTATGAATAAAAAGATAATGTTCATACTCAATAGATAAAATAAAAATATGTTTAATATTCAACTTGATTGTATATTTAGTGAATTATCATTATCCTAATAATTATCATCTTCATCCAAATAGTAATTCATCAAAATTGTATATATTTCCTCCCAAAATTGTCAAATATCCACCCATCTATTTTAATTATGGAATTTCATCTTCATAATCATATGTAAAAGGGTATGAAGAATCTAATGATAAATTCATAAGAGAATCTATAGTTACCCTTTCATTGAGAAAGATTATTCTAGGAAACCGTAAAATAAAAACTTTTCATCTTATAGCTATCATAACATTCCATAATAGTACTATTAAAATATAGATTTTCACTCTCACCCCAATTATCATTAATAGCTATAAATATTTTTCCGTTCTTTTCATTGAGCATCCTATGATTTATTTATTCTTCTTCCTTAGTATAGGACAATATAATATAACATTCTTTAGTTTCTTACATGCACATAAGATTAAATTTGAATTACCCTTTCTTATTAGTTTTTTTATGTTTGTCTCCAATCATTATGATGATCAATTTAAATGTTCTTCATTCTAATAATCATATTTATTCACCTTGTAATTTAGTAAATTTCACCTTCGATGTATTTTGATCCAATATCATCTAAATTTAGTTTATATATTCTATTAATTAAAGTAATATTTAATATATTTAGTCAATATATTGAATTAGAAAATAAGGGGGTATTTTGGGGATGTTTTGGGTTTTAAGAAATAAATTTTATTATATTCATGTTCAAATTGATTTATTCTATGAATGATTTTTTATAAGAGAAATAGTTTTTTTCACTAGTTTTATTAATATTAAAATGGATTTATATTAAAATCTATGGTGTTTTGGAGTGAATGGAAAATATTTTAAGATGTCCAATAAATGGGATTATGGAGGGTTATTTTTGTAATTATTTTTTTATTTTTTAATTTTTTATCTCTTATATTTGGGTTTTCAATAGTTTGAATTAATGTTATGATTTGGTGATTTATTAGATATCACCTATATAAACGAATAGATATGTCAATGAAATAATTCCTTGGAATTTTTTTCTATTCGTCGAATTTTTTATAGTATACGACTCTTCCATGACCCTCTATGGAGTAGTAAAAGCATGTTCGTCTCTAATGGTTGACCATCTGTGGGTGTTTATGAATTATCATCCTATAGTGTTTGGTAGAGTATATAAACCCCATTAAGTCATGGCATGGATAGATATGGTTGAAGATATCATCAAGTGACTAGGATCTCATGAAACCTCTTCCGGAATAAAAAAAACTACATTATTTGAGTTGTTTTATTCATATTGGTGGATACTGAATAACTATTCCAATCACATTGATACTTTATCTTGTGAATATTTTAGTGTCTCCTTTATCAAGTGGTTATATCCATAAGAGGTGAGATTTTAGAATGTGATAGAGTTTGTGTGGTTTCTATGGTGGATATATAGTGGTGTAATATATAGAATTTTTTCATTGTATTGTACCATTACTCCAAGAGATATCTATTTATGAATAAAATAATTATTGGTTTATTACAAGACATATTCATCTAGGTCTTCGTTCAATGGTATTATAGTCTAACCTGACTACATATGTTGAAGTTGTTTATATGTTTACCTTCATTAACGATATCATGGAAGGGAAACATAAATATATGGATTTTTTTGACCCTAGATGATATCAATAAGTGTGGTCTAGACAGAAATAAATAGAATTAATAAATTTATGATGATGGGATGTTATCTAATCAAATTTTTTTCCAATATTAGTAAATTAAACCCCTTATTTGTGTTCAATTGGGGTTTATATAGACATGTTAAGACGTCTTGTCTAATAAAATCTTGTATGTTCTATCTATTTCAATATATTGGTCATATTTAATGGGTTTTTATAATTGACACACATCAGAAGAAGAATTAATTAGCTGAAAATTGATCTAATTATTAATTTGGGGTATTTCTTCCATTGGAGAGGCATACTTTTATATGATTTTTAGAGTGTTATTTTTGTAATTTTTCCTTTTTGAGACATGTTTTATATAATTTTGACACTCCATAAATCTTATTTATAATGTATTAAGAGGGTTTGGATCAGTGTTCTATCCTTTTGGGATGTTTATACCTTATTTAATTTTAATTATTAATTTTATTCATGCATTTTGTGGTACATTTGATGAGGTTAACCCGATTGATATGTTGGGGAGACCTTGGGTGTGGGTTAGGGTAATGTAGTAAAGATGTAAGCTTCTGGTTAGACTATAAGAAAAATTGGTTTTGTATATTCCTTCGAAAATACCATGAGTTATTATTATGTGATATTGGCCTTGATTTGACCATCAGGAAGATTCATGAATCACGATAAATTATTTTCATCTATGTTATGGTATTCCAGTTTGTGTTATTTCTTCTATTTTTCAGGAATTCATTGTTTCATTGATCGGTTTTGATCAGATGGTAAACATTTCTTATAGATGACCACTCTTATGGTCTATTAAGCTAAGTTAATATTGGTAATCTATGGTTATTAGAATATTATCATTTACCTATAAATAATTTTTGAATTAATTACTTTTTAGTGATCATCATATATTTTTATTTTTTTATATATGGTTTCACCATGTTAAAACTTTTAAATTTTTAGGCACATGAGGTCATGCTTCTACTATGTGATCCTTAACTTAGTGTATTTAACTTTGTGGTAGTATTGTTTTGGGATTTTCTATTATTTTTAATTATTTTTTTCTCAGTTGTTTTGGAGGTGATTATTATTATTTTTATATGGTCTAACTCAAGACATGGGGTGAACATCATGAGTTATTTGATTAAATTTCCTAAATTTAATGTAGATATGTGAAGTGTACATCCCAATGTATGTTTGTGTTTCATTCCTATAACTTTTTTAGTGAAGTGATTTCATTGGGATTCTAAGTGAATTACTGTTTAGATGGAATCAAATTGGGATATAATGGTATCCTAGAGGAATGATTTATTTACTCACATGTACTTCGATATAGGTTTTGGAAATATGGTAGTAGATTGGGTCCTTGTTATAGAGGAAGTATCCATGGAATTCACATTTTAATAAGTTGTTGGATAAATTCTATGTACATGATGTTGAATGGTTAGAATGATTATAAATATAAAAATATTATTTTCTTATAAATATTTATATGGTTAACATATCCCTTTAGTTTTGGGTTACTATAGTTGGAATACATGTATTTTTTGAATCTTTTGTAGGTCCACATGGATTGTTTCAAACTTTAGGATACTGTGAAGTATAAATCATTAATATTCTATAGTAATTTAGATTTTATATCTCATGGTTACTATATATTTTTAATACTATGTGATTAAAATGTCAGACCTTCTTCGTTTTTGGAATTTTTTACTTTTCATATTTTTTAAATTGGGGGCACTTTCCTCTCCTATATCATTTCAATCCATTCATGTGTTGGGCTCCTCATAGTCATTTAACTACCCCATTGCACCTTTCCATCACGATTCAATGGTGTTTCCTTTAACAAATACTATTTTAAGAGTCCCTTATCTCTTCATATTTTCTCTCATGTTGTTTTCTACCCTATTCATCTATCTTCTCTAACACTAATGGTAATGATGCCCCAAAATCAGCAATAGGGTTTCAAGGGGTTCTGAGCCATCTATGTTCACCCATTACATTGGATTTCAGCTATGTCAACATGCGTACACTCATTGAAGTCATTTTTTTCATGTTATTAACTATTAATGGAGGTTTAATGAATGTAATATTCTGTTGATACATTTTTAATTTATGTAATATAATTTTATCTATCTATATGTTTTTTTCCAATGGTTTTTATTAATTCTTGAAAAATGGTTTGATGATGCTACAATATCTCAGCTCCCAGATCCCGGTGACTCACCCATGACCTTGGTGGCCATGTAAAATGTCTCTGTCCCTCCCCCGCCATCGGGGGAGGGGGGTTTCTCTTCCCCTCAAATGGAGTAGCATCATTATTCTTCTCTATTTTACAATTATGATTCTATTCATAATTTCCTTTAAATCTCCATATTCCCTAATGTCCTGGATCAATGGGGCGACTTCTCTCAGCTCAAACTTCTGTCCTCAAAATTTATAGATGCTTTGGATCTTCTCTCCTAGACCTTGGTTTCTCGGTTGACCTCGTGATGTCTATAGGTCTAGGGCTTTGATAGGGTTTTTTTTTTCAAAAATGGGGGCTTCAGGATATCGTATCATTCAAGCTCATTGACAATCGACACAACATGATTTAATTCTCCTCTTCAGAAGATCTGATCACTACATGGTCAGGGGATCCTTGTTCTTGCAATGGATTCCATATCCATATTCTATGACGGTCCTTCAATCATCATATGAAATGGGACACATCATCAATGGAGAATTGGGTAATATTTTCTGATCTCCAACTTCCCTTTTAAAATCCTTATGTTATCATATTTTCAAGGTTTTCAGGTGGCCTCTATATCTGCTCGGACTCGAGAACTGGTGATGTGTGTCATTCAATTTCTCCGCTCATTTTCATTGATGTCGACGTCTCGAAGCCTCTTGTCGAAAGGATTTGGATCTCGGTTAGACAGAAGTTATGGGGGAAGAAATAAGTTGTGCTTGAAGCTTTGACACACATTTGTTTGACATGTTTTCCCCTCAGGCATCTTCCTCATTCATTCCAGAGATGAAATTTATATTCTCAAGGGGAGAAGACATATGGTACATTTGTAAATCATGGGCCCCCTGATTCTAGTGGGGTTTCCCTTGATCATGGAAGTCCTTTGGACAAGGTTGGTCCTGAGGCTACAAAAGGTCATTGGTATCTAGGTGAGGTGAGACCAGTCCTTTCATGGAATGAAGCTTTTGAGGATCCTCAAAAGATAGTAATGGTTTCTCAGGATGAACCAACTGTTAATGGAATGTTTAGCAGACTAAAAAGTTGATTTGGGTTTTGGATGCTCTTCTAAGGAATCATGTGCGGTTGGAGGTTCCAAGCTCATCATTACTGTTGGATTGGTTGAGGAGAATGACGCATGACATGATAAGAAGGATCCACACATGAATGTTGACATGGTAAGGTAGATGGATTCAAATATATACAGTTAATTCATGATGATTGATGTAGTGGGTGTGTATCCAACCACTAGTGAAGACACCTCTTTGCAGTTTCAATACATGGGTTGGGGCTTCGTCCAAACAAAGGGTTCAGACATGGCAGTACAGGACATGCTAGAACCAGCTTCTTTATGCTAATAAGGTTATAGGTGTAGGCATGATAAAATAGTCTCAGAACCGTTTTGAAGTTTAGTTATAATAAGGCAGTTAGATACTTGGGGAAAGAATCGAGATGAAAGATGCACATTGTGAAAAACCTTCTATGGTTTGGGGGGATACCCATGAGAATCAAAATTTTGTACAATACTCACCTGTTGTTCCCATGGAAGTGGGATTGGAAGAGAAATACTTTTGATCCTCATCAAGGATGAAAAAATGTACAATAATTTATTCATAAGGTTTTGTTTATCATAAATGTAGGAGGAGGGGGAGGAAAGACTACTCTAACTTACCTAGTCCTCTTTTTATGAGGTCCTAATGTAAGGGTAAATTATTTACGATGGGTACTTATAATGGAGGGGGCTCCCAGGCTAAGGACCGAGTGTCTAAATATTTTGATGCTACTACAAAGGTAGTTGGTCAGCATGAATAATTGCAAATGCTATCTAAATAGGTGATGTCGTCGATGGAGGATGCTCTTATACATCATCGGGAAGGGCCTCTTGTCAGTTGGTGGTGCATAGAGGAAACATATTTAGATCAAAATATGGAAATACTCATGAACTTAGGTAAGGTAATGAAGGATGATTTCTTGGTGATTAAGGAAAAAATGGAATATACCGATCAAATGATTATTATATTTCTCTGAGTGGAAGGTATTAGGGATAAAGGGGTGTGGATTAAAAAGTAAGATTTCATATTTGTTAGAAGCTTAAACATGAGGAGAATTATCATATAAGAGTAGCTGTAAGCCTAAAAGTACCTAGAAACATGTTATGAAGCACTCCTATTAGATGATCCAGCCAGTCAAGTAAATTTATTTCCATGGAAACTGTCTAGGAATTTTGATTCCAATCACCTCAATCTATTTTTTAGCAAGTCAGTAGTCTCTTATGATGTTTGATCTATTGAACTGCATGGGTTCTCACATTCCCCGTAAAAGTGTTGGAAAATAAAAAAAGTAAATTTGGATAAAAATATTAGTTTGATTTCATGGATAAATTTATTTTATCGTTTAAATTGTTTGTTGTGAATTATAAGTATTTAAAAATATACAAATGATCATTTTATTCAAAGAAAATTGGGTTTTATTTTTTAGGGAAATATAGTTTACAATCAATTTTATTTTTGGTTTTATGGGAGTATATATTTTAAAAATTAATTTTGTTGTTTTATGGAATTATTTAGTTATTAATCTCGATTGGATAGAATTTTTTTTTCTTTTTTTTAGGATTTCCCATTATGGTTTGGATAAAAAAGGTTTAAAAAATTGATATAAAAAATGTTATTATGGTGTAAAGTAATTTTCCATTTGGAATCTTCTGAAAACTATATTTTCTAGATTGATGGATACACCCTGGATGAGCCCCATTTCTATATGTTGTTGACCATTATCTTCATTTTATGATGGTTGGATGAATTTTGATTCATGATTTTAATTGTGTTTCTGGTTTTAGGATCTTAATTATTGACTGTTTATGGTGGAATGGATATTTTTATTAGATAATGTATCCTATGGATATATAATTATCTTTTGATTAATGTATGCTTATTTCATGGACCACCTCGTTGAATTATTCCATGAAAAACCCTATGAAACAAATTTAAATATTGAATGATGTTTCATTTAATATTTTAGAGTTAAAAATGGTTTATATTCATATAGTTGAATGTTATGACTAATATATGGAATGTTTCAACAATGGGTCCAGTTTATATAAATTCAGTCGATTATTTGAAAAACTATTAACATGTCGATAGGTGGTACCATGCTATCATATCATTTGGTGTCCCATTAATCCTGATGGTGTTTCCTCACAATATTCATTATCTGTTATGACTATCTATTATTCATTGGAATATTATTTTCTTATTTATTAAACTAGATTTATTTTTATGTATTGATCTCCCATGTTGTTACACATGATATTTTATAGTTTTTTCATCTGTTTTCATTGTCCCTCATTTATAACCTTCCATGGATTTAAATTCTATTATTCTTTACACATATCCCTTAATTATATTTTCTTAGTGTATGTAGAATATTTTAAATGATGAAATGGTGGTTGGTTTCAAGTGATAATTTTCAGCCAAATTCCTTTGAATATTTTTCAATACAATAGGCATTTTTTAGTGGTATTATTTTGGATGGAAAGGGAAGGATTGATATGGGGCATAAACTCAAGATTTATTTAATTTTTTAGTATAAGTGTTACTTTTAAAATAATGGTAATAAAATGAAAAGAATATATATTTTCTTTTTAGTTTTAAAATATTTTCACTTTGGTTATTCTACAAAAGGATGAAAATTTACACTTGGAGGAATCCTACAGGGTGTGGCTGACCACTATACATATATAAATTGTTTGGAATATAGTCCTTATTTTTATATGGATCATTAGTTCAAGGATTGAGATTTGTTTTCTACTAATCTCCTATGGAATTTGGGATTTTTTTAAGTGGGTGACTTGAAATTCATATGGGGATAGTGGGGTTTGTATCTCATATTTTTTCAACTAGTTTGGGTTGTGTGGTGTATCAGCATCCTCATCCTCTTTAATTTTATTTGTCTTTGATTTCTAATTTTGGAATTAAAAGATTATATAAAATTGTTTTATGTAAGTGGAATATTTTATTATAAAAAGATATTTTTCTTTCTTTAAATTAATTCCATTTTTCTATGTTTTTGTTATTTAGATTCTACTAATGTGACTGATGTTGTTTTCCAATGCATGGAAACCTCATGTCAGTTTCATGGTTGGAACTCATTGTTTAACATTTTGTTTAGGAGGGTTTAATCATTCTAATACAGACAATTATGGTACACTTACACCAATTTTAATATCATTGTGATTAAGAACATGTCTCAGGACTTGTGCAAGGTTGACTCTTGTGACATGTGGGGTTGAACCCAGTTGGTTCATTAAACCATACTAAAAAAACATTCATTACACATAATATATAATACCATTAGAGATAAATCAATCCAAGATATTTATTTCATCAATTTTGATAATACATCTCATAAATATTAACACAATATAAGAACCATATTTGTTTAGTGTCTTTGGTTATTAGGTACATTATCATATTAATAAAAAAATTAAACATCTCATATAATAAAGTCTATATATGAATTAATTCTTCAAATAGTCTTGAACAAAGCATCTTGGGTAATGGAAAATATAATAAGGGGTGAAATCAAATTCTTAGTAAGGGTAACTTATCAATGACCCGCAATGGGTTAGATAATAAAGTCTAAAGAAATGTTAATCAGATGAGAAATATCTTTTTAAATGTGATTTGGAATCACAATAGGTAATCAACCGAAATAGTAAAAAATCACGGATAATGTAATAAAATAAAAGATTCATCATTAAATCATAACACACATACCATGTCTCGTAAATAAATGAATGTAACTAAAAAAATGGAAATATTACATTACTTCGTGTAAAAACATGGAAACATTGAATATCATAGAAATGATAAAATTATTTAGAGTTATACCAGAAACCTAATCTTTGGAAAACATTTTTAGAGTACCCATTCAAGTATACACATTGTGATCAAACCCAATAATGAATTCATATTAAATATTCAAGAAAACATAATCATGACCAAGAAATTAATTATATCATTGGATAAAAAGCCATTGAAAATGAATTATATTGTGATATAATACCCCACACATTTCTATACATACATATGTGTTCCACATGAAAACAATCACCCATCATTTCACAAGGAACCCATGGAGGGAAAATGAGATTTATAACATTTCACACTGTTATAACCTAAAAATGGTATCATGAATTTCATAGAATGAAAAAAAACAATCACCTAAAAATATTATTACATTTGATAAATTAGAGGGTAGTCATTAATAATTATCTATAAGAGATAGATCATAAAGATTAATTTTAAAAAAATCTAATACAAATGATATAACAAACTATATTTCTTCATGTTTCATATTATCATCCCCCCATTATAAATATAATCTCTTTGAAAATTCTAAAACTACCCTCCAAAATATCTTCCATTATATTCATTAATTTTTTGAATCGTCTATGTATTGGAATGACATTATCGAGTAAAAGGTAAACACCATGGTTCTAGAAAATAGTGATGAGATTCACTTTTCATTTTTCCCTAAATTATTATTTTTTCTAAAAGATCAATAAATTGATACATTTATGGATAAATGTTTGGATTAAGTTGGAAATATATTTATTTAATAATTAATTTTATATGAGTTTGGAAATATACCTCATTTACTTTTTTTATATAAAAATAATATGTGATTTTTGAACTCTAAATGTTTAGTAAATATTAGTAGTGACTAATATGTTGTATATATGGACAATTCTAATGATGATTAATTTAAGAGAATTAATTTGTCTTATTTATATTTTATTCTTATGATATACTATTATTGTGGTATTTTTGTGACGGTGAAATACTATGTGATAATAATTTATATGTAGACTAATTAAGTGATATTTTTCCATTATTATATATAATAATAATAAATATTTCATATAGTAAATAGTGTTATTAAAATATAGTTTGGTTATTTGATTTTTTAAAGTAATATATAATTTCCATTAATATCATATAAGTTTATGTTAACTTATGTAAAAATGAAAAATTTAATGACCTATGTGTAAATAATATTATCTTCTATAAATTAGCTTTTATTCATGAAAATGTATATTTTTAATTAAAACACATTTAAATAGATAAAATTAATTTTTTTTTCTTATAAATAATTAATAGTTAAAAATAATTTATAATAAATATTTTCTAAATGAATTTAAAATAGATTTAATGATAAATTTTTTAATGTATTTGAACTAGTTTTTTAGTATAATGAGATACATTTATGGATCAAAGAACTATTTTTTTGTTAAAATATTTTTTGAATAAATTAATTTAATTGATAAATGATTTAATTAATGTAGCATGTTTAACATTTAAAATAAAATTATGAATTATTTTCTCTAGTGAAGAAGACGGTAGAAAAATAACATTGTTATTTGTTAGTTTTTTTAAATGAAATTTACCTGTAAATATTTTAACTAAAAATATATATAATATATTTATGAAAATAATGAGTTCAAAATACATTTTTTAAAAGGTTGGGGCCAAAGAATAATTTATTATTAAATCAATGAAAATACCTCTTTTAACTGGGTAGAGGGAGACCCATTACATATCCCAAAGGCCCAGTGGGCATTTAGCACATTACATGGCCCGTAGGCCAATGTTTTTGGCCCAATGACCATTCTGTGAATATTAATGCTATAGTACTACTACTACAGTACCACTCAGTACCCTACCGCCGCTACAATGCCACCGCTAATATAGTGTCTATGCCGCTACAATATTGCCACTGCCTTCGCCCAATGGGGTTTGAACCCCCTTTTTCATGTAGGATTACAGGGTGCTTATAACTATGCCAAACCCCACGAAAAATGAGTTCAAAATACATGATATGTTTTTGATAGAATGTTTATTTCATGAAAACATATTAATTTAAAAGTTATTATTTTCATGTAATGAAAATGATAATGTTGCCGGATTGAAATCCATATAATTTATATTAATTTACCAAAACACATGTAAATGAATAATTACATGATTTAAGATTTAAAATAGAAAATTTTATAATATTGGATGGTTTTATGATTGGAAACTAATAGTATTGTAACAACCTTGAATCTAGTTATCCAAATTTGGTGGTTATATTACTATATTGGAATACAATGTAGAAAATAAAATCCCTTCGCGATAAAATGGTTTATTAGTTTTGATAGATTAGTTACATACATGAATCACACAATATATTTGGAAAACATTAAATGTAAAATTATTTAAATGAAAGCCTTTTTGAATATGTTATTATTATATAATATCAGTCATATTTAACTTATTTGTACTTTTGGGATGAGAATAAAAATTAAAGTGTGAGCTCATATGGTCAGTAATGGATATTGTAAATAGAATTTATCATAAAATAAACAAGACATGAATAATATTGAAAATATGAAAAATAATTAAACATTCAATAAGACAAGTATCAATATATTGTAATATATCCATGGATGACATAAAAATACAAATAACCACATGGCTAATTAATTTTTTTTTTCTTTTTAAAATAATACATACCTTTGGACAGCATATTCTTACCAATAACAACTCATTCCAATACATCATACATAAATTGTTAAGGCATTCCCAATATACCCAGGCTAGTTTGTATCATCAGAACATATTATGAATTGATGGGTTATATAATATTGATCCCTTCCAATAAAATATAAATTTTTATGGATTAATCATGTGAATAGAGTGAATAAGTATTACAGTACATAATTAACATGTCTTAGTAATAAAATATTTTTATTGGAAATGTTGAATACTGTATATCAAAAATTTTCCATGTCAATTAACTGAACAACATTAAAATATTAATATGAAAAATAAAAAATGAGATAGAATTGTAAATAAAATTAATTTCATAAAATATCAATAAACATGTTCATAGGTTTTTTATAACACAAAATATTAAATAAGTGGTGAATATGATAAATGTAAAAAAACATAAGGTGAGATACCCTTACCTTTAATTATAATAATTCAAAAAATAAATTTAACATCGTTAATAATAAACATAAATATCAAATTGATTTTTTTTACAAACATACTAATGTATGTTACCTTTTATATCTATCCATTATAATCTTTTTCTGATCTTTCCTTAGTAAGATAACATTTATTATCATCATCTGATGTTTGTACTTTTTTAGTGTTTCACTCATGTTTTAAAATGGGGATGTTGAATTTTTTCCCTTATATTAAAATTTCATCATTCCATGATTAATGTTTCTACAGTTAAATATTTTCCTTAAGGATTAATAAATTTACAATTTCATTCTGTGTGAATTTATGTTGGAATATGTGAAGCTGAAATTAATGATGTGCTCGTTTTCGGTAATTTACTAAAATCAATGAATTATGTTTTAATTAGAAATTTTTATTAAACAAATTTTACACCCACATACACAAATTATATTATAGTAAAATATAATATAAATTAATAATATATATTTTTATCAATATCCATGTTAGGTGATGATGAAAAATTGAATTCATTATATCAAGATTGTGATAACCCACATGTACACATGGGTCATGTTCTCTTACTAAGAATAATGATACCTAAAAGAGCATCATAAGATAGGTTACAAGAACATATAACCCTTCTGTGGATTTTCTTTTTTGAAAAACAACTTGAGGCTTCTTAAATGGTATTTTAGGATAAGGATAACCTCTATGTTGTGTATAAGTGTGTGGTTAAGGTATTTGAGAACATCATATTTGACCTAATATTCACATGTGGTTTATATAATTGGGAATGAGAGGTTTCAATTAATAATTGAGAGGAGTGACATTGTTGTAATTTTTAGGAAAATTTAAATATAATAAATTTCATTCTCACGTAAGGTGGATCCAATTTAGTATAATTTATATCATAATATAATTTTTGGAATAAATAAACTCATAGAATAAAATATACCAATGATTTAAATAAATTTTAAGCATTATCTATTAGTTTAACCCCCCATTGTTAACTATATTTACCCTTACCATAAAGACCAATTTTTTACCACGATAATTATTTATCACGTTCAAAATTATTTTAACCTTATTAGATAATATTTATTATTATAATTAAAAATATGGAATCTATTTTATAATGTTTAATTTTTTTGTGGTAAAAATTAAATTTAATATAAGTTTTCAAAACACATCTTAAAACAGTATTTATTAAATATATTTTTATGTATAAAATTGATTTAATGGTTTGATCAAATATAAAATTGATTAATATGAAATTTATGGGTTAATAGAAAAAAAAGTTTGTTATGTTACATTAAAAAACCAATCCAACCCATAATTTTTCATTTAATTAATTAATAAAGAAAATGTTAAAATAATTAATTTATTATAATATTAATTCAGTTAAATTCAAATAAATTTTAAAATTTTAAAATTATTTTTATAAACCCAAAATTCAATTTTTAATTAGTTTTTTAATTCATAAATATATTTTTTTTGGTTACATAGTCAAAGAAGACTCTTTATGATGTTAGTGTGATTGTAATATGGATGCCAACTATATATTAAATTCACCCATCAACACTAGCTTCCACTTGTGGATTAGTTTTTTCCTTTTGGGGTTCTGAATATTTTCTTTGAAAACCCCTATTATGGAATTTTAAAAACAAGACATTAAAATGGAGCTAGTTTGGTTTTGGGCAAGATGTAAAATGGATTTCAGGAATAATTATTTAGGAATCCTTTAAAAATGTATTTTTACTAAATTAATTTTTAAGAAATGGGGGATGAGTTTATAAATAATAAATTTTGTATAATAAAAAATTCTGGTCTATCAAAATTTATTATTTCGAAAACATGATCTATTTAATGGATGGTTTTGGAAATAAGTTTTAAATGAAATATATGAGTTTATAGAAAAATGTTTTTGATTGTGATGATTTTTCTTGAATTGATTTGTGGGATTTGAATGTGATTTTAGCGTAGTTTTCAATGAGATTTTGAAAGGCATTATGAATTTTTGAAATGGGAAGTGAATTGAGAAGTTGAGAGTGTGGATTTATTGTTTTTTTTATTAAAATTAGAAATGGTTTTTTTATTAATATTATCTATGTGAATGACTATATCCATGAATACATGTGGATGGTTGATGTCATGTAGATGGGTTCCTAGATTGGTTTGAGTGGATGGGTGCCCGGGTTGGCATGAGAACATGCATGTTAGAGGGTCCTTGAGATACCATTAGTGATCGTACAACCCACTATTCATGTTTTCATTTCAAAATTATTTTAATATAAAAATTTTATTCTTTGATAACAATTAATTATGTGGTGTGTCTCCTTTTAATTTTGGAATATTACAAATGTGGTGTTTGGATTTTGAGAACAAATTTTGTTTTAAAGATGTTCCATGTTTCATATCTTGTTAATGATTTGGTTTCTATATAATGGTTAGTGGGTATCTATTGAGAAATTTTATGGGAATATTTTGAGTTTGTCCCTTTTCTATCATTGATTGGTTGAGATGTATTTTGGTAAGTAGATTGGTTTGATCAGGCTCTCAGTTTTCTTGTTTTCGTGTGTATGCCCTTACAAGATTCGATGCATATTCATGGTGTGACCATGGGGTTTTCACTAATGGAAGACCATTATTTTGATCAACCCATATACTATCTTCATGAGTCTTATAAATTGATTCCACGCCTCTTTTCGAGTCTATTAGATCCTCTCCATGTTGAACATTGGATGTTGTATGTTGAATGAATCTATAGTTTCATTGAGATATCTAAGACTTTAAATATGAATTTTGATATATCTTCATATCATGTTAATAGATTATAAATGTGTCGTAGTTATAGTTTTAACTCTTAGAAGAAACATCCCTTCTTGTTTATTGGAGTATGATGTTGTTTGGGGCTCAGTTTGAACTCCCTTCCAATGTGTCACTCCTTTTTTGTTATGGTCTTGTATTGTGGGTATTTTTTGTGTCATATATTCTTTTGTATTTAAATAATGATATTGGAAAATATTTTGAGAACACCCGTTTATATTGAAACATTTTTTTCTATAAAAAACCCTACTTTCTCCATTTGAAATTATGGTGACTTCCATGTGTTCCATGTTCCTATTATTCCACATTGGGAAGAAAATGGTTGATCTATGTGAATCTACTAATTTCATGTCTTGGTAAAAGTATCGGGTAGGAGAAAATGAATCTTAAATGGTGTTTTGTACTTGTTGTTCTTACTGGTATTTTTTGAGGTCGTGCATGAGACCAAGGAAGGTTTTTTTTCCAGGTATTGTTAGTTTCTAGTTTTTATGGAGTAGATGCATCAAATATGATGTATTTATCACTAGACCTCAGAGTGAAGGATTCATAGATTGAAGAACCCCTTGGGGGTGAGGGACCATGGTTTTTCCTTGTCTCCAATTCAATAATAGTGTGTGTTTACATTCTCTATGGTAGTGACTAACCAAAGAAAGTTACCTTTTTCAAAAAGGGTGTTTTGGTCTTGTTTCATATTGTAACCCTTACAGTCTTAGAATTCATACTTGTTTATAATGACATGTGGTTGTCTGATTTTCATGAAATCAAAGTGGTTTTAATATTAGGAAATAAATCTCTTATTGGTTTTCCTAGTGTGCTAAGACACGAGAAATAGTTTTGGTGTTTTGTTTTGAACATCTAAAATGATTACATCCCATGGGGATAGTAGTAGACATATTGTTCTCCACTTGGATTGAAGTTTATTTCATTAGGCCCTTTGTGGTGGGGATTTGTTCTATGCTAATTGGTTAATATGGTTAGTTCTCTATGTTGGTTGACCCACCGTTGGTATCATTCAGAATTAATTTAGAGTAAATTGGTCCTAACATATTTAAAATTATGGACAACCAATTTGGCCATACCAATGTTAATAATGTAGTTTAGTTTCTAGTGTTTTCTTAGTAGTGGGTAGACTCATTTGAAGCTTTCAAATTCTATTATCCACCATAGATTAAATATCGGGGTTGGAGTACCCCCAATGGATTGTTGTAGTAAGGTTGTGGAAGTATTTCTTGAGTACTGTATTGAGTTTATTTGTTTTTTTAGGTAATTATTATGATTTTTGTTGGATAATTTTGGATATTTTATACTCATAAGTAGTTCGATTATAATGTTTTCTGGATTATATTTCTTTTAATCAATCCACTAGAGGGTTTGTATCTGTCTGGGGGTAGAAGTCATGTAGTGGAAAGTCTATTCTGGAAAACCATGTTAAATCTTGTGAATCCATATTTTTTTGGGTATTCCTACATTTATCTAATTTAGTGTTTTTGGGAAAATCCTAGATATGTGGAGGAGAATGAGTTTTTGTTTTAGATTTGGCCCTTGTTGTTGATTTCTAGTGGAAGAAAAGTGGTTTGGTAGAGTGAATTGTCACAACTAGGTTATATATTTCATTCTATGAATCAATTAATTTAAGGGTATTGGTTTTTCACTCCCAGAACTGGGTGTGATGGGTTTTATTATTTAGTTAGTCTCCTATTTATTTTTTTCTATAATTTTTTGCATTGGTTTTCATTTTGTTTTTTAGAAGAAAAAATGTATAATTTCCAACTGCAGAATGTGGTGTCTGGTTGGTGCACAATTAAGGGAAACGGTGCTCCCCTGTCCAGGTAACTGTATAGTAGGTGGTGGTTTTTGGGTATAAGCTACTACATAGACTACACACTATAAGGTAGGTCTTGTGGGATAACCTATTGGTAGGTTCATCTTATACAGATAACGGAACACAGTTGACACATGGTTTGGAAACATTTTTGGTCAAACCAAACATGATGTCCTGGTCATTAAAATGTTTTAAATCCACTTTGGGTCCTCTCCTATTTTATCCACACACCCCCCTTTCTCGATCCATTTAGCATCCATAGACCAACGTTCCTCCCTATCCTCTTCTTGGATCCCTTGGGATTCCTTCCATTAGTGGATTGGGTGTGGATTCTCAAATATTCCTTAAGTAAGATCCATTTATTCATGTCTAACAAACTTTTATAGGGTTTATCTCCTTCTTCCTTGAGGTTTCATATGTCCAGTGGATCGTGTGGTCTCTTTCGGGTAGAATAATGTTTATTAGGGTTCAATAATGATATTTTTGTATTAAATCATTCTTTTCTTGGGTCTTTTAGTGGCAGTGTTGTGTTCTCCCACCAATTTCTATAATATTCCAAGTATGATGTAGGTGTTTCCATGTTTTAGCACTATTATATGATTTTAATATTCATTCGTGAGTATATAAACATTTTAAATGGTTTAACTATGATTTTTGGAATATATTTTGGAGTTTTTTTTCATGTATATGTGATAAAATACGATTTTATAATGGAAATGGGTATGTTTTGGGTATGTTTCATTGTGATGTCCATTAAAATGTGTTTTATTCTTTTTTTAGAAGGTGTAAAATTTGATTCAAATAAATTTAAATGTTGAAATTTTTTTCTAAATGATATGAATTTTTTTCACCTCATATTCTTTTTATTTAACTTTTTATGGAAATTTTGAACTATATAAATGAAGGGAAGTATGTTTTAAACTGAAATTGGGTTTTTTGTGGTTTTTAAAGGGGATTGACCCATAAAAATTATGAAACAGATTATGTGACATTCATTTGGAAATTTCAATGGGGGTTTAATAAATTGTCCAAGAGGTGGAAAATGTACATGAAAATGGTTTTGGTTGCTAGAAAATGGAATGTAGTTTGGTTTATAGATAAAATGGATCTTTCATAGATTATTTATATTAACTGGCACATGCAGGTGAATTTGGTGACATCTGTGAATTGTGAAAATGAATTTTTCAATAAAGGGTATCCCAAGAATTTAGGTGGGCTGACGAGATCTAGTATAATATTTATAAGGAAGTGGAAAGTCTCTGTTTCACTTAGATGGATTTATGATTACATCACTAGGTAAATTATGATGATGAATGGATACTACTAGGACCATGAGGTGTCCCCTCCTAGTGGCTAATTCATTAGAAATTTGATGGGTGTATTTTTATACCACATTTCACTGAGGTATGAGGATATAATGTCTAAATTGAGCTATATTACCATAAACATTTACCAATGTTGCTCTATTATGACATAAAACCTATGTAACGTTGTTCCATCCTTCAATATATGGTCAACCATGGGTGTATTTAACATTAATGAATGGTAATGTTAGTAAAAGTATCCATTTGAATTGTTACATTTAAAATGGGTTTTCATAAAATTTATCATTAAACAATTTTTTTTCTTCTAAGGTGTTCTCTAGAAAAAAATCCTTTAAAATGTTTTCTTGAGGATGTTTTAATATCCTTCATATAAAGAGTGAATGTTAATTTTTATTTTGATGTAATCTCATGGAATCAATTTCTTTTGGGTAGAATCCTACTCTGATATTTCTCACACCCTACACAAACTATTTGGGGTATGTAGAAATTTCTTTTTTTTACCCATGTAAAGGGATGATATGTTGTGAAGATGATGGCAGATCAGGTTTCTAGTGTTCCTTGTTTTAGGTTTTATTGGTGGTGCCTTTAGGTTGACGTTTATCATGCTACAGAGAGGTTTAGAGATATTGTTTGGTTCCCTTTATTTAGTAGTATTATGGTTTTTGGTTATAATTGTAAAACCATTAATTTAAAAATATATGTCACATGTTTTTTAGTAATTTAGTTATATAAAGATTAATTTCCTATGTTATTCATTTTTTTGAAATTGCATAAAATTGTACCCAATTAATTTTTCTTATACTTTGGAACTAGTTGCTAGACTGTGGGGATCAGGATTCCCCTCAGGCTATGCCATGTGTCAGTTCAGGTGTTGAGTTGGTTGGAAAACTGTCTTGGATCATGACATAGGTAATTGTTATTTGTTTGAAGATCTATATTGGAGAACGTCAATGATACAATCAAGGTTAATCAAGGTGAAGACAATAAATGAATCAGATGTTTTTCATCGTTGGAGAACTTTCTCATTAAAAAGGATCAATCCTAAATCTTTGTAGGGATCATTAATTTTGGTTTCCAAACATTCAATTTTTATAACCATTTATTTTTATATCTTCATTTAATTTAATTTTGATTACCAATCCATTTCTTGATATTCCTTTTTAAATTTAACATTTGTACACAATTTTTAATTTTATTCAATTATTCACCTAATATTTCCCAATTTATTAATATTTTCTATGATCACATGTCACAATGATATATTTATATCATTATTCTATTTCCTACCACCATTCATAATGTTCTTCACCACTATCCCACTAGTTCAGGGTTCAAAATTATTATGGTGGGTTCAAGCGTTATAAAAAAATGGATTCATGGAAATTGAGAAAATGATATGTCAATTGAAGATTATAAGAATGATCTAGGTTTGATGATGGATATAGATTATGGATCTATTTATTTGTGATATATATTGGTGTCATTAGGTGATTTTAGGGCTACATCATTACAGGAAGGATTAAATTTCCAATTTATACCCACTAGAGGATAGATATTGTTATTTTTGTGATGCGTCTCTCGACATCAAGTGGAAAAAAACTGAGATTATTTTTTGATACGAAGGATCGAGGATACACATGAAGAAAATAGGATTCTATAAACAACTTGACCACATAATGTGTAGTTTTTAAGAATATCCCCCATGTAGTCCCCATGTTGTGTTGGAGAGAGTTTGGGGTGGATATATATAGAATATTTCATGAGGACCCCACGACACTCAATGTAACCCATTGTTGTCATCTCATCATGCACTCTAGAAGTACATAAGAATGAACATGGCCAGAAATATTAGCATGGCTATAGCATATGGGCATCACCTTATACATGAAGTGTGAAAGGATACCTGGACACAACAATGTGCACTGGTGCGGGTTGATGTACATGGGATGAGGTAGTTCCTAGGTGGATGAGGCTCTCTATGTACCACTTGTACACTTGGTTTGGTATTACATGGCTTCTTAAGCCCTGTTCAGTGGAGAACACATGAAGGTGAAGAGGTCAGGTCACACACCTTGTAAACCAATGTGCTTATCATGTTTTTCTCCTATGATCATCATTATTCTATATTTTCTTTTTTAGATCTTCTAAATTGGCCCATGAGTATCCCATATTGAGTATTATTACATGTTGAACATGATCGTATCCGTCATTTTTTTATTGATATATGATGTGAGGTGTTGTGAATGTGAGTTTTCATAATAAAATCATTTACTAGTATTTGTGATCAATCAGGATCATCAATGATTTTTTGGTGTTGGAAACCCCATATCATATAAGGGAATGGTCCCCCAAACTCTCAAATACATCCTTTTTTCAAACCAATATCCTAATAGGGTGTGGTTCCTCTACCTATAGAATGGAACCCCCAGTCATACAAGATTATGGGTTCGATATCTACTATTTGGAATCCCCTTATTGGATCCGGGTGTGGGTCCACTATCCACGAATTGGATACCCTGCACACTATCATACATGGGTGTAGGTCCTCAATGTACTAATTGGAAAACCACTATCATAGTTGGGTGTAGGTCCTCTTTTAATGTTTGTTCCCCCTCTTGCTACATTGTGGTAGTGATGTGTAGTTCTTCCATAGTTATTTCTTTTAAAAACACAATAGATGATAGAAATTAGAGATGGACCATTAGAGATGTAAGAATATTCATCATCATTGGATGGGTTGTGGATTGGGTTTTCCACCTATTCTATCTCTTTATGTTCATTAGGATGATATATCTTGGGTTTTTATTTTCATCTTTCTATGAGATGAGCTAGATTATCTTGTATCATTCAATTTATAACATTTTTCTTTTTGATGAATCCATGTGTGTATTTATATACTAAACCCCAATATGGACTTCAATATCATGTTTCTTGTATTATAAATATTAAATATTGACTGACACAAATATAAATGTATCATAATGATACATGGGTTCATTATATCTGTTTCGTAGTTGGGCATGTAGATCAAGAGTTTGGATCTCCTCACATGTTTCATTATCCAATGGTTTTCATGTTGGGAATTAATTTTATAATATGAATGTATATTTCACTATTAGGGTTTGTATTTATATATTCATAGAATGATGTATTCTTTATAGGTTATTTAATTCATGGTTTGACTCTAGATATTATAGGATTTTTTTTATTCAACTATGTTTTTCCATTCAGACTGTTGAATTTGTGCATATGTGTACTTAAGGATAAGGACTGCAATTCTGGTTTATGCCTACATGACACTATTATGTGTCCCCTATCCTATTATATTAAGTATTGGTAATTTAATAAATGTCATTTTTCTAGAATGGTATACCCTAGTGGGCCAGGTCATGAAAAACATTGACTACTTACATTAAAATTGATTCACAATTCCCTAGATAATTTATATCGTATTCAAAACATTTCTATTTATTTTTGAATTTTAAAGTATTTGGGATCTTTATTAGAGAATTCAAAATGATGGATTTTTTATAGAGTATTTGAACTATTCATTTTCATTAATATCCCTATATTATTTTTAAATAATATATTAAATATTTAGTCATGTTATTAAATAAAATGTAAATATCCCTAAATGTGTTTCTATTGTAAATGATAAAAATAATATTCATTTTGAAACATGAATTATTTTATTTATAAAATGAACCAAAATTCATTACATTTTCCCCACATAATAAATTTTATCTTGGAATATTATCAGTGCCAAGAAAATACGTGTGTTTCTCTTTCATAACTTCTTTAGGCTCTAAGGTTGTCACTTCAATTTTGTAATTTATACAAAATATATTCATGATTTAGGTCATTTTATTCCTTAATTCATATTTTTATTCATAGTGAATATTGATTCATTTTTCATTGTAGTATATTTCTTGCTTTAACTCAACACCATTTTTTCTTGTATATATGCATTTGGTTGTACATATTCTTTCGTAAAAGGGACATATGGAAGAAATCATGAATATTGGGATTAATTATTGTTGTTATATACTATATTCAACTGCATGAACATGATCTAGAAAATAAAATTTTAAAATAAACAATAGAATCAATTTTTCATTCTTTCTAATCATCATGAAACCTTTCCATGGTGATAATATTAATAATAAAAGATATGTGACCTAAAACACTATATTTTTCCATTAAAAATAATCATAACTTATTTATCGACTCTGAGTATCTATGATATGTATATTTTTCAATTTTACCTTATTCATAGTGTCTTTTAAAATTTCATAACAAAAAAAATTTCCATATCCCGCATCATCCCAAAATGTTGAATTTCAAAATTGATTCCCCTATATTTTTTCATAAGGATATATTTAAATACATCAGTGGAATCATTTTTTATAGTATAATTGTACATGTGAATGATTGTGGTCCGAAACCCCCTAAAAATATATTCTGATATTCCTTACCATGTCTTCCTCTATTTGAATAGTCATCTCATACTTCCCATTAGTTTTAGGATGTTATTATTTTATTTTTTTTACTTTGGTATTTATATACTTCAGAAGGATTAATTATAACATATATGTAAATAAAGGATAACAGTATGAAACAATTTCAAATGGTTCCCCTTGATGTCTCACTCTTTCATGTATATATATATATTTCTTTGTGTGTGTGTGTTTATGTGTGTGTATGGAACTCAAGGTAATTATTCCCTCATATAGAAATAAAATTGGAGGACTTCAATATTTTATCAATGATTACACTTAATGCATAGTTTCTCTTGGATGTATTTTGGAATACAATTAAAATTACAATAATGATATTGTAACACATCAATATTTGTATTGATAGGTTTCATAGCACTCATTTGTGTACTTTTCACTCATCCTTAACATAATGAAATACAAAAAATCCGGATATATTATCAATAATATCCCACAAAATTTTATCCAAAAAATAATGATCCCACAAATCGTAATCATTTTGATACATCCAGATATATGGAAAATCTGGAGTTGTGAGAATCATCGATTAGATTTATAAATTTACATTGTAATAGATATGATACATAGCATCATACCAATCCTTATTACTCAAACATGATCGAAATTTAATATACAATACTTCACATTTTATATGACTTCTATCTTATTTTGTAATATAGGATCATCTCTTATTTCTTGGTTGATCGTATCTTGTATTGTAGATTTCGAAATCATTTGGGATGTTATTAATTATGATTTATCCCTTTTGGATTTCATGTACATTTTTTATTGGTCTTTAATCAATTGTTCTCTTTTATTCCTTATCCTTCAAATAATTTTTTGGACTTTCCCATTGAACACATCAATGATTTTTTCTCTCTTCCAAGGTGATAATAGTATAAAAATCAAATTCCATATGAGGTTCCCACCATATATACTATGTCATAATTAGTTCCTTTAGTGTGAATATATTCTTTATTATTTTTTGGTTGGTGTATATATCACACATACTCCATAAAGATAATATCTCCATAAATTTTATTACATGATATCAAACACAATCTCTAAATAATTTGACGGATAATTTTATTCATGTGGATTAAATAGTCCTACTATATATATAACATCATTAACATTTTTTTGACTACACGTCATATTTTATTCAAGGATTTATCAATATAAATGAACTATCTTTCCCCATTATAGTAATATGTTCTAAATGTTTGACTATCCAACCTGTTCATCAGTTCATGGAAACTATATTCACATTTATTTGGTGAGATAAAACTAACTCCCTTCTGAGTTAACATGGTTAGTGGAAAAAAAGTCTTGAAATTTTGTCACAAAAATATTATAACATCTTCATTTACAATTGAAGATACTAATATAAAATTATATATTACATTGAGGCAGATCCAATATGACCTTTTTATTTACTGTAAAAAATAAGGATACTTTTCTGGTCATAATGAGTCTTAAGAATGTGACTTGTTTTAACCTGAAAAATAATTTTCTTAATTTATAAAATAAACTATTTATCTTTAAAATTTTAATATGTCTATTAAATGAACCTCATAATCTAAATTACTTTTTGTGTGTATCATAATATGATAAATAATTTCCAATAATGTTTTTTCAAAATAGTCTATTAAGAATATATTCATCAAAGTAACAAATATTACTAGAGTATTAATCAATATAAGGGTTGCAAAAATAAAATCATACTATCAATATCTTTTTTAGAAGGCTTACTTCAAACTCAATTGATGATACCATGAACATGGTTGGTATTGGATAATAATTGAGACCCCAAAGATAAAAAAACTAAATCATTAACCCTTAGAAGTGGGTATGTGTTCTTCACTGTGGTCACTTTATGTTCTCTATAAACAATTCACGACTACATTGATTAATCCCACTTTATTAAATTATAATATGTTACCTAAAAGGATACACACATAATAGTCTAAAAAGTTGATCTAAAAGATCATTAATTTTCTTATTTAATTCCTCTCACACCATATATTCCGCTTTAGGTATGGTATTTGATATTGGATTGGATCCATGTCTGATATTAATTGAGAACACTTACACCCTTTATTGGGGAGTTTTAAGAATCTCTTTTATAAATTCATAATTTTATTCCCAATAAGTGGGAACATCTACTAATTTTATAAAATCACTTTACTACCCTTATTCACTAATCATCTCTACTATAAAGGATAGAGGAGGTGGTTCTTGAAAATTATTTGACTAGGATATATCACTTTTGAAGTTAATTATATGTTTTCTCTCCAAGACATCATAAATTTCATTCATTATATAGTTTCTAGATGAATTATTATTTTTCAACCAATAAATTTCATGTATTATGATAAATTCCATAATTATGAATGTTTACTGGGTTTGTAGATAGATTGTACTCATCAATGATCATAGAGGAATACCTAAAAATTTAGGATGATTTAATAGTTCCTTATTGAGTTCTAAATTTAAACCCTACAACTATAAATTTTAGGGTTCATCATGACGTTATTTTAAAATATTAATTAATAAAAATAGTTCATAGAACCATAATTATAAAAATTACTTATTAGCATTGATTGTATGATGATTGTACCAACTAAAAAATCGTTCAATGTCTTGAATTAACCCTCCTGATTGAAAAATAAAGGCCATTATTCCTTAGCCTATTTTGGATTTGATGGTAGTTTCTCATATTATCTTATGATATGGACATCTATTAGAGACATATATACACTATCCATAGTAGGATCATTACACATTATACTCTCTTAGACATCTTCCCCATTTCATTGGTATTAAGATGTTGATGATTTATAAGTGCATTATAATTTTGGGATTAATAGCACTATAATCAAAAAATGAAATAAATTACACATGTAGAAAATTATTTGGATTATTTTTCTGGCACTTAATTAAGACATGTTGTTTTTGTTTCATTCTTTTCCTTTTAGGTTTTAAAATATTTCCAAAATTTGGTACAATCATACTATTCATATCATTTACTCAATACGACCACTTTGTATCTCAAAAAAATGATTTTACATTTACATCATACAATATAATTTACTGATACCAATAAAAGTATCTATTTTATAGAGATTTCCATAAATGTGATATTATCCCACTAAATAATTGGTCAATCATCACATAAACAATGGAAACGAATGAATAAAATGTTCTAAGACTTGTAAAGACCGTCTTATAACTACTTGGTAATTTATTCTCCTTTTACTTTTTCTTAATGAATTACATCAACATATTGGTTTGAAGTGTGTGAGGAAAATACATATTGACAATGCCCTTTCATGTTTCCCAGTCACATCTATTCAACCACATACTTTGGAATTGTGTTTTTGATTAGTTTCCAGCACTAATTATCCTATCCTTATAAAAGATATACTAAAAAATTCAATTTTTCATCAATAGAAAAATGGGGTACATAAAATTTCTTTTCTATAGTATTGATCATCTTTTCTAAGATCAATGGATCAGTGTATCCACTAAAAACTGATGCCATTGATGCATAATGAATTCTAAAACTAGTTGTTCCTTATTTGGTTATTTTATAAAATCCACATGATTGTGTATATTATTCCTGAACAATGATAACTCATTCATGATCATTAAAACAAATTCAAATCCAGTTTCAATAATATTAGTAAGATCATTGACTAATTTTCCATCAAATCTGTTATTTACATGAGTCTTATTTCCTGCCATTTTATTAGAGAAGGAAACAAAAATTATAAATTATTAAAATTGGAATTATTATATAAATAATTATAAAGTGATCTTTAATCCAATATATTTTTAATTAAACTATTTTACGATGTTATACATAAATGATAAAAAATTTACATCATCTATAGATCTTTCATAATGGTTTTTAAAAACCCATTATTAATAAATTCAAATCCTCCATGGGTGTTAAACTCAGTTTGTGGAAGGGACTCTATGTTGTGCCCCAGGTATATGTAAATCTAAAACCAATGATCACTTTCTGGGTTATTAACAATATGTACATTGGTATCATGGAAAAAATTATTTGTAGCATCCAAATAGATATTTCATTACTTGGAAACAACTATCATTATATTTTTACAATGATTGAGTATGTTTTAATATATTTTGATTTGTCCTTACCTGTTTTACTAATTTTTATCATGTCCAAATTTAACAAAATTTATGTTCTCCACTCCTTTGATAGAAAATATAGAAGGATTGTAACACCCCAGGTAAATAAAGAATATGAAATTATTATATTTATCCATATTTGTGAATAAAATATTAATATTACTTTAAAGGGAATGCTATTCTCGATGGTGTACCCAATACGCGGCAACAAGTTCCTTTGAAATCTTACATTGCACTCTAATAATAAAATAATATTATTTTAAACGGTAGTTAACGCCTAGCCATTGTAATTGCGGGAAAGAACAGAAATAACTACAAAATGATTATATATGTTTTTCAAATATTTTTACTTTTATCCAATAAATTTTAGAGGCGTAAAATGAAAATGAATCGAATTTTAAGCATAAATCTTCTAATATTCTTTAAAAGGTTGATTAACCGCCTTTTGATGGAGAACCCTATTTAAATATAGTTTAGGTTACTCTTATACATTCTACTAGACCAAATAAAACTCTTCTTCAGAATCGGGACATCAAAATTTATTCTTGTAAATTTTTGGTATTTTTCTGATAAAGTTCATTTTTTAATGAATAGTGAAAAATTTTGTATTGTAATTCAAAACCTATTTTTAATAGAATGTATTTATATGATTAGATTATATTTTGAATTGGTTTTAAAGTTAAATTAGAAAATATTTTTACCATTAACCCAATTGTGGTCATTGGAATTAATTTCAATTTGAAATTTGACTTAAACTAGTGTCAATCTTTTGATACTATTTGTTTCATAAAAACACTCTATTTGTTTTGATAGAGGGAACTAATTATTAAATTAATTAATGAAACTTATATGTTTTGTATTTTTTAAAATAGACATCATTTTTTAATTCGGAATATCAAATATAACTTTGCGTGAATTTTTGGTATTTTTCTGAAAAACTTCAATTTTGATGAATAGTGAAACCACTAAGTGGTACTTAAAAAAATGATTTTTCGTTTCAATGAAATTTTAACACCTCTGTGTTTTCAATTTCAAAAATCTGACATACATGGTTTTCATTAGGAATTAAAATTTTTTTCAATGGGATTAAAATATTTTTTTGGTGAATAGTAACTTTTATGTTGTTAATCGCGATTAGAGGTAATTAGTGTAGTTTAAGGTAAAAATAATGTTTTAATAATATGAAATGACCTTGAAACATGTCCTACCCTTATTTAATGAGTCATGTACGACCAATACAATCCATGGGTCAACTTGGGGACCCCATGGAGCCACTTTGGATGGAAAATGACATTAATAACGTTTTATTTAAAGTTCAAATAAAAATGTCAGAAACATGAGTTGTTTTACTAAAAAAAATTTAAATGGGGTTATCAAAGTCCTATTTATTACTATAAATATTCATTAGAATGATAAATAAATTTACTACATCATGTTATTTTTTTTATAATTTTTAGACATTACATAAATTCAATTATTTATGACACCATGATGATGCAGCGATTAACTCATTATTTAACGATTTAAATAAAATAAAAATATAATGTAAAATCTAAGACCTAAACTTCTCAAAAACCGATTGTATGGGTGGATTTCAAACTCTTATCACCTTATCCTCGAGATATATAATTTCTGGACCTTTAAAATCTGAAAATCATTTTATAATAAATTAAAAGTTTATAACTTTCCAAGAGCGCCCCTCCTCTCCTCTTATAAAAGTACCCCACCTCTAACACATTACCCACACCTCTAGAGCCTTTGGCTCGGCCAACCCCTGCCCATTTAATCTCTCCACATCCCTATATTCATCATTGAAGGCTCACCTTTGGGTATAATCCTTTCCAAGGAATCCTTTGAGCTCAAATTGAAAAGAGTTACCCAATTTAAAGGTAATGTCTTCCCTTGTGTTCTTTTGTTTTATTTTGCTTCTCCAACACTCTAACCTATTTTTATACCTTTCTTTTGTAACAACACCATTATCTAAAATATACTAGGATGTTTTTATGTGATGGATTCGAGCTACACTTACACACACCTTCCTCTAATGGTTAAAGAACATACTCTTTTTGTGGATGGCGAATTTTTGCCTCACGAAACGATGATTGTTCAATCATCTCTTAACACCTTTCATGGTGGACATTATGATGTCACTATAATTTATATATGATATTTATGGTATTTATTTTTTCTATATGCTTATGAATTTTATATTTAAAACATTCCTTTATGCTTATCATGTTGTGCAAATGCGATAATATCATAAGAGGAAGTGTGGACTACCGCACCCTCAAGTGATGTGACTCGTTCATGCAATACATGGAATGTATAAACAATGAAATTAAGGAAAATATGTGACCTATATAAAATATATATTATACTTGAATTATAATATATATATATCTCTCATTTTTTTTAATTCCATTAATATGACAAATAAATGGAAGTAGCATTCATGTGTACGTACGGCCTACCGTCTCTATGAACGGTGCATTTAATTTCTTTTTATCTCCAATTTTTATGGAGTAGTATAAAATAAATATGTAATAGCTATATATAATATTTAAATCATTAATACTTTTGTGGATATTATTTACTTATAACTACATGGACAATCATTTTCAAACAAGATCATTTTTGACTCATGTACTAAACATCGACTAAAAACGTCTGATATGAACCCACATTATTAACCAATTATTATAACATTATAATATGTGATATGAAAATAATAATAATATTTAAAATAGGTACCTAGGAAGTTATAAATTTAACAATGTTTATTATTCAGGAATATAATGAAAATAACAAGACAAGTCAGAGTTGAGGTAAGGGATCCAACCTCTCTCTTTATTTTTGAGTACTCTATTTTATATAATTTCTTTTAAGCTCATATTTCTTATGTTTGGGTATGTTCTTTTATATTCCTCATACTGTAATTTTTTTTTTCATATTATGAGAAACCATATTTGATCTCATAAATCCATTTTTGGAAGTTTTAAGTGGCGTCGTTAGGTTGCCGAGTTTTCGTAAGGGATTTTTCATCTCACTTTTATTCCCGTGACATTTATGCTAAGTTTTCCACCATTTCCTTTGAGTGGTGTATGTAATTCCCATTATTATACACGTTTTGTAGTATAATTTTATTTATGGGTATTTACATCTTCATTGTATGACCCTTCTTCCATGGGGTGTATATTTCAAAAGTTACCAAACTCGGTAAGGGGACCTTCCACCCTCCTCTTTTTAAAAGACATCTTCTGTTATGTCTTTTAATTCACAAAATATTATGTTGGGATATGTTCTTATATATCTTCATTTATGTAAATTTTATGTCCAAGTGATGAGAAACCATTTTCTCTCTCATCAACTCATTTTCAAAATTTTAAAGTGACGCCGATAGGCTGTCTGATTTCTGTAGGGGAATTTCTTAACCCACATTCAAATATTTGTGTTAAACCTCTACTTCTTGATTTTATTATGCCAAGATTATGTGTGGAATCTCTATGTTGTAATTTACACAATCCTTTCTATAGTTATTCTATTTCTACACAAAATCATCTCCTTGATAAACTCTTACGAACTTGTATGGTAAATCATAACTCAATCTCGTTTCATTTGATTTAAATATCTATGTCATTGGTTTTGTTTTTCCAAGATTATGTGTGAATGACCTATGATTGTTTCAAAGTTAATATCCACTTATATAGGGTGTATTTATATTTCTCACACATAATTATGTGATAGATTTATCCTTAATTTATGGATACCATCTTTATAATGGATTTCACATCAATTTACATTTCCATTGAGACTTCATTGTTGTTATGCAGGAATTCACTCTAATATGGTGTGTATACTTTCCTTTGACATATTATATCATGAATACCTTTATTATCATTATATTATGAAGCTCAGATTAAATGTTATTCCGCAATTATTTGTATTCAAGTGTCTCTCATTTTGTTAAAAAGTCTTTAACAAAAATATCGTTTTAATGATTTAAAGATTCATTATTCTAAATTATTATCTTTAATGTCCATGTTTTAAAAATGTTTTTCAGTATTTATTTATATGGACATTAATGTTTTAATATTATAATTTCATTAAAAGCTTCAAAGTGGTATGGGACACTTTGATTCAAAAATCTATGTTAAATGGTTTTTGAAAATGGATTGATTAATTCAATATCATTGAATTACTTATTGTGATTGAAAATGAAATATTGTTATTGTAATGTTTATATTTTCAAAATTTTATGTTTAATGATGGTACTTGGACATTTTATGGGTGGTTACGTGATAAACCATATGGAGGGTGATGCCGTGAGTACCAGGACGGGTGGTTACGTTATAACCTTGAATGCATTGGGTATGGAAGTCAGTCGTATGGCTATTCCATTAAGTGATATGTGTGGATGTTGACCATATGGTTATTCCATTTAAGTATGTTTATGTCCCAAGTTACTTTTATATGTTATGTGTTCTTTATATAGGTTTTATGGTAGTCTTTTAGTTACAAAAAGGGTAACTAATGATCTTTTATTCAGTGAAGATTTTTTACTAGTACATAAAGGAAAAAATTATTACTTTGATAAAGTATGCATGGTTTACTTCTTGTTTTGAAAAACTAACAGTTTTCATTCTTTGTGTACCCCTTACTAATATTTTTATGCTCATCCCATGTTTTTGAAATGTTTTCCACAGGACTTAAAGATGAATAGGGTCAAGGATGGGATCATGGAAAGACATTCTATCTAAAACATGGAACTAGACATGTTTCTTTTTATGTTTTTTTTATTTTATGGAAACTTAGTAGAAGTGTCTACTATGAAATCTTTCGAGATGTAATAGTTATGACCGAATTCTCTAAAACACTAAACCTGAAAAGATCCTATATGTGAATTATTCAATTAATTCATGATTAAGCAATGTTTAAGGGCGGGGCCTTATAGTTCGTATCAGAGGTTGGATTAGATAACTTTAGAGGTTAGGGTATTCTCTAAGAATAAGTGGCATTACCATAATGGTTAGGATTTCAGAAAGAGTCCCAGTTTTAGATAAAGTGAATGAGTAAGTATATATTAGTTTTTATCTTCCTCATTAGTACACGATGGTTTTGTTGATATACTCACACTGAACTTTTTGGTTTTAGTGAATGGCTGGATCTAGTAGGCACCAAAGTAACAGTGGATGTGGAGGAAACTGTGACAGTTTTCTGAGCGAGCAACAGAATGATATGGGGGCTGCAATGAGAACTCTTGTGTTTATCTTCAACCAACTATCTGGAGTCATGATTGACCACCTAAACCTTAGTGATTTCTATAAGGCATCATATATGCTAGAAAAAAATCCCTACAGAACTACAGGTAATAATCATAAAGGTATGTGTGTTCAAAAACCTATGTGTCAAAGATGTGGAAATAAACACCTAGGAAAATGTTTCCAAGGGACATAAATATTATATAGATGTGGAAATGAAGGTCATAAAGCAATAATATTCCATAGAAAAAGGAAGCATCCAGTTTACTCGAGGAAAGGGAATGAAGTTCTTTCTGAGGGATCAATTGAATGTTTTAAATGTGGTGTGCATGGTTATTATCTAAAAAAATGTCCTATGAATATGTTTCAGGAATGGGATCACCAAGATTGTACAAATATTCGTTTACAAATACCTAATGCCATTCCGATTGAGGATGAAGAAACTGACAATGAACAATCAATGGTATGAATAATTTCTTAACATTTGTTTTCCTATTTTGGAATCTTAGGATATGATTCATGATTTTGTTTGTAGGAAAGAATTATTTAAGATAAAGTTGTAAAGGAATGATTAATGGATCATGAAAAATGTTGAATGAGTAAGAAGTCAACATATAAGGGCTTCAAGAGTTATGGTGAAATTATAAAGAGTATTAAGTCTCCTTTAATGATTGGGTTACATTATTATAATTTTTATAGTATGTGTAGCCCTAATATTTGATATATGAAAATTTTATTCAAGGAATAGTTATATGTTCTTTTGTGAAAATTTTTATAAAGAACCATTTGGGTTTATATGATCCTTACTTTTGAGGTAATTAAGGATTACTATATGTTATGATGGAATATGAACGACATGAGGTAAACTTGAGGTTAAATTATGTTATGGTTATTTTTTATGATTTTATCTCTTTTTGGGGAATGATTTGAGAATTATATTGTTTGGAGAAAGGACACAATGCTGATCGTGTGACAACCCGTCACATCGGACAAAGCTGTGGGAATCGAACCCATAATCAAAGTGCGACTGGTATTTATCACCTACCAATATACTACGTGAAGTCCCTAGTTAATTTGAATAATTCTTTTTAGTTAGATGATTTTATGAATTGAGAGTAAGTTTATTTTGGGTTATCTATGGAAATTTTGAACCTATCATGGAGGATATGTGATTAGGTTAATTACTTTTTAATATGAGACTTTAAGAGAAACTGATGTTGTTTGGAGATAAATGTTACGATTTAACTTTGAATACTATGGGATTAAATCCTTCAAATCTTTGGGTTTCAATCATATTTTTGTTTACTTTTTTTCTTCGTTATACTTTGGGCCTTGATGGACAAATTTTGGAGAATAAGAATAGATTTCCTTTTTATAAAGTATTATCCTTTTTGGGTATCATTTGATCTCATACTAACCTTTTTGGTTTTAGTTTTGGTTAAGGTCTAAATACATGGGAAGTATACAGTTCTATTTTGTGAATTAGGTGATTCTATAGAAGTTGATTATAGCTCTCATAATGTAAACAAGTCATCCTAAATACTCATCTTTTGGAGAAAATATGAGTTCGTGTATGAAATCTAGTAAAAGATGAAAGTCAACATGATAAGTATGTATATATCCTTATGTTTTAGTTAAGCTCAAAAATAAATTCCTCAATGAAAAATTAACTTAAAAAAATTTCCGTTAACTTTCCCTATTGGGGAATCCAATGCTGTTTAACCCATCACAAGTTTGTGATTTTCTGGTGGTTAACTTTCTCCTAAACATGTTTTCTATCACACTCCCTCAGAACATGACCCTTTTTTTTCTTCTATATCCATTTTTTCATAAATGGAATCCTATTATGGGTTAACTCGGGTGACCTTTGTACTTACCTTTCTTTATTTTAAAGTGATGGTTTAATTTACTCATTTTCCTATGTGGGGCTTCCAATAAAGTTTTCGAGCCCAATTTTAAAATTACGAGGACACAATTCCCCAAAGGGGGGAAGGATGTAACACCCTAGGTAAATAAAGAATATGAAATTTTTATATGTATCCATATTTGTGAATACAATATTAATATTACTTTAAAGGGAATGCTATGCTCGATGGCGTACCCAATATGCGACAACGAGTTCCTTTTAAATCTTACGTTGCACTCTAATAATAAAATAATATTATTTTAAATTGTAGTTAACGCCTAGATATTTTAATGGTGGGAAAGAATATAACTATCTAAAAAATGATTATATATGTTTTTCAAATTTTTTTACTTTTATCCAATAAATGTTAGAGGCGTAAAATGAAAATGAATCTAATTTTAAGCATAAATCTTCTAATCTTCTTCAAAAGGTCGATTAACCGCCTTTTGATGGAGACCCATCTTTAAATATAGTTTTGGTCACTATTATACATTCTACTGGACAAAATAATTACCTTTTTTAGAATCGGGACATCAAAATTTTCTTCGTGTAAATTTTTGGTATTTTTTCGATAAAGTTCAATTTTTAATGAATAGTGAAAAATGTTGTATTTTAATTCAAAACCTCTTTTTTATCAAATGTATTTATATGATTAGATTTTATTTTTAATTGGCTTTAAAGGTAAATTAGAAAATATTTTTAATAATTAATCCAATTGTGGTCATTGGAATTAATTTCACTTTGAAATTGGACTTAAACTAGTGTCAATCTTTTGATACTTTTTGTTTCATAAAATCATGCTATTTGTTTTGACAGCAGGAATTAATTATTATATTAATTAATGCAACTTATATGTTTGGAATTTTGTAAAATAGACATCATTTTTGAATTCGTAATATCAAATATAGCTTAGGGTGATTTTTTGGTATTTTTCTTAAAAACATCAATTTTTTATGAATAGTGAAACCACTAAGTGGTACTTAAAAAAATGATATTTCGTTTAAATGAAATTTTACCACCTCTGTGTTTTGAATTTAAAAAATACAACATACATGGTTATAATTATGAAGTAAAATGTGGTTCAATGGGATTAAAATAATTTTTTGGTAAATAGTAACTTTTAAGTTTTTAATCGCGATTACTGGTAATTAGTGTAGTTTAATGTAAAAATAATGTTTTAATAATATTAAATGACCTTGACACATGTCATACCCTTTTTTATGAGTCATGGTTGACATTGAAAATCCATGGGTCAACTTGGGGACCCCATGGAGCCACTTTGGTTGGAAAATGAAATTAATAACTTTTTATTTAATGTTAAAATAAAAATGTCACAAACATGAGTTGTTTTACTAAAACAATTTTTAAATGGGGTTATCCAAGTCATATTTTTTACTATAAATATTCATTAGAAATATAAAAATATTTCCTACATCATGATATATTTTTTTATAATTTTTATACATTAAATAAATTAAATTATTTATGACACCATGATGATGCAGCGATTACCTCATTATATAAAAATTTAAATAAAATAAAAATATAATGTAAAATATAAGACCTACACTTGTCAAAAACCTATTGGATGGGTTTATTTCGGGCTCTTATCACCTTATCCTCGAAATATATAATTTTGGGACCTTTAAAATTCGAAAAGCATTTTATAATAAAGTAAAAGTTTATAACTTTCCAAGAGTGCCCCTCCTCTCCTCTTATAAAAGGCCCCCACATCTACGACTTTACCCACACCTCTCAAGACTTTGTCTCTGCCAACCCCTAAACATTTCATCAATCCACATCTCTCTATTCATCATTGATGCCTCACCTTTGGGAAGAATCTTTTCTAAGGAAGCCTTTCTGCTCAAATTGAAAAGAGTTACCCGATTTAAAGGTAATGTCTTCCCTTGTGTTCTTTTGTTTTATTTTGCTTCTCCAACCCTCTAAACTCTTTTTATTCCTTTATTTTGTAACAACACCAGTATCTTAAATATACTAGGATTTTTTTATGTGATTGATTCGAGCTACACTTACACACACCTTCGTCTAATGATTAAAGAACATACTGTTTCTGTGGATGGCGAATTTCTGCCTCACGAAACAATGATTGTTCAATCTTCTCTCAACACCTTTCGTAGTGGAAATTATGATGTCACTATATTTTATATATGATATTTATGTTATTTATTTTTTCTATATGCTTCTTAATTTTATATTTAATACATTCCTTTATGCTTTTCATTTTGTGCAAATGCGATAATTTCATACGAGGAAGTGTGGACTACCGCCCCCTCAAGTGATGTGACTCGTTCATGCTATACATGGAATGTATAAAGAATTAAACTAATGAAAATATGTGACCTATATAAAATATATATTATAATTTAATTATAATATATATATCTCTCAATTATTTTTAATTCCATTAATATGAAAAAGAAATGAAAGTAGCGTTAATGCGTTCGTACGACCTACCCTCTCTATGAACGGTGCATTTTATTTCATTTTATCTCCAAATGTTATGGAGTAGTATAAAATGAATAATAACAGGATATATATGATATTTAAATAATTAATAATATTCTGGATATGATTTACTTATAACTACATGGACAATCATTTTCAAACAAGTTCATTTTTTACTCATGTACCAAACATCAACAAAAAACGTCTGATATGAACTCACATTATTAACCAATTATTATAACATTATAATATGTGATATTAAATGAATAATAATATTTAAAAGAGTTCCTTAGGAAATTATAAATTGACCTATGTTTATTATTTAGGAATATAAAGAAACTAACAAGACAAGTCAGACTTGAGGTAAGGGATCCAACCTCTCTCTTTCTTTTTAAGTACTCTCTTTTATGTCATTTCTTTTAGGCTCATCTTTATTATGTTTGGGGGTGTTCTTTTATATTCCTCATACTGTAATTTTTTTTGTTCATATTATGAGAGAACCTATTTGATCTCATAAATCCAATTTTGGATGTTTTAAGTGGTGTTGTTAGGCTGCCGAGTTTTCATACGGGATTTTTCATCACACTTTTATTCCCGTCACATTTATGCTATGTTTTCCACCATTTCCATTGAGTGGTGTATGTACTGTCCATTATTATACACTTATTGTAGTATATTTTCATTAATGGGTATTTACATCTTAATTATATGACCCTTCTTCCATGGGGTGTACGTTTCGAAAGTTACCCAACTCGGTAAGTGGACCTTTCGCCCCCTCTTTTTAAAAGATTTCTTCTGTTATGTCTTTTAATTCACATAATATTATTTTTGGATATGTTATTTTATATCCTTATTTATTTAAATTTTATGTCCAAGTGATGAGACACCATTTTATCTCTCATAAACTCATTTTCTGAATTTTAAAGTGACGCCGTTAGGCTGTCGGATTTCGGTAAGGGAACTTCTTAACCCACTTTCAATTCTTTGGGTTAAACCTCTACTTCTTGATTTCATTATTCCAAGATTATTTGTGGAATCTCTATGTTGTAATTTCCACAAACCATTTTGTAGATATACTATTTCTACACGTAATCATCTCATTGATAAATTCTTACGAACTTGTATGGGAAATCATAACTCAATCTCATTTCATTTAATTTAAATATCTATGTCATTGGTTTTGTTATTCCAATATTATGTGTGAATGACCTATTATTGTCTCAAACTTAATATCCACTTATATTGGGTGTATTTATATTTTTCACACATAATTATGTGATATATTTATCCTTAATTTAAGGATATCATCTTTATAATGGATTTCACCTCAATTTACATTTCCATTGAGACTTCATTGTTTTTATGAACCAATTCACTCTCATATGGTGTGTATACTGTCCTTTGACATATTATATCATGAATACCTTTATTCTCTTGATATTATAAATCTCGGATTAAATTTTATTCCGCAATTATTAGTATTCAAGAGTCTCTTATTATGTTAAAAACTCTTTAACAAAAATATCATTTTAAATGTTTTAATGATTCCTTATTATAAATCATTATCTTTGATGTCCATGTTTTCAAAATGGTTTTCAATATTTATTTATATGTACATTAATGTTTTAAAATTATAATTCCATTAAAATATTCAAAGTGGTATGGGACACTTTGATTCAAAAATTTATTTTAAATGGTATTTGAAAATGGATTGATTAATTCAATATCTTGGAATTACTTATTGTGATTGAAAATGATATGTTGTTATTGAAATGTTTATATTTTCAATATTTTATGTGTAATGATGGTACTTGGACATTTTACGGGTGGTTACGTGATAAACCATATGACGGGTGGTGTCGTGAATACCAAGACGGGTGGTTACGTTATGACCACCAATGCATTGGGTTTGGAAGTCGGCCGCATGGCTATTCCATTAAGTGATATGTGTGGAAGTTGACCGTATGGTTATTCAATTTAAGTATGTTTATGTCCCAAGTTACATTTATATGTTATGTTTTCTTTATATGGGTTTTATAGTAATCTTTCGGTTAGAAAAAGGGTATGTAATGATCTTTTATTCAGTGAAGAGTTTTTACTACTTCATAATGGTGAAAAGTATTACTTTGATAAAGTATACATGGTTTACTTTTTGTTTTGAAAAACTAACAGTTTTCATTCTTTGTGTATCCCTTAATGAGATTTTTATGCTCATCCCAAGTTTTTGAAATGTTTTCCACAGGACATAAAGATGAATAGGGTCAAGGATGGGATCAAGGAAAGACATTCTATCTAAAACATGGAACGAGACATGTTTCTTTTTATGTTTTTTTTATTTTATGGAAACTTAGAATAAGTGTCTACTATGTAATCTTTTGAGATGTAATAGTTATGACCTAATTTTCTAAAACTATAATCCTGAAAAGATCCTATATGCGAATTATTCATTTAATTCATGATTAAGTAATGTTTAAGACCGAGGCCTTATAATGACACATCTTGATACATACGATTGAACATAATTACCGCAAAAATATTAAATTGATAACATATAAAGAACATTTCAGGTGTAGTGAAAATGATAATTGGTACACAACATATGATATAAATAATCAGAAAAACAAACACAAACATTATCTAAATCAATTGAAAGATGCATTTAATAGTATCACATTTCACCTCACTACATGAAAATTTATAAGGATATATATCCATGGAATGGGTGAGTATAAATCCTTGAAAGTGATAAAAAAGAAAACATGATGTTTGTGACTATGAGAAATTGATGATGAATAAAAATATTGAATGATTATAAATACACATGTCATAGCATAAGATATTGATAATAAATATTTGAGGCATAAATTTGAAAGGTTGATAGAGTATAAAATATTGAGACATTCATAATTATATCACCAAGGATCATCACCACGGTGTCATAAAAAATATTACCAAGGAATCAAAAACATGTACACACTTGAGATTAATTATTTACAAAATACACTGGAATGAAATTATGGAAAACATTGTATATTTATAAATCCTTGTCTTCCATATATATCATATAACATAAAAATATTTTCCATTGATTGAGCGCATGAGCAAGGAATGTTGTTTTCATAAAATTATTTAAAAAATAAATAAGAAATAATTATATCTATATGACTACCCTTGATTAATGATATTTTTGTGTATTCAAAAAAAATAGCATGTAAAATTAAGGGATATTTTCTGAAAAATGATGTGTTTACAATGTGATTTATGGAAAAATCATAATAAGATAAAATGTATGTATCTCTTTGATATAAATTCATTTGGATAGTAATGTAATGATCACACATGCATGAGATAATAATAACGTGGATATTAGATGAATAACTAAAAATTAAGTATATGCATAAAAAGAGATAAAAAACCAATCCCTTAACATTAAAGATATCCTCTTAAAGATTATGGAGTTTTTCATAGAGCCATAAAACTCCTCAGAAATGATATAGGGAGGGAAATAAAGTCTACATTCATTCTAATGGGATTAATGGTAAATGAATTGTGGTGAAGAAGTAGAAATTGATAGTTAAATGAATAGAAATATTTATTAATTTCAATGTGTAGGATGTGTTATTCTATATTATTGAAAATGGAAAATAATTAGCCTAGATATCTTTTAGCTCAAGATTATAGAAATTTAAGTATTGTTTCATTACTTTTATTAATGATAGAACTATAATAAATTTTTAAATATTACTTTGTTCTTGAAAAATTATTATTCCTAGAAAATAATATTTAAAAATGATAACTCCCATTTTAGACATTAGAATGTTATCTAAGGGTTTGTTTAATCATTTAAATTAAATAAATACCAATATGTTAATAGATTATATTATTTTATGGTGTTAATTCACTTATTTTTCATATTAATTCAATATTATTTATTTACGAATTCATAAAACATATAGAAATCACAAAACTGTAGTTTTACTATTCATTATAAAATAATGTATGTTCAATAATTCCCAAAATTTCAACCTAACATTATTTTAACGAGTTAAATTCATGTATATTATTTATTTCATTAAAATAATTTTATAAATATGAGTATTTGATCATTTTGAGTCAAAATAGTTATTTTTTGAATAATAACTATTTTTATAACATAGTCAACATTAAAACCTTTCATTAAAATAACATGAACATTATAAAATTATATAATTTGACTATTTCATGAAGAATATTTATATTTAAAATATAAATTTAAATATTATATTTTCCAAAAAATTATATTTTATTTTAATGAAAAAAACATATTTTTCATATTCTACTTATATTTTATTGTATTCTTTTAAATAAAATAATAATGAAAACATGAATGATGAAACCTATATTTATTTTGTTATTAAAAAATTTAACCTTTATAAAACTATGGTCTTCATATATAACCCCTTATTACAATGACATGCATTTAGAGGTTAATGTGTATGATGGTGATTAATTTATGGTGTGGCTCAGATATCATAGATCTAGTGATGATCTCCCCTAACTTGAACTCATCCCATAATCAATTTTACTCAATCCTGACATATTGATGATTTTCATGTTCATGGTTGTGGTCTAACCCTAATGAATTTATATCCATCACATGTTTTGTTAAATTGGATTTAAAATGCATGATTCTATTAGTTTAGGAGATAGTTTCTCCCTTTTTCATCAATTAACTCTTTCCATTAACATTTATATACACTAATTCTAAATCTATCCTTATTTCCTATTGTTATACCAGAGAACAACCATATAAAAAAATAATCAAGTAATGGTCATATCCTAATATCCAACTTTCACTTTTTACCCTATCTATTATCCACCATTTTCATAAAAAAACATTCACTAACTCACTTATAATGGAACTAAATATTTCTTGATATTCTTTATCATACTCCTAGATCTTATATTACTTTTTACTTTTTTTTATTATGAGTGATCTTCATTTGGATAATTCTTGCCTACAAAGTTTTCATTATTATGAGCATTGTCATTTTTCATATTTCTCCATGTATTATTTATGGCTATTATATTCAATATTAATTCAAGATCTATAATGGAATTTAAAAATAAATCTATGTGATTATATTTTAAAACATAATGATCATTTCATTAGAAAACTATTGTTCTTTTACAAATAAGAAAGAAATTTTTTATCATTATAATGGTTTCTAGATCAACACTAGGTTTTTTGTGATCTATACCTATTTTGATATTTTAAAAAGAAACTATATTATTACATCACTGTTATAATAATATATTAAAATCAATGGGGGATTTGTGGGTTCATGTTGGTTTCAAATGAGACAAATTCTCTCAATGTATTCAAAAAACACATTTATACATGTAGATGATATTTATGTTATTGAATGTAATGGAAAAATTTATATATTTATGGATAATGGGTGATAAAAATATCTTGGAGTAATTTTTATATATATTTTATATAATTATAGATATGTTTGTTTAATTTTATTTTTGAGAAATTATTTTGGAAATGTATATCAATATTTGTAGAGTTGTAATAGTAATTTTTTTAGATTCATGTTTTCATTTTGAGTTATTGGGGCTTGTATTGATGGTTAGAAAAACACTACCTTACTCCATAGTCTATTTCAATTACGGTAATATATTTTTAATATGTATTATGTTAAAATTTATGAGGGTAAACATATTCTGATATAATAATCATAGACTGTCGATGTTAGTTTCAAGCGTCTTATCATTTGATAGGGAACTATATACTTTGATTAATTTCACCTTAGTTATTCCACCATGGAAGGATGAACATTAAAAATATAATCCTACTGATTTTCATTTATATGTTATTGCTACATATAGAAAATGATTGAAATTGGAATTGATGTTAGGGATTGAAAAAAGGTTAGTAATGTGTTTCTATATAGCCCAACCATGGTGGAACTTCCAATCCCCAGGAACGCATGAGATTATATTAATTAAATTCTAATGAGTTGTGAATTGGTGATTTTCCAATAACTGGTTAATGGGATTATTAATTTTAACATTATTATTAGTGAATGGTATGGTGTTAATACATTAGTTTAGCACCCAATTACATGAATTTTTTTTAATGAATGTGATTTCACCTTATTATGATTTGATATAAGAGAAATATATTTTTCAAATTATTTAATTAATATTAAAATAATATATAATTTCATAAATAGGCTATTAATAAGAAATTTTTTATCTAAAACTCCTGATATGAGGTTGATTATGTCATGGTATCGATTTAATATTTTTAAATTTGTTTTTCTTATATGTAATTAGATGATAAAAAAGGAATTGATATATTGTGATTACGAGGAAATTATTAATGATATATTATGTCGATAGAATTTGGATTAATTTTTTAATATAGACTTTGATGATATTTATATGTGTTTTTTATTACCTTGAATTTTTCAAAGGACAATTATTAACAAATTTTAAACATAGGATTTCTTAGGTTGAAATTATTGTAAATATAGATATATATTACATACTTGTGGGAAATAGTGAGGGCTTATGTTTATTTATTGTTTTCCTGAATTATGCACTCATTGTTGTAGATATATATTAAGTGATTTTTATATAATACACCAGGAATTAATATAATAGTGAAATTACATCCAATGGATAAATTTTCAATTAAATGGATTATTGGATTCAATAATTTATCATAAAATTGTAAAATTTTATTTTTTCATTTATTTCAAAGTATAAACAATTAGAAACATTGTATTTTGATTTAAAACATATGATTTATATTTTATTGGATGTTGGGGAGTTAGTGAAATTGATATGTTTGTTAAGAATTTATATATTTTTGAATCATGTTATTATTATTCATTAAAAAGTCATATTATATCTTGTGTGCCTATATATTTCTCTATGTGGTTTTTTTTCATAAATTATATTCACAAATATTCTCACCATTAATGGATGCTTTAAAAATGGAAATTAATGGAGAATAATGAGATGATCACAAAGAAATGCATAAATTATTTTATTTTGAAAATCTTTTATTAAATATCATTCCTTTGATCCTATATATGATTTTATTATAAAATTAACAATTAAATTATTTAAGAAACTTTAGAATATTATTATAGAAATTTAAATAAGAACGATTGAATTCGGTTATTAAAAATATTATTAATTGTGTTTTAGGAATTTTATTGATAAATAAAATAAAAAAAATTTCTTCTCTTGTATTTATAGTAAAAATATATAATTTATAATTTAAATTTTTATATATTAATTTTTATCTATTAATAATTCCATAAATATTTATTTTCTTTTATTCATATATTTAATTTTTATTATTCCATAGAGATAATATTTAATACCATTTTTTAATTTTTATATCCATTAAAAAATTGATGATTTAGGATGAAAACCATATATCATTTCATATGTATTGATGAGAACAATTTGGTTCGTCTTATTTGAGATTCATCTAATAAATGATTTTTTACATTATTATATTTAGTTTATTACACAATTCCCCTTCCCTATAGAATTTATTCGCATCATTTAATAAATTATTTGTTAAATATAATTCTAATATTATTCCCAAGATAATAAACATATACTATGAATATTTTGATGGTATTTAGAGATTGATCACACTAAAAATCTACTACATGTGGTGGCAGATGGTGGAGGTCGGCACTGGGGGCAAAAGGAAATGGGTTGTTATCATGGTCATCCAAATTTCAATTAGACAATACACATTGTCCCAAAAAAATACCTATATTATAAATCACATCATGAAACCATACATAGAAACAAAATTTTTCAAAAATATCTTATCATTCTAATCAGATAACATGTATCATGCTACATCATGTGTATATGAGTGTGTATGAGTCATCGACGTTATACAACTACATCCTCCGAATAAAATTTATTAGATAACATATTAAGTGGAAACATTATTTAGGTGGGAACATTTTCCCCATAAAAAAAGAACAATCATATTTTCTCAATTGAGTTGGGTTGGAGGTGTCATGTTTTCCCCTCTCGATGTATGGGGGAAACACAAGAGAATTCTCTGATAAAGTCTATAGATCACCAAATCAAAAATATAGGTCAATTCTAACTTAATGTTATTAGAGATATCTAGTTATCTTGATTGACTAGAATTTTTTTGTACTAAACATTAGTATCATGGGTTATTCATGTGGTCACATGGGCTCTCCATATAGTGATGCCTAGTTTTTCATAAATTCCTATAATACATGTGAGCAGATGGATTGGTGAATGTCATCCCAAAAAGGCATTATTAGACATCTATAAATTCTATGAACTTATAGTCATATAGTTTGGACTCCTTTTTAGATCTTATGATGCTATAATTGGTAGATTTTTATTGAACAATTTTTTATTATAATGAAGTAATCTCACCTTTGAGGACATGCTCCTTTGATTATATAAATATCCATTGAGTTCTCAACGATCAACTTTAGAAATTATGTGACTAATATATAGAAATTAGTCAATATTTAGAAAATAAATAACACATAATTGGGTTTTCATGGAATGTCGAATTATTAATACAAATATTAGGAAATTGTTTCACATAGAGATAGAGAGGGTTTATGTTAAAAAACAACATGTCACGGGATAAATTGTCATGAACACAATAGAATCTAGACTACTCCTATTATGATATATAATTTTTATATCACTATAGTAAATTAGTTCATTTGAAATATCCATATTTTTGGATGATATTTCCATGAGGATGATATCATTGAAAATGATTATTTGCGACTAATATGTACTAATGTTTTTGATTCATCAGTATATGGACGTGGAAACATGGTCTCATATTCTTTTAACCACCACTACATTATGGATTATTTAGTGATTATTATTATTATATAACTGGTCTTCAGGGCCTATTATGAATTTAATATTAATGAACGTTAACCCATCATTATCAGTTTTTAGGATCATGTTTTTCAGTGAAGTACTAATTTTTATTCTCTTTTACCCATGCCATTTGGATTGACTGAATTAATTGAATGGAAAAAACTCTATGTATATCCATTTACATGACTATTTAGATATATGACTAAAACATAGAGTTTATTATGAGCTCTTGTATCTAGATATAACTTCATAAACATGGATATGTGTATTTCATATGATATTTCATTGATAATTAGAGACATGTATTTTATCCAATATTCAGTATGGTGCATATAAGGTCAATTTTTTGAACAGATAAAACGTTAAGATGATTTAAGATATATTTTTATTATAAATAAAATTTTATTTTGTATGTTACTAAAGAGATATATAAGGGTGGATATTAGAGTCCAATAATGACCATATGATTTATGTTGATTATGTGCCAAACTGTTCTTTATCTACACATTATGAATTATTATTGCATGTATAATTATATTCTATTTATGAGTTCAAGCACTATTCATGATGAACATAATACGTAATATTTCTCACAATTAAATTAGAAAATATTCTCCTTTCTTATATATATATCCGAAAGGGATCTATTTTATTATTTGAAACAACAATTGGTTATAGGATTTTTATCTTATTCTAATATATTTTACTTCTTGGAGACTTATGGCAATGAAATACTTTTATTTTCATTTCATCATTATGATAGGATATATTGTTAGGGGGTTTTATGGGTGTCACTGGTTATAATAATTTTTACCATCATACATTATATTGATTGATGTATAGTATAATACATTATTTAATTGTTTTTCTATATTATAGGTTTTAAAATATTAATAAGAGGTAATTATTTTAAAATTAGTATAAATTCCATCATTTTATTTTCTATCTAAAAACACAGTGGAGTCGGGTTTAGTGAATTCACTGATTAGTAATTTATGTCATGAAATGTTAGTATCAGTGTATTGTATAATTATTAGATAATTTTTATAGTGAGAACCTGTTGGGGGTAATAAGAATGAAAATAAAATTAAAGGATCCTTACACAATTTACTTATATTAGTGAAACTAAGAGAGGTTGTAGTGGTCAATGTTATATACAGTGGTAATCACACTGATGAAAAATTAGAATATATATTTATTTAAAATCATAAATATTTTTATATAGGAGTGATTCATGTATAATGTTTAATCCTATTACCATTTCAATAATTGTTTTCTTGTTTTTTATAATGTTGTTAGTTATAATTACTATAGAATGAGTATGCCATTGAATTAGTGTAAAATTTCTTATGTCACAGAATTGTCACCTATTTTCATGGAAACATGTTGTTTGACGGTCAATCCTGATAATTAATAATTTTTTATCAATCCTTTATAATAATTGTTATATAGTGCATTGATACACCTTTGGAATAAAAGGACCCGTGGTAAAAGGGGATGAAAGAGAACGTAATGTCCCATAGAAGAATTATTGTATGGTTTAAATGATGGTTATAGATTTTAATTGATGGTATTTTGTGATTGCTTATTTTTAAATGTACTGGTTAACGAGGATCCAATCCGGGGATTCTGATAGATTAGTTCATTGTCGGATTGATGAGTTATACATTTAATTTTGAAAACCACAATCTCCAACAAAATATTATGTGATCCTTAAAACCAATCAATATCTATATTTTTCCTTTATAATTGTATCCTTGTATATAAAGATCATAATGACACCACATAGTCATGATAAGTTTTCCATACTGTTATTTTATAATATTTCTTATTAGTAAAATTTTAGGCTAGGTGGCTATAGTACATTTATGAAGATTTCTCAGATGATTCATTACTTTAAAAGAATATGTTTTTATTAATGGTATCCATTCAATATTCATGGGAAATGATTGTGATATAGATAATATAGATGAATCAGTTTTATGTAGCCATCAACTAGAGATTTATTTCCATATTATAATTCTATACCTACACACATATGCGATGTCTATGGATAGTGAATTGTTATCAAATATTTTTTTTCGGCAACAATCTATATTTAAAGTGGTGATAATTAGTATATAGTAGTAGATTCATATCATTCAAGGAGTAGGTTCTTTCCATGAAGACCAATATATCATAGAGAATTTTTTTTTAATATGATTCTCTCAATACTGTCTCATTCAATACCATGTATTAATAGTAGTTGTTACCTTTCCCCTGTGGGAGATAATACAGAGTTTTGGTTTATTCTTTTCTTGTGAATGAATTGGTAAAAGGTGGAGATACTCTTAAATAATTTTTTCTTGATGATAGGGGGTGTGAAAGTTGATTAAACCCTAAGGGAAGTCTAATAGATGGGATCCCAACAATAGTGGATAGTCATAATAGGGGTTAATATTGTTTAATATTAAGATAAAAAAGGGGAAATGTAACGATATAGCACACCCCATCCACTATATTCTTTAGGTGAAAAAAACATAGATTTTGTATAACATGAGATTTGGGAGGCTATATATTAAGTAATTATGGAAGTGGTTAGGAGGTATATGGGTGTTAATATGTAGTAGAAGTTGGTTCAGTGGGGATTTTATTTGAGCATGTACAATTAAAATTACATAATAATATCATACACATTATTGTTAATTTTGATAGAAAGATGAGTTTAACAATCATATATCATTTTGAGTCTCCTGGGAGAACACTTCCTTTCTATGATTACGCTATACTAGACTTTGACTCAACTGGCCCTAGCTAGTGATATAAATATATATATAAAGGTCTTTCGAGACTGTTGGTAGCACCCAATGTATTTATGAATTAATTTCATTTGAATAAATTAATTTATTCAATGAATTGTGTTTCATGGTACACACAATTAGGCTTGCATTACATATAAGACTATGATTATATTGTAGAACATGAAAGACTGAGTCCCTTCAATATCTTTTTTACATATAATTCCTAGTTTTACAAAACAATAATATATTATTAATATTATGACAAGAATAATATATAGTTATCACCTAACCGTTGGAATGGAAGGTATCTAAATATTATCTTAATTATGAAAATGTCATTTATTCATGCTTAATAAATTATTTTTTTAAAAAAAATTGATTATCAAGGAAAAGTCAGAACTATTTGAAATTAATGAAATTCTATTTCTGAATAACAATTTTTCTATGAAAAAACACATTTTATCATACTAAATTAATCAAAAAACTGTTGATGAGTGATTTTAATGAATATTATATTGCATATTTTCAATTGAAAATTGAAAAGTAATCTTATGTGATTTCTATACAAGAGATTAAAATAAATATAATTTTAGGGGAAAATATATATTTTTTTAAATGAATGATTTACCATATTTTAATGGATCAGTTTTTCTAAAAAACATAATTTTAAAAATTTTAAAAATTTAATTTGAAAAAATAGACATCATTTTGGATACAGTCACTTCAAAATTATTTTAGGTTGAATTTTTTGTATTTTTTAAAATGTTTTATTTTTCAAATTAATAGTGAATGATACTGATTTTTCATCTAATATATATATAGTTAAATTTTTTAAAAATTTATAGTTAACAAAATCTTATTTCATTAAATCATATTTATGACATTTTAATCAATTTCACAATGAAATTGGACATAAAATCATTTTAATATATTCAACATTGTCACATTAAATACATGTTATTTCACCCCATACAAGGGATTAAATTTAAATTAATTTCTTCAGCATATTTTATTTAAAATTCAGAAAATTTATTTTATATTTTTAATAATTTCTAACTTTTAATATATTGAAATTAGTTTTTTACAAAATAACTATTGAAAATAGTTATAATTAATTACAACGATTAAGAGAAAAACGAGTTTACCAAGGAATAAACATTATCTTTATGGGAACAAATTTTCTAGAAAGATATCCAAAACAAATATAATGGATAAATTTTGAATTTTTAATAACTTTTAAAAAAATTGGGTCATTATTGAACGAACATGATTAATGGGATACCTCCCAATACTCTTTAACTTTTTGGTATTTATAAATTTTCCAGCCACCTCCCTTATAAAAGGCCACCAACTATACCCCTATCCTCACATCCCCCAATAATTTTTTCTCCATAGAAACCTACAACAAAAATTTACCTCCCTTAATTCAATAAGCCTTTTTTTGGTATACATCTGGCCATGATGGTTTTTTAGTGAAAATGAAAATGTGATACCTGAAAAATATGTTACATTCAATAACAAAAATTCTTGTTTTATTTCATCTTCAATCACATAAAAAACTTTTTATATGATGATTATATAACAAAAATTATATATTTAAATCATTTATAGTTTGTTATTTTAATTTGATGACCAAGACCTTCACACATTTACATCAAAAGGGATACACATTCATCATTTTTGTGTACAAAGTACTACCGCCTCACGAACCAATGTTGTATGTTTATCAATTAAAATATTTTAAGGTTAAGAATAGTGATATTTATATAGTGTACAAATTATGTATATTATTTTTATGATGTTATTAATATTTATTAATTGTTATATTGCAAATACATTCACGCTTTAAATTTTTGGAGAATATAATAATGTCGTTCGTGTGTATGGAAGACTACATTCCTCACGAAGCGATGTGATTCATTCATGATTGACCTGAAATGTATTCATGATGGATTTAATATAAATGTGTGATATATTTTTAAAAAAATTATACTAGAATTAATATATATATCATTTTATTTTCATTCATTCAATATGATAAGAAAATGGAAACAACTTTAATGTGTACGTATGGACTTCCATCTCCTTGAATGTTTTATTTAATTTTCTATTTACATATTTGATATATTATTATAAATATATATACGTAATATATATATATATATATGTAATATATATATATATATATATTGGAATAAACTATTCAAATATGGAATTCATGATCTATTTTAGAGAACCAATAATAGAAAGTCAAAACATATATGAAGACCAAATCGGTTATTACCTGAAATATAAATGAAATATGGAATTTTTAAATAAATATTAACATAAATTAACAATTAAATAACATATATTACTATATATATTAATTTGATAATGTGATAGTTTTTTAATATTCTAATTCATATTATATAGGTGGTTTGAATGAGTATAAGGGTAGTCGAGACTTAAGGTAAGCGAGTTTCTAGTCACACATTAATTTATGTGATTATTATTCAATTTTCACCACTCAATTATTTTGAATGGTTTATATACTCCCCAATGATATATTATATATTGAATTTAATTTTTTCGTTATATTAAAATTTTCAATTTATTCATTATTTCACAGATTTCATGATTCAAATGTTAGTTATGTAGTATGTGGATTTCTAGTCTCACTTTAATTTCTGTGATCCTTATCCTATATTCAACACTCATTTCATTTGAGTGGTGTATTTAATCACCTATAACATTTTATATCATGAATTTTAGTTTTTTATTGATATTAAAAGTTTATGTTTATTTTATTCATTTACGGGACTCAGGATTCCAATGTTACTCAAGTAGTATGGGAATTACAACTCACTTTTTAATTCTAAGAGACACATGTCATATAAACCACATATTTATTTTATTTTTTATATAAATATACCATTAAGGTATTTTATTATTCTTCTACATAAAAATATATGGATGTTCTAGAATAATTTTATAATCTCTCTTTAATGGGGTTTCATGTTTCAATGATACCAAATTAGTATGATATTTTTTCTCAATTTACCATCTTTGAGAAACATAATATGTTATGCACCTATATTCCTTTATAATGGGAATATACTACCCCATTAACATGTTATGTCTTATATATCCTAAATTGATTGATATTTTAAAATTCATGACTTTTAATTCATTAATTCAGATTATGATTCAATATATCCCATATGGTAAATGTTTATTTCTATAATCTCATCATTTATCAGGATTGTTTGTGATTATGATTCCATTGATGAAATATTATAATCTATATATCAAGAATTAAAATCAATTGAATTCTCATCTAGTTATTAATTTAATACTGATGTAATGGTACCATATATACACACATTGGTTCTTAAGACAATTAATAAAGTGTTTTATTAAGATATGACTTGATTTTTAATGTCAATCATAAATTTCTATCCATTCATGAAAATTATTTATAACAATGCTATAAAAGGATTTTAAAATATTCTTTATACTAAATTTCAAATAAATTAATTAAAAAATGTTTTACTTTTTAAATAATGTTTATATTGATTTTCAAAGCTTCCTTTCTATGTTTTAAGGTTTATTTTCAATGTAAAAAATATCAAATTAGTTTTATGTTTAAAATGTATTTTAAAAGGTATTCAAAGAATACATTGTATGATTTATATATTTTTATAAAATAAAATAATTTTTTAAATGTATTATCATATAAAAACAATCATAGTGTTATGGGTATAATCCTGAAGAAATGTTACAAATGTTTTTAAGGTCACATCATTTGTTTAAATATTGGTTTTCACGGAAAATTGTTTTTGAAAATGTTTTATGTTCTAAAGAAGATGTTTTCATAGAAGGGTTATTTTTATTAACAAATTAATTAATTTTTCATTAACAATCCTTTTGTATATATGATGGAATCCATTTATATGGTTAATTATATTATGACAGATTTTATACAAGGATACCATTACTCTTATAACTCTAAATGGATTGTATTTAAGAGGAAATTTTTTGTAGGAAACCAGTTTTTTACAAGAATTATACCATGATAAAATAACTATTAAACCCTCTTCAATTCATGTTTTATTATATGAACAAATAATTATGAAACCTATCTTTTTGAATTTTTTTTTGTTATGATGAAATTTTTGTGATACCCATTTCATTTTATTAGTTATGATATGATGTTTGTGAAAGCCTTATATTATTATGGGTCATGATATGATGAATGTTTTATTATATGGTGGAAAAGATATTAATGGTTTAATTATGTGATGGGTGGGACCTATATATCCCTCCAATGTGTTGGGTAATGATTTATATCACCTAATATAGACATGAATATAATGGGATGCGAACCCAATTCAATATGGGGATTTGTCTTCCAATACTATATTTGGAGTAAATATTCACTACTCTACTAGCCTTGGGAGGGATCCTTGACCAATAATATGGTCATGGGAGTGATCCTTTCTTACTAAGATTGTTTGTGTAGTGATCGTATTCCATGAAAATACCCTTGTAAGTGATTGTTTAATATTATGGAAATCATTTCTTGTGTTTATGTGTCTTTAATAATTTCTTGTCTTATTACTTTTTTATACTCTCATGGTTTATTATATTGATTTATTTTTGATTCTTGTCTAGTGAACTTCTTTTATTTATTCAATGACACATTCATATTTTATATATTATATTTTTATGATCTTCAAATTTTATACTCGTGTTCTCATACCCAATAGTTTATTTTTAAGATTATGTATCTCTTTTAATTACAATTACATTGAATATTATTTAACAACTTCTTATTTTTCGTTTAATCATGGAATAAATTTTTTTATGTATGTGTGAAAAATGGTAAGACACTATTGGTAGAAATTGACGATCATTAAACAAGTGATATTATTTTTTTCCAATATTTCAATGGAACTAAACTATTATAAACCCAAGGCGTATACATAAGTAATTTTTTGAATATTCATCCAAAATGATGTAATATTCATGTATGTTTTGTCAGGGTTTCTATAGTTGGTATCACGAGAATCGTTTAGATGAAATTTGGAACACAATATGAGAAAACATTAGTGAGAAACCTTGGTATATTTCTAAGGATATGTTTATGGATGTATCTAATGATAATTCAAAGGATGATTCAATATTTTAGAAAAGGTCATGGAATTTTGGAAAGGATTTAGAATGTTATGTCCAACAAATTACATAAATTTTAAGATAATAAAACAGGAAATGGATTTGACACAGATGTAACTAGAGGGTGAAAACCCTGAAAACAGTATATTGAGTTGTAGTTGATCGTGATGTGGTGCATGAAAATGGGACGTGATACACATTTGGTTTCATACCCTTGGGGAATATTTATTGGATATTGAAAAACTATTTTAAATCAATAATGAAGGATTTAAATATAGTATAAATATAAATAACATAGGATAAATTTATGGTTTTAAAGATTAATAAATAATGGTTAATGATTTATATATCCTATAAGTTATCATTAATTATTTTCTTGTTCCCCATTGTAACTAGTATCTCTTACATGATGATTTTATTTTTAGTTGATGGCTAGAATAAGATAGAATTATGTAAAAAGTAAGTTAAATGGAAAATATTATTACAATGAGAAACCAAATTGGATGGTGACTAGATATAAATAAATTGTAATAATGATAAATCATCTATAATGATATATAGAAAATGTAAAATTTATTGATATTTCAATCACATAGAATAGAGTTAGATGGAAATTTATAAAGGTTCACATGGTAATGAACATATATGAAACAATGTTTGGATTTTGACATATCAATAAGAATTAAATAATATCCAAGAGTAATACATTGTATAGAGGTTATGACGTTATAAATGATGAAGAAAGGGTCATAGTGTTAAATTTTTTCAAAAAGTTCAATTTATTATCTATATAGAACATTGGAATTTGTCATCTCATTGTCCGGACATAAGAATTTAATTCTAAACCATGGAAGGAATTATTTTATTCCATTAACTAGAGTGGATGGATTAAAGAATTTATGAATTTTCAATGATGATTTGTGCATTTTGATGTATGGTTTAATATATTTTGTTCATTAAGGATTTGAAAAAATATTTTGAATAATAATGAAAAAATGAACATCAATTAAACAAATAAAGTTTTATTTTATGTAAAATGACATTATTAAGTGATGTTATCTCTTAATATGTTCAGGATGATTAGAAAACTATTCATATTTATGATTAAATAGATTATATATATTAATATTGTAAATTATATAGTAGAGATTACCTTGAAAATAAATTTATTTTTTTTAATTTTTTTTAAAATTTTGTCATTGATAAAGTTTATTATATATTATGATATAATGTATATATCCATTTATCATTGGAATAATATTCCTACAATTCATTATTAATAATTTTAGTTAATTATTCTTATTAAAATGTTTCAAGTGAATACATGATGAATTTAATTAGATTCATCATATTTGAAATCTAGGATCAACTTTTTTTATATTTGTGGAATTAATACTAATATAAATTTGAGATATTTAGTTACATTATTTCTAAAATTTTGGACATTATATTTTTATACGTGTTACAAGGTTATAAATGTATTTAATGATTTATGATTAACTTATAATTAGTTTGTATAAATTATTGCTTCATAATATTATGATTTATCCATATATGATAATCCATGCTTAACATTTTTTTATAATAAATGATAATAGATGGAATATATTATCATTTTATATATGGATATTATGGTTATTCATTTATTTTGGGATTATATTTTTTCCTTCATTTATTGGAGTAATAGATGATGTTGAAATTAATCAAGTCCCAACTAAAGGGTGAAATTGTGCATACTAAATTAATTGAAGTCAAGTAATTATATATCCTTCTAAAGACTCATTAACGCTAGGAAAATGATCATGAAATAGAATGTTGTCATCTTATCATAATTTTTATGTTATCAATGACCTATTCATTCCTAATTTTGTTATAATTTATTGGAAATTAATATTCTTTAGATCATCCACTTTCATGTGATCATGGATCTTTATCACTCTCTATAATTACTTACACTTTTCATTCATGTCCAAATTTTCATTTATCACCTATATTATACTATTTGTAAAACTAATAATGACTTATTTTGGGTAATGTTTATATTTTTAACGATCCATTTTTAAATTAGGTTTTACTATTAAATTTTAGGAAGTCAGTATATGTGAGAGAAAAATTAAATATTCATCCTTTGTTGGCACAAACAAATTTCGAGGGTGAAATTCATTTAGGGGGTAGATTATAATAAAATTGTTTTTTATTAATTAATTTTGTGAATAAATTAAATTTTCATGATGGTTTGAATTTAAAACTAGTCTAAGATAGATATGAAGCACATGAAACACTATATTAAGCTTTCGATACACGTGATAATGAGTCCCTTCTTGTATTCCCAATCTACAAAATACAATTCATAATAATATTAATATATTATTATATGTATCAAATTTACATTACAATGTTGTGTATGAGAAGGATTAATTAAATTATTAAAATACTGTTTAGGAATTTTTATAAAATTAATTTTTTGGATACCCATTATTTATAATTAAATGTAAGATCAATTTTAAAATAAGGAAATTCCTTTTACAAATTACTATTTTCAAATTCCCAAAATTTTTTATATAAATAAACTAAAAAAACAATTTTTACGAATAATTTTATTAAAAATTATATCATATATATTAAATAAAATATTTAACATTATCTAGGCATGTTTTTTTAGGAAATAGATAAGAATAAACCAAATTTTATGAATAAAATGAAATATTTTTCTAAAATTCAATTTTACAATTGTTTAATTGAATCCATCATTTAACAATAAATTATTCCATTTATGTAAATATTATTTTACAAAATAAATATAATTATTAATTAAGTAATTTCCAAATTACTGTATAGTGATTTTTTGTAATTTTTGTACGATGTTTCAATTTTGATGAATATTAAAAAAAATACTAAATTTTATTTTAAAAACGACATTTCATTAATTTAAATATATATATAAATTATTTATTTATATTATTATATTGAATAATTATTGATAATATACATCAATAAATCCTATTATGTTCATTAAAATTATTTTCACATTAACAATATATATAAATAATCATAAAAAATTTGAACATTTTCACTTTAAAAAGCCATATTTTTTTCCTGTCTACAACATTAATTTTAAATATATTCCATTAAATTATATGATCGGAATTATATAAAATTGATTTCAAATTTTTCTAAAAATATTTTAGAATTTATAATATGGTGAAATTATATTTTTTCCAAAATTATTAGTGAAATCAGTTAATATTTCTTACACTATTTAAGAGAAAAATGATTTTACCAAGAAACTAAACATTCACATAAATATCAAAGTGACCCATAAACTTATCCAAACCCCATTTCATATCCATATTATGACCATACACTATATTATATATAATATAGTTTATTATTTTAGATACGTGAAGTTTGTTAAACCTCCTAATAGTGTTTAGATTTTATGTATTTATAGATTTTCCACTCACCTCTATTATAAATGGCCAACACATACCCCCTCCATCCAATCGCTACGATTTTTATTCAAAATAATGATGCGAAAACAAAACAACGACCCCCACTTGTGGGGGGTAGAAAATAGTGGAAACCAAGGGCATCACCCCTAATCAAGTTCACCACATCCAGTTTGAAAATGGAATCATTTTCAAACCAAACCACCAGTTCCCCAAGAACCACAATAGAAGCCAAGTAGTCTGCCACTTAATTCCTATCCCGCCAAGTGTGGGTGACCCCAACATTTTTTTCATGAGTTCCTAACATTGTCTAATAATGTAAGTGACCATCCATGTCATGTTCTTGCACCCCTCCAAGGCATCATGGACAATCATCGAATCAATTTCCATTTGAACAATATCAAGGCACCTCTGACTACAATGGTATATCCCAGAAAGGGATGTAAAATTCTCTGCCCGGATAGAGCTCCCACTCACATAGACTACTGAGAAGGCCATCAACACACTCCCCTTGTGATCCCGCACAACCCCCCTCCACGCATAATGTCAAAAGCACAAGATCCATCTATATTCATCTTATAACCATCCTCAGGGTAGGATCTAGTGAATCCAATTCCCCTGCCCCTGGGAGACCTTTTGTCTTACCACCGTTCTGGGGGACTATAAAAACCGGAGAGAGGACACATCTGTCCCAATATTAGCAAGGTCCACCAGCTCAATCAACATGACTATAATCCTCGCAACCACCACCCTCCAGGTAGAATGGGTTACCTCGAACCATGAAATGTTCATTGCCTACTAGAGCACTGAGCATCCTGCATTAAAAATAATGGCACGTGCCTCAGCCTCCTTCAGGTTATCTTCGCACCCCTGAAACCACTGCTCCATAAAACACTCCAGGTTATCAACATTTGGAGAATAACCCATATGAATTTCAAATAAACTCCACACCATATGTGCCAAAACCCCCTAAAAGAAAATATGATTCGAGCTCTCCTCCCTCCTTCTAGGACAACATTGGAAACATGATGTCATGCTGATTCCCAGACTTTTAATTATCACATCTGCAAGGATAGCATTATTCTGGATTCACCAAGTCAAAAAGTTCAGTTTGGTAGGGATACCCTTCCACCACGCCCCCTTTTTTCTATACTCCTGATGACCCTATGCCATAATGCTCCTACCGAAGTCATTAAGGTTGAACTTACCCGACGTTGAGGTGGTATACACACACCTATCCTTATCGGCGATAAGCACAACCGATCAGAAAACCTTCTGATGTGCATCATCCAGAATTGATCAGATAAATAGTGGATACGAGCTGGCCGCGCTGAAAGAGATCAAAGGGTCCGGGCACCCAGGGTATCCCAGCACCGATCCTCCCCAGTTATGTTCCCAGAATCAAATCCGCCCCTCCCTTATAATCCATTGAGAGTAACAAAGCAACTTCGGTACAATGTTGCAAACCACATCCCACAATGACGAACCACTGATTGCAATGGAGTTATTGGAATATTTATACTTCTTCACCATGCTACTCCCCCATAGTATATCTCCCCCAATGATCTCCCATGAAAGCTTCGCACGTAAACCATGCAACGTGTTTGTTATGCTCCTGACGCCAATCCCTCCTTCACTGATCGGCCGAGCCATCTTCAACCACGACACCCATTACTGCTTCCCCTCTATAAAAGCATCCAAAATAAAATGGGTCATCACACTGTCAATGGACCAAATGTCCCCCTTGGGAATGCTAGTAGACGCCATCACATGCACTGGTACAAGAGACAATAATCTATTCACCAGCGTGATCCGGTCCCCAAAATAAATTAGTTTTTCCAGTCCCAAATGTGTCCCATCATCTTGGTCACCACCTTATCAAAGTATTTGTTCCAGAGCCTACCCGAAGAAACTAGAGTACCCAGGTACTCCATTGGGATAGACCCTTTCCCCAAGCCCATCTCAGAGCTCACCCCTTCCACCCTTCCCTCTCCACAAGAGTTTGTAATGAAAAAACAGCTCTTTTCCCTACTCATGATCTATCCAATCCATTTGCTGTACACATTAAAAATGTTATTGAACGCATGAATATATCTTCCCCTGGCATTAATAAAAATTATGGTATCATCCGCGTACATTAAGTGTGATAAGGATTGAATACCATGTCTCCTAAAGAAAGGAAGGATATCCCCCTCACTCACTCCTCTGTTCAGCAACCGGCTGAGCATGTCCTACATCTCAATTATGATGCTCAGCGATAATGGGTTACCTTTCCTCAAGCCATGAACCGACCTGAAAAAACCATGTGTTCTCCCCATGAAAGACACCACTAACCATGGCGCGCTAACACACCTGAAAATAATATCACAAGCCTAGTCGGAGAACCCCATATTCCCAAGAACCCTGTTAATGAACACCCATTCCATACGGTCATACCCATTACTCATATTAAGCTTCACTGCCACATTAGATCCCCTAGACTTCAGGTTCATCTCCCCCATCAACTCCTCATCCAGCGCCATGGCCCCCAAAATCAACCTCTCATGCAAAAACTTGTTTTTCTCTAGAGATACCCACCGAGACATAAAATTGGACACCCTTTCGGCGGCGTCGGCTCCAGCTACGGCCGCCCTTGGGGCTTCTCCCCCAGCCTCGGGGGATCCGTGGGGGATTCATCCTGGGAAGACATTCTGGGATGCTATCAGAGGCTCTGGCTTTGGTGGTTCGGGCCCCTATTTGTCGAAAGTGGCTCCTTTCTCTCACTCGATCATAAGGGATGGGTCTTCGGTTTCGCTATTTGCGTCAGTGCAGGCATACACCGAGGCTATGGTGTGTCTCAAATAGACTCTAGTGGTGAGGTTCGGATCTTTGAAACCATCTATTATGGTCTTCATCCATTTCGTGGATTCCTTGGGTTCATATGGGTGGGTACGGGTGTCGGTTCTTCATCGAAGCTCATTTTGTTTTGTTTTATCTTCATAATAGGATTTTGTTCTTGCGTACTGTACAACTCCAAGGGCCTTCGGGAGTTGGCGTTTCAACTTATCATGCTAGTCTATGGAGGCTCAAAAGGGGAGGGAGGGTCCTTGAGGTGCGGTCTGGGTGAGTCTGCTCGGGCTTCCCCTCCACTTTCAGAATGGTGCATTCCAGAAGATCATTGTCAATTCTCTCAGAGGTAATCTCTGTGCAGCCGATAACACGACGTATGGGGCAGAGATGCGGGTTTCAAGGGTTTGTGTGGAAATGGGTATTTTCTTGCCTGTTCCGGAGTAGGATAACCTCTCTAGGCCAAGGGCCGTTGAGTGGACACAGCCTGTTGTGTTCCCGGTTTTTCTGCAGTTCTGCTCGTTTTTCTCTTTACAGGGACACTCCTTGCAGTCTTTCCGCAAGTCTCTTGGTATCTGTGTTTCAGCCTCCAGTTCCAGGCGCATTTCTTAGCATGAAAAGGCTTGGGAGTGGTGTCCCTCATCCAATGTGGTGCTCCCAGTGGTGGTTTCTTCTGGTTTCTGTCATGTCCCCCTTCCTAGAGAAGGCCCATGGGTTCATGTTAGCAGACGTATCATCTCCGATTGTCGGGCTATGCATCATTTTTCTCAGGTGACCCAGAAGGGCTCTAAGGAACCCTTTCTGTGTCCGCCTTTAGGGGACTTTATTGGGTCCTTCTTGATGAGTTTCAGGGGGGTCTTGGTATCCTCTTTTATTCTTCAGTCGAGAGGGTGGTGTTCTGGTGGCAGGCCGGCTTGTGGGGGAGTCTTCTTTAGGTCACTCTCTTCTTGTATGTAGAGAGACATGTACATTTCTTAGCTCGGGAGGGCGGTATAAATGGAGGTCGGCCAGTGGGTTGGGTTCTGTTTCTCAGGTATCCCCCAGGTTTGTGGAGTGTTGGGGGTCTGAGGGTGATAGTTTTACATGTTTCTCAGGGTGTGGGAGGGAAAGTGAGGATGCCTCCTCTCTTGTCCCTCTTTTTCTCCCCTAGGAAAGCCAATCGACAGTCCTGGGGTGTGCACTAGATCTATGAAGAAGAGGAGGAAAGTCAAGGGGAGGTCTCTATCACTGGTGCGGAGGTCCATGTCGCCTGGGGGCAATACCAGACTGCCCTTGGTTTAATGTCACTGTTCTTATTATGGAACTCTCAAGGAATCAGATCTAGGTTGAAGACCGATTTCATTGAATTGGAGTCTTAGAAACACAATGTAAAAGTTGTGGTGGTTTTTTAGCACAAGAAGAAAGTATCCAAGATTCATGATTTCACCCATAAGATTAAGATGCATGTGGCCATGCATGGGGATTCAGTTAACAACCACATTTGGATTTTCTAGAAGAGAGGGGTTACGGTGGACCTGGTTCAGGTTGGGGACTATCATTTGACGTCGAAGGTGACCTGTGACGGATATGAGTGTTTCTTGTCAGTTGTTTATCGAAGTTATGATGCTCGTCATAGGGAGGTGTTGTGGTCGGAGCTCTCATGGTTCGATCCAAGAGATATGTTGTGGCTTATGGGAGTAGATTTCAACATTGTCTTGAGGACTGATAGGAAAAAAGGGCAAGGAGATTTCTAGTGTCAGGAGAGATTTTCTTTTTCTCAGCTCATGGCATTGAAGGGGCTCTTGGACGTGGGTTTCTCGGGTTACCCCTTTACATGGTGAAAAAATCACAGGGGGGAGAGTCGGTGTTGGAGTGGGCTGGGCAGGTGCTTTTCTAACTTGCGGGCCATTGAGAGTTTCAATGAGTTGACGGCCCTTCATCTTACACGGAGTATCTCAGACCACTACTCCCTCATGATCTCTTTTGGGGGATCAAAGGTACCCCAGGAATGTTTCAGGTTTGTCTACCAGTGGGTGAGCAACCTGTACTTCCACCGGGTGGTGCTGCAGGTTTGGAGTGCACCGTCAAGGCAGTACTCTTGGGTGGCCTTCCACTACACGTTTATGAGGTTGAAACAGGTGCTGGTGGGGTGTGAGAACTCCCTTCCCACATGGGATTGGGATATGGATTCTATCAAATAGGACATCGAGTACGTTGAAGCTAGTTTAGAGGGTCGTTGGGATGCTGATGTGTTCGAAGAACTTTCGGTGAAGAAGGAGATTTTGGTAGTGCATGAGCTTTCCTAAGAGCGCAAAGCTAGGGACCGGTCCCGAGAGAGGTGGCTAAGGGAAGGGGATAAGAACTCCGCGTACATTCATGCTTACATTAGAGAGAGGCGGCGGGTGGTGAAGCTTAACTTTGCCTTGGAGGAAGGGTCCTTCTCGGATGATAGGGACATGGTTGGGGGATTTCCCCTGCCTTATTTTAAAGATCTCTTAGCAGGGCCGACCACATACCCCCCCTTTAATCACACATATCAATCCAATTGGACTATCTCAAACCATAAAAAAGAAGCAATAAAAAAAATACCTTAATTATAGAATCATTATTTTTGGCATAATGAATTCTAAGAAGATCCTTCGGTGCAAACCAACAGGAGATACCCGAACAAGAGGTAACCTTCCACAAAAAGTAATTTTAATTATTTCCCCCTTAAAAACCTTAAATTAATTTTAAATAAATATAATATAGTAAAATAACAATCTTAAATATAAATAGAGGTATTTTTTTAATTTTACTACTTATAACATCTCACATGTTTATGAAATAGGATACATATTCATTGTTCCTGTGTATAGCGGACAACCACCTCTGAAACAAATCTTATTAAATCTTTCAATAAAACTATTAAAAGTTGGTAATAATGAGGGGTTTATTTTTTAAATATGATATATATTATCTTTATGATTTTATTTTGTCTATTTATTTGTTATATAACACATAAATATATGTTTTCCATTTTTTTGAATACAACAATGTCATTTGTGTGAATGGTTGACTACTGGCTCGCAATGTGATGTGATTCATTCATGATTTTAATGGATAGTATTAATGATGGTTATAATATAAATTTAATATATATATATAATAATAATTCCACTATAACTAATATATATATATATACCATTTACTTTTATTTTTTTTCCAATATGACAAAAAATGGAAATAACATCCACATGTATATATGACCTACTTTTCCATAATCATTTTATGTCTTTTAGTATTTCAATAATTTAAAAATTATTATATATATATATATAATTGATACATATATATATATATGATATTTATATCAGTTTTTAAATTATTTATATGATAAAATCATGATATAATTAAGTGTTAAAGTAATAGAAAGTCAATTCGTTTTTCAAAATCGAAGCGGTTATTTACCAAAATGAAAAATTAAAATGGAATTATTAATAAAAATGAATTATAAAGTCAAAATAAAATATTATATAATACTATATATATATGAATATGATTGTTGATACATTTATAATAAACCACTACTAAGTATACATATGATTTGAATGAGTATGAAAGAAGTCATGACTTAAGGTGATGTGATTTCTAGTATCTCTTTTATTCATATGAGTCTTATGCAATATTCACCGACAAGTTCTTCTGTGTGGTGCATATACATAAATTTATCATGTTTCATCCTGAATATTATTAATTTCATGATATTAAAATTTTCTATTTTTTTCATTCATAAACGAATCCATGATTCAAAAGCTACTTAGGTAAAAAGGGGAATTCTAGTATCACTTTTATGTAGATGATACTTTTCCCATTTTTGACTTTTTACATTTTTTGTGTTGTATATATATCTTAATGACATGGGATATAATTAATTACATTTATTTAATGATTTTAAATGTTTTAACTGATGTTATTCATTCACAAAGCTCGTGATTTAAAATTTAATCAAGTAGTAAGAGATTTATATCTCAGTTTTCACTTCAATGAGACTCATGTAATATTCACAAAATATTTCATTTTAGTAGTGAATATAATTCCATTGAATTTTATTTTACTATTATTTTACATATTTTCTTAATTCCATATATATTTTCAGATATCTCATTCATGTTATAGGGGCCCAGCCTTAAACCTTACTTAATATTGAATTAAATGAATAATTCACATTGAGGATATTTTCAGGTTTAGAGTTTTAGATAATTAGAACCTAACTATTACATGTCAAAAGATTACAAAGTAGACACTTCTACTAAGGTTCCATAAAAAAACTATTAAAAAGAAACATGTCTAGTTCCATGTTTTATATAGCATGACTTCCCCTTGATCCCATCCTTGACCCTATTCCACATTATGTCCTGTGAAAAACATTTCAAAAAAACATGGGGTGAGCATAAAAAGCTCAGTAAGGGATCCACAAAGAATGGAAACAGTTAGTTTATCAAAACAACAAGTAAACCATGTATACTTTAACAGAGTAATACTTTTCAACTTTATGAAGTAGTAAAAACTCTTCACTGAATAAAAGATCATTACTTACCCTTTTGTAACCAAAAGATTACCATAAAACCCATAAAAAGATCACATAACATATAAAGGTAACTTGGGACATAAACATACTTAAGTGGAATAACCATACGGTCGACTTCCACACATATCTCTTAATGGAATAGCCATACGGCCAACTTCCATACATACTTAATGGAATAGACATACAGCTGACTTCCATACCCAATGCATTGGAGGTTATAACGTAACCACCCGTCCTAGTATTCACAGCACCACCCGTCATAGGGTTCATTATGTAACCACCCATCAAATGTCCAAGTACCATTATAAAATCATAAGACATAAAACAAATATAATGGAAAGAAAAAATTTCCACACTTTGAACACAATATATCACATAAATATATTTACAAAACAAATCCATTATAAAAATCATTTTCAATACCAAAATACATAAAAGAGTACATGGTATTTATTTCATTTTAAAAACATTACGGCTTTTTGAGGAAACCAAAGACCAAATAATACCCACGGCGGCGAAAAAAGTCGTTGTCACCGTGTACGTTAAAAGAAACAATCATTTTTTTTGTTTTGTAAAATGCTTCGTAGAAAAAGATTCCTTTTGTATAAAATTAAAAGTCAAAGGGGTTTATACACCGTATAAAAGACAGTTGTGTATAAAACAAAAATGCCTCAATGAAAGGAGATTTAGACGAATTCCCTTACATCGGGTCTGACTTGACTCGATCGTTCTTTAACGTCCTGAATAATAATCTTGAGTTAATTTCTACATGCTTAAGAACCTTTTTCATGCTTACTATTACTTTTATATCACTTATTTCCATGTTATAAATATTATGTAATAATTAATTTAATAATGTTTTCTTTGTCGATATTTGGTTCTTAAGTCGAAAGTGGACTTCTTGCAATTAAATATTGTTCATGTGGTCAAAGGTTCTGTAACGACCCAAAGTTTCATTAATGGAAAATCCATCTTGATCCAGTTTAATGTTTCTTTTTGAAAAATGTTTTTATAAGATGTCAACTTCTTTAGTTTTACGTTAATATTTGTGACCGTTACTTTTATAGCCATTGAACAGTGATCATCTGAGTAGTATAAATATAAGGCTTTAACGAACCCATTTCTACTCAGACAAAGGAAGCGATGGCCTCATCCAGTAGAATTTCCCCTTACGAAGCCCATTTTTCGGAGCTCGGAAAAGAGGTGGCTTCTTTGGGCTTTGCCCTTGACCAAGCCCAAGATGAGCTTCATCAAGTCAAGCTCGAACGTGATCGTCTACGGGAAAAGTGTAAGTTGATTGAAATTACACCTCGAGCTATGTTATCCGAGCCACCCCAAGAGTCTGTCACCATCGCACACCTTACCCTTAGGGCTTATGCGGCTATTTTAAGGGGTTATGTAACAAATAAGTAGCACCATGTTCATGTACATTATTTCTGTATATAATAATGAATATAATTTCTAGTCATTTTTGATACATTGTAATTAGTTTTTAAAGTATAAAAGGTGTTTTTAGTTATTATTTAATTAAGAATTATATTTTATTAAATTAAAGGATTTTTGAATAAATAATATTTTAATAAAATATTATTATTAATATTAAATTAATTTTTATTAAATATAAATTATCTTATAATTTTATGAATTCAATTAAAATTTTTATTAAGGTTTGAAAGCCATTTCTGTCAAAACCCGTGAATTTTTTATAAATGTCAGTTTTTATTTTAAAAGTTAAAATTCACATATTTAAAAAATTATTTAGATAAAATAGATATTATTTTTGGAATCAAGACGTCGAAAATATCCAATGGTGAATTTTTCGTAATTTTCTGAGACAGTAAAATATTTGGGTAAAAATTAAATACCATTTAAATATATAATGTGTTTTATGACATCATAATGACCCAATGGTGATGTAATAAAATACCAAAATCCTTATGTTAGGCCAATATGTGTTTTATCAATAAAATAATTAGGTTTTGGGTTTGTTTGACTTATTTTCAAAGCATTAATGGAGCCCTCAAGACTTATTCAACACTTTGCCTTTTTAAATTAATTTCCATGGGAGTGTGACTCACCACCACATAAGCAACCCTAATTTTTTTAATAAGTTAGGACCTTGGCCTTGTAAAATATTTTTTTCCTCTTTCCTTTTCCAGAAACCATGGGCAAATACCATGGGATGGTTTGTGGTTTGGATTATTTTAATATAAGGGGTCCCAAACCTAAATAATAAAGAATTCCCCCACCTTTCCTATATAAACCCACCCAAGCTCCCACTTCCTCCTCCTTAAAGCCCATGGAGTTCGTCCAAACTCTGGCCTACTCTCTCTAGAATACTCTCAAGGTGCCCCAAGCTCCCAAGAAGCCTCTCAAAAGCCTCTCTCTAGCCTTTGGAAGCACACTTCCAAGTAAGGGGTTTTTCTTCCTTTCTCATTTTTGTCAAATTTCTTTAAGTTGTATTACCCTTTTAATTTCAATTATGAATGTTGGGGTATGGTTTCTCAAATCCCCTATACTGCCCTCTTATTGTTTGAATGATGGGAGACCCCTTTCTCTCTCATTAAATTCCTCATATGTACACCCGTTACAATGCCGAAATTCCGAAAGGAACTTCTCTCTCTTCTTTTACATTCAAGCAATACTTTTGTATCATGAATCTAAATTCCTTTTCAATTGTTGGGACATTAATATATATTACCTCCTTACTTTCCATTGCATGTAAATATGATGAGTAAACCCTTTCTCTCTCATCAACCTTTTTTTATGAATTCTTATGTCACGCCGTTACACTGCCGAAATCGCACCGATTTTCGAAGCCAATGTCATTGTGTAGTGAATACCATGCCCATTTCTCCATCAAGGGTATTAAACTTTTTGCACATTTACTTATTGATTTTAAAGTTTCATGTATGAATTCCACGTTCCTTTATCGTGGAATAAATGATTATGTTTTATGAATCCATGTTTTTTGATCCATGTGGCACACTTATGCATGAAATGAAATGTTTAAGAAGGGTGCACGCTTTATAGCGCTCTAATGCATTGGGTAAAGTATAGTATCATGATACGTCATGTGCAATGAGTGTTGACTCACGCTAATTCAAGTGCAATGAGGGATTACTCATGCTTCATGTGCAATGAGGGTTTACTCATGCTCCATGTGCAATGAGCCTTGGCTCATGCTAATTCAATGTTAAGTGTTGTTGCCACATTTCCATGTTATGGTTATCATGATTTATCATGACTTTATGTTCATGTTACTCTAATGCTCTATTGATGTTCCTATTTCCTAACATGTATTGTACTACTCATGTTATTCATTGTGTACTCCCTTACTGGGCTTTATAGCTCACCCTTTTCTTATGCATGTCCTCAGGTTATCCCATGCAATGCTAAGTACGAAGGAATGTAGTGGTCACGTAAAGGAAGTTTTCAATAAAGATGATGTATTTCAAGTTTAAAGTTTTTATGTAATGATCCTAATCCCCAAAGACACTAAACCTCTCGATCTTCTTTATTGTATCAAGTGAAGTTTTATGTAATAAAGCATGCTTAAGATGTAATAAAAAGCAGGGTTGTCATAGTTGGTATCAAAGGATAGGTTTAGTTATTTTTGGGATTAGGAAACCCTAGTAAAGCCTTAGATACAAGAATAAGTATAATAAAAACATCCCTATGTTTTGGTAAATACTAAGTAAGTGGTTTATCAAAAAAATACATCCCTGTCTGGATACGAGCAGGTAGAGGTGGCTCTGGCACAGATGTATCCTAGGGGTAAAACCCCAAAACACTGCTTTGAGCTAGACTCGAACCGGAACTGGTGCATGACAACGGGCCTTGATGCACTCTTGGTTACGACACTCCCGGGGGATATGTTTTGATAAATTCACAGTCTTAGTATGAACCCTTATTAAGGGAAAAAAATTCCCCTAAGAATATATGTTAGAAGGAAGATCATGAAAATCCTGGATTGAATCCTATAGACTCATGAGTTAAAGAGATTAAAGTTTATTTATAAGTCATCAACTTTTGTCTTTGGATTACCCTTTATGTGTTACCCCTAACTTTCCTTTTATTCCAGTCAATGGCCGGTAATAGGAGAACTCGGGCTAACAACCGTTGTGAAGATCAGTGTGATGATTGTACTTGTGAGATGCCCAATCCAATGGGAGCGGGAATCGCGAACTTTGTCACGCTTCTCACTCAGCTAACTCATGTTTTGAATAGAAACACTGGTCAAGAGGAACGTTCAACCCCCCCTAAGAAAGAACAAGTCGCTATTGAGAGCTTCATGAGACAAAGGCCTCTTACTTTTAGTGGATCATTTGATCCCACGATTGCTGAACAATGGATCAACTCCATTGAAAAGATATTCTCCATCCTCCAATGCTCTGAAAAAGAGAAGGTTATCTTGGCGGAATATCGTATGGAGGGTGAAGCTGATCAATGGTGGACTTTGATCAAAAATATGAAGCCTGAGGAGGAGATCGAGGCTTTGGAATGGAAGGAATTCCGGAAGATGTTTTTTGATAAATATTTTCCACGCACCCTCCGTCTTAAGATGGAAAGGGACTTCCTTTCCCTCAAACAGAAAGATGACGAATCTATGGGAGCATATGAGGAAAACTTCACAAGGCTTGCATGATACGCTTCTGGCTTTGTTGTTACCCCCGAATGCAAGTTTGACCGCTTCTTTGGTGGGCTGAAGCCTAGCTTGCGGAAAGAATTAGCGATCCGTGACTTCGACAGCTATGAGGAAATTGTCCAATGTTCCCTCAAGGTTGAAATGGAGATCGAAGAAACACAGGGGTATCATGGGGACAAGAAACGTAAGGTGGACATCAATGCTGGTGGTCCGATGGATAAATCCAACAGCGCTAAGAAGTTCCAGCACCCCACTTTCCAAATGTGTGGAAAGAACCACCCTGGAAATTGCCTTAGGGGGACAAGAAAATGCTTCAAGTATGGAAGAGAAGGGCACCTAGCTGTTAACTGTCAGCAAGAAGGACCCGCGGCTACGACAGAGGAGAGGAACGCTCCGTTTGAACCTCAATGCGTTTTTCAATTCTATAAATACATAGAACCGGGTCATTTTGCAAATCAGTACCCTAACCCAAGGGTTATCGGAGGCAACCAGCAACCTCCAAGACAGCAAGAAAGAACTTTTGCCATCACTTCTGCCAAAGTGATCCCCGAAAAAGAAGTGGTGATAGGTACGCTAGTTATTCATTCAAGAATACTAAACTTACTTTTTGATTCAGGTTCTATGCATTCTTTTATATCTCAAAAGTTTAGTAGAACAATCCCTGCACCACCACAAATCATGGATGTAAAGATGTCGGTGAGTACTGCAAATGGAGAAATCATTGCATACCATGAGTATAAGTCCTCCCCTGTTATAATATGTCGATTGAATATCCCGGCGAACCTCATCATACTCCCTCTGGTGGAATTTTATGCAATTCTTGGCATGGATTGGCTTTCCTTATATAGAGCCAACATAAATTGTCAGGAGTGGGAAATCACACTCCATATGGAGAATCGACCCCCGATTCTTTACAAGTGTCAGGAGGAAGATGAATCTCCTTTAGCTCCATCATCTCAAGAATGGATATTACTTCCTTATGAGCACGCATATCTGGCTCAGATGATTGAGTCCAAGGAAGAAACCACCCTTGAAGAAATGCCTATTATGAGGGAATTCGCTGAAGTATTTCCAGAGGAACTTCCTGGTCTTCCTCCAAGAAGAGATGTTGAGTTCTCAATTGAACTTATACCTGGGGAGCTACCAATATCCATGACTCCATATAGAATTGTTGTTGTTGAGATTGAAGAGCTGAAGAAACAACTGCAGAAGAATTTGGATAAAGGGTTTATACGCCCAAGTGCATCACCATGGGGTGCACCAGTCCTCTTCGTCAAGAAGAAGGATGGGTCAATGCGGCTTTGCATCGATTATCGTGAACTTAACAAAATCACGATAAAGAACAAGTATCCTCTCCCAAGAATCAATTACTTGTTTGATCAGCTGCGTGGAGCACAATACTTCTCCAAGGTGGACTTGCGGTCGGGATATTATCAAGTAAGGGTGAAGAAGGAAGATATCCCCAAGACTGCTTTTCGTACAAGGTACATGCACTATGAATTCATAGTAATGCCTTTCGGACTCACCAATGCTCCAGAAATATTCATGGACTTGATGAATAGAGTCTTTAGAGATTACCTAGACAAATTTGTGGTAGTCTTTATAGATGATATTCTAATATACTCCAAAACCAAGGAGGACCATGAGGAGCATTTAAGAACTATACTGGAGAATTTGCGCAAGGAGAAGCTCTATGCCAAGTACAGAAAGTGTGAGTTCTGGTTGAAGGATGTCTCATTCTTGGGCCATATCATCACAAGCAATGGGATATCTGTGGACCCCTCCAAAACAGATGCAGTTGAGGGATGGCTGAGGCCAACATCGGTAACTGATATCCGTAGCTTCTTGGGGTTAGCTGGATATTATCGATGATTTGTGAGAAATTTCTCACGATTGTCCAACCCTCTTACCAAGCTAACTCAAAAGGGAGTAAAGTTTTCTTGGAGTGATGAATGCGAAGAAAGCTTCAAGGAGTTGAAAAGGAGGCTTATCACTGCACATGTGCTCACTTTACCCACAAGTGGGGAGCTTTTTGTGGTATTCAGTGATGCTTCGAAAAAGGGCTTAGGATGTGTGCTGATGCAGAATGATAAAGTTATATCCTATTCCTCAAGGCAGTTGAAAATCCATGAGCGAAACTATCCAACGCATGATCTGGAGTTGGCGGCGGTGATCTTTTCCTTGAAAATCTGGCGGAATTATCTCTATGGAGAGAAATGTGAGATATATACTGACCACAAGAGTCTTAAATATATATTCACACAGAAAGAGCTTAATATGCGCCAGAGAAGATGGATAGATCTCATCAAGGATTATGACTGTTCAATACATTACCACCCTGGGAAGGCGAACAAGGTGGAGGATGCCCTAAGTAGAAAGGATCCAGCGATTCTATCAATGATGAGAATTGAGAAGGATGCAATCTTCTTAGACTTGATGAAGATGGACGTGGGAATCATAAAGAAGGGAACATCATCAATCCTTTCACAAATGATTGCTCAACCATCTCTTTTAGAAAGGTTAAAGGATGCTCCAAAGGATGATGCGAGAATCCAAGAAAAAGTGGAAGCTATCAAAAAGGGAAAATCCTCAGAGTTTAATGTTAATGAAGAAGGAATTGTGCGGTTTGGGAAAAGACTATGTGTTCCATCAAGTTCGGAGATGAAGAAGGAACTTTTGGATGATGCACATAGTTCAAATTTCTCTATTCACCCAGGGAGCACAAAGATGTATCGAGATCTCCGAGAAAACTTTTGGTGGGATAATATGAAGAAGGAGATCGCTGAATATACATCAAAGTGCCTGGTGTGTCAGCAAGTGAAGGCAGAGAGGCAGAAGTCTAAGGGGATTATGCAACCATTGCCCATACCAGAATGGAAATGGGAGAACATCACCATGGACTTTGTCACCGGACTTCCAAGGACATCCAAAGGCAACAATGCAATATGGGTTGTTGTGGATCGTCTTACAAAGACTGCACACTTCATTTCTATTCGAGTGGATTTCTCATTGGATCAACTGGCACAGATATATATATGGGATGTCGTTCGTTTTCATGGAGTACCACTATCTATTGTTTCTGACCGAGATCCAAGATTTACCTCTATGTTTTGGAAGAGTCTTCAACATGCTCTAAATATTGAACTGAACTTTAGTATGGCCTATCATCCTCAAACTGATGGCCAATCCGAGCGGACTATCCAAACACTTGAGGATATGTTGAGAGCGTTCTCAATGGACTTTAAAGGAAGATGGGATCAACATCTTCCTCTTGTTGAGTTCTCTTATAATAATAGTTTCCACTCGATCATCCAAATGGAACCATATGGAGCCCTGTATGGGAAAAGGTGTAGAACACCGGCATGTTGGGATGAGGTCGGTGAACGTAAGATGCTTGGACCAGAAATGGTCGAAGAAATGGTGGAGATGGTGAAAACCATTCAGCATCATATCAAGGTATCCCAAAGTCGACAGAAGAGTTATGCAGATAATCATCGACGAGACCTTGAGTTTAAAGTCTGAGACATGGTGTTTTTACGCATATCTCCGTGGAATAAGGTCATGAGGTTTGGAAAGAAAGGGAAGTTATGTCCAAGGTACATCGACCCCTTCGAGATTCTTGATCGTGTTGGGGCTGTGGCCTATCGACTAGAACTTCCACCTACTATGGCCAAGGTGCATGATGTCTTTCAGGTATCCCTCTTAAGGAAGTACATACCAGACCCTTCACATGTACTCTCTTCCGAGGTGGTACAATTGGAAGATGATCTTTCTTATGAGGATAAACCAGTGAAGATCTTAGATCATAGAGAAAAAGTTCTACGAAATAAGACAATGCCCCTCGTCAAGGTGTTGTGGAGAAACCACAAGTTTGAAGAAGCAACTTGGGAGTCGGAGGATATGATGAAGCTGAGTTACCCACATTTGTTTTAGTGTGGGAAAAGGAAAATTTCGAGGGTGAAATTTCTTAAGGGGGGAATATTGTAACGACCCAAAGTTTCATTATTGGAAAATCCCTCTTGATACAGTTAAATGTTTCTTTATGAAAAATGTTTTTATAAGATGTCAAATTCTTTAGTTTTACGTTAATATTTGTGACCGTTACTTTTATAGCCGTTGAATAGTGATCATCTGAGTAGTATAAATATAAGGCTTTAACGAACCCATTTCTACTCAGACAAAGGAAGCGATGGCCTCATCCAGTAGAATTGCCCCTTTCGAATACCATTTTTCGGAGCTCAGAAAAGAGGTGGCGTCTTTGGGATTTTCCCTTGACCAAGCCCAAGCTGAGCTTCATCAAGTCAAACTCGAACGTGATTGTCTACGGGAAAAGTGGAAGTTGATTGAAATTACAACTCGAGCGATGTTATCCGAGCCACCCCAAGAGTCTATCACCATCGCACACCTTACCCTTAGGTCTTATGCGGCTATTTTAAGGGGTTATGTAACAAATAAGAAGCACCATGTTCATGTACATTATTTCTGTATATAATTATGAATATAATTTCTAGTCATTTTTGATACATTGTAATTAGTTTTTAAAGTAACAAAGGTGTTTTTAGTTATTATTTATTTAAGAATTATATTTTATGAAATTAAAGGATTTTTGAATTAAATAATATTTTAATAAAATATTATTATTAATATTAAATTAATTTTTATTAAATATAAATGATCTTATAATTTTATGAATGCAATTAAAATTTTATTATGGTTTGAAATCCATTTCTGTCAAAACCCGTGAATGTTTTATAAATGTCGGTTTTTATTTTAAAAGTGAAAATTCACATATTTATAAAATTATTTATATAAAATAAATATTATTTTTGGAATCAGGATGTCGAAATTATCCAATGGTGAATTTTTCATAATTTTCTGAGACAGTCAAATTTTTGGGTAAAAATTAAATACCATTTAAATATATAATGTGTTTTATGACATCGTAATGACCCAATGGTGATGTAATAAAATACCATAATCCTTATGTTCGGCCAATATGTGTTTTATCATTAAAATAATGAGGTTTTGGGTTTGTTTGACTTACTTTTCAATGCATTAATGGAGCCCTCAAGACTTATTCAACACTTTGCCTTTTCAAATTAATTTCCATGGGAGTGTGACTCACCTCCAGAAAAGCAACCCTAATTTTTTTAATAAGTTCGGACCTTGGACTTGTAAAATATTTTTTTCCTCTTTCCTTTTCCAGAAACCATGGGCAAATACCATGGGATGGTTTGTGGTTTGGATTATTTTAATATAAGGGGTCCCAAACCTAAATAATAAAGAATTCCCTCACCTTTCCTATATAAACCCACCCAAGCTCCCACTTCCTCCTCACTCAAATCCCTTGGAGTTCGTCAAACCTCTGCCCTACTCTCTCTAGAATCCTCTCAAGGTTCCCCAAGCTCCCAAGAAGCCTCTCCCAAGCCTCTCTCTAGCCTTTGGAAGCACCCTTCCAAGTAAGGGTTTTTTCTTCCTTTCTCATTTTTGTCAATTTTCATAAAGTTGTATTTCTCTTTTAATTTCAATTATGAATGTTGGGGTATGGTTTATCAACTCACCCATGCTGCCCTATTATTGTTTGAATTATGGGAGACCCCTTTCTCTCTCATTAAATGCCTCATATGTACACCCGTTACTATGCCAAAATTCTGAAAGGAACTTCTCTCTCTTCTTTTACATTCAAACAATACTTTTGTATCATGAATCTAAATTCCTTTTCAATTGTTGGGACATGAATATATATTACCTTCATACTTTCCATTACATGTAAATATGATGAGGAACCCCTTTCTCTCTCATCAACCTTTTTTTTATGAATTCTTATGTCACGCCGTTACGCTGCCGAAATCGCAGCGATTTTCTAAGCCAATGTCATTGTGTAGGGAATACCATTCCCATTTCTCCATCAAGGGTATTCACCTTTATGAACATTTACTTATTGATTGTAAAGTTTCATGTATGAATTCCACATTCCTTTATTTTGGAATAAATGATTATGTTTTATGAATCCATGTTTTATGATCCATGTGGCACACTTATGCATGAAATGAAATGTTTAAGAAGGGTGAGCCCTTTATAGCGCTCTAATGCATTGGGTAAAGTATAGTATCATCATACGTCATGTTCAATGAGTGTTGACTCATTCTAATTCAAGTGCAACAAGGGTTTACTCGTGCTTCAAGTGCAATGAGGGTTTACTCATGCCCCATGTGCAATGATCCTTGGCTCAAGCTAATTCAATGTTAAGTGTTGTTTCCACATTTCCATGTTATGGTTATCATGCTTTATCATGCCTTTATGTTCATGTTACTCAAATTCTATATTGATGTTCCTATTTCCAAACATGTATTGTACTCCTCATGTTATTCATTGTGTACTCCCTTACTGGGCTTTATAGCTCACTTATGCATGTCCTCAGGTTATCCCATGCAATGCTAAGTACGAAGGAATGTAGTGGTCATGTAAAGGAAGTTTTCAATAAAGATGATGTATTTCAAGTTTAAAGTTTTTATGTAATGATCCTAAGCCCCAAATACACTAAACCTCTCGATCTTCTTTGTTGTATCAAGTGATGTTTTATGTAATAAAGCATGCTTAAGTTGTAATAAAAAGCAGGGTTGTCATAGGTTCATTATATCCAAAATGATATTCATGATTTTAATATCATATATATCCATCATATACATGTATTTATAATATTACATAATCATTTAGACGTAAGAAATGAAATGCACCATTCATGGAGACGGTAAGCCGTACGTACACATGAACACTACTTTAATTTCTATGTCATATTAATGGAATTAGAACTAAATGAGAGGTATGTATATTTTAATTCCAGAATTATATTAATCATTTAGATGTAACATACATCATATATATCCATTATATATATGTACTTATAATAGTACATTACATTTGGGGATAAGAAATGAAATGCACCGTTCATGGAGACGGTAAGCCGTACGTACGCATGAACGCTACTTTCATTTATATTTCATATTTTTATGGAATGGAATCATAATTATATAAAGTTATATTATAATTCCAGTATAATATCATATATAATACCATTAATTAAATCATTTTTAAATCCCACATATGGCATCAACGAAATCAAATCACTTTGAGGGGGCGGGAGTCCACACTTCCTTAAATGAAGATATCGAGTTTACCCTTAATGGAAACCATAAAAGTATGAAAAAAATGAAAAATACAATAAGCTTAAGGAAACCATAAACATATTATATATCATATATAAATATAGTTTCATCTTAATTACCACCTTGAAGGTGTTAAAATAATGTTGAACAATCATTGTTTCGGGAGGCAGAAATTCGCCATCCACGGAAACAGTATGTTATTTAACCAATAGATGTAGGTGTGTGTAAGTGTAGCTCTAATACATCTTATAAAAAAATCCTAGTATATTGAAAATACTAGAGTTGTTACAAAAGAAATGAATAAAAATATTTTAGGGGGGTTGGAGAAGCAAAATAAAACAAAAGGACTCAAGTGAAGACATTATCTTAAAATCGGGTAACTCCCTTTGGTTTGAGCTCAAAGGATTCCTTGGGAAGACTTATACCCAAAGTTATTCTTCAAAGAGTTAGAGAGGGATGTGTAGAGACAAAATGAGCAGGGTTTGGTCGATCCAAAGGCTTTGGAGGTGTGGGTAATGAGGTAGATATGGGGTCCTTTTATAAGAGGAGAGGAGGGGCACTCTTGGAAGGTAAGAAAATGTTACTTTATTTTCAAATGGTTTTCGGATTTTAATGGTCCCACATTGATGTGTTTCTAGGATAAGGTGATAAGGGTTCGAAATACACCCATAAAATAGGTTTTGGACAAGTTTAGGTCTTAGATGTTACATTATCTTTCCATTTTATTTAAATCGTTAAATAATGAGGTCATCGCTGCATCATCATGATGTCATAAATAAATTAATTTATTTAATGTCTAAAAATTATAAAACATATACTATGATGTAGGAAATCTTTTTATCTTTCCAATGACTATTTATAGTAAAAAATCTGACTTGTATAACCCCATGTAAAAATTGTTTTAGAAAAACATCTCATGTTTGTGTCATTTTTACTTTAACATTAAATAAAAAGTTATTAATGTCATTTCCCAACCAAAGTGGGTCCATGGGGTCCCCAAGTTGACCCATGGATTTTCTTGGTCGGTCATGACGCATACAATAAGGGTAGGACATGTGTCAAGCTCATCTCATATTATTAAAACATTATTTTTACCTTAAACTACACTAATTACCTCTAATCGCGATTAAAAACTTAATAAGTTACTATTCACCAAAAAATTATTTTAATCTCATTGAACCACATTTTACTTTTTAATGAGGACCATGTTTGTTGGATTTTTGAAATTCAAAACCCAGAGGTGGTAAAATTTCATATAAACGAAAAATCAGTTTTTTAAGTACCACTTAGTGGTTTCACTATTCATAAAAAATTGATGTTTTTTAGAAAAATATCAAAAATTCACCCTAAGCAATATTTGATATTCTGAATTCAAAAATGAAGTCTATTTTACAAAATTCAAAACATATAAGTCACATTAATTAATTTAATAATTAATTCCCATTGTCATGACAAATAGCGTCTTTTTATGAAACAATAAGTATCAAAAGATTGACACTAGTTTAAGTCCGATTTCAAAGTGAAATTAATTCCAACGACCACTATTGGATTTAATGGTGAAAATATTTTCTAATTTCACTTTAAATCCAATTCAAATGATAATCTAATCATATAAATAAATTATATTAAAAATAGGTTTTGAATTAAAATACAACAGTTTACACTATTCATTAAAAAATGAACTTTATCGGAAAAATACAAAAAATTTACACAAAGTAAATTTTGATGTCATGATTCTAAAGAAGAGTTATATTTGGACCAATAGAATGTATAAGAGTGACCAAAACTCTATTTAATGACGGTTCGCCATCAAATGTTGATAAGTGGACCTTTCGTGAAAATTAGAGTATATAAGCCTAAAATTGAATTCTTTTCGTATATTAAGAATTTATCCTTTATTAGATAAATGCAAAAACATTTAACAAACATATATAATCATATTTTAGATATTTCTATCCATTCCCACCATTACAACGGCTACGTGTTAACTAACATTTAAAATAATATTATTTTATTACAAGTGTGCAACGTATGATTTCAAAGAAACTCTATATTGCGTATCAGGTACGCTATCAAACCTAGAAACCCCTTTAAAGTAAAATTAATATTTAATTCGAAAATATTAATAAATATGAAAATGTATTATTCTTTATTTACCTGAGATGTTACATCCTTCCCCCCTTTTGGGAATTGCGTCCTCACAATTTTATTCACTTATCAAAATAAGTGGGGGTATTTATCTCTCATAGCATTTTCAGATTCCCATGTTGCCTCTTCAACCATATGGTTTTTCCACAAAACATTTACCTGGTGAATTACCTTATTTCACAATACGTGCTCTCTTCGGTCAAGAATCTGGACCAGTTGTTCCTCATAAGATAGATTCTATTCCAGCTGAACTACCTCTGGACTCAAAACATGAGATGGATCTGGCATATACTTTCTCAGCATCAAAACATGAAAACATTGTGTACCTGAGATAAAATCGGAGGTAAAGCCACCCGGTATGCAACTGATCTAACTCTCTCCAAAATTTCATATGGTCCAGTGATCCTTGGACTCATCTTTCCTTTCTTACCAAATCTCATCACACTTTTCCATGGAGAAACCTTGAGAAAAAAATGATCACCTACCTCAAAAGATAGATCCTTCCTCCAGTTATCTGCATAACTTTTCTGTCTTCTCTGAGCTATTTTCATGTGTTTCTGAATCAACTGAACTTTTTCTGCCATCTCTTCTACCAATTCTGGTCCCATCAGCTTCCTTTCACCCACTTCATCCCAAAATGCTGGAGTTCGACACCGCTTCCCATATAATGCCTCAAATGGTGCCATCTGTATACTGGAATGAAAACTGTTATTATAAGAAAACTCAACCAAAGAAAGATTTTGGTCCCAACTTCCCTGATAATCCATCGAACAAGCTCGTAGCATATCCTCCAAGTTCTGAATTGTTTGTTCTGAATGCCCATCAGATTGCGGATGAAAAGCTGTACTAAAATTTAATTCAGTACCCAACAACTTCTGAAGGCCTTTCCAAAAATTAGAAGTAAACCTGGGATTACGGTCAGATACAATGGAGAGAGGAAATCCTTGTAACTTGACTATCTCTTTAAGATACAAACGGGAATGTTGATCTAGGGAAAAATTATCTCGTATGGCAAGGAAATGGGCAGATTTAGTCAAGCGATCAACAATAACCGAGATTGCATTATTTCCTTGAGATGTCTTCAGTAATCCCACAACAAAGTCCATGGATATATTCTCCCATTTCCACTCTGGCACTGGTAGAGGCTGAAGCATCCCTTTCGGTAATTTCCGCTCTGCTTTAACCTTCTGACAAGTCAAACACTTCACAGTAAAAACAACAATATCCCTTTTCATTCCATCCCACTAGTAATACTCCCGCAGATCTATGTACATCTTATTACTGCCAGGATGAACTGAAAACGGGGAACTATGAGCCTCACATAATAAATCATTCTTCAAATGTGAATCAAAAGGCACACATAATCTCTTCCCAAACCTCAAAACACAATAACTATCAATGTTGAATTCATGTAGCTTACCTTTCTGAACTAGCCCTACCTTTTTCTACAACTCACTGTCTTCCTTCTGTGCTTGCTTGATTTTGTCTGATAGAGAAGATCTCACTGATACCTAAAACAAAACAGAAGGACATCATGCACCAACAACTTCTATGCCAAATTTCATCAAATCCTTAACCAAAGGATCATGTTCTAAATGCAACATCGTTAATGAATAATTACTTTTTCAACTCAAAGCATCAGCAACTTTTTTCCCGGCTGGTAGTGAATTGTACAATCATAATCCTTGATTAATTCCAGCCATCTCCTCTGTCTCATGTTCAATTTTTTCTGAGTGAATATATACTTTAAACTTTTGTGATCAGTATATAATATCACACTTTACTCCATAAAAATGTTGCCTCCAAATTTTTAAAGCAAAAACAACAGCAGCTAATTCCAAATCATGTGTAGGGTAATTTACCTCATGAGTTTTCAACTGATGTGAAGCATACGAAATTACCTGATCATTCTGCATAAGGACACAGCCAAGTCCCTTCAATGAAGCATCACTGTATATAACAAACTCACCATTCTTGGAAGGAAGTGCCAAAACTGGAGCATTCACCAATCTTCTTTTCAACTCCTGAAAACAATAATCACATTCTTTTGTCCAGATGAACTTAACACCCTTACGAGTTAGCTTAGTCATTGGACTAGATAACCGTGAAGAATTTTCAACAAACCTTCGGTAGTAACCTTCCAAACCAAGGAAACTACGGATATCGGTTAAATTTGTGGTTCTTGGCCATTCTTCAACAACTTTTGTTTTAACAGGATCAACAGTTATGCCATCTTTTGAAACTATGTGACCCAGGAAAGAAATTTGTTGTAACCAAAACTCACACTTTCTGAATTTTCCATATAGTTTCTTTTCTTTTAAGGTTTGCAAGATAACCCCTAAATTAATTTCATGCTCCACTTTACTTTTAGAAAACACCAAAATATCATCAATAAAACAACCACCATTTATCACCTGATTCAACTGAGCCATCACTGTAGTAAACTGGTCAATTCTGATTCTGACCATCTCTGGTTGCTGATTCAAAAGGTCATTATACACTATATTCCTTCCTAGAAAATCTGATCTGTTTCCTCTATGGAAGACCATTCTTATCAAAGAAATATCTTCGGCGAAGCAACATGGTAATCTTCAAATGCTATATCATTTCAATCTGACTATAAAAAAAATATTTTTGGATAATCATTTAATAGAATTCTAACTCCTAAAGTTATCTAAACTGACCTCTGATACCAACTCTAAGGCCCCAGCCTTAAACCATACTTAATATTGAATTAAATGAATAATTCACATTGAGGATCTTCTCAGGTTTAGGGTTTTAGAGAATTAGAACATAACTATTACATCTCAAAAGATTACAAAGTAGACACTTCTACTAAGTTTCCATAGAAAAACTATTAAAAAGAAACATGTCTAGTTCCATGTTTTATATAGCATGACTTCCCCTTGATCCCATCCTTGACCCTATTCCACATTATGTCCTGTGAAAAACATTTCAAAAAAACTGGGGGTGAGCATAAAATGCTCAGTAAGGGATACACAAAGAATTAAAACATTTAGTTTATCAAAACAACAAGTAAACCATGTATACTTTAACAAAGTAGTACTTTTCACATTTTTGAAGTAGTAAAAACTCTTCACTGAATAAAATATAATTACTTACCCTTTTGTAACCAAACGATTACCATAAAACGCATAAAAAGATCACATAACATATAAAGGTAACTCGGGACATAAACATACTTAAGTGGAATAACCATACAGTCGACTTCCACACATATCTCTTAATGGAATAGCCATACAGCCAACTTCCATACATACTTAATGGAATAGCCATACGGCCGACTTCCATACCCAATGCATTGGAGGTTATAAAGTAACCACCCGTCTTGGTATTCACGGCACCACCTGTCATATGGTTCATCACGTAACCACCCGTCAAATGTCAATGTACCATTATAAAATCATAAGACATAAATCAAATATAATGGAAAGAAAACATTTCCACACTTTGATCACAATATATCACATAAATATATTGACATAAAAAATCCATTATAAAAACCATTTTCAATAATAAAATACATAAAAGAGTATATGGTATTTATTTCATTTTAAAAACATTATGGCTTGTTGAGGAATCCAAAGACCAAATAATACTCGCTGCGGCGGAAAAAGTCGTTATCACCGCGTACGTTAAAAGAAACATTCATTTTTGTAGTTTTGTAAAATGCATCATAGAAAAAGATTCCTTTTGTATACAAGTAAAAGTCAAAGGGGTTTATACACCATAAAAAAGATAGTTGTGTATAAAACGAAATAGGCCTCAATGAAAGGAGATTGAGACGAAGTCCCTTACCTCGGGTCCGACTTGACTCGATCGTTCTTTAACGTCCTAAATAATAAACTTGAGTTAATTTATACATGATTAAGAAACTTTATCAATATTACTATTCCTTTTATATCACTTATTTCCATTTTATAAACATTATGTAATCATTAAGTTAATAATGTTTGCTTTGTCAATATTTGGTTCTGAAGTCGAATGTGGACTTCTAACAATTACATGTTGTTTGTGTGGTCAAAGGTTCATTATATCCAGAATGATATTCATGATTTGGATATAATATATATCCATCATATACATGTATTTATAATATTACATAATCATTTAGAGGTATGAAATGAAATGCACCGTTCATGGAGACATTAAGTCGTACGTACGCATGAACGCTGCTTTCATTTCTATGTCATATTAATGGAATTAAAACAAATGAGAGGTATGTATATTTTAATTACAGAATTATATTAATCATTTAGATGTAACATAAATCATATATATACATTATATATAACTACTTATAATAGTAAATTACATTTGGGGATAAGAAATGAAATGCATCGTTCATGGAGACGGTAAGCCGTACGTACGCATGAACACTAATTTCATTTCTATTTCAAATTTTTATGGAATGGATTCATAATTATATAAAGTTATATTATAATTCCAGTATAATATCATATATATTACCATTAATTAAATCCTTTATACATCCCACATATTCCATTAACGAAATCAAATCACTTTGAGGGGGTGGTAGTCCGGACTTCCTTAAATGAAGATATCACGTTTACCCATAATGGAAACCATAAAAGTATGCCCAAAATGAAGAATACAGAAGCTTAAGGAAAACATAAACATAATATATATAATATATAAATATATTGTCATCTTAATGGCCACCTTGAAGGTGTCAAAATAATGTTGAACAATCATCGATTCGGGAGGCAGAAATTCGCCATCCATGGAAAGAGTATGTTCTTTAACCATTAGATATAGGTGTGTGTAAGTGTAGCTCGAATCCTTCTTATAAAAACATCATAGTATATTTATGATACTGGAGTTGTTACAAAATAAATGAATAAAAAGAGTTTAGGGGGGTTGGAGAAGCAAAAGAAAACAAAAGGAATCAAGTGAATACATTACCTTAAAATCGGGTAACTCCCTTTGGTTTGAGCTCAAAGGCTTCCTTGGGAAGAATTCTACCCAATGTGAGGCTTCAAGGAGTTATATAGGGATGTGGAGAGACAAAATTATCAGGGGTTGGTCGAGCCAAAGGCTTTGGAAGTGTGGGTAATGAGGTAGAGGTGGGGGTCTTTTATAAGAGGAGAGGAGAGGCACTCTTGGAAGGTAAGGAAATGTTACTTTATTTTCAAATGGTTTTCGGATTTTAATGGTTTCACATTGATGTGTTTCGAGGATAAGGTGATAATGGTTCTAAATCCACCCATACAATAGGTTTTGGACATGTGTAGGTCTTACATTTTACATTATCTTTCCATTTTATTTAAATCGTTAAATAATGAGGTCATCGCTGCATCATCATGATGTCATAACGAATTTTATTTATTTAATGTCTAAAAATTATAAAAAAAATATTATGATGTAGGAAATCTTTTTATATTTCCAATTAATATTTATAGTCAAAAATATGACTTGTATAACACCATGTAAAATTTTTTTTAGTAAAACATCTGATGTTTGTGTCATTTTTACTTTAACATTAAATAAAACGTTATTTATGTCATTTCCCAACCAAAGTGGCTCCATGGGGTCCCCAAGTTGACCCATGGATTTTCTTGGTCGTCCATGACACAAAAAATAAGGTTAGGAAATGTTTCAAGCTCATCTCATATTATTAAAACATTATTTTTACCTTAAACTACACTAATTACCTCTAATCGCGATTAAAAACTTAATAAGTTACTATTCACCAAAAAATTATTTTAATCTCATTGAACCACATTTTACTTCTTAATGATGACCATATATGTTGGATTTTTTAAATTAAAAACATAGAGGTGGTAAAATTTCATTTAAACAAAAAATCAGTTTTTTAAGTACCACTTAGTGGTTTCACGATTCATCAAAAATTGAAGTTTTTCAGAAAAATACCAAAAATTCACCCTAAGATATATTTGATATTATGAATTCAAAAATGAAGTCTATTTTAAAAAATTCAAAACATATAAGTCACATTAATTAATTTAATAATTAATTCCCGTTGTCATGACAAATAGCGTGTTTTTATGAAACAATAAGTTTCAAAAGATTGACACTAGTTTAAGTCCGATTTCAAAGTGAAATTAATTCCAACGACCACTATTGGATTTAATGGTAAAAATATTTTCTAATTTAACTTTAAAACCAATTCAAATGCTAATCTAATAATTTAAATAAATTTGATTAAAAAAAGGTTTTGAATTAAAATACAACATTTTACACTATTCATTAAAAAATGAACTTTATAGGAAAAATACCAAAAATTTACACAAAGTAAATTTTGATGTACCGATTAAAAAGAAGAGTTATATTTGGTCCCATAGAATTTATAAGTGACCAAAACTATATTTAATTACGGTTCGCCATCAAATGTTGATTAGTGGACCTTTCGAAAAAATTAGATTATATAAACCTAAAATTGAATTCTTTTCATATTTTAAGCCTTTATCCTTTATTAGATAAATGTAAAAACATTTAACAAACATATATAATCATATTTTAGTTATTTCTATCCATTCCCCCCAGTACAACTGCTACGTGTTAACTAACATTTAAAATAATATTATTTTATTACTAGTGTGCAACGTACGATTTCAAAGAAACTCTTTGTTGTGTATCTGGTACGCTATAGAACATAGCAACCCCTTTAAAGTAAAATTAATATTTAATTCGCAAATATTAATAAATATGAAAATGTATTATTCTTTATTTACCTGGCATGTTACACATGTGGTTAATGATTTAAAAGTTATCAAATTAGTAAGGTAATTTTGTCTTAATATCCCTTCTTTGAGACACATTTTATGTTATACACCTATATTATTTTTCCAGATGTTTATAATTCCCCATTTACATTTAGTATCATTAATCATATTATTTTAATAGTATTTTTAGATTCATGTAATTTTATTGTTTCATGAGGATTATTATTCAAAGCTACCAAAGTGGTAAGTATTTATTTCTAATATCTCATTGTTTTTCTGGATTTTTTAAGGTTATTAATCCATTGATAAAATATAATGATTAACTTATCAATAATTATCATTAATCTTATTATCCTATATTTATGAATGATATCAATATGTTATGGTCCTATTTATCAACTCTTTGGTACATAAGACAATAAATAAAATGTTTCATAGAAAATATAACTATATTTCTCTCTCTCTCTCTCTTGTTTGAAATTTTTTTTCCTTTAAAAAAAATAATAAGATATTTTAAAATGAATTAAATTACATTCTGTGATAAATTTCATGGAAATGAGTATTATGAATTTGGTTACTTTTAAGAAGTTTTTTAAATTATTCTCAAAACTACATTTATATGATTCAAGGGTTTTTATACATGAAAATGATTTAAGTGGATTTTTATGTTTAAATGTATAATAAATGTCTTTCAATGAATTCATTATATGATTCAAATGTTAATTTTGATGAAAACTGTTTTCAATAATTTTTATGATTTAAAAATTAATTTTCATGTTAGAAATAATATATTCCTCATGAAATCATTTAAGAGATTTTTATTTCCTAAAACATCTATTTTCAAAGTGTTATTAAAATAAAACTATTTTGAAAATGTTTTATGTTATAAAATGTTGATTTAAATGATTATTTTTTCCAAAAAAATGAAATAAAGTTATATTTCTAAATATTTCTCCATCTATGGTAGATTAATTTGATGTATTTTATAATTTAGTGAGGACATTATCAATGGAAACAATTCTTATTATTTATTTCAATGTTTTAGGTTTATGGTGATAAGTTATTTGTGAACCCTGCTTTTCCATCATTGGGTTATAAAATGAAAAAAATCTTTTGAAATCCACTTTCACTCATTGGTAATTAGATGATGAAATAGTTATGAAACTTCTCTCTTTTCCACATGTTATTATATGACTAATTTTTTATGATACCTATTTTCATTTCATGGGTTACGATCTGATGTGTATGAATCCCATATATTTTTATAGATCATGAAATGATGTTTTTTATATTATCTTATTGAATACATACAAATGATTTCAATATATGACATATGGGAACTATATCTCTCTCCAATTCATTAAGTAATTATTTATATCTCATTGATATAATCATGTATGGAATGGGTAGATAACCAAACTCAGTAATGGATATTGTCCCCTAATATAGTCATTCTAGTAAACATTGATTACAATGATGGTATTGGGAGTGAACCGTGACTACTAATATGGTCTTTGGAGTGAACCCTAAATATTAATATGGTTTGAAGAGTGAAGCTATTCCACTATGATATCTATGTTAGTAAGTCTTGACTAATATGGAAATCATTTTATTTGTATTTTGTTCTACCAAAATTCCATGCCTTATTCCTTTATTATGATAACATGAACTATTTATACTGATTCTCTTTTGTTTATGTATAATGATCAACCAATATATATTTCATAAATCATCTGTGCAATCTTTGATATGTAGTGCATTTACATAAAGATTTAAACTAATGTTCTTATACCCTTATGTTCATGTTATGCGTATATTTCTACATTATTTACACTTATTGGGAATCTGAGCTCACCCTTTCTCATGTTTCCTTTCCCCGGGTTATTAAGAGAGGATTTAAGTTATAGTACTAAAAGGGGATATCATTGTGTTAAAAAATTAATATATTCCACCTAGATATAATATTGTGTCCCTTGATTCCAAAGAAGAAATACAATTACAATCCATAGGCATGGAATTTTGTAATGTGTAGAATATTCCTCTAAAATGATGTAATATACATGTATGTTATGCCTAAATAACTATCTTTTGTCCTAGTACCCTATTTTATTATGAAGAAATTAGACCTTTTACTCATTAATATTTGGCCAAAAAATTTCATACATAGCTCTAATTCATTAACATATATTTTAGCATGTATATATGTTTTCTGATGAAATGTTATCTTATACCCACTATAGTAGAGAATGAAAAGTTTACACTAAGATATTGAATTTTGTGAGTTGATTCATTATAAATGGTAGAATATAATAACATAGTCGGTGAACACTAACATATAGGATTTAGAAATTGGTATTAAATTTCTTCAAGGGATGGAGAGCTAGTATAGTGATACATTCATTCAGGAGGTTGGTATTTTACCGCAAGGAAGAAGTATAGTTTTTATTCAATCATACACCAAGATCAATACATGTATCTATGGAACCCCACCATATTGTTCTTAATATGCTCTATGAGATATGGTTATATGATGATATTAACACAAAAGGCGACTCATATTCCCTAATTATTTACTATATTTTTCTCCTATAATCATTACAAATTTGTTTGAGAAATTTATGAATTTTTAAAAATATTATCAAAGAATAGACATGGTGAACAGTACTAAATTTATCATCTTTTGCATTTTGGGTACTGACTCGAACTACTAAGAGGAGTCGAACTTTCTTCAATATTTCAAATAGATTGTGGCATCATCAAGTATGATTACATAAAGAGAATATAAAGAATATTAAACATTGATGTAGATACTTAGTGCTCAAATGATATTTTGATTGATTTGTTCAATTATTTATTAACGATATATTGGTATATTATTGGGATTAGTATAAAAATACATAACATAAAGTAATTGTGTAGGTTACCTTAATGGACTATTTTCATCATATGAGACTATAAGTGTTAGTTCTAGATCATCCAATATAATTTCTTTGGTCATATCCTAATAGAGGATCATGTAATAGTAAACCATTCTAAAATGGAGGTAGTTTGTTCTTAAGAAACATCATGGAGTGTCATTGGGTTTTTCTGTTTCTTGGGGTGGGATGGATATTTTTGTTTCATCATCCCATGATTCTCAATGATATATCCATTTTTCATCATTTAAAAAAAATGTCAAAGATTTCATTTTTAAGTTAGAGTGTTATATCATTTGATCTTATAAAAGTGATGTTGACCAATAAATGGGTTCTTAGACAACTGGAGGAGGGGATTCCTTATGATGTATACTATAAGTATTGTTGAATTAGAAATGGGTGTCTTCTGATGCTAGATCTCGTGGATATTATCTATATATTAATGATTTATTTGATCCACACGGTTTATCATTCTACCCATGGTAATGAATTTATAGAGTTATATTTCTTTGAAATGTAGGAGTAATTACATACTTAGAGGATGTATTTTTATTCACCGAAGATAAAAGCCTATAATACAAATTCCATTTGAATGAATTTAATATAAGATAAAATCAATGGGTTAAGTTCCTTCATGAATACGAATTGAAATATTTATAATAATGGAAAAAGGAATTCAGTGAACTACAATAAAGGTATAAAGTATTATTGGGGGATAATTTAGGTTTCCCAAGATGAGTGGAGTGCTATGACATAGCTGATCACCTTTCCCCAAGATATTGGGGTGATTTATGTGACATATATTTTATTCTAATTATGATGACCTATAAGATAGTGTATTGGTTTGTAAATACTCAAATTGGTGACCATGACTTTGTATTTTGGGGAGATGAATTTATATGTAGTGTGAAATCTTCAGGTTAGATTAATGGTGGGGAGTAGTATATTCTTATCCAAAGAAAACAATTTTTACCATAAAAATTTGGAAAGAAATGTTTTTATTGTTTCATTATTTTCCTTTAGATTTTTACCCTATTGCGAGAAAATGTATTAAGAGCTTATGTGAATGTTTTTGGGGCCAATTATAAAGACTAGAATTGTTGGGTTATGGGTTTGGTACATCATCCACTAAAGAGGTAAGGAATAACACCATATTCTAGCTTGGTTACTATGGCATGGATTCCTGCAATGATAATAATGAAATTTCCATTCATTAATGTTTATTCTATAGTAAAATAAAAATGTACATGATGATACATAACTTATAATAGATAAGATTAAAATGTTTTCTAACTTCTTTAATGTTAGGGGAATGACCCTAGATGATCAGAAAGAAATGTTTTATATTTTAAATAAGTAATTCTCCACATATTACTTTTAATTAAAGGTACATATCATATTACATAAATTATATTGATACTATGGTGTTGGTTATAGATAATGTTTAGTACACACTTATGTATCAATACCATCTTCCATACATATATCGATGGGTAGACCAAGGTGAATATCTAGATATTTAATGTAAAATTTAGAGAATGTGCCTTGGTTTTTAGAGATTCATCGATAGATAAATCTCTATTAAGAGATTATTCATATAAAAAATATTTATATTCTAAATGTTTGAAACTATTGAGGGTAGTACAATAGAACCAACCCATCACCCATGTACAAGATGAATATTCATATGGAAACTAAATTTGGACTTGTTTAGGATTGGATAATTGAATAGGTTATTCATAAAATAAATTAATATATTATGGTAACCAATAGATGAGAAAAATCATATGTGGATCACTAGAATTGACTGTTATAGTTTAATATGGTTCGTTATATATTATTGATTTTTTATCCATTGAGTGAGTAGAGGTGGTATGGGAAGGCAAGTAAGATATATCTAAAACTCATAGTGACCAATGATATTATTGAATGAGTCAAAGAGTCAACTTATAGATTTAATCTACCTCCTCTACTAGAGCTTGTTCATAATTTTTACCATGTATATTAGAGTTGTACAAATCTCTTTAATCAGTCTCATATTGTGGATTGGATAGCCATATATATAGAGAATGATTCCAAATTCATGGAAAATTTGATGGGTATCCAAGACCATCAAGATCAAGAGTCGTGTGGAAAGAGGGAATCTATTGTTAAAGTGATTTGGATGTATAATGGTGTTTGGGAGAGTATCATGGAGAGGGAGGATCCATTGTACGTTCCGTACACTCATCAGTTTTCATATGGTACACATATCAATGGTCTTTGTATTTTTTTTAATTTTATTTTTATGGATTATTATTTTTAATAGGGGGATATAATATCCAATATTTAACTTGAATAGGTACTTTACATTTTCTACATGGGTTATAATTTAATAGAAATTTTGGATTTTTTAATTATTAAAAAAATAATAAAACATTATTTTACCAATATTTTTCAATGTTACAAATATATATAGATATTATAATTATATTTATTTTATGACTTATTAATTTTGGTGTATTTTATATGATTTTAATTAAATAATGATTTTTTAGTTAATTTAGTGATTTTAAATTATAATCATTATCATCATAATCATTAATATCATTAAAAACTAAAATTATATATGACGTGACTATATATTTTATATTATATAAATGTTCTTAACATAAACCCTAATTCAAAATTATCATGTTATTTTAGGATTCATACAGGAGGGATAATCAAGAGATAACGACACAAATATTAAAGCTCTATATGATATTAGACACAATTTATTCAATTATATGATTATGAACCTATCTCCTCTTTTCTGTGTACTTAATAAAAAAATTTAGATAACAAATGTTTGTATATTATTATTGAAATAAAAACATTAATAACTAAATTTGATTACTAAGAATATAAAATTATGGTTATGAGTAATATTAGTGATAATTTTAAACCCCAACTAATTAAATTTATAATTCAAGGAAATAAATATAAAATTCAAAAATATAGATTCACATAAGTTATTATACATCTATCAAGGATTCAAATTATATGCCTTTTTCAATTTATACTTTTATTTTCAATGATATCATAGAGATAGTATTTTATACAATTTTTTATAATTTTAAGGTCATCAAAAAATATATAAATAACTATGTAAAAATCCATATACATATTTATAGGTATTGATGATATGCCTTTAATTATTGAATTATTAGATAAATAAGAAATTTATATGACCATATTGATAATATAAAGGTATTGTGATTTTTTACATGATATTTGAATCTTCGTATCCCGCTATCTTGTAATCTATCACATGACGCTATATTTTATACTAATAGAGAGTGGTACAGTGAGATCACTATTTTTATCTAATTTTCTATGTTATATTCCATATGGTTCCACTATAATCCAATGTAGTAGGGCGCGATGTGGAACTATAATCAATAGTATGAAAATTTACAACTATCAAATGAAGTTGATAGAATCATGTTGATCAAGAAATATCAACTATAATATAAGGAATACACATTATCAATATTGGCCACCAATATCAATACAATTATATCAAACAAGAATAATACCACAATTCAAAATTCTTTTTGTGGGTTCCTTTTTGATTAATTTTCATGGGTGTCATTATGTCATCCCCTCTAATGAAATGAGACATTACATATGGGTTATCCAATAAAAATTTTCTAAAAGAAAACCACTCATCCACATCCCCGTAGTCTTATAAAGATAGTGGTACTATATAATATTGATTTCATGTACAAGAATGATCCCATGGGATAGATACACCTACTACACTTGATGGTACGTGGGAGTGAACCACACAACCCATCAAAAGGATGTAACATCCCCTATTTCATGTGGGAAAATAACTAGCTTAATTTTCTATCTTAAAACATCATTTGAATGTTCTCAATTCCTCAAATAATTTTTTATATAGCTTAGAAAACGTTTACATTCAGGGAATTATGAAATTACTCGATTTAAAAAAAAATTCTTAATATTTATAATTGAATCCACCATTTTACCAAAATTTGGGGACACACTCCTTCGATGACCTTGAATAAAATAGACTCTCAGTTTTTTTACATTAATGATTACATGAAAATCTTATATAATTCCTCAAAATTCATAAATTAAAAATCTGTTAAATCTTCTTTAATGGTATGAATACTTATTACATCAATATGGGGAATGTATTACACTATATGATAATATGTGGTACGGTTTAGGATTAATTGTGTAATGCTAAAAAATTATAGATATAAGGAAATCTTGAATACACGTGTTAATATTTTTAATTTTGGTTTATCTCCATGGTAGGACATTGAATGAAATAAATATCCATTTATGTTGGTTTCTATGATTGGTGTATTTCACAGATAGTGATAATTTGAAATAATTCAACTATCACTATTCATATTCTTTATTATAAGGTTGATGGAGTTCAAGATCAAATTATATTCACTTCTAGTAATTTAGGTAGGAGTTTTGTGTTGACTGTAAGAATATTAGATGTGTAAAACCCCATTTATAAGTTCTTAATTAGTGAACATTAAGCCATATGTTATGCTCTATAGGATTTCTATGGATAGTGATGTATCCATCATCCTTCTCCATTACCCATGACATTGGAATTGAATGGACTAGTAATATAGACAAAAAATGATATGGTTATTAGTTGTGTATTCATATATTAATTTACATTCTTGGAGACATTAATTTCACAGTAGATAAATAAATTTATCTATAGAAATGTGTATTATATTCTTCATTTTATAAAAAATAGGGGATATCAATTTATAAAATTATATATTTTTTAGTTATAGTGACTTATGTGAATGGGGAAATATTAAAGTGTATTTGATATATTTTTCCCTTTTTCATCATTTTTAATTTGTTGAGTTCCAAAATAGATATTTGAGATTACTTCCATGAATCATATCATTTTCTTATCATTTATTATGATGATATGAAAACCATTTATATAGTTATAAATTTTTATCTATTGTTTTGTGCATATTTATATACTATTTGTTAGTCAGTCAACATTTTTTGATGAAGATACCAAGTATTATCACCTTCAATATACTATGAAATTTTCCTCTTAACAATTTTTCACATATATCCTTGGAAGAACATCAACTATATTAGGGACCAAATGCAGTTTAGATGAGCTGAAGATTATTTTAAGTTATTTTCCTTCACAGAGACTTAAATTATAGTCATTTTTTCCCTTATATAATTAGGCTATGAAATCATTTTTGGGTGGTGTTCGGAAGGGTGGTTACTATTGGCTTATGGATATCATGATTTAATGCTTCATGATATATATATATATATGTGTGTGTGTGTGTGTGTGTGTTTTATATTAATTATTTATTAGGTTTTCTCATATAAATAGATTTTTAATGTTCAACATATGTAATTCTTATGATATAAGTGTAGATACCTGAGAACCTGGTGTAATCCAATTACATAGTAGAGGCATATTTGAGGTGTTCAATGGCCTATAAACTGTGACATGATTGATTTAAATGTGGTAAATGTATGGTGATTTCTATATTTAGAGGATTATAATAAATTATATATTAATTTATGACATAATGAGTTTACTATAGGTTTTAATGTTGATGATAATTTCATAGTTTATGAATTGAATTAATAACATGTTAAATTGGAAGTAATAAAATTTATGTCATGTTATAATTATTTTATCAAGGATTAATGGGAATTGGTTTTCCAATAATGAAATATTTTATGATTATAACCCTTTTTTATTAGTGGTATGTATTTTAAATTAATAAATATTCCATTACATGAATTTCTGATTGTGTTATGATGTTATTTAAAATATATTTGATTATTTTTAATTTTAAATATTTTTATATAAATTTTTATAGTTAAAAGTACAAATTATAGAGAATATTTTTAAATGGATTTAAGAAAGGGTGTGTGAGATAAAATATTTATAGTTATGATTAGGTTATTCTGAAATGATTCATATAATATTAAATACCATTATAAATTAAAAATGAGGTATTATATGGTGATAAATGAAAAAGTATTATGTTAACTAGAATAAATGACTAATCAATTTGGATGAAAATATTAAATTGGGGTTATTATTTTATTTATTTTGATGGGTTTTAATTTACCAAAACATCTTTTGTCATCGATTAGGTGATTTATATAGTTAATTTTCTATGTGAATAGTAATTATATTTACTAAGAAATAGTTTCATTTATATAGTTTATTTCAATAGTGTTAAAAAAATATTGATTTTTAAAACATGGTTTTTATTGAATTTAGAGGTTACAAAATGTGAGATATGTTAGAATATGATGTGATTTTGTTAATTGAGTAACTTTTAAAGATCATGATTATGATTTTTCATGGTGAAAATTTCATGTAATAGTAATTAATTATAAAAATCAAGGACTTAAATAGAATTATTTTTTATGTTGATATAAAAGAAGAATAATCTTCAAAAATGTCATGAATAATTTTATTTGAAATTATAAAAGATTATGAATTATTAACATTGTATTTTTATTAAATGGAAAATCATGGATTTTATGTATTTTAATTTCTAAAAAAAGAAATTATGATGTGAATTTTAATTGAAATGGAATTATATGATTAATGTATTTCTTGGATAAAAATTGATTGTATTTTTTAATTTTCTGTACAAAATGAAGCTCTTATTAAAATGAATAAATATGTATTTTAGAGTATCTAAAATTTGTTTCTGAATGGATGTAAATTATTATCATTTTTAAATTGTTATAGATTCATTGGAAATGTATAATATATAATTGAAAAAAATAGGAAGGAAAAATTTGGTTGGTCTCAATGATTTATATGATATTTTTAGTGTTATATTAAGACTATTTTGACATTAAGGTGTCTTTTGGTTAGGAATTAAGTTCCTTAATATCTCTATGATCATTCCAAGAATATATATTTATGATATTTTGTTTGAATAAGTGAAGGAAATTGAGTCATTTATGATTATTTATTGATTTTTTAGGTAGTGATTATTGAGAAAGAACTAATTGATTTTTTTGAAATGACTCATTTTATTTTTTTGATAATTTAAAACTAGTTTCTCAGGGGGATTGCAGATTTTTTTTGGATTTCAGGATTTTTTTCAGAATGAAATATTTTAATGTTAGGGTATAAATATAATTGTTTTAATAAGGTGTTATTGATAAATGTTTTTAGAAATTTTAATGTGGTTTATAATGATTACATAAGGGTCATTTTGAAATTTAATTCCCACAATGGTTAGTTAAAATATTATTTAATGTGTTGACTTAAAAATAAAAATAATTTTATAGATTCGTGAAATGAACCAATAGATTTAGTGTTAAAAGTTATTGTTTTTTAATTTAGTATTATTTAATTTTATTTTTCATTTATCAATTTATTATGTATCAGAATGATATTAAATGTTTTTTAAATCTTGTAAGGAATTTATTTCAACGGTAATATATTGATTACATTCTATTTTCATGAAGAGAGAATATTAAATTAATTTTTATAGATTTAATTTTTCTCTGATTTTATTTGGTTTCAAAGTGATCTTTATTAAATATTATTGCCATTTTTGTGATTTCAAAAGCAATGATTGAAAATGATTTTATAATATTGAGAATTTATAACATTTATTTGTTTGATATTGATATATTCTTCTAAAATGGGACAATACTCATTTATAAAAAGGGTATTTTTGAATATTATTTCCTTGATTTGATAAATGTACGAAATTGAATTTCACAATGTTTCATTTTATTTTGATTTTATTTAAAAGTAATGTATTGAAATTATTATATATGGGATTTAAATTAGAATTTGTGTACATTTTATTTTGAAAGTAATGTAGTGAATATGTTTTTTGATGATGTGTTTAAATAAACATACCGTTTTACTAAATCGTTATATAGATATGTTATGTGGATTTTATATTGTATGGGAAAATATACGGTGAGGAGTTTCTTGATGGAATTCGGTTATTAGACTATAGTTATATCAATTTTTATGTTATGAATATTGGATTTAATGTCACGAGATCCCTCTCGAGGATAAGAAACATTATGTTAGGGAGATTATAAGACACCTTGATTTTGAACGGTTATTATTATTATATATGTATTATACATAATTTATTAAAAAAATTCATAAATATAGATTTATTATTTCATTTAATGGTTTCAATTATGATATCAGGGTTGTTAATATAGTTTTTTATGTTTTTTTAGAATTTGAAATAATTTTAAAAATTATTATAATTTTTATTTTGTTAAAAAAAATTATATTGGTATATTCATATATATATTTTTCTGTGTTAAATAATTAAATAAAAATAAATACAGTTAGTTATTTTACATATAGTATATTATATATTATAATTAGTATAAATATAATATTTTTGTGTGTTGTTTCTTAAGTACATGTTTGGATTCTGTGTGTACAAGTGTGTTATTAAAGATGGGTGTTCTAGGACCCATCATCACTAAAACCCTTTTTGGGAGAATAGTAAAGACATGTGTCACCCCAAGGACCACTTCCAATAGGCCACATGTTAGTAATTAGAACTAAGGGCATAAAACACATTTAATGGTTACCCTTATGAATCCCTTGAATTATAAGAATAAACCACTTGTAATCTCTTTAGGGTAAAATTAAATGAAATCCCATATATAATTTAAAATCATTTTAATTACTTATAAGGAATAAAATTGTCCAAATTGGAATAAAAAATTAACAAATCATATGATAGTGACACCAATACCATGTTTGAACATAAAAAGGTATAATTTCTATTCCCAACCAAAAACATCACTATGAACATAAAAAAATAAATGATACGAATGATAGGAATGAGATAAAAAGGTACACTAAATATGTTTCAATAAAAAAACTCTTCTATGTAAATATTAGAAGCATACAAATCCCATTTGAATAAATAATTAAACAAAATCAATACATCTACCTAAATTAAAATATAGACTTATCCTAAATTTTCCTCTCTGAATATTTCAGACTACAATTAAGTAATATAATAATTATGAAAATTTATCTAGATATTACCATGTTTATGATCCCCAATAATATAGTATCCCCCATGTCATAATTTTTTTTGGTGATATCATCCCTCTCTTGTCCATATAAAAATTTTCTCATAAAAACATCATAGTCAAAATTTCACAACCATAACCATTTACCATTTACCAAGGTTGCATACCAAATACCACAATATTAGAAGATCATTAAAAAACAAAAACATCATTGCTTTATTATCATATCAACTCCACATACCCAAAAATATATAAATTTATTCCATTATAGTATATAAGAAATATTTATATAAGAGATAGATAAGGTGGGGTATTATTCGACTATCCATATCATCATATCCTGGATATTTGGATTACACATGAATCTCATAATATCATTTGGGAATTTTATGATTTTAGTCTTGCTACATAGGAAATAAAAAACTATAATGGATATATATTTATTCATGATACAATCGTAGGGGTTGACTCCTTGTAAAAATACTTATATAACAAAAACCCACTACCTCTATTATAGAAGAAAAACATAGGTCACTTATAAACAAATAATAGAATACTACATCAATAAAAAAACAAAAACATTTATTATTTCATTTAAATATATCATAAACAATATATGATTATTCATTTACATGAAATAATAATTCATTAACAACACTTATACAAGCCTCCAAAATTCCATATATTACAAAATATAATCCTTCCCATAAAATTAAAATAATTCATTTTCAACACCTTAATTAAGACTATTAAATCCATATTAATTCAGTACAATGAAATTCTGATTTGATTTTAGAAAATATACTAAATAAATTATTGAATGATTCCATATCCCTAGTAAAATAAAAGACATCCTCCACATTGTATTTCATTCTATCCACCATTAAAATTACCTCCACCAATACTAGAAAACAAACTTTTCTTGAACTGCATCAACAATAAAAAACAACACCCATTACCACACCAAAAACATGTAGCCTAAAACCACCACCATTAAGACAAAAATATTTGAAAACGGATTTAATAATATATGAAAATAAAAAAAATCATATAATAATAAATAAATAGGTTTAGTAACTAAATTTTTAATGTAAAGGCCTATGTTTCTCAAACAATGAAATTAAATAAGAAATTTAATTATTTAATTTATATATTTTTTAGTGTTAAAATGATTTTCCCCTAGAATATGATTTCAGGTACATTTTTTGACCACAATATTGGTCCCAAAATATGTTTTTTACCAATAGAAAAAGTTTTTTGGATATCTAAGTTGTTTAAATATTCATTGAATAATTAATAATTTGTATATAATCAATTAAATATTAATTTATTCATGCATGTTTTCTATGATATATAATTTTAATTATTTATATGAATTTGATTCAATATACCCAATTGATTTTATAATGGTTTTTTCCTATTCGATTCATAAATTCATATGGGGCATTAGGGCTAAGGCCAGACCCCTTTTTATTTTATTTTTTTGTTTTTCTTCATTTATTTTTCCCTTTTAATTTCCTTTCATCCTTCTTTCAAATTTTCTTCTCATACACACCTCATGGGGGCTTCTATTAAAATGAATGAGAGAGTATAGGTAGAGGGAGAGAGGGTTATATAGAGAGAGATGGATGTTCTTACACATCTCTTGTGAGAATTTAGATCATCATGTTGTTATAGTAGTATGTGGATACAGGTGAAGATTCGCCAAATTCCTCCCAATCGTAGGATGTTTTAATTTGTTTCACCATATATTCCCATATATTATCCAATATATAGTTTTCAATCCTTATTATGACTACTATAAACATACATGGGTTTTATATATTCTAAAATCTGGATAAATCTGGGTTATTTTGGCCTACTATAGGGGTTTTCATTCTATGAATCCTGATCACATGGTCTGGGGTTCAATAAAAAACATGATTTGTACTCCTCATGTTTGGGGTACATGGGGTCTTAAAATTATATTCTGTGTAATTTTAGAACAAGGTAGGTATTTGTATATGGGCATGTGGATGGGTTTTGGGAAGACACCCCATGTAAGGGTACATGGTCATGTAGTTGTACATGGACAGACCCTAGTTGTGTCTTAACCATTTATTGTACAAGGATGAAACCCATGAATATCCTAGAAATTTAGTAAAAATGACCAGAATCCATTTTTTCATGAAATGTAGAAGTACTTGTTTAATCTACAGATTTTAAAGTACTTGAGCTGCACATATCATTCACATCATTCATTATTCCCCAATTACCCAATAAAGGGTGTTCCATGATTTTACACAGTTTTGTAAGAAAAATTAAAATAAGGGGTTAATTTTTAGTATTTTCAGAATATATTGTGATGGTTGAACCCTTTGGGTAATTTTAGGAATCTTACACACAGCTTTCGGACATGCAAGCAATAATTGAGGGGTTCTTCCTCAAATAAGTGGATTTTGAGGCATCTTGTGGCCGAGACATGCTAATAGAACTAGTAGGGAGTTGTGGAAGTAGACTGTGGATATGTAATGTGATCCCTAATTTCATTATTAGTTATTTCTTAAGATAGTTCCTAGTTATCAAAAATGATACCAAACAGTAAGAGACAATTAGGGTGGGTGGTTGGACCATCCATTATTGGAACCATGAGTTGAAATGGGCCAAGACTATGTCTAATTACCAATTAACTTATAGATCTTCCCATCATTAAATATCCATTCTGATCTATTCCCTTTTACCCTAGTATGATTTGATATTTTAATGATGCCGTTTTGGGATTTGTCTTCCTCGAGTGACGTGCATTGGCCTAACTGACCAATCTATAACTGAGGACATAAAGAGGTATGTCCCCACATATGTTATGACCTAAATGATTTCATGAAGGATTCCTCCAGCTTATTTATATTCTTTTGAAAACATGAAGGCTACCTTCACTTATGTTTATGTTTAGAGGATCCTGTATTGGATTCCTCCATTTATATTCTCATCCAAGGACAAAATAAGGCATCCCGGTATTATATTATGATCTAGTGGATCATAGGAATGATTCCATCGAGTAGGTGTATCCCTAAGTATACTACATAGAATGCATCTCCTATTTATTTAACTAGGGTACTCAAGTGGGCTAACTTATGTATTTCAGTCCATGAACAAGTGTTTTATTGGATTAGTGAGAGATAATTGTCTGTGTTGCCAATGAACATGTACCAAAATTGTGATCCTATAAGGTTGTTTCTGTATACATGGTTTTAGGTATTTCTCCAACCAAATCCTTTTATTTACACATGATTTCACCATATTATAGTGGATGCAGCTATGATATCCAGATGTTCTTCCTATAACTCAATCTATGAGTTAGTTATGGTGTGATGATATGGATGCCAATTCATTATTACTAGGATTTCATTTATGAAATATATTTGATTAATTATTTTTTACCTCAGTTAGGTGTTTGGGACCATGTTCTTCAAACCCGTTGATTTAGGATGAGATATATGGATTTCCTCGTCATTTTTATGAATTCATAGACATGACGCTACACCCCCACCCATTTGGTTAGGATGATGGACATTATGTTACAATCCCATTGGTCTAGAATGTTATAGATCATGATGTATACTATTAATTATTATTTTTGGACATGGAATGTCATATCACTGTTTTTAATTCATGGGATGATTCCCCTTAATTAAAATATGGGACCCCTATGATATTATTCATATATTCCTTATTTACTTGTCAGTACATTGATATATTTATAAATATTAATTATGATATAGATTGAGAGTTATTCAATTATTAGTTGAATAATGTTTGGTCAATAGATATTATGAAGCAAATGATATTCATTATTTGACACGCCTTGAGTGGTATGTCATCATGATCATTATCTTTGTTGTTGGATGTCTAGTCAGTTTTGTTTATGGACCCAAGGACCACTTTTTAGTTTACATTATTAATTTTCTCCTAGTTGATCCATGTTTATGATTATCATATTAAATGAGAATTCACTTGTGACAATAATTTATAGGTTCGTTATTGGGGGTCAATGAAAAACATTTATTTCTCACCTCCTATATGTGCACCTTATTGGGCATGAAGACCTTATGTATGATTTTTGGTTGATCATATATACATAATATGCAGTGAATGGGATATAGTATCATTGTTTACTAGAGTCTCTCGTGTGTATTTTCATTATAAGGTTAGAGCATCTGAATAGATACATTGGATATTAGGTATGTGAGTTGGCTCAGAGTTAGTTTTAGATAATTATACATGTATATCTATTCCTTTTATTTACTCCTATATATATGGTCAGACCATTGGTTGGTAATTTTTGTATGTCTGAAATGTATTTTTAGTGTTTTACAATATTTTAGTTATTATTTATACATGTTTATATTTATTACATCAGCAATTTTATTATTTACTATTATGCATGATATTTTCTTAATACAACTATTTCACTTTGTCGAATATGGGGGCATAGCCTCTCAATGAACAAACCTTAAGAACTAGTTTATAGATATAATTCATTGAGGTGTGTGGAGGCTCCCTTTATTCCTTATTTCCAACTATTTCTCCTATTTTAAATAGTGTGAGATGGTTTTGGATGTGACAAAAATGTATAATAGGAGTTCCTTTATTGTTGTTTTAAAAAATTTTATTTGGTAGAAAATATTAATAAGAATGTATTTGAACTTCTATTTAATATCAAAATGGTTCATTAAGGAAACCTATTCTAGTTAGAAGTTATGGTTTCCTATAATATTTGATTGTTTTTCTAGATATGTGATGTTTCGATTTTAAATGACTTTTACTTTGAGTGAAGAACTTGTGTTGTGTATATTATGCATTTTTTTATTTTTGAAAAAAATAATGTTGGTGAGAGAATATTGATTAATTTTGACTATTGGAATAAAATTGAAATCACATTAATAATATTTTTCATATAGTACCCTTATGGTATAGTCCTTCTACATTGATATTTTATCATCCTCCGTTGGTTTGACAATTAAAAGATTCAACAACAGCATAATTGGGATTTTCCAATGTATGTTATTAGTTTAATTCTACTCAATTAGACTGAATTGTATATAAATCTATTTCTTATGGATTTTCCTATGGATATATAGTGTTACATTTGATATTGAATATGGCAATTCATTCCTTGTACATAAGAGATTTAGTGACCTTAGTGGTTTGAAATGTGATATGGTACCCATGTATTAGACAAATCATGTGGTGCTTCTACTAAGGATCATTTATTTATATTCCAAGTAACAATATATCTAGTATTTTATCACATAAACTGAATTGAAATTATATTTAACTATACTATGTGTGTTTTTCAAAACATGGTTCTTTAATAATATGTTGTTTGCACTATTTATCCTCACATGTATTTTTCGTAGTTGATTACTTTATATTAGATCCATTACTGGTGTGTCCATTTTAGGTGCAGTTAACTAAATATTCTAAACAACCTATGTGGAGTTTTCCTATATAGTTGGTTATAATATTTTAATTATAATACATTCATTAATGTTTATCTGTTCAAAACCTCTAGTATGATGTCAATAGGTACCGAAACATTTACAGTAAACTATAACCTCAAGGTGTATTGTCATATATTAATTCCCAATAAGGATCATTTCATTATCTTTCTTACTTTTATATCCTGATCCAACAAGGTGTATATTTTTATGAGGATGGTTGGATTTGTTTAAGGATTGGTAGACCATTAATTTGAAGATAATTCCATTAAAGTTCTTCATTTAAAATAGTACTAGTGTTGATGAGTTTCACTTAAATATCAAACCAATTATAACTTATCATGTGTATTCCTCAATAACATATCAATTTAAAAACTATATAACTGAGTCCATATTAATATTTTTTTCCTCATTGGGAGATGTTACATTTACCTCCCTAAAATAGGGGTGATAGTTGGGTTAGGTTCTGTGAATTAATATGGTTTTTTAATGTTTCTTATGAGTTATTAGCTTCGTTATTGGTCTACCTTATAGTCATGGTGGTCAGACATTGTTTCCCTATTGTTTAGATGAATGATCTTATGGGGACCGATGCATGGGGTGATTACATTTTAATATTTAGGCATGGTGATTAATTTCATTTATTAAAAATAAATTAGGGTAAAAGTGTATTGAGATTAGAATTGATGGGCATAAATGGTTGGGTTTCTGGCCTTTTGACTAGTGGTTGTGATGTTACCGATATTTTGTGAATTATTTTTTTCTAATTAATTGAATCTTTTTGCAGTGTTTCATATCATGGAACACTAAAAATATTTTATTATTTATTAAATAATTATGTTTAGATTATGTTATATATGACACAAAGTTATTTATTCACTCTTTTCAAGATGAATTTTAGCATCCTCTACATGGAACACAGAGGTTTTGTTATGTTATAATCAAGATTGGCTTTCCTCAATGGCTTACATAAAATGCAATTCCATGTCTTAACACAAAATATATCATTATGTAAGTACTATAGTAAATAGATTTATGATTATAGTATTGAGAAATTAGATTTTAATTCATTATATACATATTAAATATAAACGAATATAGAAACCAAATTAATATAACTAGAATGATTTTATAAAAATTTATTTTAATGTGAGAATGATTATGTACATTATTAAGTTAAATTAATAACTAATGGTGAATTATATAAATTATTTATATAGGTTATATATTTGAAATAAAATTTCTCATATTCATCATATTGAATTTATATGCATAAAATGAGAACATACCCAATATTACACATAATCCCAATATTTTTATAAAATAAATATTACCACCTTTTAATGGAAAACATATTAAAAATATAAATTCTATAACATTAATATATATAATTTGTTAGAATAGAATCCATCATTTAATCTAAAACAAATAAATTAGATTCGGGTGAATTTTTTATATTTTTTGTGATATTTCAGTTATTAATAAATAGAGAAAATTATTGAATTTTATTTCAAAACATATTTTCTTATAATTTATTTATAAGGATAAATTAAAATTAAAATTTAAATAAATGTTTAATTTGATCATATTTTGTCAATAAACCTAATTTTAGTCATTTAATGTAGTTTTACACTGAATATTTATTTAAAAACAAATAATATTATTGAATCGTTTTACTTTAAAAACCAACATTTCTGACCCGAGTGTGGGATTAAATATAAATTAGTTTTTGTAAATTTAGTTATTGGAATTTGAAAAACATGATTTTATATTTTTGATAAAAATAACTTATAAATTAAAATATGTATAGATTTTATTTTTAAATAATCATGAAATTAATTAAAAATATTTACATCGATTAAGGTAAAATTTAGCTTAAATAAAGACTAAACTGTAAACATAATAGACTAAATGACCAAGAAACATGTCCAAAATCCATTTAATGACCATATATAAACTATATAGTCACATGGATATACTTGTTACCATTATTGGATAAAATTTTAAAGAGAAAATTGTTGGTGGAATTCCCATTATCTAAATTAAAAATTGTCATTCCTCTGCCACCATAAAAATTACACCTCTTTATTCACCTCCTCAAACATATCAAGCCACGTCGGATCTACCAATATCTACAAAAATAGATCCTAAACATCACTCCCATCACTATAGATTGCTAAATTGTTTCCTAATGTACTCCAAGGAATCCCATTGGTGCAAACCAAAAGAAGTTACCAGAAGAAGAGGAAACTTTCTTCCTCAGGTTCTTTTATGTTATTTCCATTCTCCACCCAACCCCACCCCCACTGCACTCAACTATTATAATTTGATTATTGTATAGAAACAATAGTATCCTAAATATAATACTATTTTTTTATTTTAATGTTTTTAATTAATGTTACACATACTTCCATCTATTGGGAAACAAATATATTGTTCACCTGTAGAGCGAACATCCGCCTCACAAAATGATGGTTGTTTATTTTTTCTATTACCACATCTCATGGTGGAAATTATAATATATACTATGTTTATATATATTATATAATATATTTTTTCCTTTATGATTATTTAATACTTTTAAAAAATATCTATATACTTTACATTTGGTGTAAATACAATAATTTCCTTTTAAGAAGTGAGGAATATCGCCCCGCCATATCGATGTGATTCCTTCCCACACTACATGAAATGTGTTTATGATTTGTTATGTAATTGTTTTTATATATATCATATAATTATTATTCTATAATAATCATATATTTAATAATATATACAATTATATGTCACTTACTTTCATTCCATTAAAATGACAATAAAAAAAGAAACAACATTCATGGAAATGTTTGACTTACCATCTCCATGAACTGTGTATTCCATCTCATACTTCTGTATTCTATAAAATAATATATTAAAAATAAAATGAATATAAATGATATTTATATCATTTTTTTAATACTATTACTCATTATATATGTATAAGGAATATAGATATACAAAATTAAGACACGTGCAAAGAACCAATAAGATATTACCTGAACTGAAACCTTATCATATAATTAGTTTGAAATAGGTAATATAATGATTTAATAAAACCATATATTTTTTAGATATAAGAATATTTCTATATTATAAACTTATAATAATATAATATTTATTTTAAATAATGATTTTAAAAGTACGGTGAGAGCCAAGACATGAGGTAAGGGAATTTATATGACATTTTATTTCCATGAGAAAGGTAATTTATTCACCAACCAGGCTTTTTGTGAGGTGTTTATATTTAAATTGTATGAAGTATATGATTACTATAAATAATTTTATGGTAACTTGAATAGCCATATTATTATCTTTCATTTAGGGGTTTTATGTTTCAAATGTTAAGATATCGGTATGATATTTTTTTTCCCAATTTTCCTTCATGGATGCACATGTTTTTTTATTAACCTACATTATTTTTTCAAGGTGTATTTGAAATTTCATATAATAAATCTCCTTATTAATATTTTATTTTATGATATATTAAATATATCGTTTGTAAATGAAGAGTATGATCCCATGTTACCAAGTGGTAAGATTATATTTAAACAATATCATCACTTTTCAAGATTGATAATACATATGATTACATTGATGAAATATTATGATACATCTATAAAAATTTCCCACGAAATTTCATACCCACTTTTTATTTATGTTACATACAATTAATGGTTCAGTTTTTATACATATTGGTACATTATATGATCATGCAATTTTTAAAATAATGCGGTGAATTTACCCTATCATTGATTATAAATCAGTGTTCCTTTAAACCATGTCTTAATAAAAAAATATTCCAACTATTTTATAATATTATACTATGACCATTAAAATTAATTTCCACCCATTTTTTAGATTTAAAAAATAGGGGTTGTCATAAAATATTATTCTTTTTGTTTTTCTATTGAGGCACTTTTCTATCATTTTACAACACAAAATAAATTCTCATCATGTATGGATTTTTCTCACCATCATGACTAACATTCCATTGATGTTTAATTTTCAATATTAATAGGTGATTATTTTTAAAATAAATTTTTTCCTAATATTATGTAAATTCATTTTGTATGTGGTTTCAATGAGAAATGTTTTCTGAAATTTTTTACGGTTTTCCATGCTTAAACTTTTTTCAAATCTATTTTTAAAGAAAATTTTTTTCAATTAAAATTATTTTTAAAGAAGTACTTTGAACATTTTAAAGAATTATTTTATGTGTTCTCAAAGTAATTTCAATGAAATATTTATCAAAACTTCTTTATGATTTATTTATAATTTTTCAATTTGTATTCAATGAAATCTGTCTCCGAATGATTTTAAGATTTCTTTATATATTTTCAATGTATTTCCATTGAAATGATTTTCAAAAACATTTAAAATAATTATTTTTAAATTATCAACGTTTTTTAAAATAAAATTGTTTATAAAATGTATTGAATGTTGTTTTATAACATTTCACGTAAAATGGTTTTCAAAATATTTTCAAGCCTCTGTTTTTAACATTAAAAGGAAAATGTTTTTTCAAAATATTTTCAATACTATTTTTTTTCATGGAAACTGGTTTTCAATATGTGTTTAATAATTATTACATGTTTTCTAGTATATTTTAATGAACATTGGATTCAAATGGTTTTATGATTTAAATAAATTTATAGAAGAAAGGATATATTCATGAAGAAAATTTTTCAAAATATATATCAAAATTATTTCCCATATATAATGAAATTTTTTAGTTGTACTCCGGCTATTATGGTAAAATGATACGTTGGATACGTTCATATTATTTTGTTGAATGGTTAATGTTTTAATGAAATTACATTTATGAATACTATATTTATTTTATGGGTTATAAACTTTTGAACTCCACTTATTTTCACGGGTTATGGTTTTTATGAAATGATTATACAACCTATATATATTTCCATTTCTTATAACATGATTACATGCTTATGATACCCAATTATTTACATAGTTTATGATATTATTTATTATGATTTTGTGGAACATGTATATATGATTTCATTATGTGATGGATGGGACCTATATCCCCCTTTAATGCATTGGTTAAATATGTATATCCCATGGAAAATACTAAGATGGTTTTGGGATAGATAATTGACTATTAAGATGTCCATGGGAGTGATTTATGACTACCAAGATGGTATAAAGTGTGAACTAATTCTACTAAGATTACCATGGGGGTGAACCATGACTATGAAGATGGTATGACGACTAAACTCATGATACAATGATGTTCATTGGAGTAAACCATAACTACTATGATGGTATGTGGAGTGAACCAATACTACTTAGAAAGTCTTGGTAGAGATTTCTTGGCTACTACGGAAACCATATTATATACATATGTTTTTTCTCGAATTTCATTTTGTATTCCTATTATATTCTTTTTTTTGATTATCTTATTTATTTCCTTTTGATTCATGTTATAGTAACTTCAATGATTTATTTCATGATTTATGATTATGATAATTTTTATGTAGGTTATGATCATATAATGTTTTCATCACATTTTCATACCCTTATGCTAATGTTTATTCTTACATATCTTCTTTTTTTACACTTACTAATTATATAAGATTTCCCTTATTTATGTTTTCTTCCTTAGGTTATAAAGATATTATATATATATATATATGATATCTCTAGAATGGGTGTTATTCTTTGATATCCTAATGAGGGATAATGTAGCCCACTTCTGTACCAATTTTTTTGTTTAAATTTATTTAATGGAACTAAACTAATATAGTCGTTTGGAATTAGTTTTTATGATTTCATATTTTTACCACAAAAAATTTATGCAATGTCTGTGTACATTTGGTTTGGATTGTTATAGTACACCGTAATTAAATGTTTAAATAAGAATTTTATGTTTTGGTTTCTCATGATAACATATAAATTATTAATTAGTGATTGGATGTTTGTGAGATAAGGACCAAAGTTTTTAAGGACACTATAAAGGAATTTATTCTCAAACAATTTCATGATACTATGAATTTTTCTTTGGGGTAGAGGAGGCATCAGGAATGGATCAGGTGTGGTGTAAGGGAATATCTATCTAAATCCTGTTCCGGTTTTGATAGGATAGGGATCATGGATTGGGCTGAGTGAAAATTATTTTGTAATGGAATGGGTTGATGTTTCACAATAAGCTAAGTATAATAGTATCCATAAAGTAGGGGTGAATCAATGATTGTTTAAGGGTGGTGACTCTAGTCTTGATTTTAAATTCGGAGGTTGTCATGGAAACTATTATGAGGTAAAACAATTAAAAGTATTGATGTAGTATGTTTTTTATTTGCAATGATTATTTTTTCATTCTAATCATTTCATTTAGTGAGAGATAGATCATAGTCTATAGAACATGGTGTTTAGTTTTGAGGTGGTGATAAGGAAACTTGTGTTGTGGGGAGGATGAGATCGTTTTTGGTTGAACAACTCCTGGGTTGGGAGAGTTATGGATACTATGACACTATTTATTGGATGATAAAGATATCATAGTAGTGTAAATACATAGATATAGTTCATAGATACAATTTAAAAACCAAATATTAATATGGGTTATAAGTTTTATGGTGGAGAGTTGTTAAAAACAAGTGTTATTCAAGAATGTGAAATTTAGTGTGAATTTTAATTTTTTTCTTTCAAATTCATATGAAAGTAAAAATATTCTTTAATCCAAAGAATATTATCTATCATAATTTTTATATCCACTTAACTGGGCCTATAATAGGTTGTTTAACATTGTATATTATTTTCATAGAAATCCAAACAGTTCAAATATCCATAGAATAATTAATATTTATGATTTTTTAATTAAATTTTTTTCATTTTCCAATTGTTTAAATGAAATTATTCAAAAAAAACTTGTACAATGATTTTTTATTCTCATTTATGTACTAAATAGTTTTTTTCCTAGGGTTGACATAAAATAATTTTTTTCTCACATTTTGATCTCCTTTTTTTGTTTTTCCCTTTTTTCATATTTTTATTTCAAATTTTCCCTTCCATTTCTCTGTTATTACAATTTATTATTCATGTATTCCATATATGGTCCTAATTTACTATGACTATGATATAAGAGATATAGAGAGATAGAGGGGAATATAGGTTATGATATGGAGGGACTGAATCTTGTTTTTGAGGAACTTAGGATGAACAAGATCGTTTGGTAGTATCTATAAAACATGAAGATGGTGAAGGATTTAGTTGATTATATCTAAATTTTTAATTTTTTAATATTTTAACCATCGATACTAATAGATTTACTACATTATAGTTTTTAATCCTTGTAGATGACATAGATGATCTTATGATGGGTTCATTAATGTAGGTGTGACTTGAAAGATTTGAATTTTTTTTCTAATTATGTGTATTGGAATATGATACCCTAGTTGGTCCCCCAATTTTTTATAAAACTGGATCATGTGAGTTATGGTTTTGAGTGGAGATTCTATTGGGTGTAATCATATAACCCATACCAAAATCATGGGATTTAGTGTTTGAGATATTAGTCATGAAATTAATAATTTTTCTAGACACACTTTTTTATCCATCCATTCACTATGTTACTACAACTAAAATTACAATTTCAGAATGTGCTTTCCAAAAAATGACCTATGAGACAAATTTGTTGTGATTATATGTTGTGGATGTATAAACATTCTTCATGGGATCCATATTTGGATAAATTCATGATTATTACAATTGGACCTTCGTAAGGTGCACTGTACATGGTGATTCACACCCCCTTTGTTTAATATAATGGACATGGTGCTCCTTGTCATTTTTCAGAAATATTGGACATTATTATTCACAAACCCTTGGTTTATAATATTTCACATTGCACATTACCACTTCTATTAGGATTATTGGATATAAAATTATAAATCCCTATTTGGAATGCATGGGATAATTCCCCTAATTTAGAATATGAGAAACAACTGATATTATGTATTGATTACTTAGTCAAATTAAATAGAATATTGTAATTATATATATATATATATATGATAACATATATTCAAAGGAATTATGAAACTGAATGAAGTTAGAAGGTTCAGTCTGGATTATGGAACCAAGGATTAGCTTGATTTTACATATCTTGAGTCAAATGAACTCCAAATAAAATATTTAATCAAAAAATATCTCATTTATTTGGTTTGTTGGCCCAAGGAACAACTATAATTTTACATTATTTATTTTCATCAAAAAATATCTCAGCTACAATGAGAATATTCCATGAGATTTCACTTATAAAAACTATTAATTAGTTCTATATTGATGGTGGCCTACTAAAATTTATTTCCCACCTTCTATATATACATCATTTTGAGCATAATATCCATATATATTATTTAAGGTTGATCATAGATACATAATCGATAGTTCAAGGACAAGAATTTCATGATGATTTGAATCATCTTATATAGATTTTCATGTCATGGTTGGAGCATGGTGAAAAAGTCATTAGAGGCTGAGTATAGTGTTTAGCCTAGAGTTTATATTAGATACATATAATTTATTTTATCTATCGTTAATTTCCTACTGTATTGGAGTCTATCTTAAAGGTATATTATATTTTTATATATGAAATGCATGTTTAGGTATTTATGAAATTTTTTCTAATTTTTTTTGTTATATTTATTGATGCTAAATTCAAATTATTTTCTATTGTTGATGTTTTATAGTTAATTATTCTATTTTATTTACTCTAATATGAAGAAATAGTCTCCCTATGGACACAATCTATTCCCTCAATAGTAATTAGAAATGTATTGTTTATATGGAGGAATGATTGAGGCATTCATATCAATCAATTCAACTATTGTATATTTACTGATATGGGATGGTATGTGACACTGAAAAACATCAATTTGAAATTATATATTTTGACATCCTATTTTTAGTACAATATTTATATGATTTTTCTATATAAATTTATTTATAATTGAGTAATCACACCAAAACTATGAATCCTGATTTATATAAATACTAAATAATAGTATCATTGAAAGAATAAGAATTAAAGTAAGTAATGCACAACTCTATTTCCATTAGTATTCCGTATAGTTTTTTCATTACTAGATCAATATCTACTTCGTATATTGGTAAAAATAATTCATTATAGAACATAATTGAAAATGAAATAGAATAGATAATTAGAGTAGTTTATCTCAAAAGAAGAATCAATAATCTCATCACCATAATTGGAAGGAACAACTGATCAAGTGGTAATAATTTCCTTAAGAATATACTAACTAAACCAACATACATTTAACCATATCAATTAACTATCAAAATAGTATCCCAATACGATCCATGAAACCATAAATGAATAATATAAAAAGAGAAAAAATCAAGGTTCAGTTCCCTTGAACAAAATTTTTGATTCTAGACAAAAGAGGAAAATAAAACAATAATAGGAAGTGCATCCTTTGAGAAAACCCTAGAGTCACCAATAAGTAAGATAGAATGAAATAAACCACAATGAGTTCAAGATAAAACTATAATTGATAAAAAAATGAGACTATGGGAAAAATAGTGTAGAAGACATCATTACAACAACAAAATAGTTGACTAATACCTAAAAACTATAATGTAATATCCCCTAAACCATGAGTTCAAAAAAATTTAAAACCCAATTTTAATAAGGAATATCCTTAAATAATCTTAAACATACCACTATAATAGTTGATACCTTTATTTTAAAAATAAAATCCTCTCCCACATACATAAAAAAATTGAATCCATTATTTAAATTTATAAACAAATATATAACATCACATCATAAAGAGAAGCATAATAATATAACACACTCAAGATACACCTTTGGGAGAATATAATTAAATAATGAACAATAAATCATGAATAATAGAAAAACATGTTTCTCAATACCATAAATAAAAAAAATTATTTTTCCCTAACACCAAATGTGGACACTCCTCTTATAACACCACTTGTCAAGTAATCACAAAAAAATACTATACAATCATCGATTGTTTTTATCACTAAAATAAATTTTAGTAATAATTAATATTTTACTCCACCCAATTAAACCAAACATACTCCTAACACTCCCAAAAAATGAAATTTATATTATAATTTACAGTGGATATAAAGGACATTATATTATACAACTCTAAAAAAATTCAAACCAATGAATCAAAATAATACCCAAAAGAAAAAATAATTCTATAAATAAATCACATTTTCGGATAACTATAAATTATTTATATGATCATTATTTGATAAAAATTATAGAAATATAAGAAAAAATCATATTTATATAAATATAATATTAATATCAACATCACATAAAAAGTATTTGTTGATATAAGTCAAAATAATTAGTTTCTATTTGCAACATATATTCCAATAAAAAATCCTATAATTAACCATTCTTCTGTACGATATATTCCAAATGAATTAATATCTGACTAAAAACATTACACTAATAATTATATATCTCAATAGGTTTATCCATAAATGAATCATCTTCATAAATATCCAAATTTCCTCAATGAATGAAATGTGTTTCATATAATGGTTATAATTGAATTTTCAACAAATAGATGTTGTCATGAATTGGATCCATCAATTTAGTATGAGATAATTGATATGCTACCTCATAAATATAATAAAACACCATGAAAGGTTGGATAAATCAATGAAAAATCATATTATATAATTCAATAATTCATAATCCATAGTGATGAGAAAGTTTTATATTCACATTAAAAATAAGATTCCTTATCCATTGATCAACATAAGTATTATATGGAATTTGATAAAATTCATCCACTGATGAATTGTCGATAACAATTATCATGATTTTCACATAATTTAGTCCAAGAATTATTTTCTCTCAAACATTGGGTTGGTATAACAACGATTTAAAAGTATTCCTATACAACTAATCCAACGAAACCATACCCATGCATGCATTATAATAATTATTAATTTGTTTCCCAACAATTGGAAAAAATTTCCCAAAATTCTCTAACATTGAGGGCACATGTACTAAATTTATACTCTAGAATCTTGGTTATATTCTTCATCTAAGAGTTCAAGTCCATGGGAGAATAGGTTACATGGTATTACTGGGTGAAAATTGTGATTTATAAAATATTTTAAACTATTTAGGTAAAATATGGATCTTTATTAGAGAGTGTCAAATTTAAAATCCCATGAATCCCCAAAACATAATCCATATATGAAGCCACTTAATCATCCATTGTATTTGAATTCTTTTTCACTAATAAATATGCTAAATTCATTAAACAACCAACAATAACCATAATAGTATCACATTCACCCATATATTAAGGTAAACTATTAATGAAAAACATTATCTTATCATCCCACATATATTAATGAAGACCCATTATACGAAATAAATGAATAGGTCTACAATGATTTCCTTTTAACCTCTAAAAAACTAAAAAATAGAGATAGAATCCCAGATATTGACCCCTTTATCTAAATCTATTAGGTTATTCTGCAGAAATAATAATACATTTTAGATATTCCATCATTCCCTTATATATTTATGATATGAAACTCTATAGAAACTACCTCTTACATCCACAAAAAAGCAAAAATATTACCATAAAAACACACAATACATCCTATCCCCTAAGATAATACATACTGATAAAAAAATATCTAATCACCTATCCCTCATTAACATTTAGATGAGACTATTAAATATATAGAATAAGGAAAGAGTTTCCTATCATCCATTGCTACAAATATCTATAAAAATTTACCCCACATCTAAATTTATATGATAATATTTCATTATCGTCACCTAATAATCTCTATCTTATAAATTAGTATCTCAACACTCTTCTCACTAAATACAACAACTACTAAATTAAATTTTCCTAGAGTATAATAGATCTACAATTAATAATATGGTAAAAAACACTTCCACCTCAACTAATATAAATTTTAATATTATAGGGATTATAAATATCATAGTCTCTAGAAATCTATGAAGACCATAACTCACTTTATTAAATGTTATTTTGACAAATACTTTAAGGTATACTCTTTTACTGAGAAATTAAGATCATATGAGGCATAATTAAACATATGAACATGTCACCTCTATAGCCTTTAAGATATCACTTCTCTCTTGTACATAAAAAACCTATAATATGATAAAACCATCCATAAAATCCTCAAACATAATCGTTTACCTTGGATGTTGAAGAACAAAGGAACTGTTTAACCTATCATATAGTTACTCAATTTCTATTAATAATGACTATTACTTGTAATGATCGGGTCATTCAAGATCAACTATTCTAAATAGCCATTAAATATAAAACAATTAACAAAATAATATCAAATAATATCTTATAATACAAAGGAAACTATGAACCTCTACAATATTATTGGTAGAGCCCATGAAAAAACATCATAGATCATCAATGGACCAACAGACACACCCTATTGAAATATTTTATGCCACTTCAAATGAACATAAAATATCATAAACATATACATAGATTGATTAATATTACTTTACAAACCCAAAAAATAAAATCCTCCAATTATCAATATGATCCTCTATATAAATAAAATAAATTCTGATTAATTTTATGATAATTATAATAAATGTTTTATTCCCAGACCCCAGTTACCCAGATCCAGTGCATTATTTTAACACATTGGATTAATTACAAGTAATCAAGTTCTATAGGACCAATCTTTTTAATAGTCCTGGAAAATATATTACCTATAAGAACATAATAAAACACATTCTAATATATAACACAACATAAATAATCTTTTGAAAATTCCATTATTACCTTAGATTAAACTTTTATATCAATCATAATACACTTCTTGGAATACTAAGAAAATAAAACATAGGAAAGGGTTGAGCGCAGATGTTCATAAGGGTATATAACTTACCAGAAGCTATAATTATTTAAGTCATTATGTATAATAAGAACAAAATCACTTTAAACATAAACTTCAACATAATATGGAAAAAATATATCAATCATTACTATATAAACATGAAAATTGATATTCTACTAGTTGAATAATCACATTTAATAACTACTTTAATAACAAGGGAATGCATAATGTCGGGCATAATTACTACTATGTCAAGGACATGTGCCAAGAACATTCACAAATACTCTATCAATGCCTTGTTCCAAGACACTAGTTTGTCTCATGGGACATACTGATGCATTGAGGGGATATAGAGGGCCCCACCAATCACTTACTAAGTCCAATGAAATCCTCATATGAAAATGTTGAAACATAACATAAGCATTCATATAAAAACTAGCATTCAAAATGTCAATACTTTAACCATACACAATGAAGGGTATAAAAACATCGTATCCACCATCAAACATATAATCAATAATTCAATACAATTTTGATGATTTCATTATAATAAATCGACCTAAATCAAAAATAATATCCTATAAAGGATTTTTATGTAGTTGAAAATGATCAGTAAAATTCATTGAGAGAAATATCTTTTCTTGTGAAATGATTTAAAATTCACACCTTTATAAAATAAGACATTTAAAATATATTTTTTAATCAAATTGTCCCACACCACATAGAAACTTCTTTTAAGAATTAACATTTTGAAAACAATCATGTCCATATATATAAATTCTTTAAATCATTTTAGAAATGTTGACAATAATTAAAAGTATTTGGAAAAATAAATCATTAAAAAATATAAAATAATGATAATACTAAATATTCCCTTCCATAAAACCTTCAATTATTTATTTTGAAAACATTTTTATGAATCATGGAAATTATTGATAAATATGTCCCATTAAATACATACATGTAAACAATCTCATATAATAATGAGATTGAGGAATTAACGCTTACCTTAGGTCTGATACTCTCCGTAAGAGTCCGGAACTACTGTATATTGTTTAAATACATATTATAAACTTATAAGAAATCATAATAATATTTATTATATAATATATGATTCTTTTATTGCTTTATATTACCTATTTATTAATAATTCCAAATTAATGTATCATTTCAGGTAATAATCCCTTTGTTTATCCTACGTGGTTTTAATTTTAATTCTTGATCATATTACATAGATAATGATTTACATGCATTAAAAATGTATAATATGATTTATATATCATGATATTCATTATATAATTATATATTATAGATAGATAAATAAAATGGAATACACTGTTCATGGAGATAATAGGTCGTACGTAACCATTAATGGTGATTCCATTTTCATATCATATTTGAATGGAAGTTAGTGAATGTAATATATGTACATTAATATATATATATATATATATATTTCCAGTAGACTTATTATTTCATATATTTCATAATTATGAATAATATATTTTTTAATAATAATTAATGGTTGGTTAAAGTAGAGGATGAATCTCATTGCGTCGTGGAGACGGTAAGTCATACGTACACACGAGCGATAATATCAATATATTTGTTGTGAAATTGTATGTAACGTGATTTTATACTATATATAAATAATAATTAACATGTTATATTTATTACTAATTTCAATTCTACATATTATGATACCCATTGAAATAATGAAGTGTTGAATAACAAACTACACCACGACGTGGAGACGGTAAGACGTACACATGCACGTATTGTGACATCGTCATTAATAGGATAGATAGAATAATGAATATGTTCTTTCCGAAATTAATAACAAAATATCAGTATATATATGGAACTATAGATTTTATTTTAGTAAGAAAACAACAAATAATTTGGACGTGGAAGAAGAAAATAACTTTCTAAGTGGTGATAAAATAATTACCTCTTCGTCGGGTGCTTTCTTTAGATTTGAAAAAAATGGTTACATTGGTTGGAATTATGATCAATGTAATGACTATAAGGTGAAATTAGGGTAGTTTGGAGGATATTTGATTAGGGTTTATCTGAGAAAAATGGACTTGGAGGTTTGAATTTATGAGAAGGGGAAGTACCATTTTATAAGAGAGGTGAGGGGAACTTTAAAAAAAGAATGAAATATTAATTTATTATAAAGAAGATTTAGGTTTAAAATATCTCCAAATGGATTTATTTCTTGGATATGGTTGGTATGGGTAAACGTCATCTCAACCAATTGGTTTTATACATGTTTTGGTCACCAAATTAACATTATCCTTATGATTTAACTCTTAGTTAATTAGTTTAACTTTTACCGTGTATTCATTTATTTTTATACTACATGGTTAATATATTCTCAACATAAAGTGGTTTATTAGTAAAATATCTAACATTATCAAAGTCTTTTGTCTGAATCTTATATTTTTTGAAATATTATATCATTAAATAAAATAGTATTTGTTTTAAAAACACTTTTTGTCAATTTTCAATATACTTAGTATTTTGTTTTTGTTAATTTCATAAAAACTTGATTAATTTGAAAATAATACATTAGATCCAACCTAACATGCCATATTCACCAATAATATTCTTTTATGGGCTCAAAAGTTTCAAATTTCATTTATTTTAATATTTATAGTACCATTTATTTTAGTCTTTCTTCAATAAGGTAATTTCTACATCATCATTATGTCATAATTAAATTTAATTATGTAATGTCTAAAAATTAAAATAAATAATATTATGTATGAAATATTTTTTTATTTATAATGAATATTCGTTGTCTAATTTATTATATGTATAACCCTATAAAAATGGTTTAGTTATTAAATATTGAATCAAACACTTTTAAAGCTTATTAATAAAAAATAATATAAATGTCCTAAACTAATCCAAGCAGATAAAAGGGTTATATTTTTTTCCTAAGGTTTATTTTGGTCAAAATACACTTACCCAGTATTATTATGACATGTTATGGGGTAATCATAACATTATTTTTACCTTTAATTTCCCTATTTACTTTTACCTATGGTAAATAAAATATAAAATTTACTATTAACGAAAAATTATTTTCATCCAATTGAACCACATTTTACTTACTTGTGACAACCGTGTCAGTTATATTTTTGAAATTTAATTCACTAAAAATGTAATATTATTTTTTATGCAAATTTACAAATGTGCCTAGAAGGTTGGTAAAAGACGTTAAATAGTTCAATAAAATTTTATATATCTAATATTATTACAAAATGAATCTAATGAATTAAATTACACAAATATAGGTATTATTTAATTATTTTGACATTAAAATCAATTTAAATAATAAATTATTTAAATAAAAAGTTGGTTTTAAACAATAACACAAATTATTTTCACTATTCATTAAAAAATAAATGTTTTCAGAAAAATAAACAAAATCACCCATAACTAATTTGGATACCCCGGTTTCAAAAATAATATATATTTTACCAAATTAAATTATTTGAAGTCTCTAAAATTATATTTATGACAGCCCACAAAAGGACATAAAATGTAGCTCTTTTATGAAAATATTTTTTCAAATTATATAACTATTAAAACATAAACATAAACATTTCATAATAAATATGAATTATTTATATGAAAATGTTATAAATACAATTCATAATTTATTATTTACTATTCATATTAAAATATTTAAATGAAAAATATATATATCATTAAAATAATTATAACACTAATGTGTTGTTTTGACGAAACACAATCCTGCGTATAATGCAATCAAAGTCGGTGTTGCGTGCTATATAAGTAATTAAATTACATTAAATAGATAATGTACTATGAATTCTTGGGGTGTTACAAAAATTATTTTGGAACTCATGAAACCTCAATTTATTTAGTCCAATGAAATAATCTGAAATGTTCATGACACTGAAAGGAAACACCATTAACATAAAATTTTTATTGTAACATTTTATAAAATCCTTTTGGGTGTATTCATCTTCCACCATTATTCAACAATCAAAAAAATGTAACTTAACCTTCATGAACCATCAGGTTATTTTAAATAAAATAATAAATAGTAAATCTTTATGATTGGATAGTGGTATTTTTTAGTTCTCATCTCCATTGAATGTTGATTTTCCAATTTTTATTATGTCAATGTTTTTAGGAAAAATGATATTAAAAAATTATTACAGTATTTTGGAAGATATTGGAATGATGGGATAATGATCCATAATGATTGAATAACACAGGGTACCTAGTGGTCATCGATGGGTTAACTAGTTGACATGTATTGTGAAAATGGAGGAAATATGTCAGTTTTTTTACTTATATTAGCTCCACCACACACCCATTAAAATTTTATTTTTTAAAATGTAATGCAATTTTGGTATTCATTATATAAATATATTTTACGCAAAACTCTTAGCATGTTATTTTCCCTCGTTAATGATTCCTTTCTCCCATTGTAGTGATTTTCACCCTAACACATTCAACAAAATCAAACATATCATTATTCATTATATAAACCATATTTTATTGTTTACATGATCACATATATTACATAGAACTCATTTTTACATCTTATACAATCGTACATTCATCATTTTTCTCATGGAAGGAAATTCAATCCACATTTATCCTATTCAAGGCCATCTAAAACACGATAATTCATTTTTATTTCTATTTTCTATCCAATTCTTGAGGAAATTGAAGATAAATATAATTTCCCTTATTTTTATTTATTGATGTCTTTTTTCATATTAGTAGCACTTATTCCCCAATATTCACTCTTTTCGTATTAGTATAATAATTTTATAAGATTAATTAAATCATTCCCTAGACTATAAATTAGTGTCTTTAAGTGATAAAGTAAGTGAAATGTGCTTTCTATAGTACACATAATGAGTTATCATTACAATGATGTGTGCCTGATTGAAATTAATTGAAAGTATACTTTTTATTGTTAAGAAATATTTTAATTTTTTAATGAAATTAAAATATGGTTTTGATAATTATTTGTATTCCTTTCACATTTCTCTAATTAAATGTACTATGAAAATGTTAAATAGTATATTTTTTTGAATAGAATACATTATGGGTTTATGAAATTTTAAAAAATTGAAATTATAGATAAATTTTTAGTTATAACCATATCATACTATTTAGTTATCTGGATATACGTATTTCATTAATATATAAAATTAATGTATAACAAGTTGGGTTATAGATTGATATATTTCTTGTTATACTATTAACTATTGTTTTTTATGAATTTATAAGAAAGTGAATATTTTTATACAAAACATTATCATGTAGTAGTTATATCAATGAACATGTTGATGAGATGGGATGTGATCATATCTCCCAAAGATATTATACACATTCTGATTATTCCAGATGGTATGATTATAAATAAATCCCCAAGTTTGTATTCAAGATACCCTTTCCCCATTGAAATTATTTTTTATTCTAATACAGTTCATTATTTTCTGTTTAATTATGGGAATTTTATTATGATAGAAAATAATATATGGAATATCATTGTATTAGTGGTTTAATGTTATTGATTGTATTAATGTATAATGTTTTTGAAATAGTAGGATAACTATTTTTATTATTAAACTACACTATATTATATATTTTTTGGTAGGTTGGGAAGGGATGGTGTGTTCCTTATGGATACAAAAACTCCCACTAAAAAAATATCCTAATTAGGTGTTTATATATACCCATTTATATATCATAACAATAATTCAAAGGACTCAATTAATAAATGATAAAATAATAAAGAGTATGCAGTTTGAGTTTTATCTCTTATCATTTTGGATAGAAAAACAAACTTTGATTATAGGTTTTATCCTTAGATATGAATATGGGAAATATCACTCATGGGAATTTATAATTTTCCGGTTAGGATATGTTTGGATCACTTATTAATTTTATGTGTTCTTTTTTTACTTATTTGTTGAACTAAATAGATGTTAAACTTTTTGGTGTATAAATTTAATGCAAAAATATTTGGTGCGTATATTTTTTTGAAGATAATATGGTATACATTTATTACATCAACACCTAGGTATATTTTTGTAAATCGAATACGAATCTATTGTTCATAAAAAAATTTAAGTGTCATTTTTTTAATAAATCACATTATTATTAATGATAGAAAATCTCTTCCCTACTATTTCTTATTCATCAATTAGAAATTACATTATCCTCTAGTTATTATCTTGTGAACCTAAGTTGTTATGGTGATTAATATTTTACTCCTTTACTATATAGGTCTTAATTTGTAAAAAATGATAATATATCCCACTATGAGATATAGAGTTTAGGAGTACTAGTGAAGCTGGATTGTATGGAATTAAAAAATAACCCATAAATTTTATTTAACTAGTTTAATTATTGTACAATGTTAAGCTATTAGGGGTAGTATAGGATTTATTTCTTATTTTTCATAGTGACTTCTTATGTATCTAGATAATCATGAAAATATTGTTCGGTATCAATTGTATAACGACCCAAACATTAATTAATGAAAATTACTTTTGATCTAATTAAATTTCTAATTATGAAAAATGGTTATATAAAATATGCACTTCATGGGTTTTATGTATTTGTATTTCAATATACTGTTAAGAATTTTAATCATTGCTAATACAGCTGTTGAACGGTGATCACATGATTAGTATAAATATTTCTCTTTAGGAAATACATATTACTCAGAAAAGGAAATGATGGCCTCATCCTATAGAATTGCTCTGTACAAATCCCATTTTTCAGATCTTAGAAAGGAGGTGTTGTCATTGGGCTTCTCTCTTGACCAATATCAATCTGAGCTTCTACATGTTGAACTCGAACGAACCCGCCTACGTGAGAAGTGGATGTTGATAGAGATTACCAACCAAGAGATGTTATCTTAGCCACCCCAAGAGTCTGTCACCATTTCACACTTTAACCTTATGTCATAGGTGGGTGTTATATGGGTTTGGGTAACAATATGTTTTCACTATGATTTTTTTCATTTTTTTATAACAATGAATATACATTCATTTTATTATTGTTTCTTTGTAAATAATTCATAATGAACAAATTGTATTTCTAAATATTATTAAATTAAAAAATCAATTTTTTTGAATATATAGATTTTCAAATTAAATAATATTTTAATAAAATATTTTCAATAAATTACTTTTTAAATATAAATTATCATATAATTTTTATTAAAACAATTCAAATTTTTATTATGCTTTGAATGCTGTTATTGTCAAAACTAATGATTTTTTGATAAATTTTGGTATTTATTTTAAAAGAAAAAATTCACATATTTAAAAATTTATTTACATAAAATTAATATTACTTTTTTAATCAAGATGTCAAAATTATATAACGGTGAATTTTTCATAATTTCAGATACAATCAACTTTTTTGTTTAAAATTAAATTCCATTTAAATATATAATGTGTATTATGACATAATAATGACTCAATAATGATGCAATAAACTACTATAAACATTATTTTCGGCCAATATATGTTTTACCTTGAAAATTAAGTGATTTGAGATATTTTTATTTTTTTTACAAAGCATTACTGGACCTTACAAGACTTATAAATCATTTTAACCATTTAAATTGATTTCATTGAGAGTGTGACTCACATCCATATAAGAAAGCCTAATAATTTAATACGTTCTTTTGGCCTTATAAAATAATTTTCTCTACTCCCCTTTGTAAAAAACCATGGGCAAAAATCGTGGGTTGGTTTTCGGGTTTGATTAGTTTGATGTGTGGTGGACAAAATAATAATAATAATTAATTTCATCTCTTTTCCTATATAAATACACCCAATATCCCACAACATCATCACTAAAATACCTTGTATCTAGACTAAAAATTTCCTTCCTCTATCTAGAATCCTCCCAAAGCACCCCATGCTTCCCATAATCCTCTCTCAAGCCCCTCCCAAGCTGTTGGGATCACACTTTCAAGTAAGGGATTTCTTCCTTTCTATTATTTTTCCAAATTTAATTATGTTGTTACGACATTTTATTATCAATTATAATTTTTCGGTGTTATTTATAACCTCACCCATAATTTCATCTTTATGTTTTAAAGATTTTATAACCCTTTCAATATCATTAATTCCTCCCATGTACACCCATTACCATGCCGAAACTCTGTATGGAATTTCTTTCTACTCTTTTAAATTCAAGAAATTATTTTGTATTTTGAATCTAAAATTCCATTACCTATGTCGGTACATGTAACTATATGACCCCAATATTTTATATTTGATGTAAATATAATGAGACACCCCTTTCTCTCTCATATACCATTTTAATGAATTCTTATGTCACATCATTATGCTGCCAAAATTGCACAGGGATTTTCCAATACAAAGTCATTATGTCGTGAATACCGTGCACAATTCTCTAAGAAGGGTATTAACCTCTATGAATGTTTAATTATTGATTATATTGTACCATTTATTAATTCCACATTCCTTTGTAATGTAATAAATTATAATCATAAATGATTCCATGTTGTATGATTCACGTGGGACACTTATATATGAAATGAACCGTATAAGAAAGGTGCACCCTGATAGCACTCCAATGCATTGATTAAATATTAGTATCATGATATGTAAAGTGCAATGTGGGTTTAATAATTATAAATCAAGTGAAATTAGGGTTTACTCATGCTCCATGTGTAATGATCCTTGCCTCATGCTAATACAATGTTAAGGGTTGTTCCTACATTTCCTTGTTAGGATAATCATGCTATACATGCCTTTATGTTCATGTTTCTATTATGATCCTTTGATATTAATATTTCCTAAAATTTATTGAATGATTAATGTTATGTCTTGCTTACTCTCTTATAAGGAATTATATCTCACCCTTTTCTTATGCATGTCTTTAGGTTACCGATTTCAATGCTAAGTACGAAGGAATGTAGTGGTCATGTAAAGATGTTTTCAATAAATATGTTATGTTTTTATGTCTTAATTTGTTATGTAATGTTCCCAATTTTCCAATGTACTAGACCTCTAGCTCCTCAGAGTTATAATAATTTCAGTTTGATGTAATAAATCATGTTTTTGTGTTTAATGAAGTTTAAGGTTGATATAATTGGTATCAGAAGATTGGTTTAGTTATTTCTGGGAATAAGATTAGAAAACCCTAGTGAAGGATTATAAATAAGAATAAGTATAATAAAAACATCCCTAAATTTTGGTGAATATCGATTTAGTATTTTATCAAGAAAATATATACATGTATGGATATGAGCATGTATAGGTAGCTTTGGAAAAGATATACCTAATAGTGAAACTCTAACAAGGTGTTTCGAGCTAGACCTGGGGTATCTTGGTACACAACAATGGGCCTCGCTGAACTTCTGGTTATGACACTCCTAGGGGATAAGCTTTGGTAAATTCAAATGCTTAGTTTGAAAAATTAATAATGGAAAAAAAATTCCCATAATAATAAATGTGGGGAATTATATCATGGATAACAAATAATGAAGCCTATAAAATCATAAGTTCAGGAAATAAAAATTATTTATAAGTCATCATTTTTTCCTTAGACTACCCTTTATTTGTTACCCATAACTTTCCCTTTATTCTAGCTAATGGACTATCATAGGACGAATCAGGCTACCAAATGATGAGAAGATCAGTGTGATGAGTGTTATAATGAAATTCCCAATCTAATAGGTGCACGATTCATGAAATTTGTCACGATACTCTCTCTGTTAACTCAATAATTTAATTGGAACATGTGTCAAGAGGAACGTTCATCCCCCCAAAAAATTACCAAGTCTCAATCGATAGGTTCATGATAAAATGTCATCCTAATTTTTATATATAATTTGATCCATAAATTTCCAAAAAATGGATCAAATACATTAAGAATATCTTCCCCATCCTTGAATGTTTTCAACAAAAGAAGGTTATTCTGGGTGCTTATCACATGGAGGGTGAAGCCGATCCATGATTGAAATTGATCAAAAATACAAAGCCTGAGGAATAGATCAAGGTGTTGTAAAGAAAGGATTTCCATAAAATGTTTTTCAATAAATGTTTTCCTCACACCATCCGACTTATGATGGAATGGTACTTCCTTTCCCTTAATCAAAAAAGACAAATAATCTATCAGAGCGTACGAGGAACACCTCACCAGGCTTGGATGGTATGCCTTTGGCTTTATCGTTACCCTTGAATGCAAGGTTGACCATTTCTTTAGTGGTTTGAAACCAAGACTACGGAAATCCCTAGAGATCCTTGACTTCTATAGCTATGTGAAAATTGGTCGATGTTCCCTCACAGTTAAAATGGAGATTAGTAAATGGTAGGGGTATCATAGGGATAAGGAGCATAAGGGGACATCAACCCTAGTGGCCCCAGGGGTAAATCTAATGGTGCTATGAAAATCCAGCACACCACTTTCAAAAGGTGCATAAATAAGCCCCCATAAAATTTCTGGAAGGGGACGAGGAAATGATTTAGGTGTGAAAGAGAAGGTCAACTAGATGTTAATTGCAAACAAGAAAAACATTCTACTGCGCTTGAGGAGAGGAACGATCTATTTGACCCTCAATGTTTTCTTCATTTCTTCAAATGAAATGAACTAGGGAACATTGTGAATCAGTTCCCTTAGAGAAGGTGTAACACCATGAGATTTTATGAAAAATATTCTTTTAATTTCATTAATGTCTTCTGTTGTATGCTACACCAAGATTACCTTGCGCTATACGCAACACTATTCTTGGATCATGTTACACACAATTTTGAGAATAGTTATTCTACGCAACATTGAGTATATATATATATATATATTCAATGTATAAATGAAATATGGTTGGATTCTATTATACGAAACAACAAAGTATTCTTGCACAACACGCAACCCTGACTTGGCTTGTGTTACACGCAATCGCGACCTTCCTCGATAGCGTGTGTTGTACGCAATACCGTGTATTACTAAACAAAGATATATTATTATAATATTTCTATGAACTAGACGTTATGAATAGTATTAAATAAATTTTGAATTTTATAACATTATTATTCATCTTACACATTTTCTAGAACATGGTATAAGAACAAAATAAAATTTTTCGGGTAAAATAAGTATTTTTAAAAAAATGTTGTTTTGCCGCCTTTTGGTGGCGCACCCACATTAAATCCAGTTTTTGACATGTTTATGAGTTCAATTTGACAAAATAAAATTCTTCCTTGGAATCATGAAATAAAAATTTACTTTGGATAAATTGTTCATATTATTCTGGTAACTTTCATATTTTGATGAATAGTAAAAACACGCAATATTTTAATTAAAATCAACTTTTTTCATCGCAATAATTTATATGGTTATATTATAATATTGAATGGTTTTAAAGTATAAATAGAATATATTTTTACCATTTAATATAATTTATGTCATTATCATTGATTTTACATTAAATTCGTAGGCTAAATCAATTCAATCTTTTGTAATGTTTTAAATAATAACCCACTTTCTTCCGACAACAAGGTTAATTTTAATTTAATTTCTGCAAATTTTTTGTATTGAATTTGGAAAAATGGATTCCATATTTGGAATCAGTGGGTCCAAATTATGTTAATAAGATACTTTTTATTTTTGGCAATTATGAATAGTAACTACGGTAAATTTTATTTATCATAGTTAATGGTAAATCGGGTAATTAAGGGTAAATATAATATTATAAAATTATCCTAACACATTCCAAAATTCTATTGGATGGCTAAAAGTAGACCCATATAACCTAAGGGTTGGATTAGATTCATTTTATGGACATTTTCCATGAAAATAATTTAATTATTATTAAAACCAAAGAAAGTGACAACATGTCACTCTCTTAAATCATAATAGTATAATAATTTTAATTTAGTGATAAACATCATAAAACTACGAAAATGAATAGTATCCAGAAAGCTAATAAAATTATTTACATCATGATAATTTATTTAGAATTTTTAGGGATTAAATAATTATCATAAATGGTGATACATTAATGATACATAAATTATTTATTAAGTGAAAAATAAGTAATATAGTTTTTATTGAAATAATAATACCCATTAAAAGGCCCAAAAACCTACCCAAAACATATTTTTAGTGTATATCTACAATGTAATCATCCAATGGCCTAATATATAACCGTTTGGAGCCTTATAAAATTGACTATGACACTTATTTTATTTTATTTTAAATGATGCAAAAGTTGTCACCTTCATAACTTAACAATTTAAATATTGTGATTTTAAGATGATAAATTCGAGAAAAAGTATTATTTTAAAATTTAATAGATTTATATTCATAATAGGATTTTATTTTTAATTTTTATTCAATAAATAATTATATTAAATAGTTATACAAAAATGTTGTAGTAATTATTTTTTTAAGAGATAAACCAAATAAATGATTTAAAAAATAATAAAATAAATATTATATGAACTATTTAATGTGATACACAAATTTTTTAGATACATATGACCTTTTATGAATATATTAAAGCTTTTATTTAGAACATATCTTCTTGTATATATTTTATTTAAATTCAAATAACTAAATAGTGTATTTTATAAAAATAACCTATTATAAATTTTTTTAAAAATCACAAAAAAATTTAAAAATTATAAATTTATATTTATATTGTCTATAATGTTATAAAGTAACCAATTATGGAAAATTCACAACATATAAGTAATTATTTGTTATAATTTAAAATTTAGAATTTTATTACCACAAATAAACTTAAATAGATTAAATAAGGATAAATCAAAATGATAAGGTTTAAAATAAGATCCAAACATGTCTAAATATTATTAGTTTATGAGATTACAACCCTACCTCATCTAATATTTGAATACGAGTCATTTTTTGGAGGTTTTTAAGTGGGGTTAGATTTATTATCAATTAATATTTTTAAGAATTCCAAAGGTGCCCCTCTCCTCCCTTATAAAAGGGAACCTCCTCCCTCTATTCCTCACACCACATTGAGCATTCAAGCTCGGCCAACCCCTGCCCAATTCTCTTCTCCACTTCCCTAGAAACATCCTAGAGGTTATGTTCTTCTTCAAAGACCAATATTTGTGCCCTAACAGGAGGTTTCAAAAAGGGGCTTCAAAGAAGAGGAGGTTGAGACACTTACGAAGAAAATCAGACCTAAGGATATAAATAAAGGTTTTAGGTAAGAAAAAAAGGGAATATATTTATGAGAGATATTAAAGAACTTTCACAACGATTAGAAGATTATATTCCAAGTTTCCAAAGACACTAAACTATTTTGGTCTTTGTGTGTGTGTTTTTGTTATGTACTAAGTATTCCGCAAAAGTAATGTAATGTCCATGTACGTCAAGCATCGGGTCGCTACAGTTGGTATCAGAGAAAAGGTTTAGTCAACCGTTGGAAACTAGGATGCGAAAACGTTAGTGAGATCCCTAGAGATATTTCTATTTTATGTCTAGGTGTGTCCCTAAGGATAAGTATACGTATAGGATATAGTCCTAGAACTACGAAAACGATATTAGAATTTAACCTAAGATGATAGATATTGAGGATACTCCCCTTTTACTATGTCGTTTTCCCTAGAATGATTTTTTCCTCTCACACTATTCTTTTTGGGTTTTAGAAAATGGCTGGAAATAGGAAGATTCATGATAATGGAGGATATGACGGACAATGGAATGATATTCTTCATGAGAAACCAAATGAAACGGGATTTGGAAGTCCAAACATCGTTATTATGCCTAATCATAAATCTCATAATATGATCAATAATATCAACTTTGGTAAGTTTCCCGACTCAGATAATAAGAGGATGATGGAGGTGCATGATGATCATAGAGGAAAGTAAGTTCAATTTCCCTCAAGTAAATCATGTGGGAAGAGGCATCGGGGAGATTGTTTCAAGGGAACTGGAAGATGCTTTGGGTGTGGAAAAGAAGGACACAAAGCCAGTAAGTGCAAAGGAAAAGGTTCAGTTAACACCATGGATGAGGATAAAGGTATTGCTACGACATCAAAAATGGTTAAATGTTTTAAATGTGGAATGTACAGGCATTATGAAAACCAATGCCCTAAGTGAAAGTCTCATGAAGAGAATCAGTACGGCCGTATGGGTAGTATTTATGTTGATGATGATGAAGAGACTACAAATGATATGTGAGATGAATGAATTGTTGAAGATCAGACAATGGTTTAAGAAGGTAGTGGAATGATTACATTTTTATCAAGTGTAATGTTGTATAAGTAATATCATGGTACTATGGAATAAAGTTACATATAAGGATTGCTACACTGTTTTCTTTCCTTGAGTTTTGAAAGTGTATGATTAATGGTACCAGTATCCATGAAAGGTTGTTCAGTTATTTTTGGAATGTATATGATATGCACATAATGAAGGGATAAGGAAAAAAATTAATGATTGACAGTATTCAAGATCTCATGACTGATATAAAGATAAGGTTATATCATGGTTTGAGTATATAGAATTTTTGGATTTTGGAAAGAGTTAACTTTTGACAACATTCATGTTTTCACTAAGGTTTAATGGGTATTCATTTTTCAATAGAATTAATGATTAAGGTATTAACATGTTTGGAATGTGACCAACAAGATATGTGGGGGATAAATGATGGTATTCACATGCTTGGTTGATGACATTTTAAGTAATCATTTTCTTTATACTATGAGCTTGGACCGAAGTATTTTAGATAAGCCTAAAATTGGAATGAATTATGTTAGACATAAGTTAGTATTATTTAAGGATATAACTTTTTTTTGATATTATTGATGGGATGTTATAGTAATGTAGTTTTAGAAAAAGGACAACCTTTAGGATGGGCGACAACCCATCGCGTTGGACAGGGCTGTGGGAATCGAACCCACAACCGAAGTGCGACTGGCCATTATGGCCTACCACTGGCCTACAAGAAGTCCCTGGTTAGTAGAAACTAGATTTATTTTATTAAGCGGTATGATATATGAAGTATAAGTTCATTTTGGGAACTGTATACGATTAATCTAACCATATGATGGACTTATAAATTTTGAAAACCTTTAGTTTGAAACAGATGGAATGACCCATCATTCTATCACATAATCTGTTAACAGATCACGAATAACAAATTCAACTTCATTTCTTTAAGGGATAAAGTGGAAATTGTTCAATTCACGAACAACAGTGAGGTTGTACCAAAATCATGTAAGTATTTCTTTTAATTCATCAACTTTAGGGAAATGATCTTGAAAATCAAAAATGTTGTCTTAGTGACCTTATATCCGATGAATCATATGGTACCTTAGATCATCACAAATTTATGGCTTTGTGATTGTTGGATTTTTCATAGCCATGTTCTCTACCACTCTCCATCAGACCTTGATCGTTAGATTTTTCTTCCATATCCATATTTTCACATATGTTCTCCTACGTGGAAACCCAGTGATGAGTTATTTTGGGTAACCGTTACATTTAATAGTTTATTTTTTAAAGCCATGTTTTGGTATTCCTTTTTACGATGTGGGTTTCTATTAAAAAAACTTTCGAGTAGTAAACAATTTATAACCCCGATGAATTTCAAGGGCGAAATACATTTTAAGGGGGGGTAGAATGTAACACCCTTAGATTTGAAGAAAATATTCTTTTAATTTCATTAATGTCTTGTGTTGTATGGTACACCAAGATTACCTTGCGCTATACGCAACACTATTCTTAGATCGTGTTACACATAATTTTGATAATAGTTATTCTACGCAACATTGAGTATATATATATATATATATTAAATGTATAAATGAAATATGGTTGGATTATGTTATACAAAACAACGAAGGATTCTTGCACAACACACAACCCTCACTTGTCTTGCTTTACACTCAATCGTGACCTTCCTCGATAGCGTGTGTTGTACGCAATACCGGGTTTTACTAAACAACGATATATTATTATAATATTATTATGAACTTTCTGTTATGAATAGTATTAACTAAATTTTTAATTTAACAACATTATTATTAATCTTACACATTTTCTAGAACATGTTATAAGAACAAAATAATTTTTTTGGGTAAAATAAGTATTTTTCAAAAAATGCAGTTTTGCCGCCTTTTGATGTCGCACCCACTATAAATCTAGTTTCTGACATGTTTATAAGTTAAATTTGACAAAATAAAATTCTTCTTTGGAATCAAGAAATAAAAATTTACTTTGGATAAATTTTTCATATTATTCTGGTAACTTTCATATTTTGATGAATAGTAAAAACACGATATATTTTAATTAAAAACAACTTTTTTCATCACAATAATTTATATCGTTAAATTATAATATTTAATTGTTTTAAAGTATAAATAGAATATATTTTTACCATTTAATAAATTTATGTCATTATCATTGATTTTACACTAAATTCATAGGTTAAATCAATTCAATCATTTGGAATGTTTTAAAGAAAAACTCATTTTCATCCGACAACGGGAATAATTTTAATTTAATTTCTGCAAAATTTGTGTATTGAATTTGGAAAAATGGATTCCATGTGTTGAATCAGTGGGTCCAAATTTTGTTAATACGCTACTTTTTATTTTTGGGAATTATGAATAGTAACTATGGTAAATTTTAATTACCATAGTTAAAGGTAAATCGAGTAATTAAAGGTAAATATAATATTATAAAATTACCCTAACACATGCCAAAATTATATTGTATGGCTAAAGGTATACCCATATAACCTAAGGGTCGGATTAGAATCATTTTATGGACTTTTGACCATGAAAATAATTTAATTATTATTAAAACCAAAGAAAGTGACAACATGTCACTCTCTTAAATTTTCTAAGTATAATAATTGTAATATAGTGATAAACATCATAAAACATAGAAAATGAATAGTATATAGAAAGATAATAAAATTATCTACATCATGATAATTTATTTTGAATTTTTATGGATTACATAATTGTCATTAATGGTGATACATTAATGATACAGAAATTATTTATTATGTGAAAAATAAGTAATATAGTTTTTATTGAAATAATAATACCCATTAAGAAGCCCAAAAACCAGACCAAAACTTATTTTTAGTGTATATATACACCTTAATCATCCAATGTACAAATATATAACCATTTTTAGCCTTATAAAATTGATTATGACCCATATTTTATTTTATTTTAAATGATGCCAAAGTTGTCACCTTCATAATTTAACAATTTAAATAGTGTGATTTTAAGATGATAAATTCGAGTAAAAGTATTATTTTGAAAGGTAATAGATTTATCTTCATCATAGGATTTTATTTTTAATTTTTATGAAAAAAATATGTATATTAAATAATTATACAAAAATGATGCAGTAATTATTTTATTAAGAGATAAACCAAATAAATGGTTTTAAAAATAATAAATTAACTATTATATGAACTATTTAATGTTATAAATTAATTTTATTGATAAATATTACCTTTTATTAATCTATTAAGCTTTTAGTTCGAACATATCTTCTGTATATATTTTATTTCAATTCAAATAAATGAATAGTGTCAAAATTGACACAATTGTTATTTTATAAAAATAACATATTATAAAATTGTTTAAAAATTACAAAAATATTTAAAAACTATAAATTTATATTTATATTGTCTATAATGTTATAAAGTAACCAATTATGGAAAATTCACAACAAATAAGTAATAATTTGTTATAATTTAAAATTTAGAATTTTATTACCACAAATAAACTTAAATAGATTAAATAATGATAAATCAAAATGATAAGGTTTAAAATAAGATCCAAACATGTCTAAATATTTTTTGTTGATGAGATTACATAAATATCTCATATAATATTCGAATATGAGTCATTTTTGGAGGTTTTTAAGTGGGTTAGATTTATAATAAATTAATATTTTTAAGAATTGCAAAGGTGCCCCTCTGCTCCCTTATAAACGGGCACCTCCTCCCTCTTTTACTCACACCACTTTGAGCCTTCAAGCTCGGCCAACCCCTGCCCAATTTTCTTCTCCACTTCCCTAGAAACATCCTAGAGGTTCTGGTCTTCTTCAAAGACCAATATTAGTGCCCTAAGAGGAGGTTTCAAAAAGGCGCTTCAAAGAAGAGGAGTTTTGGACACTTACGAAGCAAATCGGACCTAAGGATATAAAGAAAGGTTTTAGGTAAGAAAAAAAGGGAAGATCTTTATAGGATATATTGAAGATCTTTCACCACGATTAGAAGATTATATTCCGAGTTTCCAAAGACACTAAACTATTACGGTCCTTGTGTGTGTTTTTTTGTTATGTACTAAGTATTCCGCAAAAGTAATGTAATGTCCATGTACGTCAAGCTTTGGGTCTCTACAGAAGGTTTTTGGGAGGTAACCAACAACCTCAAAGGTAGAGAGGGAGCTATTTTTTCATCACTACCGCTATAGTGAACCCCGACAATGAAGTGGTGACAGGTATCCTAGATATTCATTCATGAATAGAAAATGCACTTTTTGATTTTTTTTCTATTAATTATTTTATATCATGAAAATTTTGTAGATTAATCCCTACACCACCACAAATCATGGATGTAAAGATGTTGGTAAGTAAGAAAAATGGAGAAATCATTGCATCTCATGAGTATAATCCATCATCTATCATAATTTGTGGATTGAACATCTTGGTGAACCTCTTCATAATACCTCTAGTGGAATTTGATGCAATTCATAGAGTGGATATACTTTCATTATATTAATCCAACATAAATTTCCATAAGAGGGAAATCACTCTTCATATGAAGAGTCGACGCCCAGTTCTATACTTTTTCAAGGAGGAGGTTGAATCTTAAGTAGTAGCACCATCTCAAGTGTGGATATTAGTTCCCATTGAGAACATGTATCCGGATCATATGATTGAGTCCAAGTAAGAAACTATCCTTATAGACATGTCAATTATGAGGTAATTCAATGAAGTGTATCATGATTAATTGACTGGTATTCCTCCTATAGTATATTTTTAATTATCAATCTATCTTATACCCGGGGAATTTCCAACATCCAAGACTCTATATAGTATGGATGTTGTGGAGCTTGAAGAGATAAATAATCAATTACCAGAGAATCTAAATAAAGTATTTATATGACCAAGTGATTCACCATGGGGTGCATCAGTCCTCTTCAACATAAATAATGATGGGTCAATTAATCTTTCCATTGATTATCGTGTTCTCAAGAAAATCACGATGAAGAACATGTATCCCCTACTATGAATTGATTACTTGATCGATCAGTTATGGGGATCACAATACTTCTCCAATGTGGTTTTGTGGCCGTGATATTACTAACTAATGGTGAATAAGGAATATATCCCCAAGTATTATTTTATTACAAGTTACGAGCACTATGAATTTATTGTAATTCATTTCAAACTCACTAATTCTCCAAAAATCTTGACAAACAGGATGAATATAGTCTTTAGATATTAACTCAACAAATGTATGGTAGTCTTTCATGATGATATTATAATATACCCGAAAACCAATGAGGAGCATGAGGTTCATATAAGAACTATACTAGAGACCATTCTAAATATGAATCTCTATAAAAATTACAAAAAGTGTGAGTTCTGGTTGAATGAAGTCTCATTATTGGGTTATATCATCATAAGAAATGGGATATTTGTGGATCCCTCAAAATCAGCTTCAATTGATGAATGTTCGAGGACAATATTGGTAATAGATATCAGTAACATCTTGGTGTTACCTGGATATTAACATCGATTTGTGAGAAATTTCTCACGATTGTCCAACCCTCATACAAAGATAACTCATAAGGGAGTAATGTTTTCTTGTAGTGATGAATATGGAGAGATATTCAAGGACTTGAAAAGGAGCCATGTCACTGCTCAGGTTCTCACTTTACCCACAAGTGGAGAACATTATTTAATTCAGTTTTTCTTTGAAAAAGGGCACGGGAAATGTGTTGATCAAAAAGGAAAATTTCATTTCCTATGCTTAAAAAAATTGAAATTTCATTAGAAAAACTATTGAATGCATGACCTGGAGTTGGCTGTAGTGATATTTGCTTTAGAAATTTGGTGGTATTATCTATTTTTGGAGAATTTTGAAATATATACAGACCACAAAACCCTAAATTATATATTCACACATAAAGACTTAAACTTTCTTCAACAAATATGGCTAGATCTGATCAAATAATATGACCGCTCAATCCATTCCCACACTAGAAAACATAACAAGGTGGAAAATTCACTATTTATAAAGGAAACAAAAATTATATCATTTATGAGAATTGAAAAGGATCCAATCTTCTTATATTTGTTGAAGATAGAAATGGGAATCCTAATGAAGGGAACATAATTAATCCATTCACAAATGATTCATCACTCGTATCTTTTGGAAATGTTAAAATATATTCAAAAGGATGGTGTGGGAATTCAGAAGAATGTGGAAACTATCAGAAACGGTAATTATTTAGAGTTCAATGTCAATAAAATTTGAATTTTGAGATTTGGTTCAAGACTATGGCTTCCATTGAATCCAGAGTTAAAGAAAGATATTTTAGATGATGCACATAGTCCAAATCTCTCCATTCACCCATGAAACACAAATATGTGTCGAGATCTCAATGAACATTATTGGTGGGATAACCTGAAAAAAGAGATCAGTAAGTATAAATCAACGTGTCTGGTATGCCAACAAGTAAATGCTGAGAGGTAGAATTCTATGGTGATGATGCAACGATTACCCATATCTTCATGAAAATGGGAAAATTTTCCATTTACTTTTTCAATCAATATCTGAAGAAATAACAAATAAACAATTCTATCTAGGATATTGTTGATTGAATTACAAATATTAGTCACTTCATTGCAATTCAAGAAGATTTCCCATTGGATCAACTGGCCCATATATACATAAAATATGTTGTAAGGATGCATGGATTTCCACTATCGATTGTATCTGATCGAGATCCAAGGTTCACCTCTTTGTTTTAGATGAGTAAGTAAAATGATCTTGATAATAAAATTTACTTTAGTACGTCTTATCTTCCTCAAACTGATGGCCAATCTGAGAAGAAATTCCAAAAACTTGAGGACATGTTGAGAGCATTCTCAATGGACTTCAGAGGAGTATGGGATCAATATATCTCTCTTGATGAGTTCTCAAACAATAACAGTTTTCACTTAGGTATCCAAATGGATCCTTATAAATCCCATTATGGGAAGAGGTTTAGAACACCGATATATTGGCATGATGTTGGTGAGAGAAAACATCTATGTATCGAAATGGTCGCTGAAATGGGGGAGAAGGTGAATACTATCCGGAACCACATTAAATATTATCAATGTTGACAAAATATATACTAATAATCATTGACGAGACATAGAGTTTGATGTCGGAGACATGGTATTCCTCTACATATAATTGTGGAAAACAGTTATTAGATTTGAGAAGAATGGAATGCTTAGTCCAAGGTACATCATCACTTTTGATATCCTTGATCGCATAGGGGAAGTGGCCTTCCGAGTAGCACTCCCACCAAACCTATCTGAGGTACATGATGTATTCCACGTATCAATCAAGACAAAGAACATACCTGACCCATCACATGTACTCAATACAGAGGTGCTACCATTAGAAAATGACCCTCCTATGAAGAGAATCTGGTGGAGATCATAGATCTAAGGGAAAAAGTTCTATGAAATAAGAAAATTACCATCGCCAATGTGTTGTGGAAAACCCAAATGTTTGAAGAATCAACATGGGAATCAGAGTAAGTAATGATGTTTAGTTACCTGCATTTGTGATAGTTTGGGAAAAGGAAATTTCTAGGGAAACATTTCTTAAGGGGGGATGGTTGTAATAACCCAAAATTTAATTAATTAAAATTTCTATTGATCTAATTAAATGTCTTATTATGATAAATGGTTATATAAAATACTCACATACTTGGTTTTACATTTTCATATTCAAAATACATGTAAGATTTATTACCATTGGTAATATATCACATGAATAGTGATCACATGATAAATATAAATATAGGGCTTTAAGAAATTTAAATTAACTCAGACAAAGGAAGTGATGGCCTCAACTAGTATAATTTCTCCATTCAAAACCCATTTCTTAGAGTTCAAAATAGATGTGGCTTCATTGGGATTCACTCTTGACCATCCAGAAAGCTGAGATTCAACATGTTAATCTTGAAGGGATCCCCCTACAGGAGAAGTGGATGTTGATTGAGATCACAAAATGAGCGATTTATCTGATCCACCCAATGAGTCTGTCACCATCTCAAACCATAACATTAGGTCACAAGAAGGTGTTATAAGGGGTTATGTAGAAATATCTTAGCATTATGATTATGTGAATTGTTTTGTATATAATAATAAATATACGTTCATTTTATAATTGTTACCTTGTAAATAATTTTTAAATCATAAATATTATTTTTTTAGTTAATATTCAATTATGAAGTCGATTTTGACGAATTAATGGATTTTCAAATTAAATGATATTTAATAAAATATTATTAATAAATTAATTTTTAAATATAAATAATTGAATAATTTTAATGAATACCATTGAAATTTTTATTAAGGTTTTAAAGTGGTTTTTGTCAAAACCCATGAATTTTTGATATGTCATTTATTATTTTAAAAGTGAAAATTCACATATTTAGAAAATTATTTAGGGAAAATGAATATGTTTTTGGAATCAAGATGTTGAAATTATACAATGGTGAATTTTTCATAATTTTCTGAGACAGTCAAATAATTAGAAAAAAATAAATATCGTTTAAATATATAATGTGATTTACGACATCATAATGATCCATTAGTGAATTAATAAAATAATATAATCATTATTTCCTATGAATATATGTTTTACCATTAAAATAAATTATTTTTTGGTTTGTTTTATTTATTTTACAAAGATTTAGTGGACCCTCAGAGATATGTAAAACATTTTAACTTTTTAAACTGACTTCCTGGAGTGTGTGACTCACTTCCACATAAACTAGCCTAATATTTTAATTAGTTAGAACATTGGCCTTTTAAAATAATGTTTCATCCTTTGTAATAACAATAGTTTGGATTGTGGTTTTTTTTAGTTTAATGTGTTATGGCCAAATCATAAATAATAATGAAGTCTCTCTCTTTTCCTATATAAACCCACCCATGCTCCCACATCCTTTTCACTCTATGCCCACCGAGCTTGACCAAAATCTTCCCTCATCTCTCTATAATCCTTTCATGGATCCACAAGCTCTAAAAAATGATCTCTCAAGCCGTACCATTCTTTTGGGATGTCACTTCAAAGTTAAGGATTTCCTCCATTCTCATTTTTATCAAAATTTTATTATGTTTTCATGGCCATTTATTTTAAATTAAAAATGATGGGGTATGATTTCTCACATTACCCAAACATCCCTGTATATGTTTTAAATATGATATACCCCTTTCTCTATCATTAATTCCTCCCATGTACACTTGTTACCATGCCAAAATTTCGTAAGGAATTTCTCTCTCATAATTTAAATTTAAGAAATTATTCGATATTGTGAATCTAATATTCAATTTATTATGTTTGGAAATGTATATATATGAATCCAATAATTTCCATTTCATGTAAATATTATGAGCAACCAATTTCTCTCTCATCCACAATTTTTTTGAATTCATATGTCAAGCTTTTATACAACAGAAATTGCACTGCGATTTTCCAAGCTAAAGTCAATGTGTTGTGAATACCATGCTCGTTTCTCTATCAAGGGTATCCACATGTATTCATATTTACATATTGATTATGGAGTTCCATATATTAATTACACGTTCATTTATCATGGAATAAATGTTGATATTTAATTATTCCATGTTGTATTATCTATGTGGCACACTTATGCATGAAATGAAATGATTAAGAAGGGTGCGCCTTCCTACCACTCCAATGCCATGGGTAACAATTATTATCATGATAAATCAAGTAAATTGAGGTTTTATTCATGATAATTCAAGTGTAGTTAGAATTTACTAATGATCAATGTAAAATTATACTTGGCTCATATTAATACCATGTTAATTGTTGTTTCCACATTTCCATGTCATGATAATCATGCTATATCATGACTTTATGTTCATGTTTCTATTATTCTTTTTTGATATGCCCAATTCTTAACATGTAGCGTATTCTTCGTGTTCTGTCTTGTTTACTCCATTTTTGGGCTTTATACCTCACCCTTTTTTATGCATGTCCTAAGGTTTTCCCATGCAATTCTAAGTATGAAATAATGTAGTGGTCATGTAAAGAAAGTTTTCAATAATGATTTTTTGTTTTTATGTCAAAAGTTGTTATGTAATGTTCCAAATATTCAATGATACTAGACCACTCGATCCTTAGAGTTCTCTTAAGTGAACGTTTATTTAATAAATAATTTTTATGTTTTTAATAAAGAGCATGGTTCTTATAAATTGGTAATCACAAGTAAATGTATCATTTCAAATTTAATATTTTCTTTTATTTAATATTTTATTAATAGAATCAATTTTTTTAATATTATCTAAAAATAAAAAAATAGGTTCATCATGCTTCTCTATAAGTAATAACTACATTAATATGAATAAAAAATTGATTCAATGGAGTAATAAAATCTCTCTCCTATATCCTTTGGAATTAATTTACATGTTATTATGTTTATATGTTTACATTACCTATTTTAGTATATTTTTTGATGTATAAATGTTTTTAATTTGAAATTTTGAGGGGAGAATGTGGGGTATACCTAAATATTATAATGATGTTTTAATATATTTGTATTCTATATTTGGAATAACATTTTAATTATAGTATATAATTATTTTGGATTACCCTAACTAACTGGACACCTGCTTTAATCAATGCAGTTTTGGTTAAACATGTTCCAATAACTCCTCATATGGTTAACCCTTATATTTTGGAATTTATTTCTTATATTCTCTAGGTAGCTGGTAATAGAGATCCTTTATGTAAACCCATAACAACTAGAATTATAATTTATTTTTAATTCTATCATCCTATAAAATTTAATGATAATGTCTCTTATTAATAATCAAAGGAATCGATCAATATGATCCATCAATTGTTTTAGAGAATTAATACATTTGAACAACCACATGTCAGGTTAGAAACATTTATGATAAATGGGTAATATTATTGATGGTGGGATATATTTTTTATTTATAAGATATATATTGATATTTTCCAGATGAAAAATCAGAAATTGTTCTCTATGAAATTTTATGAAGAAAATGATGGGATTCGTTAGGACATTGACCACAGTAACAGCGGGTGAGGATTGATGTTGATGAATTTTTAATTCAATTTCAACTATAAGATTTTTATTACATTTCCTAATACTTATCTTTTTTCTACATGATCATTTATCTAGTTCTCTATTTTATTCATATTTATTTCTCATATGATTACCAAACATAGACTCTTAAGAGAGAAAACAATTTAGAAGGTTCACCTCTTAGTATAAGAAGGATAATATTGGGTATAGTCCTCCAAAAAACAAGGTCAAATAAACCATTAGTAATATCTTATGATTACTACAGTTTTATATTACATTAGTAGAGAGAGTGAATCTCATACACTTGTACGGTTAATCCCACACTCATTTACATATTGTATTTTTATACTAAATAATTGGGGAAATAGCCAGCGAGGCTATAAATAATTTAGAACATCATATGTCATCGATATGCTTCATTTGAATAATTCTTCTTCAAATTTTAATAAACATATTATAATTTATTAAAAACACTACAAACACCATACATTACTCTTAAATATCATTCATTCTATGAAATTTTAAATAACCACACTCTTCTTAATCTGCTCATCTATGTATGAACTGATCTATAACGATCTCTTATTCTTTATGTGTTCTTTATCACGAAATTGATTGATTGTTCTTATTCATCTAATTATATCTTATTTTAACCTTAATTAGTGATAAAAATAAAGCAATAAATTACTCATATTCTTATTCAATGAATATTTTTTCTATGGATTAAAAAATATTTTATATCTGCTCACAAAATCTCATTGAACAGTGAAATACATTTTATTGCGATACTTGTTTCATACCTATTTCATCATCAACATAATATATATATATATATAAGAACACTAATATTCTTAAATGGTAATTATTTTTTGTTGTCCCATTTATCTATCTTCAATGTTACAGTATTTACAAAGCATCATAAATTCATATAATAAAAATCTACTTAAATTATAACTTCTAAAAATATAAAATACATATTTTTGTTACAACTACCTAAAACATCATGTACTTATACATGAATAGGTTTGATATAAATATAGTTAATTATATCATCATACATTATTCATCCAATCATGGAAGTCCTCTTATATTTAAATCCCCACATATATATGATACTATGAAGTTACATTTGAGTCTGTCTCCGTTTATTCTCATATTTTCATTGATATGGAGAATTATTATCCATTCTTTAATCCTGTAATGTTTTATTATCAATAATATTGACTATGTTCCATATATTAAGATAATAGTTTGATTAAAACACAATTAATTATAAATTAATTCTATAACTATATATCATGGATTCGTCTTCTAAGAATAATGATCGTGGATAAATAAATCCTTGTTAATGTGTGAGGAATCATTTCATAGGTAATGAATTCCTCTTTTCATCTAGGTTAAGAGCCTTTTCTCATCCATGATTATCCACTCTCCATTTATTAAAATATTTTTTCATGATAAATTATTTTCATGGAAAAGACATTAATTGTAGAGACCCTAATGTTGACGTACATGTACATTACATTACTTTTGCCGAAATACTTAATACATAACAAAAACAGACACACAAGGACCGTAATAGTTTAGTGTCTTTGGAAACATGAAATATAATCTTCTAATCGTGGTGAAAGATCTTCAACATCTCCCATAAAGATCTTCCACTTTTGTTCTCTTACCTAAAACATTTATTTATATCCTGGGGAAAAGAAAACATAAAAAGGGTGATCTCAAATGCACATTAAGTGTAAGGATGGATAAAATGAAACAAATCATATACATTTGAACATAAAAACATGAACATAATGTTTAAACATCAAAACCACGAGAAATGACCTAAAACATGGCATTACGTAAGGCATAGATCATAAAGAAACATTTATCATGATAAAATAACATGGGAATAAAACATGTAATTGTGAAAAAATATTAAGCACATGAAATAATTTCCATAGTAGCCAAGGCATTACTTCCAATACCATCTTAGTGGACAAAGTCCCTTTCTAAATCATGTTCACTCCTCGTTCCAGTCCTGTATTAATAAACCGGATTAACTTTTCGTTCCATCTATGTCTATTTCATGAGATATAAATCTTACCAAATGCATTGGAGGTAGATATAGGTTCCACCCATCTCATTATGAAATCATTCTTACGTGTTCCACAAAATAAACATAAATCAGTCATCATAACCCAAAGAATAAAATGGGTTTGATAAACATCATCCCATCATAAAAGAATCCATATAAAACAAATGGATATCATTTCATAATAAGAAAAATGAATCCATGTAAATCATAGAGACATTATACTTGAAACATAATCATACTAAATAATGTCATCTTAGATTGAAAATAGTTTTGACAAAACACTTGAAATATATTCTTGAGGAAAATATCCATTCTTCTTAAAAAACATTTTCTTTTCAAAAAATGCCATGCAATTTTAAAATAAATTGATTTTGTTGAAAATACTATTGAAATATTTTATAGTAAGCTTCATGAAACTAATGAATTATGAAATCGTAATAATCCGTTCATCCCGTATAAGTAAAAAAAACATTCTTCTCATTCTTTTGCCGGAAAGTCAAAAAATTACCTCGTAACGTAAACAAAAGAAATATTCCTTACATGCCATGTAGAAAAAGTCAAAAATGGGTAAAATGAATTTAAACATACATGAAACCACATTTAGAATATAGGGACATGGATGATAAATATAACCACAATGAATATTTTCAAATAAACAATCTCGGATATAAAATGAGATTGGAAAAGTTATCCCTTACAAAGATCCTTTAGTAAATAAGTCACTTATGTGTATTTACTATTAGGTCACATAAATAAATTATAAATACATGATAAGATATAAAAATTCATTTCTCACATAATCATAGAACGACATAAACATGAAAGAGAATATCATCCCAAAGAACGGAAAATGGGTTAAGATGTTCCTTACCTCGTGTCCGACATGACTCGATCGTTCTTTAATCTCCTGAATAATAAACCAAAGTTAATTTCATCTTTCTTAAGAACCTGTTTTCAAATTTATTATTCCTTTTATATCACTTATTACCATGTTATAAACATTATATAACCATTTAAGTTAATAATATTCGTTTTGTCGATATTTGGTACTTGAGTCAAAAATGGACTTCTTATAATTACATGTTGTTCATGTGGTCAACGGTTCATTATATCCAGAATGATATCCACGATTTATATATCATATATATATTATATATATCCAGAATAAACATGTATTTATAATATTACATAACATATTTAGTTAAGAAATGAAATGCATCGTTCATGGAGACGGTAAGTCGTACGTACACATGAACGCTACTTTCATTTCTATTTTTTTATTTTAATGGAATTGAAACATAATGATACATAGGTATATTATAATTACAGTATAATATCATATTTAATATCATTAAATCTGTCTTTAATACATCCCACATAAGGCATTAGCGAATCACATCATTTTGAGGGGGCGGTAGTCCGCACATCCTCAAATGAGATCATTGTATTTTCCCACTATAGAATCCATAAAGGAATAATATAATTAGGAAGAAAAGAAGATTAAATAAATCATAAACATAATATATATCATATATAAATACAGTGACATCATAATGGCCACCATGAGTGGCGGTAGGAGAAAATCGAACAATCAACGTTTCGTGAGGCTTTAGTTTGACATCCACAGAAACATTATGTTCTTCATCCATTAGATTGAGGTGTGTGTAAGTGTAGATATAATCCATCTCATAACAACATCCTAGTATATTTATGATAATGGGGTTGTTATAATATAAAGGATTAAAAATATTTTAGGGGTTGGAGATGTAGAATAAAAGAAAACAACTAAAGAGAAACTATTACCATTAATTTGGGTAACTTCCTTTGGTTTGAACCAAAAGGTATTCTTGGAGTGCCTTCTTCATAAGGTAAGTCTTCTAAAAAAAGGATAGGGATGTATGGAGCTTAATTGGGCAGAGGTTGGATGAGACAAATTGCTTGAGACGTGTGTGGAATTGCATATAAGTGGTCTCCTTTTATAATTGATAGGAGGGGCTCTTTAGGAAAGTGTGAAAACATTATTTTATTATAAACATATCTTCGTTTTCAAGAGATCCAAAACACATTAATGTCAAATATTAAATGACTCATATACTAAATAAAATAATCCAATAGTAATTGGATAGGTTTTTGACAATATTTTAATCATTATAATCTTATTTATTTAAATCATTTATTAATAAGGTAAATACTGCACCATTATTGTGTCAAAAATTATTTAATAAATTTGATGTATAAAAATTATAAAACAAATACCAACATGTATGAAATATTTTTATATTTCCAATTAATATTTATTGTCAAAATGATAATTTATATAGCCCCTTATAAAAATTAATTACTAAAAGTTTATTGTTAATGCCAATTTTGTCTTTACATTAAATTAATTAATCTAATGTGTTATTGTCTTTCATATGTGGCTCCATGGGGTCCCAAAATCAACCCAAGGATGACCGTTGTCTGACATTACTCATAAAATAAGTTATGGACAAGTGTTAAGATAATTTTAAATTATTATAATATTCTTTTTACCTTGAAATTACCCTATTTACCTTTAACCGCGGTAAATAAAATTCAAAAGTTTCTATTCACCAAAAATTATTTTCATATTAATGAACCACATTTTACTTCTTGATAACAACCATGTATGTTGTATTTTTGAAATTCAATTCACAGAAGTGGTAAAATTTCATTTCAATGAATGATTTAGTTTTTTTAACTACCACTAAGTGGTTTCACTATTCATCAAAAATTGAAGTTTTTCAGAAAAATACCAAAAATTCAGCATAAGAAATGTTTGATATTCTTAATTCAAAAATGATTTCCATTTTTTAAAATTCAAAACATAGAAGTTGAATTAATTAATTTAAAATTAATTCCCGTTATCAAAACAAATAGCGTTTTTTAAGAAACAATAACTATCAAAATATCATAACTTGTTTATGTCTAATTTCAAAGTGAAATTAATTACAATGACCAACATTGGATTAAATGGAAAAAATATATTCTAATTACACTTTAAAACCAATTAAAAATATAATATAACAATATAAATTATTGCGATGAAAAAATTTGTTTTTAATTTAAATATAGAGTCATTTTACTATTCATCAAAATATAAAAGTTATCAGAATAATATGAAAAATTTATCGAAATTAAATTTTTATTTCCTGATTCTAAGGAAGAATTTTATTTTTTCAAATTTAACTTATAAAAATGTCAAAACCTAGATTTAATGTGGGTGTGCCATCAAAAGGAGTTAAATCTGTATTTTTTTTAAATACTTCTTTTATCCAAAAAACTAATTTTGTTTTCATAACCCATTCTAGAAAATGTGTAAGATGAATTATAATGATATAAAATTTAAAATTCAGTTAATACTATTCATAACGGAAATTTTATAATATTATAATAGTATATCACTCTTTAGTGAAACCCAGTATTGCGTACTACACATGCTATCGAGAAAGGTCGTGATTGCATGTAATGCAAGCCATGTCAGGGTTTCATGTTGTGAAAGACTCCTTTGTTGTTTTGTTATAATATAATCCAACCATTTTTCATTTATACATTGAATATATATATATATACACTCAATGTTGCGTAGAATGACTACTATCAAATGAACTTGAAATTGTGTGTAACACAATCCAAGAATAGTGTTGCGTATACTAGAAGCTAATACGGCGTTTTGTATAGCACAAGATAATCATTGTGTAGCATAAAACATGTGACAACAAATAAATTAAAAAGAATACTTATCATAAAATCTCGGGTTGTAACATTCTACCCCCATTAAAATGAATTTTTCCCTCAAAATTAGTCGGGGTTATAAATGGTTTAATACTTGAAAGTTTTTTTAATAGAAACCCACATCGTAAAAAGGGAATACCAAAACCAATCTTTAAAAAATAAAGTATGAAATCTAGTGGTTACCAAAATTAACTAATCACTGGGTTTCCACATAGTAGAACATAGGTGAAAATATGGATATGGATGAAAAATCTAACCATAAAGTTCTGATTGAGAGTGGTAGGGAACATGGATATGAAAATGCCATAAATTTGTGATGATCTAAGGTACTATCTGATAAATCAGATATAAGAGTACTAGGACAACTTTTTTGGCTTTCAGGATAATTTTCTTAATGTTAAAGAATTTTTGAGTTAAAAGAAATTCTTACTTGATTTTGGTACAATCTCATTGTTGTTCATGTCTTGAACAATTTCCACTTCATCTCTTAATCAAATGAAGTTGAATTTGTTTTCCATGAAGTGTTAGCGGATCATGCGATAGAATTATTGGTCATTCCATCTATCTCAAACATAAGGTTAGGAAAAGTTATATACATAAGTCCTTCTATAGTGATATTATTCATATATAGTTCCAAAAATGGACTTATACTTCATCTATCATGATTCTTAATAAAATAAAACTAATTTCTACTAACAAGGGACTTCATGTAGGTCAGTGGAATGCGATAAATGCATATCACACTTTAGTTGTGGGTTCGATTCCCACAACCTTGTCCAACACGACGGGTTGTCGCCCGTCCTGCAGGTTTTCCTGTTTCTAAAATTACATCATTATGACATTCCATCGATAATATCGAAAACAGTTCTAGACTTAAACAATACTAACTTCTATCCAGCATAATCCAGTTCAAATCTTTAACCGTATTCAAAATACTTCTGTCCAAGCATATAGTATAATGAAAAAAAATATTAGAAATGTCATTTTCCGAGCATGTGAATACCATCATTTATCCCTGATATATCTTGTTGATCAGATTCCAATCATGTGAATACCTTAATAATTTATTCTCTTGAAAAATGAATACCATTGAACCTTAGTGAAAACATGAATGTTGTCAAAAGTTAACTATTTCGACATACCAAAATCCCAAAAATTCTATACACTCAAACCATGATATCACTTAGTCCTTATATCAATCATGAGCTCATGAATACTGTCAAATATTTCATTTTCACCTTATCCTTTCATTATGCACATATAATCTTCTTTCCAAAAATATCTCAATCACATTCAATGGTTACCAGTACAATAAAATTTCTGAAAACCACAATAGAATAATAAAAAAATATTCCAATATACCATAAAATTACCTTAACAACATTATTCTTGAATACCAATACATAAACACTTCAATCCATCGTCCTCAATGATTGTCATGGAATAAGTCCTTCCTTTATTTAGAAGTAACTTCTTCGGTCAGGGAATTGAGTTGGGTAATGCCCATGTTCTCCACAAATAATACATTAAACTCCATAATAGTCTGTCATTCTATGACCATTTTCTCCACACAGATAACATCTTCCCCTCCATTTTCAGTATCCCTCAAGATTCTTCTTCCCTTCTTTAGAAATCTCAATCGTTCTTTCTCTATGCTCCTCACCATGTGAACATGCATAAAATTTCATCTTCCTTTTATTTGATGACTTAGAAATACCACAAAAGTTCACCTTGTTAATAATATATCGTGATGAATGATTCTTCATAATCACAATATCTTTCTCTCTAGGCATTACACAATTTTCTTGATCAAAGTCACCAATTTGTCCATCAGAATCAACCTTAACTAAATTCCTCCTCGTTCCCTCCACTGACTAAAACCAGAAACCATAGTGTAAGAAATAGTTAAAATAAAGAGGAACCACATAATCATTAAAAGTCACTTATGGGATGTCAAACTTATCACACATTCTTTAATCCATGACACCTTAGGTTCACCCTAGGTTATTCATGATCGTCAACATAACTCTAGGATTGTAACCTATAGTTATACTAAACCTTAGAGAAATCCTTAGACATACCATATAAATATATCTAATGATATCACTAATGTTTTCGCATCCTAGTTTCCAATGGTTAACTAAACCTTTCCTCTGATACCAACTGTAGAGAAACGAATTTTGACGTACATGGACATTATATTACTTTTTGGGAAATACTTAATACACAAAAAAAACAGACACCCAAGGACCGTAATAGTATAGTGTCTTTGGAAACATGGAATATAATCTTTTAATCATGGTGAAAGATCTTCTACATCTTCCATAAAGATCTTACCCTTTTTTTCTCAAATAAAACCTTTCTTTATATCCTGGGGAAAAAAACATAAAACGGGTGAGCTCAAATGCTCAGTATGGGTAAGCATGGATAAAATAAAACAAATCATATACATTTGAACTTAAAATAATGAACATAATGTTTAAACATCAAAACCCTGAACAATGACATAAAACATGGCAGTACATAAGGAATAGATCATAAAGAAACAATAATCATGATAAAATAGCATGGGAATAAAACATGTAATTGTGGAAAAACATTAAACACTTGATATGATTTCCATAGTAGCCATATAATTGCTTCGAAGACCATCTTAGTGGACAAATTCCCTTTCTGAATCGAGTTCACTCCTCATTCCAGTCCTGTATTACTGAACCGGATTAACTTGCTGTTCCAGCTATTTCTATCTCATGAGATATAAATCTTTACCCAATAAATTGGAGGGAGATATATATCCCACCCATATCATAATGAAATCATTCTTACGTGTGCCAAAAAATAAACATAAATCATTCATCATAACCCAATGAATAAAATGATTTTCATAAACATCATCCCATCATAACATAATACATATAATAAAAATGGATATCATTTCATCATAAGAACATAGAGACATTATACTTGATACATAATCATACTAAATAATGTCATCTTATATGGAAAATAGTTTTGACAAAACACATGAAATGAATTCTTGAGGAAAATATCCTTTCTTCTTCAAAAAAATTTTCTTTTCACAAAATGCCATGAAATTTTAAAAGAAAAGAATTTTTTTGAAAATACGTATAAAATATTGTAGAGTAAGATTCATGAAAAAAATGCATTATGAAATTGTAAAAATCTGTTCTTTCCGTATAAGATAAAAAACATTCTTCTCGTCCTTTTGCCGAAAAAGTCAAAAAAGTACCTCGTAACATAATCAAAAGAAAGATTCCTTACATACCATGTAGTAAAAGTCAAAAATGGTTAAAATGGACTTTAAAAAAACATGAAACCACTTTTATAAAATAGGGACATGGATGATAAATATAACCCCAGTGAATACTTACGAATAAGCAATCTTGGATAAAAAAAGAGATTGGAAAAGTTATCCCTTACAAAATTCTTTTTGTAAATAGATCACTTCTGTGTATTTACTGTAGGGTCACATAAAGAAATTATAAATACAATATAAGATATAAATATTAATTTCTCACATAATCAAAGAACGACATAAACAAGAAAGAGAAGATCAACCCAAAGAACGGAAATTGGGTTAAGATGTTCCCTTACCTCGTGTCCGACTTGACTCAATCATTCTTCAATCTCCTGAATAATAAACAAAAGTTAATTTCTACTTGATTAAGAACATTTTTAAAATTTATTATTCCTTTTATATCACTTATTATCATGTTATATTCATTATGTAACCACTTTAGTTAATAATGTTTGTTTTGTCGATATTTGGTACTTGAGTCAAAAATGGACTTTTTATAATTACATGTTGTTCATGTGGTCAAAGGTTAATTATATACAGAATGGTATCCATGATTTATATATCATATATATTATATATATCCACCATATACATTTATTTATAATATTACCTAACATATGGATGTAAGAAATGAAATACACCGTTCATGGAGACGGTAAGTCGTACGTACACATGAACGCTACTTTCATTTCTATTTTTTTTATTTTAATGGAATTAAAACATAATTATACATAGGTATATTATAATACCAGTATAATATAATATATAATATCATTAACTCTATCCTTTATACATCCCATATAAGGCATTAACGAATCACATCACTTTGAGGGGGCGGTAGTCCTCACATCCTCAAATGAGATCATTGTATTTACCCACTATACAACCCATAAAGGCTTGATATAATTTGGAATTAAAAAAGAATAAGGAAATCATAAACATAATATATATCATATATAAATACATTTCCATCAAAATGGCCACCATGAGAGGTGGTAGGAGAAAATCGAACAATCATATTTTTGTGAGGCGTTAGTTTTCCATCCATAGAAACATTATGATCATCATCCATTAAATGGAGATGTGTGTAATCGTAGGTTGAATACTTATCATAACAACATCATAGTATATTTATTATAATGGTGTTGTTAGAAAAAAATTAATAAGAGTTTAGGGGTTGGAGACGTAGAATAAAAGAAAACAACTTAAGAGAAACTGTTACCTTTAATTTGGGTAACTTCCTTTGGTTTGAAGCAAAAGGAAATCTTGGAGTGCCTTATGCCCAAGGTAAGGCATCTAGGGGGAGTATAGGGATGTATAGAGATTAATTGGGAAGAGTTTGGTCAAGCCAAATGGCTTGATAGGTGTGTGGAATTGCATTGAAGTGGTCTCCTTTTGTAATGGAGAAGAGGGGCTCTTTACGAAAGTGTGAAAACATTATTTTATTATAAACATATCATCAGTTTAAAGAGGTCCAAAACACATTAATATCAAAGATAAGATGCCTCATATTTGAAATAAATCCCCCAATAGGAATTGGATAGGTTTTGGATAATATTTTAATCATTTTAATCTTATTTATTTAAATCATTTATTAATGAGATAAATACCGCATCATTATTGTGTCATAAATAATTTAACTAATTTGATGTCTAAAAATTATTAAAGAAATACCAAAATTTAAGAAATATTTTTATCTTTCCAATGAATATTTATAGTCTAAAATATAATTTTATAGCCCCTTATAAAAATTAATTACTAAAAGATTTTTGTTAATGCCAATTTTGTCTTTACATTAAATTAATTAATCTAATGGGTCATTGTCTTTCATAAGTTTCTACATGGGGTCCCAAAATCGACCCAAGGATGAACATGGTCGGAAATTACTCGTCCAATAATGTTTGGACAAGTGTTAAGGTAATTATAAATTATTATAATATTCTCTTTACCTTGAATTACCCTATTTACCTTTAACTGCGGTAAATAAAATTCAAAAGTTACTATTCAAGAAAAATAATTTTCATCTTAATGAACCACATTTACTTCATTATAACAACCATGTATGTCGGATTTTTGAAATTCAATTCATAGATGTGGTAAAATTTCATTTAAATGAACGATTCAGTTTTTAACTACCACTAAGTGGTTTCACTATTCATCAAAAATTGAAGTTTTTCAGAAAAATACCAAAAATTCACCCTAAGCTATATTTGATATTCTGAATTCAAAAATGATGTAAATTTTTCCAAATTCAAAACAAAGAAGTGGAATTAATTAATTTTAAAATTAATTCCCGTTATTAAAACAAATAGCGTTTTTTAAGAAATAATAACTATCAAAATATCATCATTTGTTTATGTCTAATTTCAACGTGAAATTAATTACAATGAAAAAAATTGGATTAAATGGTAAAAATATATTCTAATTACACTTTAGAACCAATTAAAAAGATAATCTATCAATATAAATTATTGTGATGAAAAAATTTGTTTTTAATTAAAATATAGCGTGTTTTTACTATTCGTCAAAATATGAATGTTATCAGAATAAAATGAAAAATTTATCCAAACTAAATTTTTATATCCTGATTACAAGGATTAATTTTATTTTGTCAAATTGAACTTATAAACAATACAAAAACTAGATTTAAAGTGGGTGCGCCATCAAAAAGTGTTAAAATGCATTTTTTAAAAAATACTTATTTTATCTGAAAAACTGATTTTTTTTATACCTCATTCTAGAAAATGTGTAAGATGAACTATAATTTTATAAAATTAAAAATTCAGTTAATAATATTCATAACGGATAGTTTATAATATTATAATAATATATCATTGTTTAGTGAAACCCAGTATTGCGTACTACACATACTATCGAGGAAGGTCACGATTGCATATAATGCAAGCCGTGTTAGAGTTGCATGTTGTGCAAGACTCCTTTGTTGTTTCATTATAACATAATCCAACCATTTATCATTTATACATTGAATACATATATATATACACTCAATGTTATGTATAATGACTACTATCAAACGAACTTGAAATTGTGTGTAACACAATCCAAGAATAGTGTTGTGTATACTGCAAGCTAATACGGTGTTGCGTATAGCAAAAGATAGTCTTGGTGTAACATAAAACACATTACAACAAACAAATTTAAAAGAATACTTATCATAAAATCTCAAGTTGTTACATTTTACCCCCCTTAAAATGAATTTATCCCTCAAAATTTGTCGGGGTTATAACTGGTTTAATACTTGAAAGTTTCTTTAATAGAAACCAACATCGTAAAAAGGAAATACAAAAACCTAGATTTAAAAACTAAAGTATGAAATGTAACGGTTACCCAAATTAACTATTCACTGGGTTTCCACAGTGGATATCATAGGTGAAAATGTGGATATGGAAAAAAAATCTAACCATCAAGTTCTGATTGAGAGTGGTAGAGAACATGGCTATGAAAATGCCATCAATCACAAAGCCATAAATTTGTGATGATCTAAGGTACCATCTGATTCATCAGATATAAGAGTACTAGGTCAAATTTTTTGGATTTCAAGATAATTTCCCTAATGTTGAAGAATTTTTGAATTATAATAAATTCTTTCTTGATTGTGGTACAATATCATTGTTGTTAGTGTCTTGAGAAATTTCCACTTCATCTCTTAATGAAATGAAGTTTAATTTGTTTACCATGAAGTGTTAGTGGATCATACGATAGAATGATAGGTCATTCTATCTATCTAAAAAATATGGTTAGAAAAAGTTATATACATAGGTCCATATATGGTGATATTATTCGTATATGGTTCCAAACATGGACTTATAATTCATATATCATACTGCTTAATAAAATAAAACTAGTTTCTACTAACCAGGGACTTCATGTAGGTCAGTGGTATGCGATAAAGGCCCGTCGCATTTCAGTTGTGGGTTCAATTTCCACTGCCTTGTCCAACGCGACGGGTTTTCGACCATCCTGCAGGTTGTCCTTTTACTAATATTACATCATTATGACATTCCATCGATAATATCGAAAACAATTCTATCCTTAAACAATACTAACTTCTGTCCAATATAATCCATTATTGATCATTAGGCTTATCCAATATACTTCTGTCCAAGCTTATAGTATAATGAAAAAAATTACTATAAATTTCATCTCTTGAGCTTGTGAATACCATCATTTATCCCTGATATATCTTGTTGATCACATTCCAATCATGTGAATACCTTAATCATGTATTCTATTGAAAAATGAATATCCATTGAACCTTAGTGAAAACATGAATGCTGTAAAAAGTTAACTCCTTCCAAATACCAAAATCCCAAAAATTCTATATACTCAAACCATGATATCACTTAGTTATTATATCAATCATGAGCTCATGAATATTGTTAAACATTTCTTTTTCTCCTTATCCCTTAATTATGAACATATCATCTTATTTCCAAAATATCTCAATAAGATTCCATGGTTACCGGTACCATAAAATTATTGGAAACCGCAATAGAATAATAATAAAATATTCCAATATACCATAAAAGTACCTCAAAAACATTATTCTTGAATACCAATACATAAACAATTCAATCCATCCTCTTCAATGATTGTCATGGAATAAGTCTGTCCTTAATTTAGAAGTAACCTATTAGGTCAGGGCATTGAGTTGGGTAATGCCCATGTTCTCCACAAATAAGAAATTTAACTCCATAACAGTATATCACTCTATGACCCTTTTCTCCACACAGATAACATCTTCCCCTCTATTTGAGGTATTCCTCAAGGTTCTTCTTCCCTTCTTTATAAATCTCACTATTTCATTCTCTATGCTCCTCACCATGCGAACATGCATAAAATTTCATCTTCCTCTTATTTTATGACATAGGAATACCACCCAAGTTCACGTTGTTAATCATATATCGTGATGAATGATTTGGAATAATCACAATATCTTTCTCTCTACGCATTACACAATTTTGGTGATCACAGTCACCAATTTTTCCATCAAAATCAACGTTAACTGAATTATTTCTTGTTCCCTCCATTGACAAAAACCGAAAACCATAGTGTAAGAAATAGTGAAAATAATTAGGAACCACAGAATCATTAAAAGTCACTTATGGGATGTCTAACTAATCACACATTCCTTAATCCATGACACCTTAGGTTCACCCTAGGTTATTCATGATCATCAACAAAACTCCAAGATTGTAACCTATAGTTATACTACACCTTAGGTACATCCTTAGACATACCTTATAAATACATCTAAGGATATCACTAATGTTTTCGCATCCTAGTTTTCAAAGGTTAACTAAACCTTTCCTCTGATACCAACTGTAGAGACCCGAATCTTGACATACATGGACAATACATTTCTTTTGCGGAAATACATAGTACATAACAAAAATAGTCACACAAGGACCATAATAGTATACTGTATTTGGAAACATGGAATATAATCTTCTAATCGTGGTGAAAGATCTTCAACATCTCCCATAAAGATCTTCCCCTTTTGTTTTCTTACCTAAAACCTTTCATTATATCATGCAGAAAAGAAAACATAAATAGGGTGAGCTTAATTTCTCATTAAGGGTAAGCATGGAAAAAATAAAACAAATCATAGACATCTGAACATAAAAACATGAACATAATGTTAAAACATCAAAACATTGAGCAATGACATAAAACATGGCAGTACATAAGGCATAGATCATAAAGAAACATTAATCATGATAAAATAGCTTGGGAATAAAACATGTAATTGTGGAAAAACATTAATCACATGATATGATTTCCATAGTATCTAAGGAATTTCTTCCAAGACCATCTTAGTGGACAAAGTCCCTTTCTGAATCAAGTTCACTCCTCGTTCCAGTCCTGTATTACTGAACCATATTAACTTGCCATTCCATCCATGTCTATCTCATGAGATATAAATCTTTACCCAATGCATTGGAGGTAGATATAGGTCCCACCCATCTCATAATGAAATCATTCTTATGTGTGGAAAAAAATAAACATAAATCATTCATCATAACCCAAAGAATAAAATGGGTTTTATAAACATCATCCAATCATAACATAATTTATATAAAACAAATGGATATTATTTCATCATAATAAAAATGAAACCATGTAAATCATAGAGACATTATACTTGAAACATAATAATACTACATAATTTCATCTTAGATGGAAAGTAGTTTTGACAAAACACCTGAAATGAAATATTTAGGAAAATATCCTTTCTTATTCAAAAACATTTTCTTTTCAAAAAATTCCATGAAATTTTAAAAGAAAAGGATTTTATTGAAAATTATTATGAACTATTGTAGAGTAAGGTTCATGAAAATAATGCATTATGAAATTGTAAAAATCTGTTCATACCGTATAAGTTAAAAAACATTCTTCTAATTATTTTGCTGGAAAAGTCAACAAATTACCGCGTAACATAAAAAAAGAATGATTCCTTACATACCATGTAGTAAAAGTCAAAAAAGGTAAAAGGATATTTAAACCTACATGATACCACTTTTAGAAAACATGGAAATGGATGATAAATATAAACCCAGTGAATACTTACGAATAAACAATCTCGGATAAAAAATGAGATTGGAAAAGTTATCCCTTACAATGATATTTTTGCAAGTAGATCACTTATGTGTATTTACTATAAGTTCACATAAATAAATTATAATGACATTATAAGATATAAATATTCATTTACCACATAATCATATAATTACATAAACAAGAAAGATAAGATTAACCCAAAGAACGGAAATTGGGTTAACATGTTCCCTTACCTCGTGTCTGGCTTGACTCGATTGTTTTTTAATCTCCTGAATAATAAACCAAAGTTAATTTATACTTTCTTCAGATCCTTTTTAAAATTTATTATTCCTTTAATATCACCTATTACCATGTTATAAACATTATATAACAATTTAAGTTAATAATGTTCATTTTGTTGAAATTGTGTACTTGAGTCAAAAATGGACTTCTTATAATTACATGTTGTTCATGTGGTCAAAGGTTCATTATATCCAGAATGATATCCATGATTTATATATTATATATATATTGTATATACCCATCATATACATGTATTTATAATATTACATATCATATAAAGGTAAGAAATGAAATGCACCGTTCATGGAGATGGTAAGCCATACGTACACATGAACGCTACATTCATTTCTATTTTTTTAATGGAATTAAAACATAATGATACATAGGTATATTATAATTCCAGTATAATATAATGTATAATATCATTAACTCTATCCTTTATACAACCCACATAAGGCATTAACGAATCACATCACTTTGAGGGGGCGGTAGTCTGCACTTCCTCAAATGAGATCATTGTATTTACCCAGTATGGAAACCATAATGGTTTGATATAATTTGGAGTTAAAGAAGAATAAGGAAATCATAAACATAATTTATATCATATATAAATACAATTCGATCATAATTGCCACCATGAGAGGTGGTAGGAGAAAATCGAACAATCATCGTTTCGTGAGGCGTTAGTTTTCCATCCACAGAAACATTATGTTCTTCATCCATTAGATGGAGGTGTGTGTAAGTGTAGATAGAATAATTATAATAACAACATCCTAGTATATTAAGGATAACGGTTTTGTTACAAAATAAAGTATTAAAAAGAGTTTAGGGGTTGGATAAGTAGAATAAAAGAAAACAACTTAAGAGAAATTGTTACCTTTAATTTGGGTAACTTCCTTTGGTTTGAACCAAAAGGACTTCTTGGAGTGCCTTATGCCTAAGGTAAGGCTTCTAGGGGGAGTAGAGGGATATATGGAGATTAATTGGTCTTATTTTGAATGATTCAAATGGCTTGATAGGTGTGTGGAATTGAATAGAAGTGGTCTCCTTTTATAATGGAGAGGAGGGGCTCTTTAGGAAAGTGTGAAAACATTATTTTATTATAAACATATCTTCTGTATCAAGAGGTCCAAAACAAATTAATGTCAAATATACGATGACTCATATTCTAAATAAAATCATCCAATAGGAGTTTGATAGGTTTTGGATAATATTTTAATCCTTATAATCTTATTTATTAAAATCATTTATTAATTAGGTAAATACTGCATCATTATTGTGTCATAAATAATGTGATTAATTTGATGTCTAAAAACTTTAAAACAAATACCAACATGTAGGATATATTTTTATCTTTCCAATGAATATTTATAGTTGAAAGGAAAATTTATATAGCCCCTTGTAAAAATTAAATACTAAAAGATTTTTGTTAATGCCAATTTTGTCTTTACATTAAATTAATTAATCTAATGTGTTATTGTCTTTCATAAGAGGCTCCATGGTGTCCCGAAATAGACCCAAGGATTCACATGGTCGGATATTACTCATCCAATAAGGTTCGGACAAGTTGTAAGGTAATTTTAAATTATTAGAATATTCTTTTTACCTTGAATTACCCTATTTAACTTTAACCGCAGTAAATAAAATTCAAAAGTTACTATTCACCAAAAATTATTTTCATCTTAATGAACCACATGTTACATCTTGATAACAAACATTTATGTTGGATTTTTGAAATTCAATTCACAGAAGTGGTAAAATTTCATTTAAATGAATGATTCAGTTTTTTAACTACCTCTAAGTGGTTTCACTATTAATCAAAAATTGAAGTTTTTCATAAAAATACCAAAAATTCAGCCTAAGAAATATTTGATATTCCAAATTCAAAAATGATGTCCATTTTTTCAAATTAAAAAAATAGAAGTGGAATTAATTAATTTTAAAATTAACTTCTGTTATCAAAACAAATAGCGTTTTTTAGGAAACAATAACTATCAAAAGATCATCACTTGTTTATGTCTAATTTCAAAGTCAAATTAATTCCAATGACCAACATTGGATTAAATGGTAAAAATATATTATAATTACACATTATAATCAATTAAAAAGATAATATAACCATATTAATTATTGTGATGAAAAAAGTTGTTTTTAATTAAAATATAGCATGTTTTTACTATTCATCAAAATATGAAATTTATCAGAATAATATGAAAATTTTATCCAAATTAAATTTTTATATTCTGATTCCAAGGAAGAGTTTTATTTTTTAAATTTGAACTTATAAACATTTCAAAAACTAGATTTAATGTGGGTTCCACATCAAATGGCGGTAAAACTACATTTTTTGAAAAATACATCTTTTATCTGAAAAACTGATTTTATTTTCATACCTCATTCTAGAAAATGTGTATGTTGATTGATAATGTTATAAAATTAAAAATTCAGTTAATAATATTCATAAGGGCTAGTTTATAATATTATAATAATATATCATTGTTTAGTGAAACTCGATATTGTGTACTGCACACATTATCGAGGAAGGTCGTGATGGCGTGTAATGCAAGCCAAGTCAGGGTTGCGTGTTGTGCAAGACACCTTTTTTGTTTCATTATAATAGAATCAAACCATTATTAATTAATACATTGAATATATATATATATATACACTCAATGTTGCGTAGAATTACTACTATCAAACGAACTTGAAATTGTGTGTAACACAATCCAAGAATAGTGTTGCGTATACTGCATGCTAATACGGTGTTGCGTATAGCACAAGATAATCTTGGTGTATCATAAAACACATGAAAACAAATAAATTAAAAATAATACTTATCATAAAATCTTGGGTTTTTACATTAATCTTCACAGTTTTCATTTATCTCTGAATGAACCTTTGTTTTCATTATCAATTAATCCAAATGAATCATCTAATGTAACATTTATTCAATTATGTACTTCTTCGTAATCTATATTAATCATTAAATAAGATTTTGATGTTGAAAAAACATTTTTGTGACTCTCATATATAACTTATTCAATTAATGTTTTGTAATTTTCAGAAAAATCTAATGAAGTTTTGGATCTCATTTTATCTGTCATCATATCATTTGGAACAAAAATTATCTTTTTTTCTTACAATGATCATTACTTCTCCAAATCTAAATGGAAAATTAATAAAAAATATTTTGTATAATTGGTATTATTTTTTAAATTACCACATAGATTGAAATGAGTTCTTTTCATCTCATATGATTTTTTATATGAATCACTCCACATGATATTCTTATAAGTTCATGTATTCTCATGTATAATAACTGGTTGTCCAAGGATCTCTCTCCAGTATTACTTGATATATTTTATAGGACAAATATTATTTGAATAATTATCATAATTATTTAAAAATTATTCTTATTAAATATTATAATGTGATATAATTTTATTATTTTCATTTGATACATGTTGAGACGAACATGAATCACTCATATTACCCCCAACACTAAAAATATGGCACAAATGTCAAAGATGGTCAAATTTGGTTGGAGGTTGATAGATTCTTATGAATCATTGATTATTTCTTCACTTTTATATTTTCTCACTTTAAAGGCGAATTTATTTTTGATAAATATTCCAAGTATTTTACCATATATAAAATTAAATATTCGCTAACCTATTGAAACACCAACAAAATCCAAAAAAAATAGTTCTTCTTGTTAAAATTTTTTAATGTATATATATTTTTTGTTTTAAATGAATGTTATTTATGGGAATTATTCATCATAGGATTGGTCATTAATGAAGAACCAACCTTCATACAAATTCATCCAATAACTATAGACATTGTTCCAAGATCAAAATAACTTTTCCCATACATAATTATATAGATTTTTTTGAACCATTACTTCCCATACAAATATATTTATAAAAATATATAAAAATAATAATGGATTGTACATTATTATTTAATATTTATTGAGAATGATAATATGATGATGTAATGGTATTATTTCCATTTAATATAGGAATTCTGAAAAAATAATTTCAATTAACTATGGAGACTCAATAAGTTTCATTTATTGATTATCATGTTTTAATTATAATGTATGAAACATCATAATAAGTGATTAATTATAATATGTGATTAAGGTCACCTTATATTAACATTTATTTTGAAAAATTCTATGCCTCTTGATCTAGAAATGTTTTTCTCTTGAAAAAATGTTTTATAACCCTTGACACTTGTATATTTAGCATCGAATTTTACCCTTTTTTTATATATTTAATTTTTTAAATTGTCTTCAATGTCATGGATTTTCATTTTGAATTCATCATATCTCTCATCCGACACCTATATTATATTATCCCACACATCAAAATGTCTGGATATCCTCCCTTAAATCTCATCATACACATTTTTTTTCTAGTCACTTTTTTTATTTATATTTATGTATGTATCAGATAACCCTATTAAATTATTCTACAAATTATTTGTCTCACCTTCAAGTTGGATGATATCATCCTATATTCCTCTATGGATCAAAAAAATTATATAAACTAATTAATTGGGTAATCCATTCATCATAAAATTTCATTTTTGAAAAAATTATATATTTAAATATGATCACATTCCCATAGATTTTCATCTTATGTATAATATTCATAGGAACTTTTATATACAGAAAGATCACTTATTCTTATTGATCCTATAAATATATTGATTTTTTCCATCACATTGGGGGTATGATTATTAAAATTTTCATATCCTTCCATGATAGATATCATCTACCTTTTTTTAGAATCTGTAATTTATTATTATCTTTAAATGTGGGTTATATTTCACATATTATTCATTTATTTAACTATCTTATTTATCATGGTCCTCATAGATATTATGTATACTCTAAAAAAGATAATTCCTCAAAAAAAATGTTCACATTATTATAAATCCAAATAGAAACATCAAATATTAAAAAAAACAAATTCAAAAAATGGGAAATCCTACCTGAAAAGAATGTGTCTTTGATACCAATTGAAGCGAATTTTTTGTCTATGGTCAAAATAAATAGGTGGTGAATATGTGTTAGTGACTTTTTAATAAAATTTTTACTAGATAATTTTTATTAATTTTTATTTTTTCCTATATTGTAGTAAGGTGAGTGATTTCATTGTTATCCAATTGAATTTTTTTATTTCTTACAATAAAACTAAATACGTACACAAACAAAAATGGACATGGGATATATAGTAAATCAAAAATTTTAAATCTTAGTAAAAGAAGCATTATCATTTGTGTTATATTGTAAAATTCCATGCCACATAACATCTAGAAAACTCAATGAATTATACTCTTTTCAAAATTGACATTATTCAATGATCATATTACATACATTTTATGTGTGTCCCATAATTAGATACATTTCATAATTTATCATTACATATAATTGTACTGGAAAACTAAATATAGTAATACAAATTTATATCTTTATAATTCATAGATGTCCTATTTTTAATTTCTTATTCCTCTATTTCACAGTAACATTATAATTCTTCTAATTATATGGAAATCACCTCACACAACCACTTTTTCTCATCACTCATTTTATTCTAATGAAATCTAAAATCTATAACACTTTTCCAATGTTCTCTTTTTTTTACAAATAGTGGCGGATATATATCTTATTCTTATAGTGAATGTTATAATAAAATATATGGATTATTCAACTCCTACATTAATATTATTTTCTATAATAAAATAGTATTAGATCATCCTATTATTTTTTACTTCGATAGATAGTGGTTCTTCAGATTATAAATTATGTCAGACCTTCTCATAACATTTAATAGCACATATAAATTACTATTCAGAAGTTAATTATTCCCAATCAATTACTACTTCATCCTGAAATATTATATATATATATATATATGATAATATATTATTTAGAATCATTTATCACGTTTTTCAATCTTTTTTATTCTATTATTTATAAAGACATATAAATTCTTCAAATTCAAATTTACTATAAATAGAAGGTTTTGAAAACTGAAAGACATATTTTCATTAAAAATTACCCAAAACTACATATAGTCACATATAAACAACATCAATTTAAACAAGTGAAATTATCATATATTTATTTCATCATTCAATAAAATAAATTTTTCTTTGTATAAATATCGAAATATTCATTTTAACATGAATATATAGTTACAGAAATATTCCTTTAATCTAAACTTCTATTTAATTTGATTAATTATTCTATCTTTATTAATATTTATATCCTTCCTTATTAATAACTCTAAAAATACATACTCCTTGATGGTTTAAATTAAATTAAAACACAAATAATTTTCCATGCATGCTTATGTAACAGATCAGGGATTTATCCTTGTGAAACAAAACTCTTTGATAACTCACCCAATTTAATACTTGAGAAATTATTTCACTTCTCATATATTAAGCATGTTTTATTATATTCACTTTATTTAAATAACCTATGATTAGATGAAAGAATTTGTGTATATTGTAATGTTGTGAAAACTAAATTTTTAGAATTTGATAATCCCAAAAATATACCCCCTTTCTTTTTTATAAATCAACCTTTATCATGATGATTATTATTTGGATATATCTTCAATAAGTAATATCATGCATGAAAAATATTTATTTTAATTCATAATTCAATATTGAATCAAATGTGAATTAATTATTCTTATTAATCATTCTATGACTCAGAAAATGATACAATCTCCCAAAATCCATGATTATTTTTGTTCACTTAAGATTTCATAAGAATATGAATTCATGAAGATAATGAATTCCTCTTATTTCATTAAAAAAACTAAAAAATAATTTTTTATTCATTGAAACCTAAGAAATTTTATTACTAAATCTCCTATCATCATCATATTTTGAAATATAAATAATATTTCAAAGTTATATGATCTTAAATTATTATCTACTATTTGAAATAGTCATGATTATGGAGTCAATGTATGTGTTTAATTGAATAATAACTCACTTAACATAAACTAAATCTATATCATTCTGTCACTATATAGATCATGTATCATTAAATTACTTGATATATCATAAGGAATGCAGTCACTTGTCATATGGTCTTTCATACTATAATAAAAACATATTATCATGCGGTTGATGCCATGTTGTTAGTATTCCACTTTTCTAGACGTCAGACTATGTGAGCGGTTATCCAACTCCGAAGCACACAACCGGTGGAACCTACAGTGTAAACCCCCTGCTCACTCTAACTAATATTAAAAACTCATAGTATATTATCCAATACTATTTAGTCTTTGAATAATTACCGTTTCTCTCTTCAATCATTCCTTCATCATTTCCCAAGTATCATTATAGTAATATCATGATGTTGATATCCATGAAGCTCATTCCCCTTTTAATCGCATGGATTGATATCTCTATTTCATTAGAATTTTTAAATTATCAATTCCTTGATTTTTTATCTTTAATAATATATTATTTTATCTTGAAGAATTTATTTACACATCATATTCATAAGAAGCATCACTTTTCATCGATTATGTGAATAGATGGAATTACCTTTAAATATCCTTAAATGTACCCTTATACAATATTAAGGATGTTTGAGCTATATTTACACGGCTAGAAAAAATTAAAGGTTTCTTAATGTGGGAAATTTAAACCCCAAAATACAGCTATTTAGGTAGAAAAAATGTGTAGATTACATTAAATAAAGTGTTTAATTCACATTTAACATTTATATATGTTAATTTACGTTTTCATGTAATAGATTCATCGCATACATGTAGAGAAGTCAATGTGTAACCTATACACAACATCTTAATGTCATTTACATTGGTAGTTTGAATTTAATTTTATGATTATACATGTACCGTAAACCTAGATTTACCCTTTTTTAGGTGTGGATTTCTACAATGTACTTTTATACTATATAAAAAACATAGTCCCACCTTTTAAAAACATCATCCATATAAACTGTTTAATTATAGATTGATCATTACATTCATTTTACATATATAAACAATAATATTAATCAATATAAATTCATTTCTCCTTGGAACATTATTTATCAAATATGATATGACATGTAACATCAAATACAGTCATTATATGATTTTTCCCATTCTTATTCACTAATTATTAAATTTGAAAATATTTTGAAATTTCTTATTACAATGGGAAACAACAAATGGGATCTCCTTATTTAAAAATATTTGGTTCATAATCATAAATATCCAACAACATTCCTCAACATATTGGTCTTTTATGATAAAAAAATATAACTCGCATAAAGTGGTCTAAATAAATAACAACTTTATATTTTTGGATAAATCAATTTATATGATATTTCAATATATTATCATCCATTTATTCTTTTTTACGGTTATTTTACCAAACATTAATTTCACTTACTCTACCTATTATAGACAAGAAATACAAAGAACATTGGATACTTCTATCAGTTCATACATCAGAAAATCACCATTAACCATTCCAATAGATGTTTAAATTATCCATTCGTGGTGTAGAAAACAAGGTGGTTAATTTAGATAATTTATCCACCCCATGTAAATTAATTTGATACAAAATTAAATGAGATTACTCAAAAACTATCTGAATGGGCTATCCAAATAGCTTTCATATTTTCATGGAAATTTTCTTCAAGAATATTCTATTATATTTTGATTTAAATTAAATGATATTTTTGAAAACTTATTTATTATGGTTCACATTTATACCCATCAAGGAGACAATCCCAACCATATTTATAATGATAAAAATCATCAAAATTAAAATTATATGATGTTCATGTGTGAATATATCAAAATGTATTTACATCATGAGTTTTCCAAGATTCTAAAAGATATATATTTACATTATGGTTGACTATTTTTTCTGTAATTTTAAAATTTCAACCCAGTGATGAATCCAATATTGTGAAATCATGCATTCATTATGTTCTTTGTTAATAACATATTTATTATCTCATGTTATACCACTTAGAAAATGTTTCACCATATATTATCAATATTATATATATGAATAAAATATAGGTGTATTAGAGGAATACGTTTTAGCTTCATACTCCTCATTATGAATATAATGGTAGATAGGCTTTTCTCAAACTACATGTTGCAGTTATCATGTTTTTATATTTGGTTAAGATATTTGTTCTTCACTATGTTATAGTGGTAATCTTTATATGTTTTATTCCCTTCAGTGGGATAAATAATCTTTCTTTGTATAACATGTCAAATTAATATTACATTGTGATTATAAATCTTTAAATGGATTTATATTTTTTTTTGAAGCATTTATAAACAAACTTTTGAATTATGAAAATAATTATGTATAATTTCACACAATAAATCTTTAACAAATGCGGTTTCATTTATGGAAAACATATCTTGAAATTACGATTCTTTATATGATAAATTTTATTCTCATTTTCAATATATTTTCATCTCACACTTCTAGGGTTATTTCCATCTCCAAATCATAAGAAACATTTACTAAAATATCATTAGGTATTTTGAATGTAGGTTTGGAATTTTCACATGGCTTTTCATGTGTACCTTTCATAAGGTAAAATATTTCAGTTGATTCAATGAAACTGATCTTCTTGGAAAATATTTATATCTATTTTTATTCTTTTCATTTTCCAAGGATCACTCACATGTCTTTTTTGATATCCTCTTGGGGTAGTTATGGTTTTATCAATATGAAAAAAAATCATAAGGTCGATTACTCATTACTATCATGTAAAAATATTTGATTATTTTAATTTGAAACATATTAATATAAACCTGAATCACTCATGTAATCCCCATCACTAAAACCACCAAAAGGAAAATTGAGAACAAAAATTATCTTTATGGTACATAAATTCTTATTATTATGTGGGTGATTAATCATCTCTTTTGTTTTTACATTTAAAATTTTATTTTATTTATGAATCAATTTTTAATGGATTGTATCAAAAATACAATTTACTATGACTAGTCTTGTTTCACCACAATCACATCACCAAAAACCTATTTCTTTTTTTTAAAATATTATATTATCGAAAATTTAAAAATAGTCACAAAACTTATCTATGTGAAATAGTCATCACTCATCTAGATATTCATGGGGAATCAGCACAAATACTTCTTCATCCATCCACTATAGACATGGTAATAGTATCTTCTTTATTTATCATCTCCATACATAAAAATACTTTTTTAGAACCTGCAAAATTTATAAAAACATATTTATAAAAATTATTTTAAATAAAAATGGATGGTATAATTTTATTTCAACTAAAGTGAGAATGAAGTTGGTAATGTGTGAATATTCTTTCCACTTAATATATGTCTTTTGGTATAAGAGTAATATTTAAAACCACATAGGATAAATGTTCCTATGTTCTTTAACTATGATGTCTTAATATCTATCATTTTTCACTAGTTATTTTTACTTCAAATGTAAAAAACTGTTAGTTAAGTGGGAAATTGTTATTTCCAATTAGTGTCACGTTCTATTTAAAATCATTTTTTATCACCAGTGCCTCATTTCATAATTTTTCATTTTCTCCAATAAAAATTATACAAGTAGCATGATCCTATAGGATTTGATATCCAATTGTATATTCAAAACATCAATGCTATTTTATAGATTGGATTCCAAAGAATTGATTTTATTTTGAAATTAATTGTTGGATTTATCCTTATAATATATTATATATATCTACTCCTCATTAAATTTGTATACAGTATTTTAATCCTTATTAAATAAATATTCATTGAAAATATCCCTTTTAGAGTAAATTAGACAAGAATGAGTTGTTTTACTTAATTATTTCTCTAAAATATAAATCCCACCTTTATGTTGGGTGATTTCATCTTGCATACATTCAAAGATCCAAAAAATTAACGAAAATAATTATTTTGAAAATCAATGCATCTTATCCTTTAATATATCAACATAAATATCCATTGATAGAACATTAGATCCACTTGGTTCTTTATATTTTGGAAATTTTCATAAGTTTATTTACATAACATATGACTACATGTACTCATTGATTTGTTTAAGATAGAAATGGTTTCCATCATATTAATTATAGGTTCATAAAAAAATTATTAACCTTCCATAATAGATCATTCATCCTTTCATAGAGAATATAAAACATCTTCTTATATAAATGTGTGGTAAAATGATATCAATTTTATTTTATTCATTCATTTTCATGTTCATAAATTTCATGGCAGAGACTCAATTAGTTTCTAAAATTGAATATTCTTATAGAAACATCTAAATTTTGAACATCATTATAATTCTGAAGAGAACCCTCAAATATTCACATATTAACAATAAAAATATGTATATATTTATATCATATGTAACAATATATATGATAATGATTAACGGTATTTGATGTTAAATGAACCATTCTATTATGGGGTCTTAATGTTGGTGAATGTTTAATTAAATATCAGATTTGAAAATATTTTCCCTTTTCTTATTAGTATGTCATTATTAAGTGTGGGGTTCTACTATTATTTCTTTTCTCCATTATTATTTCTTATTGAACAATAAACCACACACATAATAGAGAGATAAAAATTTATAAGGTTTACCACTCAGTATGAGAAGTATAATCCATGGTGTGATTTACTAAAACCTGAGGTTACACAACACACTATTAAAAACATACTAGTGTTACAAATTTTGTCTCCTAATATTATAGAGTGTGTATTATATATTATTTTATATTACAAACCACAATCTCATCCATAATATACTATTAAAATGATTTATAATATCAATAAACAAACAAACTATCAATAATATTGGAATATAAAAGTTTTTGTTGTGTAGAATTTGACTTATTATTCTTCCCTTACATAGTAGAAACAAAATTCTAATTGTATTCTCAATACTCCATATAACCACTTCTTATCATCTCATTTTTTATCTTGTGCAAACTGAAATTCACAAGAATTTTCAAATATTCTCCTAGTCACTGTGAAAATGGGTATATATATATCTTATCCATCTAGTAAAATTTAAAACAAAGTCAATATTTTCATCAACTTCACTTATCATATATTATTCTTTTCTATTGAGAAACAGAATCAAAATTTAATATTTATCCTTTTCAACATTCACACATTGTGGTTCTATTTTAATATTAATAAATATGAGGTAATTATTAACAACTTTTTTATTATTTGATTTAATGTAAAATATAGAAATATAACTACATATGGTAATATATGTATTATCATCAGTTATCTCATATTATCCTTTATTATTGATTTTAGTATTTATAAATCCATATAAATAATAAAAATAAAAAATTTCCATAATTATGAAATATACAAAACAAAAATACATTTATTCCTTAATAACTACCTAGAATCACAAAAAGTTATTTTTGATCCTAAATAATTTTATTATATTTAATTACATAAGATATATTTCATATTTTCATAAAAAAATCATATTGTATTTGAATTGTCTCAAGTTATTAAGATGATGAATATACAATATTGTCTATCTTACGTCATTATTGGTTTCCCCATAATATCATGAAATGGTAGGACTTATTTTTTCATTTCATTCTTTTTTATTGATACTATCAAATTTATTTCATCTATAATGTTTTACATATAACTACAACATAATTAATTCCCCAAGAAATTTGAAACTAAATAATGTTTCATTATACTTAACATACAAATCTTATAGAAAATTCATCCATCATTATCCATGATGTATTATTTTATATCTCACACAATCTTCTTTTGTTAATGAAATTTTCATAATATTAATCAAATATTGTTATAAGATTGAATTTATTCATATTTTGTAGTTGTGGAAGAAGAATTTTTGTGTTTAGGATAATCCAAAAAATATATATCTTTTTTCATCTTCACAAATCATCTAAGATGATGATGAGAAGATTCATGTTATATTTTCATTAGAAAAAATCACACCTATATCATCTAATTTATAATCTTCCTTAAATAATTCATCAAATGTGATGAAACTATTTTACATCTTCATTCGTCAAAATGTCAAACAAGATCACATCCTTCAAAACATGATTATTTACGGGAATTTATGTTTTCTTGTGAATATGAATTTATTTAATTCAGGGATTTATCCTATTTCAGTGTAAAATAACCCCATAGACTAACTTCTCCATATCATACTCAAACATTATATAACAAAGAAAAATGGACTACGTCACTAGTAATCAATTGATTATAGAATATCAAAATATTTTTGAAGTTGTAGGAACAAACCTCATTCATTTCAATTTGTAATAAACTAAATGATGGTGTCATGATATTTGTTTCATTGATAAATACATAATTTTTTATTTTAATGGATCCATATCACAGGGTCACTGGATCGATTGTTTGTTATACGATACCTTGATATTTCATAATGAATGTAGTCACTTGACTTGGGGATAGTATCCTACCCATAGAAAATACTATAATGTGATTGACATAGTGAATTAATTTATCCTTATAAGTAGTAATCCAATAATGAGATCAGTTCACTAAATAAGATATCCATAGGTGATGAAACTATCCATGTGAATCACATGTTCACTCTACATGTTGGGATTAACTCGTGAACAATCATACAAAAGTATTTAGTCATCAAGTAATTACAATTTCTTCCTTATAATTATTGTTAATTATCCATGGATCAAAATAATATTATTTCGGGGTTTATGTTTCTAAATATTAATCAAATATACATCACCTTGATCAATATATTTATTTCATGAGAATATTTGAAATTATCATTCCATGAATTTTGATCATATAATCGTCATTTTTTCATATATTGGGGATCTTTTACAAATCATATTAATATAATTGTGACTATAAAAGGATCATAATAATATAAGGCATTAGAAATAAATTTAATTTAAATAATATATATGTTTGTGTGTGTGTGTGTCTTCAATGATGTTTGGGTTACCATTACATAAATAGAATAAATCTATAGTTAAATTATCATGTACATTATAATACCCTAACTTCTTTTCTAGGTATAAAATAGATATTTACACTACTTTAAACAATTCAATTCTCAGTATACTTATAAATAAATTGATTTACCTATCTAAATCAGAAATTCAAACCCCTTACTTTTAGTTAAGTAGTGTAACACTCCACTAACCTTCATAAATTAATATCAATAATAGTGTAACTTATACACACCACCTAAATGATTTATATATGACCAGTGTTAATTCATTAGATAACTTTATTAATGAAACATAAATGTTAAATTAGCCTTTCATTTGATTTGAATTATAAATAGTACATCTAGACTACATGATAATATTATTCCATAATTTTCCAAAAACCATTCATATAAATATTATAAAATATGATTCATCCTTAACTACATTTCATCAAAGTAAAACAATAATATTCAACCTTATAAAATCAATTCTCAATGGAAAACCTTTTATTATATATTTCATGTAAAGTATCTTCAAATTCAGACCGTAAAAGTTGTTTTTCAAAATCATATTCACTTATTATGAGATCACAAAATACCTGGGAACATTTTATGAAAACATGATAAAATAAAAGTGACCTTATTCATCTTAAACAAGACTAGTTTCATCAATGTAATCATCAAGTCATCATACCTCAATATATTTAAATTCATTAATCATAACTCAAACATAAATAAAGTGTTCAAATATATAATTTACGCCATATTAGTCATAGAAAATTCATATATTTTTCAAAATGTTCGATGATGGTTATGGAATATGATACAAAAATCAATGATTTATTTCACTCTGTTGACCAACATTATGTTGTGCTATATTGGATTTCATTAAATTTGAAGCAAATATTCAAAATATTATTATTTAAACAATGAAAATATCTTTTAAGTATGTTGGAGGGTTTCATTATATAGATAAAAATATATAATAATGTCATATTAATGATGTTTTCATGTGTTAATTAGAATTATATTATTAAACAAATTAAAATTTCCTGATGGATTCCTTCATGATGGATTATGTTATAGTGATTTTTTCAATAATATAAAAAGTTGATCTAAAGATGTTTGTAATTATCTATCCACAAATCAGGATATATGATAATTGAAGCATGAATAATTTAATTAATGTTATTTTCAACTCCACTACTTTTGTGGGAATGTAATGAAATTAAAACGGTGTCTTTTCAGAGATAATACGATAATGGTAGATGATTCCATTGGTTATTATAGGAGATATATTAACTTGTAATGTAATTTTCTGGATGAGGGTTATATGATACCAGTCTGAGGAAGATGTTGTTTGGAAACTATAAGTGTAAACTACATAATGTAGTAAATTTATTTAATTATAATTTATAATTTCATAGAATATTTGTTTTCGTATAGTTGAATGAATACAGATTAATATATATCATTAAAGAAGTTTTGAATGAGTTATAATGTATAGTGATGTGTTTACAAGGATTTTAGAAATGTAACAGTAATATTTTTATGAAAATATTTCATAACCAATATTCCAATCATTCATAAATAATTTTTCTTATTATACTAAAATTTTGCATGTCGGTAGGAAGTAATACATATATGATATAAACAAATATATGAACGTAGACCCATGTTATTTTAGTACATATTCCCCTTTAAAAAATCCAATGTGTCTGATATCTCTTAGATCATGAAACACTAAAAAGAATTGAATAATTCTATAGTGCAATAGACCATCCCAAACCAACCAGACCAGACACAATATCCATCCCATCATCAGATGGGGTAAAATAAAGATAACAAAACGAGTGTTCATTATAAGAAAAAAAATATACTAATAGATTACTATATAGAAAAAATATATACAACTCAGCAAAATAGGGTAACACAAAAATGGATATGATATGAAAAATAAGTCTCCATGTGACCAAATATTTCCACCAAATTATCCTGAAATGAAACAACGATATAAAGAGAAGCAAGAATGTTATAAAATTATTTTCTCATTTCCTTATTCCTTCAAAAAAAGGTTTATATTCAACCACTTGAAAATGTTGGCTGTGAGTAACATATCCCAATAAGATACCACCCAATGAATCTATACATGTTATAAAATAATGAATGCAACTGTTCAAGATATAAAACAAAACAGTTTCAAAATAAGTTTTATAAATATATAATTTTAAATATTTTTTCAAAGAATTTAAATATTTTCCAAATATTCCATGATATATCATCCAATGATATAAAAATATTTAATCATACTGAAATTTAAATATACATGTGATCCAACTTTTATGAAATTAACAATTATGTAATAAACCAGACGAAACGACAATACACCTTCCAACTGAGCTCTAACCTATGGGGAAATACGTACTAGACACTCACAAGACTAACAAGGCATAAAGTTGGAAGTAAACTAACATCAAGGCCTTACAATTTCCATTTACATATAATAGGTTACATGTTTTTAGTGTCACTCACACTAATGATAAATTTTTATCTATATCTATGCACCAAAGGGCCCCACTGTGCAGTGTCTATGAATTTTTATTTAAAAAACCATGCTCAAGTGATATAATGCATATTTTAGAGTAAGACCAACCTAATTAAAGGCTTCAAAAACACATTTTCTATTTAAAATCAAGGTAATTCTATTTTCAATGTAAGAAATCATTTTCAAATGTGAACCCATGCCTTTTTTCAATTTCAACACATTCAATTTAAATTTCAAACCTCAAGAAACAAATATGAAAACTAAGAAATTCAAGATATTAGAAAATTAAAAAAAACCTCCTACCTCAAATGCATAGAAAACCAATAAACCATTTAAAATGGGGTTTTGAAATAACAAGATATTACATTGATATAAAATTCATGACCAATGACTAAAAGGATTGTTAGGAATCACATTCCAATTACCAATCCCTAAAACAAACGGTTTTGCAACCACCAAGGAGAGAGAAATGTAGAAGAATGATTACACCGAATGATAATGAACCTAACCCTATAGATATATCATTGAATGAATTTATATAAATGGGAGGAATAATCCCATAATAACATTAGGCAAGATATCTAGATGAGGGAATATAGATTCCAAAAGAAATGGGCCATCAAACACCAACACAGGATCCTAAACACTAAAACTCAGGGAATTACCTAGTATGTAATATTTTACAAGTCAACAATCCATTTCATTTTTTGTTAATATAAAAAAACAAAACATTATTAGTTAAAACTTATTTTCACATTACTTGATGATTAAACCTTACATTACTTGTAAAACCTCACACTATGAGTTCAAACCATGGGATGAGTTCAGTCAACATTACACATTGGGAAATCCTTTTAAACATCATGTAACTGCATAGAGAATAGTTGAAAATACCAGGGAAATTCTGAAAATCCATCAATTACATGACTTCACAATTACGTTTCCCCTTCGAATTTAAGGTCACCAACACACACATGATAAGAAAATGAAACCAAAATAAAGTATTATAACATACGTGATAGAAAGTTAATGGGATATTACAATATCCCAACAATAAAATATTTCTATACATAGAAGGTGCTCACAATCCTATATCCATAGAAAAAGAAATTCAATGTTGCATTATCAAATACGCATTCTCCCATGTCTTATTGAAATCCTATCTACACAACCAAAATACTCAGATCATGATAATCATTTTACAGCACAGTAAAATTTCATGGCGATCAATAATCAGAACTAGCTTCTCAAGTAATGTCGTATACTAATCTTGAATAACATCATCCCATATAATCACATGGAAATGGTGAAATATATATATATATATATATATCCTCAAATAGAAAAAATGATACACGTCATGTATAGATGTCGGGATAGACAGTAAAAAAACAAATACGACACTTTCCCTAGTCACTCAACGATCTCAAAGGGGCCCACAAATCATAGTGCCAATAGATCATGTTTATCCAATTGATGATGGACCTATAAAAGAGAAAATATGTAGAAGACTTGATAAACATTCTCAAAATCCACCATCCAACATCAATGGCATGAATATGAATTATGAGATCTCTGTTCCATGACCAAATTCCTCAAGATCAACTACACCTCCTCTATGATCTTTTGAACAACACCTTGCCCAACCAAGGACTTCTCTCCCAACTCTACCTAGCATAAGGATGATCGACATGGACACCCATTTGAATACTCAAATTCATCCATACAAATATAACCTGGATATCTATTTCTATAGGGAAACTCCATCAAATGATAATGTATGTCCAATGGTCCACAAAAATCATGCACACAAGCTTATAGAATATCCTCAATAACATAGATAACCCTCTCTGTCTGTCCATCCATCTATGGATGATAATCCATGCTAAATTTCAAATGGTAACAAAAGGACTCTTGGAAATAATACATAAATCTAGATGTAAACCTAAATAATCTTTCTGAAAAAAATCAATAGGACCCCCTTTAATATTCACAATTTCATAGATACACATGTCCCCAAGAATTTCCACTTTCATCATTTCCTTTTTTTGTATATAAGTGCACTATATTGCTGAGTATTTTAACAATAAACCTATTAACACCATTAAAACTAGGTTCTTATAGTAAAAAAATAGTAAATTACCTAGAAATATCTTTTCACTACCATAATTAAATTTGAAAATGATATAATAAACCAACTATTCTTTAGTGTTCACCATAACTCTTTTACAAGTGATACAACGCAATAAAAAATTACAACTTCTTTCCACATCCTTGGATATCAATATTTATGTCTCATATCATGGTAAAACATTGTTTCCCCAAGGTGCATAGACCATCAGGCCCAGGTTCCTCTATATAAATACTCTTTTCTCAAGGAAAACAAGACAAATAACATACCATAAAATTAAAAAACTCCACATACAGATAAACACGACTTTCATGAGGTCTCCCCACCATTTAGGATTTCTCCTTTGTTCCATATCTCAGTTTAAATCTTGTTCTAAAATAAAAAATTTAATTTCAAATATGAGTCCAACATTATCATGTCCAAGAAAAGCTCTCCACAACCCCCATCCACTCCAATTGTCATCTCAGTAATCTAACTTATCATAGGACAAAATCAAATCATTCCTTCATAGCTTACGTCTGTAATATTCTTCTCAAGGCATTGGTCACCTCATTCCCTTTCTTGTGAGGGTATATATGATATCATAATCAATGTCTTATATATACTCAACCCAATGACAATTTGAAATGATTAGACATTTCAATGTAAAAATATACATCATTATTTTTGGAATAGAATACATCGTAAACCTCTCTATAGTGATATAGTGACACAATATTTTGATTTTACACATTTATTCTTCCAAATCAAGATCAATGGTACGATATTTCAATTTGTGAGGAGATAATTGGCGTGATCCATAAGCCCCAACATGTTTATCTTTATTCAAGCAACATCACAAACCTATAACATAATCATAATAAAAGACTTCATAACCCAAACCAAGATCCAAAACAAAAAAAACATTTCTAAAGTCAGCCTCATCTTTAGCTGACCCAACGATCTATGACCCTTTTTATTCAATTAATTATTTAATCCCTTGATAGATAAATCTACAATCAAGGATTCATGATTGCAGGACTCACAATAAAAAAACCTATAATACTTAATCATACCCAAGAAGATTTATTAATCAAATATTTTATTGGCTACAACTAGGACATAACTACATGTACCTTTTCAGGTTCAAAAAATATTACCCTCTCTGATATTAAATTCCCAGAAAACAACATTTCCCATATCCAGAACAAAATCGTGGAAATATTACCATATTGTTGATGTTACCTAAATATTTAAAGGTTAATATCCTAATGGGTTTTCCCCTCCATAATATTGTATTAAATCATGATATCATCTAAAAACACATAAAAAATATTCCACAAACTGATGAAGTATTCGATAAATGAAACCCATAAAAAAAATTAGTGTTACTGAGTGTGATTTTCATAACCAAAAAGAAGACCAAATCATCCCTAAAATTTTTTCATGGGTATATCCCCTTCTCACACTCTCAACTGGTGGTACCTAGACCATAGTTCAATCATATAAAATAAACATTCCTCTCTCAAATGGTCAAATATATCATCAATTATGGGTAAAAATATGGGTTCTTAATGGTCACCCAATTCAAATGTTGAGATTCAATAGAATCTATAAAACATCAATTTTCCTTCATATAAAAAAGAATATGATAAGACCATAATTAAACACTATGAAAAATAAATACTTTAACCTCTAGGCCCTCAAGATGGAATTTATGTTTCACTAACTCAATAGGTTCCATTCAATAGGATGGAATAGAATTGGGAATCATTAAATGTAATATATCAATAGTAAAATTGACATATCTCTATGGAGGAAATACAGAAAATCATCCCAAAATATGTCAAGGTATAGAAACAAAACACTATGTATTTGAACTCACAAGCATGGGTCATGTAAATTAAGAAATCGTTCTACAAAATGATTCTATTTAAAATATGATTAGGAACAAACTACACAACCCTTCCTGGTATAGATTACCGCTCACCATAAAAACATGAGTATCCCCATTAGTAGATTGGAAATGTCCCCAATGGAGATTAATGTATATCTTCACCATTATTCTAATCATCCAATATAAGTCAAAAATGATGTCAATAATTTCAAGATCAATAACTGTGAAGTCCCAAACCTCCATAATGTTTTCGATCACAACCTAACATGCATGACACATGAAAAATTGTTCTGAACTCTTTCCCAAATAAGTGGAATGAAAAAAAAGAATGCAATGATCCCCAAAAATACACCACATTACCCACCTTGGATGATATAAAAGATTTATTAACACATGTATCTAAAAATTCTAGAACTGTAAATGATAAAATAAACTCTTTACCTTAATTAGTAGTTGGACATGCTTCAGATTCATCTAGTGAAATGTTATCTGAATAATGTTGTCTGGACAGAGCCACCTAGACACCTCCCATGACCTAATAATGATACCTAACGACCTTGAAATAATCAACATGAACATGTTATGCCTTGGTGAATGTGGATCCATAATTACTAAATTGGTACATCATATCCAAAAAAATATTCAGATAGGAAAATATCCCACAAAGATGACAAGTCTTAGGATCCTCCATGTAATGAGACCTCGTATGACCAAACCTCTTACATTGGTCGTAAATAACCTGTATTTTTTTAAGAGTCCCCTAAAGCTGTTCCTATAGAAAACTAACCAATGTTGTGATTCTTTTTTTGATTAGAAGAAACGCCCAGGCTAACTACATAAACCATTAATGCTCTTACCAAGCCTATCTTTCTAGCTATAATTTTCCCATCCAAAGAGTATTTATCTTTACCTAAAAAGGGTCTAAAAGAAAAAAATAAATGGAATTTACTAATAATATTACCTCATTCCGATATCGAATGGTAGATCAATCTGATAATCATTGGTTATAAGATCCAATTCCAAACACACCAACTTTGTAAACCGAGTATAATACTCTAGAATGGTACACTATCATTTCTCCAATGTGATAAAATCCCAATTATTATCTTAATATAATGTCCCATGGTAAAAAATTTGATTGAATATATTCTTGAAAGACAACCAAGTAAGACCTTCATTTAATATAATTTTCACTATGGAGTTCAAAAATCTTCTTCATATTCCTCTGAGAATATAAATAGAAGACCCCACGTAAGAATCCATAGTCGTCTTCAAATAAAATGAGATCCTTTCAATCCATTAAAGACATTACACTAACTCTTGTGTCCCTTTATAACCAATAAAGACAGTTGGATTTAGAGTGGTAAATTCTAAACCATGATCCACTACCAATAACGAGTCCACTATGCCCAATAAACCCAATGATTGATTAGTATGGATCACACCTCCTACCATAGAAGGCTTCAATTGAGGATCCTCATATAGAACCTACATCACGACTTCCCCTATTGTATTTATATGATATCTTCATAGAGTAAATGTTAGTTAAACCCGAGACAACAATTAATCAGTTACAAGAAAATAGAAACCACCGAACTAGAAATAATAATCCATAACCATTCTTTAAAATAATATGTATATAAAAAAGTAATGAATTCCACCACAAAAGAAAAAACCTTTTTAGTGGAATATGTCTATCTAAATTAACTCCCCACATAGTTTATTCAGAAGACCATATACATCCAAATTCATCCGAAATTATATATTGGTAAATTTTAATAGATTTCCTACATAATTTAGTAAAATGTAATGAAATACATGGTCTTGGACATATTTGATAATTTTCTTACCACCCATTGAAACTCAGACATATAAACAGGACAAGGATATCTAAGATACTTTTCCATTCATTTTGTCTGAATTCAGTTGATCAATCCTAGTTTACTCATGAGTCAAAAACAACTCAAGTAGTGCTAACACACATTAGTCTGAGTAACCCCTCTAATTCCAAATTATAATAGACCAAACTGGGACAACTAGAAAAATCATTCAATCTATCCCATTATTTGGTGAGGTAAAATATGTACAAAAAAATATTGAATATAATGAAATATATAAATCCAATGAGATTACTATGTGGATGAAATGAAAGATACAACTTATCTATCCTATATATAATTGAAATAAATATATTTAAAGACAAAACAAAACTGAATGTTACCAAACATCACATGTAAACTATCATGGGAAAAAATAGTAATGTAAAGGGAAGCATGTATGCTATATAATACATTCCACATTACATAAATCCTATAAAACAAAGTCTATAGCCTACCATATTCATTAATAGTGTGTGAATAGAAGATCCTGGTAGGATAAAACCGAATGAATCTATTACAATTCTAATAACAATAATAGAAAAATTCTACCTAAAAAATATTTTTTCAAAAAAAAACTATAAACAAACAATTTGACATAATTTTTCAAAATAATACTTGAGATTTTAAAAAAATTATTATCACGTCTTACAATTAAAATAATAGGGAAATGATAGAAAGATATAAATATAAATGTGATCCAATATCTATAGAATAAATTACCATTTAATAAATACACATAAACAAAAATACATCATTAGCTGGGCTCTAGCCTATGAGAAAATATTTATCAGACACTAAAATTCCGAAAATGGCATAAATATCGATGCAAAAAAACATAATCACATTCTATATACCATAAAAATATAATTTTTTACATTCTTGTGGTGTGACACACACTATAGCTACACATGTCTTTATCTCGATGTACCGAAGCTTCCCACTTTGAAATGTTTGAAATTTTTATTTCAAAAAATATTCTCATATTTTATAAAAATATAATTCAATTCCCTAAAATTGAACTTTTGGTTTGAAATTTCTATTTTCTATTTCATATAAATTAAATTTATTTTGGAATGAAAACCCCTTTTTCAAATGCGATCACATGACATTTTTCAATTTAGCACATGCAATTTCCATTTCAAACCTAAAGAAATAAATCGGAACTACAATAAATTCATGAAATTAAAATAATTCAACAGATTCAACTACCTAAATAGTATATAAAACCAAAAAAACCATTGAAAATGGGGATTGGAATCCATAATATCTACCTTTTGAAGATAAGGCACAACCAAATATTGAAAATGGGTTTTATAAAGGAAAATCTAATTACCAATCCCAAAAAACAGTGTTGTAACCACCAATGAGATAGATTCCAAGAAGAATCATTAGGCCGAAATACATTATGCCTAACCATACAGGTTAATCGCTCAATAAATAGATCTAGATAGAAAAAAGACACCCAAAATCTCGTAGGGAAATATATTTTTCTGTTTGTAGAAGGATTCAAAAGAGAATGACCCTCAAACACCCACCTAAAATCCAAAAAAATAATTACTCAATGAATTTCAGAACATGTAATAATTTACATATTTTTAATATATTTCACATTATGTCCCAAAAATAAATTTTTCTTATTTTAAATTAAAAAAATTTATTTTTACATTACACGATGTATAACCCTTACAAAATGTGTAAAAACAGAAATTTTGAATTAAACTCATGAGATGAGTCTGAACAGATTACATATCATGAAATACCCTTACTTTTAATGGAACATCCAATCGAACAATAAAAAAGTCTATGGAAAATCGAAAAATCCAACAAATCATCCACATCACCATCATAGTTATACTTCCAATTTAAGGACGAAAACACATGCTAAACATGAAAAGAAAAATAAAACAAAGGATCATGACATGCCTGATGTAAAGGTAACATAGAGTTACATATAGTACAATAAACAATCAAATAGATTATATGATAGTTGAGTGACATATTATTATAAAACATTTTATTATTGTTAAGATTTACTTTAAAAGGAACCATTGATTTTGGGGAAGTTTTTATTATGAAATTAGAGGTTTTTTACAACTTTTATGAAGTGATACTAAATAATTATTTTAATAATACTAAAAGAATGATTTGTAAGGTCAATTAATTATATCTAGGAAATAATAAATTAATTGTAAGGAGGAATATTTATATTAGTCATGGATAAAAAAATTATTTTCTTGGAATCATTATTTAATATTATATTTTTTTTATTTAGTAATTTAAATTTATCATACATTAAAAATTATATGAAATATATTGTTTATTCATAATTTAAAATTAATTAATACAATATTAAATTGGATTGAAATGATGATGTTATCAATTAATGTTAAAAAGAGATGTTTTAAATGAATTAATTTATCTAAATGTATACCTATATTGATAAATTAAATTAATCACCATTAAATAATATTTCAAATTAAATTTTTTTGATGATATATTTAATTAAATAAATAATATTCATCTAATTTTTATAAAATTGAATGTAATTTTTCTGAATTCATTTTTATTCATAAATTGTTTTTAGCTAATTTTATTGAATTATTCATAAATATTTTAATATTAATTTTTATCACCTTTAACTATTTTATATGATAAAAGTGTTTTCATATTAATAACCGACAAGTGAAATTATAAAATATGGTCAATTTAATTTTTATTTGTAATGCTAAGTTAACAAATTAAATTTTAATCACTATAGAATAATAAAAATAATCTAAAAAATTTAAATTAATGAATATGATCGTGAAATATCACAAAAGGTATTTATAAATTGGTTTATGTTTATATTATTAACCTCACCATATCATATCTTTATACATTTTCACTTTTGTAGGCACTTTCCTTGAATATGAAATTCCTTTTATTTAAAGAATCATGTATTTATAAAAAATAGCACTCGTTTTAACTTATAAAATGTCCCCTACTTCAATATTTCTAAGACACAACTAATGTAATAATTCCTCCCTATAACTCCCAACATTTCCTTACATTAAAATCAACATATCCATTATTCCACCCCCAATCTCTAGAGGATTCACCAAATCCATATAAACTAAGATCATTTTTAAGAGGAGGTATGACTAATTCATTGTAAGTAGTGTATTCTTATCCTTATTTTTCCTTGAACATCATCTTACACCTATTATTAAATAGGGTTTAACACTATAATAACATTATTTTTAAATAAGTAATCATCAATGAAAGATATATTTTTATAACAATATATCATGTTCTTATTCATTCAGTGGTTATATTGGGTTCATTTATGGGTCAGTTTTACTACCTACAAGATTTTAAAAAAAAACTAAAACACAAAAGAAAAAATGAAACATAAGAAAATATAATAAATTTTAAAATTTTAAATTAATATTATTTCATTATTTGAAAATGGAAATGTTCAGAATTATTTTTACCGAGTAATAAATTATCTTGATGAATCAATAATCATTCAAAAAGATAATTTTCCTATGTCTCAAGTGATTGATCACCACATGTTCAATTAAATAACAATAATACAAAAATAATATATAAAATTACCTTATAATATCTACAAGAAAAATTTTATAGGTGATAAACCCATGACCAAGGAGAAAGGACCAGTATCACCAAAGTGAGGCATGTGTGGAAAATAGAATTTCTTACACCTAAATGACATCAAATAATAAATACATAGGTAAATAAAAAGTTATAAATGAATAATATAATTATTGTTAGATATTAATAATTTTTTAATACATGTTGACTATAAAACATAATTTATTTTATGGGGTGTTATGGGTTTTTTGACCAAGTGGAATTTTGAGGTAAGTATTTCTCATTTGAATATTCCATTCACTATGATATGGTTATTCTTACTCACTTGTTTTTTATGTTGTGTATATAATTTCCAAAAAAAATTCTTATAATATTATATATTAAATTTATTGGATTTAAAAATCTCTCTATTGTATTCTATTTTAAGGGGTTTTTTCAAATGTTATAAAATATATAAAGGTTTAATTTTAGACATCTCTTTCAATTCGAGATTTTATTTGTTAAAATTTATATTTTAAAGATTTACTATGTCATTTATCCAATAAACCACATATATTTTTGAAATTTGGTAAATTATATATCTTAAATTTCTTTTTCCCAATTACTATTCATCATTTCAAAGTAAAATAGAAATGATAACTATGAGAGGAACCAACCTTATCTCTTCTTTATGGTCAAAAATTCTTCTCCCCCATATCTAGTTTCATTATAAAATTTTAGGAAATTTTCCCATACTATAAAATTATTTATTAAGGTTATTTTATATTTAACATTAATTTTAAAAAAAGGAAAGAAACATTGTTACTGTTTTTTGCATAGATCATTTTTAACATTCCATAAAAATGTATTAAAAGAATTTATTTTTAAATGCTTCCCATTTGAATTATTTTTCCTAATATTATATGTATTTTTTAAAATATATTATTTTCCATGTTTTTATGGTTTTACTAATTAAATTCTTATTACCATTATTAAATTAATATTTTCATTGGAAATAAAAGTAACATAAATTAATTAATTAGACTTCTTTTAAAAAAACATTGTTTTCCTCTAGAGGTTCTTTTAATTTATGTCAATATCCTTTAATGATTCTTATGCTTAACTAAGGAGATTGTCTATTGATACCATCCCACTTATTTATATGTATGTCTTCTAATAATCATTTTTGGTGGTTTTCACGAAACCCATTTCTTTTCAATGGGTCAGTTATGATATAATGGTATTATGAATGCTACCAGGATCCTATGGCAATCATGTATATATATATATATGGTTTATCATCATGTGATAGGTGGGAACATTAAATCCTTCAAATTATTTATATAGATTTTTATTCCTCAATAAATCCATATGGGACACAGATTGTTGCACCTTGTTCAATATGATATATAGAATGTGTGGTAACTAATGTCTAAATTGATTATGGGGAATGGGTGGTTATCCAAATTCCACTATGTAATCAGTTTGTAGTTAGTGTTAACCATTTTGATTTTAATTATTTTGGGGTTAAATTTGAATATATTTTTTATTTCGTATGATTATTCTTTGTATCATTTTTTCAGAAGACTATGATGTAATATATGTCTCATGTTTAGTATCCATGTATCAGTATTCTTACATCATGGTATATTTTATCTTTACATAATGATATTTTTAATGATATATGTCCCTATAAAATTGTATATGTATAAATCTGATGATTTCCATGTATTTTAGTCGTATATTTGTATTGTCTTTATATTTTCTTATAAGATTATTTTATAAACCGTAGTCTATCATTGATATGTTTCTACCTTATGAATAATTTGATCTCACTACTTTTATTGTTTTAATTCCCCAAGTATTGATGATGTGTATTTTATATTATTTTCCTAGAAATATATAATATGATAAGCTTATTTTTTGGTGTCCTTAATGAAAAATTTGCACATGTTCATTATATAGTTACTGTCATAATACATTATCCCTCTAGGTTTTGTTATTATGTGATAATTTATTGGTTGAAATGATAACATAATAGCTAAAATTATAAGTACAAGCATTTTTGGTTAATTAATATCAATTGGAATTAAATATAGTTTGTAAATAATATGTTTTTTCTCTAAACTCATGAAAACTGGCATATGGACGATTAGTTTCTATTAGAGCGGGTATCAATTGTTTTTTATTATATTTTGTTAAGATGTTTATGAGATCCCATACTAAATAAAACTTTTTTATACGAGAATAATTATTTGACAAACTGAATTTTTCATAGATTAATACACCTCATGACTTACTATTCAAATTTATTCGATTTTTAGAGTAATTTTCATATGATATAATGGAAATCCACTCATTTTAATAATATTTTATTATGTAAATATCAATAACTAGGTTCAATAATGTTAATGATTAGTGTTATGAATAATTAAATGGTTTTCCTCATGAAAACTTATAAAATATGATAAAAGGTGTTAAGAATATCATTAAAATTATAACCCATTTATATAAAATAGCAGAAAAACCTTTTTTCTCCAATATGAAAAAATGATGGAATAACTATTTATTGAGTCCTTCATTAGGAAATGGACACCATTTTAGTGGTTATCTTAATTGTACATTTTTCATGAAGTGGGTTAATACAACTAAGAAAATATTTTCCTTTCTCCAGTATTGTGATCAAGAAAATGAGGATTTGGCCAATTATCATGTGGAAGTTGAGGGAAATATATGGTGGTTATGAATCATGAACATTTTAAAATAGAAATAAGTATACTCCAAAGTGATAACATTTAAAAGTTCTATATTTTCCTTGAAATTTTCACTAAAAAATAGAGAGGAAATTCTTTTATATAAAACAAAATGTGGAAGAATCTTTTTGTCCCTATATATAATACTCCACAATGAATTTATGTTATTTATGGTTTTATCTGTGATTATTAAAGAAAAATTGATAGTTTTATGGGAGGCATAAAAATAATTTTTCCAAAAAAAATAAATATAGGGAACCATGGTAAACATAATGAAATATTTTGATGATCTATAAATATAGATTTTAAAATTATAGATTAACAACTTTCTCCAGCTTTTGGTGACAACAATTGAAAGTAATAATGGAATGTTAGATGAAATAATATATGGTGGAAATAAAACTAATATTTAAATATTTAAATATTCATAATAAATAATGGTTAAATTACCTCAAGTAAATTAAAAGATGATTCAAGTGTTCGAGAGAATGATATTTAGTGAATGAATTCCAATGAGATAAGAAAGGGTAAATGAATGAAATGAAGAGAGAGATTGATCAACCTAAAATACCACACACATATCAATGATTAAATTTTAACTAAAATGACCATTATTCCCAAAAGTTTACAAAATAATTGGTGAATGATTATGATCGACATCAATAACCTCCATAACCGTTAGAGAATTAGAAATACAATTCAAACACAACTGATAATTCGAGTCATTGAAACTAAATAGTGAATGGTATATTAACTTGATTTACGTTATATCCTCTCTATTATATCCAGAATATTTTTTATGATCATAAAACTACACCCTAATGAATCAAAAATCAATTACTGGTGAAAATAACATTTGTATGAGGATTTTACGCCATGTTTATAAATCTTCTATGATTGATGTTTGGCATAATATTATTCTCGAAAATTCAATGAATAAGACTATAGTTAACTTTAATATTATTTTGATCGTACATTCAATTTCTAGAAATAAATCCCATATTATCATCTAGGATAGGGAAATCAAATTTCATATCCCAAAAAAACTGACTGTCTTTTTTCACTTTATGGTTGACAATAAAATCCGATTGAAAATTACTTTAATTCTGAGAGTATTAATACCCAGTCATATGTGATTTTTAGTTCCAATATATTTAGAGAAACTCGTCCATAAGGATATATCAATTGTGATTTAATACAATTTTTTTAAATAATAGATTCTTTGTCTTCCCTAGATCCTGAAGTTGAAATCCTATTTGAAATTGTATCTTCATTCATGTCATTGTTATGGATACTCTATTTTTTTTATTAGTGAGAGATAATTAAAATTTTGGGGTTGTATTTAATTTAAGGCGGATAATGCAATCAGATAGGTTTTAAGAAAATTTATACCAAAATACATATCTATCCTTCATAAATATTTATTTATATTGTTTTATATATTTTTAAATGACAAAGAATAAATTCATATAAGATATTAATCAAATAGAAAACGAAATTGTTAGTGATTTTAGTTCATATTTCTATTTAAATAAATTTATTGTGTGTTGAAATCATGTAGTTAATGAAGAACCAAACTAATGTGAATAATGATACTATATAAAAAATGAAATATTTCATAGAATAGTTAAATGAATCATTAATAGAAAAATACATATTATTATAAGGTTTCAATGAACTTTTGAGTATACCATTTATTCTTGAGAAAATGTTTTTATGAATTATATATTATTTTAAATAATTACTTCTGAATAAATAAATAAATAAATTTTATTGACAACATTCGAGTAATTAATATTGTATTCAATTATTAACATCCTTGGAACAATTATGTTACTATAAATAGTGACATTTTCATTATTCATGGTAAAATTAACATATTTTTTGTAAAACATGTTAATAAATACTTTTTATATTTTTATTTCAAAAAACATTGTTCACTATATTTATATAGATAAATTTAATTTATTTTGTATTGATATAATAATATTAATTAATAATGTATGAATTGCATATATATATTTATAAAATCATTTATTGTAAAAAATGGGAGTTTTCAAACAATTAATTTAATATATAATGTGTTTATATTTCAATAAAGTAAATTAATTTCCACGAAAAATTATTTTTAATAAATCTGTTGATAATAAATATTAAAATTATATTATCATTAATATAATTTTTATTAGATGGAAAATAATAAGTATAAATTCGTTTTATTCTTAAAATATATTATCCAAAAATATTCTATTTTTTCATTATGCGTACAAATATTTAAAATAATTTTTTATCACCAATAAATATTATATAATAATAATATTTTTAATCAAAATGTTCAAATTACATAATAAGTTTAATTACATTTTTAAACATAAAAATAGGTTACCAAGTCAAAGGTTGGTTACTGTGGTGATGGATGAAATTATGTGAAAAGTATTATTTATGTGACATGATCCTAAAATATCACCAAGTATTGTCTCTAAATTGTTGTATGGTTGTATAGTCTTCCCACCCTAATCTTATCTTCACATATTATTTATTATTGGTCAAAATTTATTAATTATTACCTTCCATTGTACTATGAAATGAGTATTTATAAGAAAATCACACTTTCTCCCTTATAAAAGGACCCATACACCACCTATTATGAGGAAAACCAAAATTTTGAATTGTATCATATAATATAACATATTTTCGTCCCTAAAAAAACTCGTATATTTTGTATACACCGGTCCCTATACAATTCTTCAAATACTTCAAAACAAAAAAGGTTTACAAGGGATGATATGATTTCTTATTTGAAATTAATGACTTATTATCCTGGTTTCTAATTGAATATAATTTTCAAAATATTATTAAATTTTTTTTTCTATAATGTTTTTTTAAATCAATACAATTTTTTGGAGAAGATACAAATATAGTAAAATAACATCTTTTTTTCTCATTCATTCATTATAATGAAATCTTTTTTAAATCTTTTTTTAATAGATGTGAATAATGTTATAACTTGTAAAAAATGGATTAATATAGAAAAAAGATAATGATAATATTTTCTAAAAAATATAAATTTAATATGTTTTTAAATTTCTTCAAATTTAATATTCTAATGTATATCAACCAGTTAACTCAATTATTTTATATTTTAATAATCCGATAAGAGCCATTTTTTATCATTCCATGGTTACTACCAGAAAAAGATAATTGAAATGATTTTGAACAGGTGTCATATCTTCACCAACATTATATAGTTCATTAAATACATACTATGGGTGAAGGAAAAGTCCTTCCAAACCAAATCAGGCATGGAAAATTGAAGAGCTAACATTGAATATTAATTTTAGCAATATAAAAAAAATATATAGTAAATAATTAATTATAAATGAGTGGTATAAACATAATGAATTTTTCATAATGTTATAATTGAAATTAATAGTGAACATAAATTTATTATAAATGGAGTTTGATTGATTTCTACCTAGAGGAATCATGGGGTAATTGTTTCTCATATAATATTTTCATCATTGGTATATGTTTAATATTCACTATATGTTTTATTTCATGTGGTTTATATACAATCCATTTATATTTTATATAATATATTTTATTAAATTCATGGTATATAGAAATACATATATGGTTATCTCATCCATGGTTTTTTATTCAAATTTTACAAAACGTATATAGGTTTATTTTATAGTCTCTCTTTAAAATCAAGATTATTTATATTTAAATTCCTATTTGAGTTAATTATATGTTTTTTATCATTAAACCACTTAAATATTTTAATTTATCAGTAATTTATGGGTTTTACATGTCTTTTTACAAGATCACATCACTTTGGATCATAATTCATATAATAGGATCCCTATAAGTTGATCTAAGTGTATCTATTTTTTTCAGTCGAGAGTATTTCTCATCTAGGTCAACATTATTTATATTTGTTTATGAGCACTATTCTATATACATGAAGAATTTAGTAAGATTATTTTATATAAAATTTCACATTCATTAATCAAAATTTAATGGCATCTTCTAAAATTTGTGTGCATGGTTAATTTGTGAAATTCATTATGAAATTTTAAAAAGAATATTATTTATAATACTTGACAGAAGATAATATTCTTTTAACATTTTAAAAAATTTTCATATTGAATATTTTGTTATATGATTTCTTGTTTTTTGAAAATCAGTTTTAATTCTATTTTTTTATAAAAGTTTTTATTTAAACTAAAAATTATCGAAAGTATTTGAAATTTTATCTAATATTTTTACAAAGTTTTCAAATGTTCATGTATAGATGTTTTACATAGATGTAAAATAAATAATTATTTATTTTAATTCACTAGGGATATTATATAATGATAAAATCAAACTTCACACTCTAGATATATTATGATAATTAAATGGGTATTTATTCATGATAACCATCTCTTTCCCACAGGATAGTTAAAAATGATGGAATGAAGAAGGATTTAAAGTTCTTATGGAACAAATATGTATGTTTTTTCATTATGATATTGGTCTATTTGTTACATATGTCTAATTCATTAGATAATTTTTAATGACTCGTTATATTATAAGGGTACATGGGTGGGTATCCCAAGTCAGAAAGTTTATGTTACACAGGTAGTTATCCCATGCTCAAATAGACTATGTGGCATGGGTCCTCATTCAAATTCCATAATGTAATTGGTATATGGTTAGCCTACTCAATTAATAAATTAATTTTTTTCTTAATCTTTAGTAATGTTTTGATTTTAAATTGTTTTAATTTTACCCCATTTCTAGGATATATATCACACCTATTAAATTCTCTTTTTCACACTATAATTTTCCCAGGTCTCTATATTCATATTTAATGGAATATATAATTTTCCAAAGATTATAATTTCTAAATTACAAGTCCCCCTATCATTCTGTATTGTTAACTATAATGAATACATGTATTTTTTGTTATATATTTATCTCATGCTCATGTTATATAAAATTATTTTTATTTAACCCTTTATATTGCATTATATGTTTTTACCTTAAGAATAATTGACCAGAGTCTAATTTTTTACATTCTATTATAAATTTATAAGGGTACTATATATATATATTCTATATATATTACTTGTGAGAATATTGTTCTTCGGAAATATTAATGGAAAAAGTACAATGGAGGATTTATGTGTTTAATATCTAAATACACTAAACCTATGGGTTCTAGAATTGTGTGTTTATTTATAAGTCAAAATATTTATTCTATCTCAATTATGTTAAAAAATATTCTAATTATGGTAAGCATACCTCATTTGATATCAAACCAAGGGTGTAAAAAATATGTTTTTTAAATTGGATTTAGTGGTGTGGGACTGTGGTGCTTCAAGAAATTATTGAAAATTTATAATTTTTTGTGCATTAGACTACTGAAAAATTGAAAAAGTATGTGATACATAATATATTTCTATGAATTAAAAATTTAATAAAGGATATAACCACACTATGTAAAATTTTATATTTTCTCTTGAAAAAAAGTATTAAATTCTAGAATCATATAGATATAAAAAGGAAAAATCATTGAATTTATGAATAATACTGATAGTCTATGGTATACGATAGAAATATATGTTTCATACTATATATGATACATAATATTTTTACCATAAGGGAAATTTGATAGTTTTGGGATACTTTTGAGATAAATAATAGTTATACAATATCTTATTTAAGAGTTACACAAGAGGATATGAAATTTTGAATAGGGATAAATTGTAATGAAAAATGATTGATTAATAATATATTATATTAGAGTCTACAGATGTAAAAATTTGACAAATTCTTAGAGTTTCATTATAATATTTACGATTAATAGTTTCTTAGGTAATAATCATGATTGTTAGAGACCTTGAGAAAGTGGAAATGGCAAGATGGTATTCCCGATATATGTAAAAATAAATATTTCTTATCTATTGATATTACAGTCATATAAATTATAAATTTAGAATAGTGTCAAAATAATTCATTGTTAACAAATAGAAACAAGTTACTATATATAATCAATTACTTTTCCAAAATATGATATCTTCTTAATTTAACACGGATCATTAAAAGATTTATTTTTTAGGGTAGGATAAAAAACTGGAAAATATTGTGATTTTATTAAATATATAATTATCATTATTTTCCTATTAAATCTTTTAATGATGTTATTAGTTCTTTTGAATGATTAGTGATTGAGTTTCCATGTTTTTAATAAAAATTTTAGGTTTTAAAGATAGTTTACGAAAAATAGATACCAAATCATGACCTATAATTTTTGAACTATTTAGACAATGATAAACGTTACTCACTGAAGTGTGTAACAAATAAAATATAATCTAAAATTATGGCATATATATTGGTGAATTAAAAACTATGATAGATAATACATCATGTTCCCTATGAATAAAAGTAATTAAAAGCTCATTTATTTGTGATATGTTGAAATAGGGATATTTTTATAATTAAGATATATCATATAGAAATTCAATTTCAATCATTTTGAAATTTTAAATTAAGAAGTTTTTTAATATAATAAATGAGAATTTTGATTGAGATAATTTATTTTAATAAAGGAGGATTTAAAAAATTTAATATGGTAGAATTATCTCATAAATCATAATATAAAATATATAAGAATTATAAATATATACTGATACTAATATTATTGAAGGAGACCCTATAATCAAATAGAAAAATAAAAAAAAATCGATTAGTCAATACATCATATTTCCTACCTTGGTTATTGAAGAGATAGAACTGAACCTAATATTATGATACACATATTTTGTATAAAATTATTAAATAAGACTAATTATTCTATGAAGGATTAATCATATATGTTGTCAAATAAGAAATAGAATAAGTGATTTCCCTTTCTCCAATTGATGAGCATTTGAGGCAATGAATTTGAGAAGATACGACATACATATAATATCCTCATATTATAAGATCTGATTATAAATACAATATGACTATTCATTAATAATTGAAGGTCCAAAACAATTCAATGTAAATTTTTCTATTATTTTTTATTGAGGCTGATGAGCATATAAATATTATACAAAAGGGACATAACATGATATTATTTATCTTACATTAATTAGGTGAAAGTGTTTTCTTTGTCCAAAGATTTATATGTTGGTTCTTTAATGGTACCATGTTAGTTCCAAGAGTTTCTCCTAAATTTTATTCTCATTTCTATGAAATTATTGATAATAAAATTTGTAGATGCATGTGATTAGGATAATAACCACAGTACATAGGGGATATAGCCATCCATCTTTAAATAAAACCTCATTTTCTATTTTTACCTTTCCTATTTATCATTTCATATTTGTAAACCAAAAGGATAAGAAGGGAGAATAAACCATTCTTAAGATAAATGTAGAGGAAAAGAAGTGATATAGTTTGAATATGTAATAAATCATAAAACCGTGAATCACCCCTACCACAATAAATGTTTTCTTTATCACAAATAATCCTAACAGTTGTTATAAGAACATGGGATCCATATTTGATTGTATTCTTAAAAAATCAATATATTTGAACTATTTGTTTTACTGAGTCCTTATTCCCAGAGGATCTTTGAAATTAAAATTGGAAGAATCTTTTGATTTCCATGAAAATTGAAACCATGTATGGTTTATTTTTTAGGTAACATAGGAAAAATAGTAAAATTGATGAAAATTAGTTCAAAAAACATTCTTAAATTAAATAAATGAACAATAAATCTATATTAGATAATGATAATCAAAGAAAAGTTTGTTATGTTATATATGCCTCTCATATTTTAAATGAATAAATTTATGATTACAAGATATCAATATTTTAAAAATAAAAATAGAATCATATTTTCCACTGTTGAAATTATTATGAAGATAAATAATTCCTAGAAGAACGAAATTCAGTCACAGAATCTACTAATAATAAGATATATATTATTTCTACCTCATATTTTTTAGAGAACTTATGGGATAAAGAGATAAATTAACAATTTTTTCAATATAAATATCCATATGACCTAGGCACAAGTGGGAAATATTATAAGTATAATGATTCACCAAATGAAGAAATTTATACTTTTAAGGGTGTCCAATTTAATTTTCCTAAAGAAATAGTAACATTTATTTATGAAACTTCTAGGAAAAATATAAAGTATGAAAACTAACATTAATATGAGAGTAAAACATTGTATAATTCTTGGTACGAAAAAGTAACAACCTATATAGATTTCTCCACGAATGATGGATCCTTATGTTTTTTGAATATAAACCTAGGATAGTGGTACCCCACATTAGATAATGAGTTCCTCAATAAAATATACATGAGGGTAATGTATAATATAATATTTTAAAAAATACCCATGCAATAGATGAATCAGTTTTAGTAAAGGTCGGTTACACAGAGATCAAATAAATTAGGATAAAAGAGATTTGTATTTCCTTCCATGAAAAGATCAAAATGATAAAAAAAATTTTTAAATATTATAAATTATTGTGAAGAGGATTTATAATTATTTACGGTTCAGAAAAATAAAAAAATATTATATTTCCTAAATATATATTTATATTGATAAATCTAGAAATAGTTCATGTGGAATCCTCACAGACTATTAAGAGAAAAAAATTTTGCACACATAATTACAAAGACTAAACTTTTTATAAAATACCTCCATCTACTGAAAAATATATAAATAGATCTTCTAAAGATTAGTCTCTAACAATATAAATTGATAATGTACCATATATAATAGAAATTTATGTCTATTATTAATATATTATTTAAGTAAAGTATAGGGTTAAAAACAATATTTATAAAAATAATGGTTAATAAAATTAGTGAGGAACAAAACAATAAATTTAAGGTAAGTGGAATCATGTACATAATACCCAATTTCTTAAATATTTAATTAAATCATAAAATTTTTACCAAAATATCAATATTGAATGTATTATGATCCAATTACATCTTGCAACAAGATATCATTATTTTTCAGTCACATTATGAAATTTTTTGGAACAAGAAAATTTTGTTTTGGTTTAACATCTTAACTCATTGAATAAACAAGAATATTGTTTCATGGTTTGAAAAGATAAGTCAATAAAACCCCATTACATAAAATTAAAAATTTATTATTCTTAAATTGATATGGAATCTAGAGGAATATCTATTTTATTTTTAATAAATATTTTCATAGTGAATAATAATTAATCTTTAAATGAACCAATTATGTGTCAAAATAAAATAAATAGATAAGGCATATAGTCCTAATGATAAATAAAGGGAAAAAGAAATAAGGGTCATCATTTATTAATGTTAAAAGTAATAATGTTGAGAAATGAAAATAAAATAAGTCCAAAAAGAATGATAAACTCAAATGGAAGAGATATTTCTTATGTGTATGAATATTCCACACAAACATCTCATTTTAAAAATTAATGTTTATTGGTTTTAATTTAATGAAAAGTCACTGAGAAGAATAAGGGGAATCGTTTAGTGAAAAACATACCTGATAATTAATGGAACATATCAATGAAATCATATAATGCTACTAAATAATACATGATCATTTGGCCATCACATTTTAAAATTAGAATATTGATAAAAGAATCAAAATTGAACGAATTTTAAAAATTAAAATAAGTAATTCTAGTTGATGAAATTTGATTTTACAAGTGATTTTAAGAAAGGATAGAAATATTTTTTCAAATATATTATGTATAATGTGCAAGTAGGATCATAATATTTTTAATAAATGTGTTACTATGTTACTATATCAAGAAGGCACGATAATAATGATAAATCTATAAGTATGAAATACATCTTCTTTAATGATTTTTTCAAAGAATATAAATCCACACAATGAATTTTTAGAAATAATTTTGGGGTTAATGCTTAATTTGAATGATACATGAAAAAATATAATTCCAATCATGATGATTTCACCCAAACATGGTGTTTTAAAGAAATAATTATCATGGATAATAATTTGGTCTCAACATTTCTATTGTTATTAATTATAAATTATTTTTTACATTATTCCCATATATTTAGTTTGTATTTATATTATTGAAATTGAAGGGGATTCATTATATAAGGGGAGAGCATAAAAACATGAGTAAGTTTGAATAACTATTATTAACAATGTGAGTTTCCACCATGGTTAATGATAAAACATGTGGTATATTAAAGATAATATGTTGAAATAATTAATTTTTATTTAGTAAGATAATTGTATCGCTTTGTGTGGGTGAAAAATTGAGTTATTTGTGATGTTTCTATACATATCAATATTTTTCGAATATGAAAATCTAAAATGATCCTGAGAAGTAGACATTAAAGGGTTATATATGTAAATAATTCCATCCATATTCTATAAGAATTAATCTATATGTTTAGGGGTATAAATTTAATATAACAATGACCTAAATATTATATAATTATTTGATTATTTCTATATATTGACATATTAAGAAACACGACGTGATATTAATGTATTATTTACATTAAATAAGAAAATATGGTTGAATACAATCACCACATGAAACAAAAAAACTAAATGAACTTTTGATATATTTAGATATGAAACAAATATGAAATTTTTACCATTAAAACATATCCATTTAGTTAGTAGGAATTTATTCAACAAAATGATGATTATTTTTTGATCTATAATATTTATATTATCTTCATATGTATTTTTTATATTTTTTAAAATAATGATTTATTACTGAAAATACTATATTTACAAAGATAATGAATATTATCAAATTATTATTATATAAGTATTTATAAAAAATTCATGAAAAATTATTATAAAAAAATATAATTAACTTGTTATTTATATGTTAAAATTTATTGAATTTAAAAACTTATTATTGATATTTTAGACCATAAAAAATATTTTCTCAAAACTGGGCTTTAATATATAATTAATATTCATTTAAATATTAATAATTATCGATGTTATTAATATAATTAAAAAAAATAAATTTAAATTTATATTCAGTGGCCCTATATTATCTAATATGGACCTCTTTATTTTTATTCATAAATTACAATTTACCTTATGTAAGAACTAGTTACCATAGAAAATACTAAAATTGAAACAGAAAAGAATATAAGAGTAATAAAGATAAAGTTATTTAAAACATGGTCAGGATTGGGTATTGAAGGTTTTATAAACCATATCCCTTCCCTCATGCATTATTTATTAATTTTAGATCTATACTCCATGATAGTGAGTTATAATTATTGAATACTTTTTGGTATTTATGAACATTTCTTTCTTTTCCACTTATAAAAGGGAAACTGAACTCCTAAATTTCCATCACACCCTAAGACCTAAGTTATTACCAAAATATATTTAAATCAATCCTCCAAACTCAAAGGAACTATAATGAGGTTCTAATCATCTAAAAATACATCCCTCAAGGTAATAAACTCTTCTAAAAAGGGGATAATCTATGAAGTGGGGTATATTTTATTTTCCTCTGTTCCAATTTTTTATTTACGTATATTATTTTATTATTACAAAAATTTATTTTATTCATCATAAAATAACAACATCAGTATAATAATTATACTTTTATGTGATTATATTAAGGATAAAATCATTAACCACCTTCCACAATTCTAATACTATTAAAGAAGTAGTTACTCTTTCGTTTTGTGGACTACCACCTCCACAATGAAATGTGTATCATTTTCCAAAACCACAATACTATTGTATTCTAAATGTTATATTTAATAAATAAACTCTTTTTTACAAAATATATATTATTATAAAATAAGAATATATTTTACACTTTGGTCCAATATAATGAAAATGAAATCATAAAACTTATGTATGTGTGAACCTCCTCTACTATGTTACAATTAATTTCTATTCTTTTAACCTTCACCAGCATACATGGATAGATATATGGATCATATTTTTAATATCCTGAACTAGGAGCTACTAAAACTATGACCATGGATAATGGGTCATATGGCCTCACACATGCCTCCCTATACACCAGAGGATGCCAACTAGAAGCGATGATCTAAAGATAGTATAGTGGGGAGTATACACCATCTGTATTATAAATAAACATATTATAAAAAATAATAAAGAAATATTATTGGAATATGATATCATATATATTTTAATAATAAATTAAGGAGTAATCAAGAATAAACATTCTCCAACATGCACGCAACAAACACACAAACGATGATAAATTACTCAAAGTAAATACAAAATACCCCAAGGGAAATATCAAATAGAGTCTTGGTATCAAGCTAAGTACTATGCTCTCAATATCCCTTGTATAAGAATAATATAATGTTGCACAAACCATTTTCCTAAACATGTAATTAGATGATATCTATTCAAGAACCAAACAGTGGCCAAAACCTGGTGTGAGATATATTAAGTAGGCCACCACTAATAGAGTATAATGTAAAAAAATGAAATTTTTTATAAAGTAATTTAGTGTGTAGGTATATAAAAAGTAAGGTAGTATAATAATTTTAAATTTAATCATGTATAATAATGTTCCTCAAGGACACGTGGCTGACCATAACTGCTTTGGATTTATCCAAATTACCTCTGATGTAGTGTCACTAATTATATCTATATATGTTATTTATATAAGAAACATATATAAATAAATATATATATATATATAGTTTTATTTTTGACATGAGGTGTAACTCATATGTCCATGTATAATAATAAGACTTATATTTAAAATAAGGGTCTCTATTCAGAAGTGGAACATTTCATAAGAGACACGATTCATCTGTATCATAATGTAATAGACATCAGTCCAAATGATTCTATGAATTTGAGTGAAAATATAATTGATTCCATTCCATGAGATTTCATGCTTTTGAATCATAATATAAGGATTCAATTTCCATGGATGTCAGGATAATGGGTCAAAATGTAAAGGACTTTATGCCAGTGAATCGCAAAATAAGGGGCCCCATACTCATGGAAACATATCCCATGAATCATAATGTAAGAGACAATATTCCAATGATTCATTATATAATGGAAATCGCATCCATTTTTAGTAGAATATAATAATTTTTATAATTTCATTCTTATGTTCTATGAAGGTATAATTTATATGGTATAACATTTCACTCTTAAATTAATCTAATTACATAGTTTTGTTCCCTTATTAATATTAAAAAGGGTACTGTAAATAAAAATTAATTATTTAAATTCAATTATAAGTGATAAATTATTCCATTTATATTATCATTATGTTTAACAATTCAATTATAAATTATAAATGAGGAAGTATATATGAACATTCCATATTAAAATTAAATTTTAAATTATATAGGGGTTCATGTACATAAAAATTCAATATATATTTCAAGTATTCTTTTCAAATTTATCTATTTTATTAGATAGGATATCACACCTCAAAAAACATTTCATTAAAAATAATATTCAAGATCAACATTCTAATCATTTAATTCAATATTATATTATCTTCTATAAATAGTAGTCATCAAAACAATAATGGTGATTCAAAACGTGGATAAAAAAGAAAAAATATGTGAATTAAACAATACACCCCAATTGATTGTTTATTTAAATAAGAAATCTTTGATTCTGATAAAAATTAGCTTAACTCGCCAAATGTGGTGGTATGAGCCGAGGTAATAAATCTTTTACCACATACAAGGGGTTCATATAACATCTAAAGTAGGTATGGATTTAAAATTAATAGAATATCAAAATTTATGATTAATGGATGGAAAATTCTACTGTGTTTGAAAATGACAATACTTTATAAATGAAACAACATTGATGAAAATTCATATAGACCATATACCTCAACAAAGGACACTAGAATCATCCAACATCAGTAATTCATTCAAGATAAAATGAGAGAAATATAAAGAATCATCCAACACACTGAAATTAGGGAGAATTAGATTTCATATATTTAATATTATAAATGGAAATATACATGAATAAATCAAGGGAAAGGACTCATAGACTCACCAATATCCTTCCAACTTCATTTCAAGAGTGGATTCTGAAGAAAAAAAATTAGGGATATCCAATATAAAGAAGAGGAAGGAGAGGTGTTCCAATAAGATATACTAGGGGAAATAGAGGAATAAAATGGGTGTAATCCTCATTTATGGATGGAGGAAAAAATCGATTTTTTAAAATTTTTATGATGCAGACTATTAGTTTTCACTTTTTTGCAAACTGTGTACCAAATATGTAATGTACACTTCCAAATATATATACCGAGCATGGTTTGTACACACAACCTTTCTAAACCTTACACTAATCATATGGTGAAAATGGTTATGTGACACTAACAATGTTGGATAGGAAAACATATTGGAGAACCATGCATAGAATATGTCTCTACCACTAGAGTTTTATATATAAATTCAATATGTCCGTGTACCCCACCATTCACAGTTTAAAAAATCATGTGACACCCCCTTCAAGTTCACACAGTTTCTCCTAGATGACTGCATTGTTTAAAAAAGTCATGATTCCCTAGCAACTTCTCCTGGTAGAAGATAGTTTCACATCCTGATGCTCCCCAAACTCATCTCAACTACCAATACCTCCCTTGGTCCTATGATCATATTTACATAATTAGGATCATTTTAATTTTTTCACCACCCCCAAATGAAATGTTATGAATACCTTGAAATTTTCATCGACTTCAAACACAAGATGTTACTATATCCCCCACCATAAAACTTATAAACTTCTAAAATCCTTAGTAAATAATTAAAACATCCCCTGAACTACTTATGTCATGATGTTTTGTTCAAACCACTTCATTTTGTTTCCAAACACCAAAAGGACATCATAGAATAACATTAAAAACATTGAAATTAAACAATTAAAACTCAAGACAACATTCAAAACTACCATCTAAATATCAAGATGGAATTTATAAAATCTTTTAATCATCCATAAAATATCATGACATCACCTACATCAAGCATCTTTCTAATGTAATTCCCCACAATAGTTTCTAGAAATTCATATATCCATAACTGGGTCATGTTGCTACCACCATCAAAATGGCCAATTAAATTAAATTCCTAGAATCCTAAAGAAGTATTTAGAAAAATTCATTATTCATGAAACCATATATCACATGTGACCACTATTGTTGGTTCATGTTTATATTGAAATATTAGAATTCCTTGAATATGGTTGAAGGATATTTATGGTACACTCGTCTCACACTTAAGTCTCACTAGAAGTTATTACTCACTAACTATATCCAACTAATTTTGAAAATTATTATTTATCAGCATCTAGTGCCGTATTTTGAAAATCCTCCTCTCATATGGTAGATGTGTCACTAAAACTATATTATGATGTCTTATTCCAAATCATAATAATGTTATTCTAAGAATTCACACTATTTCTCAAACCTGACATCCAATAATATATCCTACCTGACTATCTCATCTGTATATTCATCATCATGTTACGAAACTCACTCAAACACTTTCTCAATCTATTATACATGGTTTTTCATACGCACCTCCAGGCTTAACAGCCATGTTGGTACTTTTCCCAAACAATTATCGAACTCATACCTAATATTTTTTTATGATTCTATCATTATATAGGAAAATTTATTTATGTAGTAATGAAAATCAATGAACTATCCTCATGGTTATATTACACTACTTATAGGAATTTCTCCCTATATAGACTGAATTCATACTCCCCACCTTAACACTGTCATTTTTATCACAGGAATGAAATGGGAATCCTTGTTACCAAAACCCATAACCACATATAATTAATAGAATAGATAATTAATCACTCATCTTAATTAATATCATAATATTAAACCATAAACAATATCTAATTAACACTTCCTGAGAATGGTTTCCCACTATATTTTAGATATTCAGACCAAATGAGGGCCACCACCCTTAAATAGCCAATGTTGTACAATGATAAATTGAAATTAATTATAAAAACCATAGTGAAAAATGATATTGAATCCCTTATATCAGTCTATAAAATATATTTAAATTGGTGTATTGGTTTATAGAAGATAGTCTCTTAGTGTATTGGGGCCCATGCCAAGATTTTGAAATGCTCTTCACTAAGATTACACTAATATTTTATCATCAAACGTGTATAAATCACATGACCCATGATGAAATCTAATTGAATATGTTTTCCATAATTATCCATAGGATCTAAATCTATGTAATGTTTGTATTCAGGTACATTCACAGGTCATGCATCTCAAGAAACCCATTCTATTTCAGTTTTATCCCACATCTCAGGAAAATCCTTTTTTATTTACCCAATTAATGGGTCACCCTTCCCACAAGAATAATACTTTAAAATATTTATCATTGGACTTTTATAGTCATTCCATCAAAAATCAATTCTAAACATCTTACAATTGTATTAGGTGAGAGATAAAGTAACTATATGTAGTGGGTGTATATACTGTACCACCTAGTTAAAACCCAACTCATGCTATCATGAGTCATCCATCAAAAATATATAACTTGTCAAGTATCTTATAAAAAAATTTATCATTAATTCTACACATCCCTTAGAAATCCTCCTTAGAATTTGGAATCATACCTATGACATAATGTTTTAATTGAAATCCCACCACATTCCATCATTTCTGAGAAGAACTCATCCATTGTGCAACCACTGTTGGTCAATTGGGATTGGCACCTAAATAGTTCTTCCCATTGAAACAGGTTTAAAAAAAATATTCACTCATGGAGTTTTTCAAAATCAAAAGTATCACTATGGGTGAATTGAATGATTCAAGAACATACCATTCATCAGACTAGAAATGAACATAACATTAACCTTACTTCAAAATGGAAAACATCTTCTAGGGATAGCCTTTTCAGATAATATTCTTTAACAGTACAAAATAATTGACTATATAGCTTTAGAGTCAATGTGATGTAATGTAGGTCTATGATAGATTTCTTAAGGTCTATATCAGGTGAAAAAAATATAAATTATTCATTTTAGTAACATTGAAATCTAAAAAACATATAAACACCCTTTTATAGGTGGTTAAATTGATTAATGTATGGATGTTAGGGGTCAGATAAAATCAACATAGATATAGTAGGAACACATTCCAAACATCTGTCTTTCTAGATCATATTATTACTACAAATTGGTATAATTGATTTATCACTAAAATGTTACAAATCTAATGAATAGAAAAATGGGTAACACTCAACAGTGTACATATAGAGAAAAATGAATGTCTCTCAACGGGTGAAACTTTAATCAAACTACGAGTCCTACCTAGATCCACTGGATTTTTCATTCTTCACTCACCATTCCTAGAAACAAATATCATGGATCTAGCATTTTTAAATTTCTAATAATTCTAATCCTATGGTCTAACCACACATTTAGTATATATGATTAATCATTAAAACTAGGTTCATATCTAAAAGAGCACTAGGCTCTAACACCTATAATTTATGACTGAAAAACTAGAGAAATCCAATTGATACCCATAAGAAATTCCCACATTTTAGATTGATCATCTGTATAGGGGACTAGAGTTAACCCTTTCATGAGGGTCCTTAGCTATGAACACCAATATAGGTTTTCATTTAATAAATTTAATCTATTCTATTGTAGTAAAATAATTACATTAAATCATATATAAGGGATTTTAACTACCAGTTTCAAGGAAAAATATACCAAGAACTTATGTTAACATGCCCCAAAAGACATTAATGTATATGTAATTAATCTTACATATTTAATAATTCATTTATTTCAATAGTTTTCAAAATTGTATTGGTTAATGAAAATTTCAATTCCGAATCTATAGAGGAAAAAAGAATTAGATTTTAATTAGAATTTCAATTAACTTAATAGTGGGAATAATATATACTAAGAAAATAGATAATGTGTATTTTATAAATTAAGTTTATTTTTCTTGTAAGATTCTTCCATATGATTTTACTTAACACCATATTAATGAAAGATAATAAATCTAATGAAAATCCGATTAGAGTAAACATACACCCATGGGGTTTATATTGGAAGCCATTCCAAATTTATAGACACAATGGATTATATATTACATTTTTATTCCTCTTTAAATTAAACCCATAACACATACATCATTCAATGGGTTTCACTCACATAATGAGTTTATATCATAATAAGTATTCTAGAAAATATATAATTTTACCTAGATTTCAATTTAGGAACTTATTAATATATTTTTTATTTCCCAAGCGATATAGGTAGATGCCTCTTAAGTCAAAATTTACCCTTCATTTAAAATAATTCATTTCATGTACCAATTTAAATTCATCATTTACACATATATTCATAATTTTTTAGTTAGATAAATCACCACTCCTAACTTACAATGGTATATTACTTGTTGAATTATAATTTTCATTCATCTAATAAAAACCTGGTTATTATTTTTAGTGTCAAATATAATTATTTTATATATGATTGTTCAATTATATGGTTCATCATTCTCCAATTAATAAAGGCCCATAAACATCATAAATTCAACAGTTAGCCCCCATTTAATTTAAACTGATATTGTGTCCGGCCATAAAACCAATGTTTAATGGCTCGAAAACATCACAATTGGTTGAAAAAGTTCCCAAAATCATGATCTATGGTAAAATTAGTTTTTTAATTATCTAGACACATCAATAAACAATTATTTTATCATAGGAAAAAATCATTCTATCAAAATAGTAATACCAGTAAACATGGAAGTAATCAAATAAAAATGTTATACAAGTAAGGATGCTAATAAATCACATAATCATGTATGAATGTAAAGTGAGCTAACTAATTACCTAAACATGGTATAAAATATGCATATAAAATACTCAAGAATTATAGAAATTAATTACATATGTAATAGAATATGCATGATATGTTAATTTATATGTTCATAAAATGATATATGTAAGGATACAACCTTTTACTTCCAATACAAAAAAATCCAAGAATCAATAACCCGCAAAAGTACATCAATTAGTAATGGGAAAATAATAATCAATATTAATATAGAGTAACTATCTCATTACATGAAACAAGAACATTCTATTGTGTTCATGTTGGATAGACCAAAACACATTTTATTTACCAAATGTTAACACATTCATTTCTCTTATATTTTATCCAGAAATTGTATGAAAAATTGGAAAAATAATCCCATAATAAAACATTGTGACATCCCAACATGGGATCCACTAAAATAATTCCCAAATATGGTGAGTACGATGTCCTAAAGCATTCCTCCAAATGTGATAGATGTTTATAACTAGCTGTGAGGGTTTAAATGTGGTACAATTGGTAGTCTAAACCCTAAAGATCAAAAATATATTAGTCGAAAAAATAAATAATGAGTAGTGGAATATAATATCAATTGATAAACAATAATAAATGAATGAGTAATCATTTCAGAAAATTCAATAACATGAAAGGAAAATACATACAACAAGTTATACAATAATAAATGAAATGAAAAAAAATCATGTGTTGTCTCTATGAGAATATAGAGCTCTAACTTGGTCATGAGATCATAATATCCCTTATAAAAAGCATAACATCAGGTAGTGAAAACTATGATCTTGAAACTTCAGTTAGATTATATCTGTATAGGAACCAAACTGTTGCCCAAACAGGGCATTATATAAATATAGATTTCTACCACTAAATGAGTCTAATGAAAATTCCAATCCTTTTATTTAAGATAAAAAAGTGTGTTGGTATGACAAAATTATAGAAATTCATTAAATCTAAATGTATTCATGTAAGATCGAGTTCCTCAATGATGATAGGATGACCATAAATTTTTTTTCCTAAGATACAATACCAATGATGATGTGTCAATTGATGTATATAATTGTGTATATATATATGCCCAATATACATAGTAATATATATAGTTATATATATATATATATATGCATAGTACAAATCTAGACCTAAGGCATTACTCAGGAATCCATGTATAAAGTTAAGAGTCGTATCTTAAATAAGTTTTATTGTGAAAAATTGTAACATTTCATAAGGGTTTTCATCCCTAAGTATCCTAACATAATGTATTCCATGCCTATGGATTCAATGAATATGATTTTTTATATAATAGATTCCTTTCCCATGTACGCCATGCCACTGAATCATAATATAAGGGATTCCATGACATGAGATTTTATGCCCAAGGACACCATGCTTGGGAATCATAATTTCAGGGACACCATTCCCATGAATCATAATATAAGGGATGTCATGTATTTATATTCCATGATAGGTAATCATTATATACATGATTCCATTCCCATGAATCATAATTTTTGTAACTTTATGTCCAAGAGTCATGATATAAAAGAAAACATTCCCAATTATTGTTTAAGAAAATACTTATTTTAAAATTATACATAAGATTTTAGAAAGATTAAGTGATATGGTGTTATATTTAACTCTTCAATTAATCCAATTACATAGTTTGGTTCATCTAATTATAATTAAAAGGTTCATGTACAAGAGAATTACATATTATAATTGAATTATAAATTATAAATTATTTCATTTACATAAGAATACATTATTAAAATTCAATTTAAAATGAAAAAGGGGCCATGTACATAAATATTCCACGACATAATTAAATTATATATAAAAATAATACCATTTACATAATCATTCCATATATATTTCTAGTGTTCTCATTAAAATTTTCACTTTTATTATATAAGACAATTCACCTCAATTGTGGTTCTATTATAATGTAAACACCAAATCATCAGACAATTCATCTACCTCAATTTAAACATTTCATTGATGATGTATAGTCATCACAACTAATAATGTGACTCAAAATGTTGAGAGGGAAGTATACACATGTGTATCAAAAAATAAATCCTATGTAGTGGTTTAGTCAAATATAAAATATATTATTTTGAGAGTAACATTCCAAAATCACCTTATGTGGGGGTTCGAGTTTACATTTTCAACCTGAAACAATTCACAAGGTTTTTATATCAGGTCTAATCAAGGTCAAGGTAATTAAATTAAGGTGTTTCAAAATATAGGAGTAACTCTTGTAAAATTATGGAATTCATCTATACATCATAAATGATACTCATTGAGGGAAAATAATATATACCACCTACCTCATTCTTTGGTCACTCCACACATTCAATATTGGGCCTTGATTCAGTTTGTAATGATAGAAATTAGATGAATCATCAAAACCACTATAAATAGGGAGATTATGATTTCATTGATTTAGCATATCATATGGAATGATAGTTGAATAAACAAAGGAATGAGAATCATTGAAACACATATACTCATCCAAAGACATTGATAGAGCTTGAACCTGATCCCAAATAAGCGAGATAATCCTTATAGTAGGTGTAAAAGGAGAGTAATGAACGAGGGAGTTAATGGGCTAAATGGAAGAAGAAAATGTTCTAAACCCAGTTATGGTTAGATGGTAAAATCGATAAATTTTTAAATATTTATGATGAATTTGGTAAGGAAATTTTGTTTTTCAATCTATTCCCTCATGGTTCTACTCACATTATCCAAGAGACATACCAGTATGGTTTGGCTGCATGATTTTCCAAAACAATGTTCCCACAATTAAGTTCTACTCATTAAGAGGCAATAAACATGAAGGATTGGTTTATAACTTGGTAAATCATTCATATTCCATGTTCCTAAATTTAAAATTTTTTAATGTAATATTACACATCCATTTGCTTTACCATTCATGATTAAATAAACTATGTGACACCTCCTTCAGGGTCTCACCGTTTCTCTTTGAAGGTTGCATGGTTTAAAAAACCATGTTACCCTACCCGTTTCTCCCATAAGGTGATATTTTAAATTCCTAGACCTCTCAAAACTCATACTGACTCCCTATAAAACTCTCGGTCCTATTTCCACATCCGAAAACAACACATTTTGTTGTTCCTATGATCATACATGAATTATGAGGATAGGTTTAAGATGTGCCCCACCCACCATATTAATTATTCAAAATATATTGAAATTTTAAAATGGTTAAAATCATGAAACATAATAATATAAAATGATAAATATTATATTTCTGATATCATAAATTTCATGGTATAATATTTGTTGATCTTATTAAGGATATGATCAATAATCAAATGTCATTAATTTAATCAATTAAAATGAGTGATATAAGAGTTAAATGATATCTTATTTCTAATTAGTGACATTATTCAAATTAATTCTATTATAATTCATCCAAAATATGATATATAAATTTAATACTCCCAAAATAATGTCATTATTATAATTTTAGAATTATTTTACTACTAAACCACCTCATAATCATCCATTAATTAGGGTAAGTTCATGTTGGGTCTATTTGACGATGCACTAAAAATAATATTATTTTATGTCATGAATGACTATGATAACATACATACTAGTATAATATGTTATGAATATTTAAATTTTTTTATCTTTAATTGTAAGGTTATATCAAAATTTAACTTATTAATAATCATTAAAACCTGATCACTGCCTATTTCAACATCGTGAATCATACCAAAAATACTAGAAACTAAAATTATAGATGTATGACCATATATTATTGTGATTTATTTTATATAATAAAAAATTTATTTTGGAAAATATTATTTACCAATAATTTTTTATGTAACAATTTCGAATCAGTGAAATATACATACACCCGATATTTAAAATAGGTTAAAAATGAACAAATATATATAATGATTACAAAAGTAGTGAATTAATAGATATAGATATGAATAATGGTACTGAATATTTATTTAATGAACTAAATATAATTATTTATGATGTTTAGAGAATGTGTAGATTGAATCTGGACGGTGGTTAGGGTTTTGGTCTTATATTCAACTCCTTGATACATGTTTAGTAATATGTGTGTAATTACATTTACATGGTGTACGCACTATCTATTATAGATATAATATCATGAAATATCATTCAATCATGGTATTATATTTTTTGTTATATATCCACTCTTTCATGGGTTTTTATTAGAGTTTTACTGAAACTAGTAGGGTTTTCTGGGTCTCAGTATAAATTCATTGAGATTTGTTACATTTCATGTTCCATATTTCATTCAGATTATGTTCAATTAATTTATTATTCCATGAATGGTTTATATTATCTTTACTTTTCATTTATCAGATAAACTAATCAAAATTAGTATATTTTTCTCAATCATAATTCATTTCATGTGTTACCTAGGTTATTAGAGTTTTTTTAAATTGACTACCATTCATTAAGTTATTATCATTTAATTAAACTTATAATATGGGAATATTTTCACCGTTGATTGTATAATGTTTTTGTGTCTACTTTTATATATTTTTACCATATAAAACCATATTTTAATTATTCATTCTAGATGATGTATGTTTCTTGAAAGGGATATTCATATCTCATGTCTCCTTTTATGATTTATAATGTATCATTTTGAACATATTCTTTGTATTATTAAGTTATCCAAACATAATATTTTTTTTATATTTTATGTTCTAATTTTAGTTTCTAAAAGTATTTTTAAATAAATGATAATGATTTGTTAGTCATCATACAATGTGAGTTTTAGAAAAAGGTATTTTGAAAATTATAAAAATGTTTTTCCTTTAATATTGACTTGTTTTTTATTCCAATTCTCATTACAGTAAAATAAAATTTAATTGTATTCAAGGATTAATTATTAGTGAATATTTTTATATGTAATTTTTTTCAAAGTCATTCAAGTCACATTATCAAAACATAACATTAGTGTGACTTGTATATTTGGATATTTCATGAATGTTAATTATTTTTTTCTAAAAGGTCATTTTTTTCTTATATATACCATATTATTATGAATAGGATTTACCCAAATATTTTTATGGTTAAAAATTTATCCTATAACAAATATATTCATATTGTGGATTTAAAAAGTTGTATAATTTTTTTAATCATGATCCCTTCTTTTTTATACCATTTAAAGGCTTATTTTTTGTGGTATTTTTCATTTTTTTTACACCATATTATGTATCCATGATAGATCTAGGGATAAATTATTTTACAACCATCCCAATTCATTTTAATAATGGCTTTTGATATTGATATTTTACCATTGAAAAAACTGGTTAATTATTACCCTATATGATGTAAACATCTCATTTTAAAAATTTATATTGGAGGTTTTTTCAGTAGGAATAACATTTATTTATTGACATAGATGAAAGTATATTCATACTTAATATGTTGATCTTATAAAAAGGTTGATTATTATAAGGTTAAATTTGTATCATTTTACCATCAAACTTATTTATCTGGATTAGTTATAATCAAGATATCAATTGTCTTAAAATGGTAAAAAATATAGATTTTCTCTATTTTTATTGATTGATATCATAATCTGATTATGTATAGATATTATACAGTCATCATTATATGGATATTCACTTTTTGAACCAAAGGATCATCGGGGATGGAATGAAATTTTATGTTTTCTCTAATATTGAATGAATTGGACTTAATTAGGTCACATGTTATGCCAGGGTTTATTCCCCCAATACATCAGTAGGTTTCATGAGACAAAAAATTGTTTAGTATTATTTTTATGCCAATGAAATTATAATAGATATATAATTTTTAACTCTCAATTCTATTTAAATGTCATCGAAGAAGGCCTGGATAACAATTATTTTGTTGTGAGGTAATATAAATTATTTCAGTATGAATAATAAATTATTCTTATTCATGATATTATTTCTTTTATTAGATATAGATAAAATCCATTTTTGGTTTATTAGGGAATAATTCATATTAATAATTTTTTACATATTATATATACAATAACTATTACTCTCATAAATTTAGTAATACTTTTCCCTTTTTGATAATTTTTAACACCCCATATTATATTACCATTTTCCCTAGTAATTAAGAAATTTATTACACATGATATTCTTATTTTGATAACCTATGTGGATAATTTATAGGATATGTTGATGATATAATATAGATTACGTTTTTTTACATATTTAGTGGAATAAATGATATAAAAGGTCCAAGGAATTTATATAATGATATATTTTTATTATGTAATGTAAAATTGTATAGTTATTTATAAGATTTATATTTTTTAAAATTGATTCTATTATATAATATATGTGTTTGGGGGGCTAGATCCGGGAGTGTGGCTCTGCGGTGTCACAGTTTGTATCAAACAAGGGTTTAGATAAATTTACAGATCATGATATTTTTTGGATGAATTAATGTTTCATAATTTAATGATAATCACCATTTCAATTCCTGGATAACACGTTAGGAAATTATATGATTCAATGATATGTAAATAATAATAATTTTAATTGGGATTATGATAATATTAATTTATTGAATGGATAAGGGATATGTATTAGTGGTATTTCAATGTATAGTATAACATCGTAATGATTTTTTAAAAAATTGTTTCTGTAATTCTCTTTAAAATTATATCTTTTTTTCATGTTAAAAATGGATGCATGATCAATAATAGATATACATAAGGGTAATAACCCAGAAAAGGGAATATTGAGTATTAACTCAATTGTCATCTAGTCCGTTAAAATGATACATATCTACACACCTAGTTTGACACTCCTGGGTGATATGATTTGGTTATTCAAATTCACATTATCATCAATTATAAAGAATATTATTATGATGTTAATGAATTAGGATCGAGAATCTAATAGACAAATGACCAAGGATGACCAAGGTTTGAACTAATATAGTCCTACATCGAACTGAAAATATCATATGTTAAAAACAAATATGTCACTAGAGAATACATATTATGATTGAGTATTCATATTCATTAAATCAAATACATTTGTTTTATTGATAAAGGTATTCAAAATAATATTTATAATAAAAAAGATCACTGAAAATAAGATATGAATAATATTTATTCATAAACATCTATATCTTATATCCTAATAAGGGATAATATATAAATTGTTGAGAATATGTGTAAATTATTTTTATGATTAAAAAAGATGGGGTTTCTAATATCACCTATGGTATTATAATTTGTATTTGAAAATAAAATAATTATTTATACTTATTAGATATTTATTTTTTAGTGATATTTATTAATGTTGTGAATGATTTTTTAGTATTTATGAGTATTATGTGAAATATATAATGATTTTAATTCAAAATTTATTCATTAATGGTTTGGAAATATTTAATAAATTGAATAAATAACCATGAAAATTGATTTTATAAAAATGGTATATTTTATAGGAAAACTTTTGGAGAACTCATTATTGGGGGATTAATAACACTTAAATATAAACTATGATTAATAGTGAGGATATAATGTATTGATTGATTTTGATAAAAGTGAGGTTGATAGTATTGTAATCCTTGGATTTTATTAATTATTTAATCAAAAAAAGACTCATGATATTTTTAGTGAGGTTCATTTTTTTTGGTACTACGATATATATTGACTATTACCTAACCATATCATATACATGTAAATACAAACAGAGGTTTATATGTAAAGTTATATTTCAGAGTAATATATAACATCATTGTGGATTATTGGCTTGAAGAATCAATTGGGTTTGAGAATGAAATGTTATTGATAATATATGACTGGGAAATGAAAATAATTGGCTATATGATTGTATGAATGAAAAAAAGAATTTTGATGAAATATTGTTAATATTATATAGCCAAATTGAGTATGATAAATATCATTATATAGGATATACCCCAAATTTTAAATATTTTATAAAATAAATCTACAAAATTTCATCAATTCATAATAATTAAAATAAAGAAGTATAAATATATATAATGGTTGAAAATTTGAGTTTATAATATATGAATAACAATAATTAAGTCAATGTGTTTGATAGTTTTCAACATATGAAATGTCAAACATAAACTAAAGCATGATATATTTAGATAAAAAAAATATTTAAGTATGATTGTTAAAAACATTCCACTGAATTATTAGGAATGAATATGAGTAACAACAGTATGAAATATTTATATTAAGAATGTAATTATATATCAAATATTTATTAAATTTAACTCATTTAGTCAAAAAGACGAATATGATAATTTTATACATAGAAATGTATTTTTTTAGAAATTTCCATTTTTTGTGATTGGAATTTAAATTTAAATTTAATTTTGATTAATTTTAAAGAAAATTTATATTAATAAATGGTTAATACTAGTTTATTTAATAATTGAATAGAAATAAAAATAAATAATATTTAATTGTTTAAAAACATTTTCTCAATATATATTGATTTCCCCTATGTTTTCATATTTTATTGAAACATTGAATTATAAAATTATAAAAATTTTATTACAAGAAATGAAAAATTATTTTTCAATTTTTTATCTTATTATTAATATTGGATATTAATCTAAAAATGATATATTTTTTGAAAAAATAATAATTTTTTTCAAATAATATGAAATTTTTTAAGCTATTACTAAATAATAATGTATTATAAAATAGTTAATCATTTTTATAATCCAAAAACATTTATAGGTGAATTTATTATTTTGAAGTTGGTGTATCTAATTTAGAAAACCAGATTTATTTTTTTGAGAAATAAGTAATATTTGTTTCCATTATGTTTTTTAATATATTAAACAATTTAAATTTAAAACTTATTTTTATCATTTTTATAAAGTGAATCAAAAAAATGTATTTCTGTTATCGAATCTGTGGGGTCAAATTATATGACATGGTCCACTATATTTTGGGGTATATATTACAAGTTACCTTAGGTGATTACCTTAACCATAGTAATAGATAAAATGGTAACATTAAATATCATAGGAAAAATGACGTAAAAAGTCCAAAAATATGTGGGAATGAGTTTATGAGGAATTTATTGACCTTATGCATTCCCTCTCCATTATTTATTAATTTTTTATCCACTAACCATGAGGGTGATCTATTTGGACATATAAATTAGGGACACATCTCCAATAATTATCTCCACAAAACCCAAAATTTGAGGCCAAAATATACCCAAAATATCTTTAAAACACTTATTTACAATAATTAGGTATTATTCTTCACAAAAGACCATCCCTAAAGGGTATTAAAACCTTTTCAAATGAGATAATCTTGGAGGTGAGGGCTATGTTCTTCACATAAGTTTCTCTTTCCTACTTATTTATGTGATTTTATTATTACCAAAACTTATATTTCCCATATTAAAATAAAATATATATATTAAAATTATATCTCAACATAATTATGGTACAATAAATAACCACCTTCCAGTATTCTATTATGAAAAAAAAACTGTCACTCATGTTATGTGTATACTATCTCCTCCATGACTCAACGAGTTTAATTTTCATTCACCAACATAAGAGGATTGTCTAAAATAATAAATTATTATAAAATTATGAAATTTATTTTTAGTTTATAATTTTTAAATGAAAAACCATATTACTCCTTATTACCATCCTATGAAAATTAAATCATCAACCTGACATGTGTCTAGACTATCACCTCCATGTAATGATTGAAATAATATTTTCATTTCTTCATAACCTTATTTGGATGATAATTAGGAAAATATTAAATGAAATGTAAATTTTTATTCTTTAATTAAGCTCTTGTTATGAAAAATATGTGATCTTATTAAAGATATTGCCTACAAAATTGCATTTAAATCAATCATTGAAGATATTCAAACTATGAAAAATTATTTTCTCCTTTCTATGAAATGAATTTACAATAACTATATTCAGTTTATATTTCATCTTAAAAATGATATATCAAACTAATAATCAATACATTCCATTTTATTAATTTTTTTACGACTAAACCACATGATAATCATCCATTAATCATATTCGGATCTTGTTTTGGTTGATTTAATAACCCACATGAACAATATTACGGTTTTAAATAATGAATAAATATGGGTACTTATTTTCAATTGTGATATGATTTTACTATTTAAATAATTTTTGTTGGTTTTTGTATTTTTATATCAACATTTATCTTCTTAATTAAAGAAATACATTTCCATCATTAAGAACCACCAAGACATGATTATTTTTTATTTCATCCTCGTGAGTTATAAAAAATTACAATGAAATGAAAATATATATTTATAAAAAAAATATTGGAACATATATTCCAATACCTTATATGATTTTATAATTATGGAATTTCAAAAAATAATATATACCAACACTCTTATATGAAACTAGTTCACAAAAATATATATTACTTACACGCAGTGTTGAAAATATATAAACTCTATGTAATATATATATATATATAATAAATGAGGTCTATAAATTTTTATAGTTACTAGGAAATCATAGGTAGGGGAAAACCTCTGACCATTGGAAAAGTACAAAAAACAAGCCCCACAGGACTAAAACAGCAACTACCGACCATAAAAATTAAACCCATCACCACATCTCTGGTAAAATGATTCATCCATAGTCGGTGAATCCCATTCTGAGATGTCATAATGCTTCATAACCATGGTATAATTTTTTATAACATTCATTTGTTACAGTTATAGGAACTCATTAGTAGTTTGCAATCCTTTATTGATTCTAGAGACTACCCCCACCTTCTTCCCTGATAGTTGACCTGTTGGAAATCAGCTTTGGTAGCTAAAAGTAATCCTTCCATAGCCTTCTTCGTGGAGAAGTAATCATATCCTCTTGGTTCCCAGACAACATCTTCTTCCCTCCCTGGACAACAACACGATATAAGGGAATAACCATTCAGTTTTCTTTGTCGATGTCGGATATATCCCACCATTTTATAGGGATCTGCATATCTTGTTAAATCTTTAACCAATTCTAATGAAGCTGACAATTAAGGTCAATTAATTCCAAGAATTGGGGGATTTCCACAAATTCCTGAACTTTCCATATACCTTTTTTTAATTCCCCATTTGTTGTAACATCCTCTTACAAAGTGAGCTCGATCTGCATGTGGTCACCATCATGCATCCGAATAACCTCTTCAACACCCTCGTGATCTAGCCCTTGAAATCGATTCCTCGTGGAAACAGTGATCATCACACCTTCATCATCATTATCCCAATAATTGAACTAATGTACACAAACCTTTGAAATACCCAAAATTGAACTATCATCACACACATCAGACTCCAAATTTCGCACTACCCTATATCATTGCCCCTCAGTCCACACATCATCCGTGCAACTACTAATCATCCTAACTTCAGAACCAGGGGCACCCTTACTAGAGACATCCTCTGTCACAACCTTCTTTGCACTATCCCCCACCATTAGATCAGTTTTAATCCTATCAAAAACTATAATGACCATCGGATTGGAGGAGGGCACTGCCTTTTTTCGAATTATCACTACATATCAGTTCTGAGAACTAGAATCATTTCCATGAACCACATAGGGTAGCTACCTTTGTCCCTTACCTATCCTCAAATTCAGATCATTCCTCCTGATCCTACCTTCAGCATGACAGTGAGATACTGATTACCCAGATGACAATAGTTTGAGTAATAGTTTTCCAAGGATTCAAAAACAACGACATGTTTCCATCGAAACTCTTCACCAACAGTGATCAAAATCCACTCCACCGGGGGTTTCGACACATCCACCTCAACACAAATGCATGAATTTATTAGATGACTTACTGTAGAAGTGAGGATATCGGAATAGAGAAATTGACCAACCATGTTTCCAATCATTCAAGGAATTTCATAATTTTGAAATGGTAGAGGAAGATGAGGCAAGAATACTTATGTCACGATGGAATATGGGTCATGATTCATGCAGAGGTCATATGGCAATCTAATAATGAAAACAATGTAGCCATTGCAATTACTAGGAGCGTTGGACCATGCCTAGATTAGAACACCCATCATGGAAAACTGGATCTTGATATGCTGCATATCAAGAAGACCAAAAACTGTGCGGTCTTATAGGTCCAATTTACCATACCCAAACTGATAAAAATCATCGACCGAGGGCCTTATATGGTTGAACCGGGAAACAAATGTGAAATCTACATGGCTAGATGCTTCATATAACTTTAACAGCGAAATCGGAAACTGAGGGACACCAAGATTCAGGTCAGGGACCTTCAGACATAACGAAGTCATCGGGAAGTCTAAGAGAAATCTAGGGTTATAAAATGGAATAAAAGGTTTCCTCGAACTCAGAGGTAGTAGAAATATTCCATCCTCCACCCTACCACCTCCGAGAAGGGGGCGACTCCACCTCCATCATCAAGGTTTCCATCGCCGCGAGTCGCCAAAATCCCGAGCACTTATAATGTACAATAAAATCAACATTTTATTAGTTATGAATAAAGTTATTAACTATTTATTTAATTGTATTAATTTAAATATCTATGTTATTTAGAGTATGTGAAATGAAAATCACTAATGGCATTAGGGTCTTCATAAAAAATTCCCCTCTTTGAGACATATTTGGTATTATTACACTAAATTAATTAGTATAGTGTATATAATTATATTATAAGATACCATATAATTAATTATATTTTAATCATTTAATTTCAATTTCAATTAGTAGTAAACAATATCAATGTCATATGATTAATGTGCTGCTCATTTTTTTAAGGGTTTCGGGTCTTAATTATGATTCCTTAAGACATTTTACATGTTATTAAACATATTCTTTTCTGTGGGGTTCTATTTATTTACTATAAAATTAATTATCTATAAATTATTTTTTATTAATTAAAGGGATAAAAATATCTAAATAGTGATCATTTCATAAAACATAGTTTGACTCAACTGTTATTCTAGTTGTAAGAGTTTTTAGAAACTCAATTTCCTTTCTATAAGTTGATATCATTCTCATGAACGTATTAGATGGTAGAATTATTGCCTTTTATTTTTTAATGTCCTATTCCATAATTGTTTTAAATTTTTAGTACAAAAACCCTTTTTGGAATGGTTCATGATTTCTGGGGTATGTTTCCCGTAATGGATAGTTATAGCTCAAATCGTCATCCTTGCGTTATAATGTTTCATCATGCACTACTTCCTTCCATTCCTGGGTAAACCCAAAAAAGTATTTTATACTATGATATTTTATAATCCTATTTGGAAAACTTATTTTTTAGTAAAAATAAATATTATTCATTTTTTTCAATTTCAGTTCTAATCAACGGTATTCTGAAAATATATAAAAGGGTTTTCAACATTTTCATGTATTTTATTTATGTCTACATTTATGAGAGATAAACATTCTTCATTTTCAAGGGATATTATTGATGATTTTTTTAAAATTTAATGGCTTCATAATGCTTCCATGTTACCTTATCTAAAGATAACTTAAAATATTTAAGTAAATTTTTGTTCAATTCAAATTTTAAAAATGTTTTCTAATATATATTTTAGTTTTTTAATTTTATATCACATTTAATTTCAAGATATTTACCATAATTAGGTTTATGTTTCAGGATTTTTCCTATAATATATATATATTTAATTATTTTCATTTTTTGGATTTAGCTAACTATATCAAAAAATATCTGTGATTAATATATTCTTTTTTATACAACTAAAATAATTTTTTTAAATGTTTTTCAATTGTGTAATCATCCTATTGTGTTTACATTTCAAAAATAAGGATATTTTATTTTTTAAAAAATCAATTTCATTCTCTATATTTCTTATGATCTTGTTATTCTAGTAATGACAAAACCATAAAATCATTAACTTATACCTTGTGAATATCTAATTTTGTAAATTAAAACAAGAGGTTGTCCAACTAGGAAAAATGTTTATTTATTAATGATAGGAAAATTATTGGTGTTTATTGTAATTATATTTCACTATGGATGATCATTTTCGAATTTAATATGCATTTTTGGACCATACACATTTCTCTTGATGGGTTATGATTATATTATTCATCCCTTTTATGGATATATGTAAATTTATTCCTATTCTTGATGAGTAATGAGTAATAATGCAAGTTGATTATGTATTTAAATTATGTATTCTTCATTTATGGATATCTATTTATTTATTCATCCAATAGCTCCTTAGGGAAATCATTGATATGACTTTTTGACCCTTATGGATATTTCATTTTAATTAATTGGGTAATGACTGGGGCCCAAAATTATACATCACCTTAATGTATTTACATATCTCATAAGACAAAATTATTTTGTTATTGGTTGTGTTTTGTCATAATTAGAAAGGCATATTGACTAAAATATATATGTCAATTAAATATATTGAAATAAGTTCATTAATGAATGTTTTTTATGTTAAAAATTATGCATTCCACCTATTTGATTCACTGTTATTAATATCAATGTTTTTCTTTATTATCATGGATATAAAATCATCTCCATTTTATTTGATACATAATTATTAAGATTATTTATTTCTTCCATTTTTGTATATGATTATTATGTTTTTGACATATTTAGTAAATATATTTCCCTTATTGAGAATTTAAGATCACACCTTCTTGTGTTTTCTATTCCCCAGGTTATAATGAAATGTATTACACATGATATGTCAAACAAGATAACATATATGGGTTAATTAGGATCGATATTGATGAATAATTATGTATTGAGTATTTTTTCTAATAATATAATCTAAATATATCAATCAATTGAAACGAAATGGTTTAGGTTAGGTTATGCATTTTCAAAATTCCATAAGAATTTAAACATAAAAGATCATTGAAATTTATGTATTTAAATATATTTTTAGGTCATGTTATATGGGATAATTATAGCTATAAAATTATTTTTTATCCAGTGTATTTGGAAATGTTTGTGTTGATAAAATCAAAGTCATGAGTATGAGTTTTGGTTGAAACGTATAGCTATACTATATTTTGTTTAACCTATGCTTCAAGATGATTGTATGCATTTTTGAAGTGAAAATGGTATTTATAAATAATTTAACAATTTTATTCATGTTAATTCATTTAATAGTTTTTAATAATGATGAAAAAAACTTAAAACTGATTAATAAATTGTTGTATGTTCTAATTATATTCACATTTTTTAGGAAATATGTATTATTTAGATTATTCCATATTGTTTTTTAATATTGAGAATGGATCATTTTGACATAGAGTGGAAAAATTTATGACACATTACATCAAATGGATTGATAATATCCCCAAAACAATTATATTTATTTGTGATATATATGGGGAAAGAGTAGAAAATATAAACTTATTAATATATATTTTATCGTATAATTATTGATAAAAATACAAAGGTATAGATTTTAGAACAAAATCTTTTTCTGTAATATATGATTTCAATAGTTTGAAAAAATATATGAAAAAAATAATAGTTGAATATATACAATAGCTTCAATTTATAAATGGATTTTTAAGAAAATTATAGAGAGGATGGAAAAAATTCCCTTTCTTTTTGTTATAATGAATAGATTCTAATTTTGTTAATGAACATCAAATATCATATGGATTTAATCCCTAAAGATTTATTATATTATATTGAGTTTTCTAATAAGAGTTAATATTGATGTAAGAATGTTACCAATTATCTATACACAAATTAGGATTAATGAATTATTAATGAAAAAAGAGGTAATTAAATAATTTTGTTTCTACCAATATGTATGTGTCAAAGGAAAGGAATGAAGTCATTTTATTTTCATTAGTCATTTTAAAAACATATATGTTTTCAGTGGATATTAACAGAGATCTATTACCTTAAAAAATAAGCATCTTGATGAAGGTTTTAATATTATTGTATGAAAAATATTCTATTTGGAATTTTATAAAAAAATATTTTTATATTTTAAACATATTTTAGAAATTTTTTGAAGATTTTATTACATTATGTTTTAATAGTAAATATCATCAAAACCCTTTGAATATGGTTTTATGAAATTATTAATTACATTGATATGTGTTATAGGATGATAAAATATTCTAGAAAGGGTAATATTTTATGGGATAATTATTAATAAAAATGTGATAAAATAATTTATAGGTAATATATATCCTAGTATTATAAATTTAGTAAATGACAGAACCACCCTAATATTCATAATATATTCTCCTACCTTAAATAAATTTTAGAACTCAAGAGTCATACTGGTATTAGAAAGAAGTACCTCTGAACAAAAGTAGAAAACTGGTAGTCTATGGGTTCCCACAATAAAATTTATAATTTAATGAATACGATGGATAGTATTTCTAGGAGAATAAAAAGATGAAATTAGGTAGAGTCTACTGAGATTTGTAAGAGTGTTTATATCTTATATAATTTTCACTCAAGAAGAAGTAAAAATATGAATGGTAGAAACCCTATTAAGAAATGTAAGAGTTCTAATATCTTACTTAAGTCTCTTTTGATGTAGAAAATTTATAAATGAATATAGTTTCACTATAATATGTATCACTAATAACTTTATACATAATAAATATGATCACTAGGGTCATTGATGATGTTTTAAAGGCATTAATGCATTCCTTGAATGTGTAATAATAAATATTACTTACGTAAGGGTCTTATTTCCATGAAATCTAGAAATTTATAAACGTATAAAATGATTAATGTGATATGTAAGAGAAACATATTCTTAGGTAAAGGCCTTTAATTTTAAAAAATATTTGATCTCCAAAATTGAATAGAGGGCTTCGGGATTTATATTACCAGAATTTGATTTTAATATAAGTTGATGTTGTGATACTATTAGTAATGATCCATCTTAGTCAACTAGACCAGCCACCCAGAATGTTCGGCCACATTATGAGATACATAAAAGAACACAAATTCTCATGTATAAATAAAGAACCAATAACGTACCACATGAAAAAAATTAGTATATATCCATGAGACATAAAAGTAATCCCACACATGAAAAACTAAAATGATAAAAAAGATCATACTAAAAAAGCCTCTATATAAAAAACTATCATGACCAATTTATCACACTATGATTGAAATGAATTAAAAAAACCTTTCAAGACACATGATTCCCTTCTATTTACCTGGGTCCTGAGAAATGGTCTAAAACAATAAAATGAAAAAAATATGGCATGAATGTAGTTCCATGTAGGCTACAACCAAATCATCAAAACAAGTTTAATTATCATGGATGAAAATTTTCATTCTTTGAAACAAAATTAGGTTTGAAAATTAATTTTCATAAATGAAACATCTGTTTAAAACATTTATTCATTTTAAATAATTTCATACCATATTCATCAAATCTAGGAAAATGTAATATATATAAAAAGTATGTAGGAATAGGAAAAAATCCATCATGGATACACCATAAGATAAGAACATGGAAAAATATCCTTGAAATTAACCATCATGAGATAAACTAGATATAAATGAAAAAATCACACTATTTTGAGTCTATATTATCAAAATACATACTAGACATATAATAATTGTAAACCATGCACATGTTTATTCAAAAAGAAAATTGATTCCTTCAACATTATATCAATGTCACAAAACCTCTATTTGATTTAGGCATTCTAAAGTGACATTTACATTTCATGATTCACTAAAGTTTCTCAGTGTTCTACGATTTTCAAAACTATTTTAGAATCGAATGTTAAATTTAATAAAACCTTCCCATATAAAGGAAAATATTTTTTTAAAATACTAAACCCATGATAAAATGGGAATTCATTCCAAACGTACCCATTTAATGTTTAATACATTCATTTAAATTAAAAAATCAATGTAATTTATAAGAATATATATATATATATATTCAAGAATTATAACAACTTTCATAGATATAACTGTGTTAATAGTGATGGAAAACATAGATTCTTTCAACAATTGATAATGAAATCTATAATTTTTGATATAAAATTACAAGGCAAGAGAGAAAACTATAATGGATTGTTGGAAACACAAATATATAACAATATGAACCACAACAGAAAAAAATAATTTATGTGAAAAATGGAGATGAAGAATTAGAAATATCGCTTATCATGGATATCTAATGCAACTACTATTAGATTAAAATTCCAAAGATTCAGATCAAGAATGGTGTAAATCATCCAAAATCACACAAAAATCACACTAAATACCATGAGGGATATTTGGACATCAGATAGAAAAGTGTTCTTCATTCACCATTCTTAAAACTAATAGCCTGAATAATTTGCGTCATGAACCCATTAAACAATATAAATTCAATGAATTCGATATATGTCAAAAATATTTAATAACCTCAGTTTAAATTTAATCATGATCGACCCATTAATGACATATAATGGTCTCACGGATTGTAATTTTTTATGCTTTGAAAAAGACACATTAAATTTTCCATAAACATGTTTATGTCATGTATCCCATTGACTACATAAATATGTCTAGAATGAAGTGAATAATCCATTTTTTTAAAAGTCTATAATACAATTCATCCATCTCTTCAAAGTCATGTAAACCCCTATAAATCTTATTACTCATTTATATTTAGACTCTACTAATCAAAAAAATAAAACATCTCGGGAAATTAGGTCGTTTGACCTTGATAATTTTATATATCACCATGAAATCCATAATGTATTTAAAAGGAGGAAAATAAGAGATAGATTATACCTGAATAAATGTAATGGGGATTATAATCCTCCCAAATTAAATTATTTATATCCCAATAAATTCATCAATATCTAGGACTCAAAAAAAGTGATGTCTAGTTTTCCTCATCATCAATTCCAAGTCACATGTTTCATGACCATTTCTTTCACATAATTATAGTACACATACTGAATGAATCATTTCATCAAATAGATAATTGATAGAATTATTACATAATATCATTTATTTCTCAACCACAGTGGTGTTGGGCACAAAATCAAAATCCTTTCACTCACCCAGTGCCATCATACCCTTCTTAGCCAAAAGATGTTGTCCTAACTGAGGTGGAACACTATGAAAGGACTTATCAATAACCCCAAACTCTATTTGAAAAAATGGTTTGAATAATATTTATGATGAATCTGTTTCATGAAAAAAATAATCCTAATCAACTACATCATTTTTTTCATCTCGTGAACATGAATCTACCCAACCATGGATCGGTCTCCCAAATATTTCTAGAATATGGAATATATACGTGGCCTCCCATTAAAATCCTCAATATAATACATTTTTTATCATATCATGATAACTATTTTTATAGGAAAAATAAACTAAAAGTATATTAATTTCCCAAGAACCATGCAAATCAAGGAAACAAGCCTAGATCATATCCTCTAGATACATGATATCCCACTCTCCATGTCTAATCATATGTAGATTATATGTTGTGCTCAATTTGAATTGGTTACACATCCTCTACTAAGAACCAATAAAAACATGGATATGAACATTGATTACATGTTATAAATATCCATAAGTGGAACCCCAGATAAACCTATAATATCTCCGATATAAAATTCCCTATGTTCCTCCATGTTCCACGTCTCCTTGACATGGAAGAAATACACTAATTTATTAAAATGATGGATGATACCCAAAATCTAATTCATCGTACTAGTATTATTTGAAACAATTTTATGAAATACATGTAAATATCATCACATTATCATATCATAATAGGTACGAACTATAATAGTCCAGTAGGATTCTGGTGGTTTATTGTATTTACAAAACAAGTAACACACTATGTTACAAAACCTGCGTTAGACCAACTCATCCACATCCAATGATACTAACATCATCAAATCATGAAACATATTGGTATTACCTCAGTGTATGAATCAAGAATAATGGTTTCCACTATCCATCAATTGATTCCTCAGGGAAAAAGGCCCAACCAAAATGTTTTTTAACAAGAATCATCACTTAGAGACTAAGGACACTCACCCATGGTCTCCCTACAATAATGGATTTTACTAAATCTCTTGTACCTCGCTCATATTTCATCTTGATACAAACCCATTAATCACACAAAGAACCATCATTAATTGATTCCTAACATACATTACCACTAGATTATTTTACTACAAAGATCATATCATCAAATAAAATCATCAAATTCCATGCATAGACTCATTCATTCACTACATGTGTTAATAATTTTCAGATTAATGTATTTATTTCTATATTTAATTTTCTAGCATTATAATAAATATCCAAATGGAATTTCTATAGATACTCCACCTTTTATCTCTATCACATTCATATATCCCTAGGAGTGAAAATATACCTTATTCTCTTATGCTAAATAAATATAGTAAAATATCTCCCCAAAGTGATAGGGACACCATATTTCAAGTGCATTTATAAAAAATACCAAATAAAGAACATAGGTTGAATAGTTATACTCAATTTGGAATAACTAGAAAGCCATATAGGCTATTATATATCTCTAAAATATCAATACATTCCCAAAACCCATTCCAAATCATCATAGAAAACATCATAACCTAAACCTTATTCTGAATGAATTAAAAAGAGATTTTATGTGAGTCTCTCCATTTGTTCATAAAAAAACTCTAACATTGTTCAGTCTACTCAAAAATTACACCCTTACTTGATAAATATATTATTATAGTTACATACTTAGGGATGTCCTAAACAAATCACTTATAAGGTCCATCAAACCCCAAAAAAAATTTATCTCGAGGCAATTTCTAGGAAACACCCATGATATAATTTCTAATACTGTTCCAAGATCCAATAATATGCCCCTCTCAGTTAAACATGCTTGAAAAACATTACATATTAATTATGAAACCCTTATTTTGAATACATAAAATATATATGATGTTCTCTAAATGTTCTAATAATGTAATCTAAATAGCCCATGTACTTATCCATTGACATCAAGTAAATTGATATATCATCCATGAACATCAAAAATTGTGTAACAATTGATTATTTATTTAGTTCATCAATTCGATAAACATAATCACACTATTAGTGATAACGAATTGCATAAAAAGAACTCAAAATGGCTATACCAACTCTAAATCATTTTCCAATGTATATCCTATTCTCAAACATCACCTTCTGATACCCTATTTGAAGGACTGTATCATCCCAGGTAAATAAAGAATAAAACATTTTCATATTTATAAATATTTACGAATTAAATATTAATTTTACATTAAAGGGGTTTCTATGTTCGATAGCATACCCGATACGTAACAAAGAGTTTCTTTGAAATCTTACGTTGCACACTAGTAATAAAATAATATTATTTTAAATGGAATTTAACACGTAGTCGTTGTATTGGCAGTAATGAAAATAAATAACTAAAATATGATTATATATGTTTGTTAAAAGTTTTTACATTTATTCAATAAAATATTAAGGCTTAAAATATGAAAATAATTCAATTTTCAGCATATATACTCTAATTTTCACTAAATGTCCACTTATAGCCTTTTGATGGAAAACCGTCATTAAATATATTTTTGGTCACTCTTATACATTCTATTGGACCAAATAAAATTCTTCTTTATAATCCAGACATCATAATTTACTTTGTGTAAATTTTTGGTATTTTTCCGATAAAGTTCATTTTTTAATGAATAGTGAAAAATGTTGTATTTTAATTCAAAAACTCCTTTTAATATAATTTATTAATATGATTATATTATCTCTGGAATTGGTTTTAAATTGAAACTAGAATATATTTTTACCATTTAATCCAATAGTGGTCATTGGAATTAATTTCACCTTGAAATTGGACTTAAACTAGTGTCCAATGTTTTGATATATATTGTTTCATAAAAACATGCTATTTGTCCTGACAGCGGGAATTAATTATTAAAATAAATAATGTAACTTAAAAGTTTTTTATTTTGTAAAATATACATCATTTTTGAATTCGGAATATCAAATACAGCTTAGGGTGATGTTTTGGTATTTTTCTAAAAAAATTCAATTTTTGATGAATAGTGAAACCACTAAGTGGTACTTAAAATACTAATTTTTCGTTTAAATGAAAATTTACCACCTCTGTGTTTTGAATTTCAAAATTCCGACATTCATGGTTGTCATTAGGAATTAAAATGTGGTTCAATGGGATTAAAACAATTTATTGGTGAATAGTAACTTTTAAGTTTTTAATCGCGATTAGAGGTAATTAGTGTTGTTTAAGGAAAAAATAATGTTTTAATGATATGAAATGACCTAGAAACATGTCCTACCCTTATTTTATGTGACATGGACGACCAATAAAATCAATGGGTCAACATGGGGACCCCATGGAGCGATTTCGGTAGGAAAATGACATTAAAAACTTTTTATTTAATGTTAAAATAAAAATGTCACAAACAAGAGTTGTTTTACTAAAACAATTTTTAAATGGGGATATAAAAGTCATATTTTGGACTATGAATATTAATTAAAAATATAAAAAGATTTCCTACATCATGATATTTTTTTATAATTTTTATAAACTTAATAAATTAAATTATTTATGACACCATGATGATGCAGTGATTACCTCATTATTTAACGATTTAAATAAAATAAAAGGATAATGTAAAATCTAAGACCTACATTTGTCAAAAACCAGTTGGATGGGTGGATTTAGAACTATTATTACCTTATCCTCGAAATATATAATTCTGGGACCTCTAAAATCCGAAAATCATTTTATAATATAGTAACCTTTTATAACTTTCCAAGAGTGCCCGTCCTCTCCTCTTATAAAAGGCCCCCCACCTCTACCACCTTACCTACACCTCTAAAGCCTTTGTCTCAGCCAACACCTGACCATATTGTCTCTACACATCCCACTATTACTAATTGAAGCCTCACTTTGGGTAGAAGTCTTTCCAAGGAAGCCTTTGAGCTCAAATTAAAAAGAGTTACTCGATTTAAAGGTAGTGTCTTCTCTTGTGTTCTTATGTTTTATTTTGCTTCTCTAACCCCATAAACTCGTTTTATTGCTTTCTTTTGTAAAAACACCAGTATCTTCAGTATACTAGGATGTTTTTATGATAATTATTAGAGATACACCTACACACACCTTCGTCTAATGTTTAAAGAACAAAATGTTTCTGTTGTTTGCAATTTTCTGGCTCACGAAACGATGACCGTTCAACACTCATATTGTAACTCCCTGACCCCAGTTACCCAGAGTCGGGGCATTATTTTGTAACATTATCATGATCACGAAAGATCAAGTCTTGAATGACCGATTAGTTTAGTAGCCTTGGAAACACTAAATACATTCATATGTTTTAAATTACATCATAAAGTAATACAAAACTACAACAACATCTTGTCTTCATATCCCCTCATATTATCCCTTCAGGTAATTAATAAAATACTTATTCACATCCTGGATAAATTAAAACATTGAAAGGGGTGAGCTCAGATGCTCAGTAAGGATAACAATATAGCTGAAGCTTTCATAAATAAACATTAACATTTAAGGCAATGTCTAACTAAAACAGAGCCTTTTAAACTTGAACTTCAATATAATATGGCAAAAATAAAATGAGATAATGCCATTTACTTATTCACATGGATATTCTAATGGTGGAATAAACACATGCAATATCAAAAACCACTTTCATAATGATGGAATGCATAATTTCAGACTATCATAACCACATAGCCAAGGCCTCGTGGCAAGACTACAAATAATATATTGTCAAGGCCTCGTGCCAAGACACTAGTTTGTCTCATGAGACCTTCTGATGCATCGAGGAGCTATAGTGGGCTCCACCCGTCACTTATTAAGTCCAATGCATTCCTCATATGAATAGTGCTAAACATATCATAAACCATAACATAATTGTATCACATAAAACATGAATAAAGGAAACATAACATTTCCACACTTAAATCACAATATATCAATACAACACATTGATATAATAAAAACTTTATCAAAACCATTTTCAATACCAAAATAAAAGAAAAGTAAAAAATGGTATTTATTTTTCTTTTAAAAAAAGTTCTGGATTATAAAGGAAGCCGAAACATAAATAGTAGTCATGGCGGCAGAGAAGTCGTTGTCACCGTATACATAAGAAAAAACATTCCTTTTTTTGTTTAGTAAAAACACTCTGTATAAAAAGATTAATTTAGAATAAAAGTAAAAGTCAAACGGGTTTATACACCGTATAAATTAATGTTTTATATAAAACAAAATATGCCTCAATGAAAGGAGATTGAGACACAGTCCTTACAAATATCATTTTTAAAATAAAATAGATCAATTATGTATATTTAATATAAGTAGACATAAATAAATTACAAATACAAGATAGGACATAATAATATCATGACATAATTTGAAAGTAGGAGATTAACCCAAAGAATGGAAATTGGGTTAAAAAATTCTCTTACCTCATGTCCGACTTGACTTGACCGTTCTTTAACATCCTGAATAATAAACTAGAGTTAATTTATAATTTCTTAAGAACCTTTTTCAAGTTTACTATTACTTTTATATTACTTATTAACATGTAATGATCATTATGTAATTATTTATGATAATAACGGTCGTTTTGTCGATCTTTGGTACTTGAGTCAAAAATAAACTTCTTAAAATTACAAGTTGTTCATGTGGTAAAATATCCATTATATCCATAATTATATTCATCATGTATGTATCATATAAATAATATATATCCAGTGTATACATTCATTTATAATATTACATAACATTTAGAGGTAAGAAATGAAATGCGCTGTTCAAGGAGACGGTAAGTCGTGCGTACGCATGAATGCTACTTTCATTTATATTTCGTATTTAATGGAATGAAGTTATAGTTATATAAAGTTATAATATAATTCCAGTATAATATAATGTATAATACCATTTACTCCATCCTTTAAACATCCCACATATGGCATTAACGATTCAAATCACTTTGAGGGGGTGGTAGTCCGCACTTCCTAAAATGAAATTATCGCATTTACCCATAATGGAAATCATAAAGGTATTGAATAAATGAAGAATAAAGAAGTATAAGGAAAACATAAAAATAATATATATCATATATAGAAATAGTTTCATCATAATGGACTCCTTTGAAGGTGTTATATGAGTGTTGAACAATCATCGTTTCGTGAGGCAGAAATTCTCCATCCACAGAAACAGTATGTTCTTTAACCATTAGATGTAGGTGTGTGTACGTGTAGCTCAAATACTTCTTATAAAAACTTCCTAGTATATTTAAGATACTTTTTTTGTCACAAAATAATGGAAAAAAAAGAGTTTAAGGGATTGTAGAAGCAAAATAAAACAAAATAACATAAGAGAAGCCATTACCTTAAAATCAGGTAACTCATTTTTGATTTGAGTCAAAGGCTTCCTTGGAAAGAATTATGACCAAAGTGAGACTTATAATAATGTAATAGAGGGAAGTTGAGAGAGTATTTTGGCAGAGGTTTTCTGAGACAAAAGGCTTTGACGGTGTGAGTAGGGTGGTAGTGGTGGGGGCCTTTTATAAGAGGAGAGGAGGGGCACTCTTGGAAAATCATGAAATGTTACTTTATTATATAATGAGTTTCGGATTTTAAAGGTCCTACACTTATATATTTCTAGGATAAGGTGATAAGGGTTCTAAATATACTCATTCAATAGGTTTTGACTAGTTTACGTCTTATATTTTACATTATCTTTTAATTTTATTTAAATCGTTAATTAATGAGGTAATCGCAGCATCATCATGGTGTCATAAATAATTTAATTTATTTAATGTCTAAAAATTATAAAAAATAATCATGATGTAGGAAATCTTTTTATCTTTCTAATGAATATTTATAGTCAAAAATATTACTTTTATAACACCATTTAAAAATTGCATTAATAAAACAACTCATAATTGTGACATTTTTTATTTTAACATTAAATAAAAAGTTGTTAATGTCATTTTACTACGAAAGTGGCTCCATGGAGTCCCCAAGTTGACCCATGGATTGTCTTGGTCGTCCATGACTCATTTAATAGGGGTAGGACAAGTGTAAAGGTATTTTTATATTTTTATAATATCATTTTTACCTTAAATTTCACTAATTACCTTTATTCGCGATTAATTAAACTTAAATGTTACTATTCACCAAAATATTATTTTAATCCCATTGAACCACATTTTACTTCCTAATGACAACCATGTATGTTTAATTTTTGAAAATAAAATCACAGAAGTGGTAATGTTTAATTTAAACAAAAAATCAGTTTTTTAACTACCACTTAGTGGTTTCACTATTCATAAAAAATTGATATTTTTCAAAACAATGCCAAAATTTCACCCTAAGCTATAATTGATATTCCAAATTAAAAAATGATGTATATTTTACAAAATTCCAAACATATAAGTTTCATTAATTAATTTTATAATTAATTTCTGCTGTCACATCAATTAGCGTGTTTTTAAGAAACAATATATATCAAAAGATTGACTATTGTTTATGTCCAATTTCAAAGTGAAATTAATTATAATGACCACCATTGGATAAAATGGTAAAAATATATTCTAATTAAACTTTAAAACCACTCAATAGTATAATTTATCACAATAAATTATTTTTATTAAAAATGTTGTTTTAAGTATTTTTCATTATTCATAAAAAATTGGAAGTTCTCAGAAAATTAAAAAAAAATTCAACTTAGGATAATTTTGATATTAAAAATACAAAAATAAAGTCCATTTTGAAATATAAAATTTCTATAATTTCAAAAAGTGGGTATTACTATTCATAACAGCTAATTTGATTAGTCGCGGTTTGTTAGAACTCGAACTTGCGTGCAATGCAAGCTATTGAATTATTGAAATAGAAGCGTATCATGGATGCTTGGGGTGTTACAATCTCCCCTCCTTCAATAAATTGTGTCCGCACAATTTGAAATTTTTCTTTGAAAATAAACGGTTGAAAATAGAAAATACCTTTGTGGAAAACCCATATCAGAAATAGGGTTAATAAAAATATAACATTAAAAGAAAGAAAGATAAGTACAAAGGTCACTCGAGATAGCCCATAGTAGGATTCTTTGAAAATATGGACATGGAGGAGAATCAAACCATCAAGGTCTGATGGAGAGTTGTAGAAAACAAGACTAGGAGAATGTTAACCACAAGAAAATCACAAACATGTGATTGGTTAAACGGTCATTGAATCCCCAGTTGGAAATGTTAACTGACAACGTTTTTGTTTTAAGTTATCTTTCATAAAGTTGAGGAATTTATTTAAGAGATTTACTAATAATGTAAGGAAATATACTTACTTGTCATTTAGGCTTTCATTCTTTAATAAATTTTTACCACGAACACATTTTGCACTCCAAATGTTTACAGACCTCCAAAATATTCTATTTATCCAAATTTTATAAGGTTCCAAATATTACCACATTCCATTAAGATTAGGAAAACTATTTTGTAACAACCAGGGACTTCATGTAGGCTAGTGGTAGGTAATAAAGGCCTTTCGCACTATGATTGTGGGTTCGATTCTTGCAGCATTGTCCGACGCAACGGGTTATCCCCCAACCTTCAGGTTGGCCTTTTCCTAAAACTATAGTATTATAATATTCCAAAAATAATATTCAAAAATGTTTTAACATTAAACAATACTATACAAGGTTCAAATTAATCCATTCCAACCTATATAGTTATCCAAAATACCTCTGTCCAGACTTTCTCTAAAAGGTCTCTAAATTCAAACATCAATTGTAACATCAGATTCCCCAAACAAAGTAATGTTTATCTTATTGTCACATACTAAAAATATGATTACCTTCATCATATTAAAACCTTAATGAAAAAAACAAGTATTGTAGTACAATCCTTATATATATCACATTATTCTTATAACCATAATATAATCAATGAGTCCAAAAGCACCAATACATTAATTATTCCACTTCAACTATAGTAACAACATAAGATTGTCCATGATCCCTTGGCCTTTTCTGAGGTAAGTTTCCCTGACGCTTAGTAAATTCATTTGCATAATGCACTATTTCCCTACAATTGTAGCATTCAACATTGATAGCCTCTTTCTTTCCCTTACAATCATGAGCCTGGTGACCTTTTTCTCCACATTTACAATAAACTCTCATTCCTTTAAGCAAGTACCAGGGTGATTCTTCCCACAATTATCACATAATTTAAAATCATTATTTCCCTTTTTCCCTTTATCTGTCTCTTATTCCACCATTCTATTCTTCTGTTTCTTTACTTTGTTGTCATAAGACTTAGAGAAATCCTTTTCTGTCTTGATAGCACACGAGGAAATATCTTCGTATGATGAGAAGGATTGTGATACTAAAGCTCGACGGAGAAATGGTTTTAACCCATCAAAGAAACGATCAATCTTACTTCTTTGGTTACTTATATAATCTGCTGCATGTCTTGCTAACCTTGTAATGCTAGCCTCATACTTTTTGACATTCTCATCCTCCTTTTGTCTCAGAATCAGAAATTGCCTTTCTATATCTGCTTGATGGTCATGTGGAATGTATTTTTCTATGAAAATTTCCTTAAACTCCCTCCATTACATACTTGATACTTCTTCATCTTCCTTTGTGTTTTTAATCAGCGACCACCATTGATCGACATCTCCAGTGAGGCGGTAGACTGCCATGACAACCTTCTCCCTTTCACTACTCCCCAAGGCCAGGAATATTTTCTCTATGGATTTTATCAATTTCTCAGCTACTAATGGATTTTTACACCTGTTAAATGTTGGTGGTTGTTGCCTCATGAAGCGGTCTATAATTGACCATCCATGTTTTGGATCAGGGTGCTCCATACGAGTAAGGTTATTATTCATAACCTGAGTGAGTTGTCATGGTATGGTTATAAGTTGATCAACACCAGTTGTATCTCCAGATCCACAATAATTATCTTGAGCAGGATGGTAATCCCAACACGGAGTGCATGCATTGATACGGTTTCCATTCCTTCCACTAGGCTCCATTTCTAAACAATGGAATAAACTAGATTAGTTTATGAATCAAAATACATAATTCCATACTTGTAAAATACTTAACATAAATTGAACTATTTATGGATATAATCAATAATCATAAAAAAATTTCTTTGAGGAAGTATATACTCATAATCCTTCATAGTGGTTTGTAAAGAAAATGATAATTATCCTAAGCATATCCCATGGGAGTGTCGTAACCAAGAGTGCAGCAAGGCCCGTTGTTGTGCACCAGTTCTCGTTCGAGTCTAGCTCAAAGTGGTGGTTTTGGGTTTTACCCCTAGGTACATATGTGCCAGATCCGCCTCTACCTGCTCGTATCCAGAAAGGGATGTATTGCTCGGAAAACTCACAAAATCTCTATAATACCAAAATTCAAGGAAGTTCTTCTATACTAATCCTCAAAGTCTATCTTTGGGCTATGTGCTCTAATCAGAGTTTATCTAAATCTAGCTTCCAAGGATAGTACTAAACTGTCTCTGATACCAACTGTAATGCCCCAACCCCAGTTACCCAGAGTCGGTTCATTATTGCGTAACATTGGCATGATCACGAAAGATCGAGTCTCGAAAGACCGATTAGTTTAGTAGCCTTGGAAACACTAGATACATTCATAAGCTTTACATTACATCATAAAGTAATAAAAAACTACAAAAACATCTTTTCTTCATATCCCCTCATATTATCCCTTCATGTCATTCATAAAATACTTCTTCACATCCTGGAAAAATGAAAACATTGAAAGGGCTGAGCTCAGATGGTCAGTAAACATAACAATATAGTAGAAGCTTTCATACATAAACATTAACATTTAAGGAAATTTATAACAAAAACAAAGCCTTTTAAACTTCAACTTCAATATAATATGGAAAAAGTAAAATGGGATAATGCCATTTACTTATTCACATGGGTATTCTACGGGTCGAATAATCACATGCAATATCAAAAACCACATTCATAACGATCGAATGCATAATGCCAGACTATCATAACCACGTAGCCAAGGCCTCGTGCCAAGACTACAAATAATATTTTGTCATGGCCTCATGCCAAGACACAAGTTTATCTCATGAGACCTGCCGATGCATCGAGGAGCTATAACGGGCTCCACCTGTCATTTATTAAGTCCAATGCATCCTCATATGAATAGGTTTAAACATATCATAAACCATAACATAATCGTATCACATAAAACATTCATAAAGAAAAAATAAGATTACCACACTTAAATCACAAGATATCAATACAACACATTGATATAATAAAAACTTTATCAAAACCATTTTCAATACCAAAATAAAATAAAAGTAAACATGATATTTATTTTTCTTTTAAAAAATGTTATGGATTATAGAGGAAGCCGAAACATAAATAATAGTCACGACGGTGGAGAATTCGTTGTCGCCGCATACGTAAGAAAAAAAAATTCCTTTTGTCATTTAGTAAAAATGCTTCGTATAAAAAGATTCCTTTTGAATAAAAGCAAAAGTAAAAGGGTTTTATACACCGTATAAATGAAAGTTGTGTATTAAACCAAATATGCCTCAATGAAAGGAGATTGAGACGAAGTCCTTACAAAGATCATTTTTAAAATAAAATAGATATATTATGTTTATTTACTATAAGTACAAATAAATAAAGTACAAATACAAGATAGGACATAATAATATCATGACATAATTTGAATGTAGGAGATTAACCCAAAGAATAGAAATCGGGTTAAAAATTCCCTTACCCCGTGTCCGACTTGACTCGGCCATTCTTTAACCTCCTGAATAATAAACTAGAGTCAATTTATAATTGCTTAAGAACCCTTTTAAAGTTTATTCTTCCTTTTATATCAGTTATTACCATGTTATGAAAATTATGTAATTATTTATGCTAATAATAGTCGTTTTGTCGTTCCTTGGTACTTGAGTCAAAAATAAACATCTTAAAATTACAAATTGTTCATGTGGTAAAATATCCACAATATACATAATTATATTCATGATGTATATATAATATACATCATATATATCCAGTATATACATTCATTTATAATATTACATAACATTTAGAGGTAAAAAATGAAATGCACCGTTTATGGAGACGGTAAGTCGTACGTACGCATGAATGCTACTTTAATTTCTATTTCATAATTAATGGAATGAAGTTATAATTATATAAAGGTATAATATAATTCCAGTATAATATAATGTATAATACCACTTACTACATCCATTATACATCCCACATATGGAATTAATGATTCAAATCACTTTGAGGGGGCGGTAGTCCGCACTTCCTAAAATGAAATTATCGTGTTTACCCATAATGGAAATCATAAAGTTATTGCATAAATTAAAAATACAGAAGTATAAGTAAAACATAAAAATAATATATATCATATATAGAAATAGTTTCATCATAATGGCCACCTTTGAAGCTGTTATATGAGAGTTGAACAATCATCGTTTCGTGATGCAGAAATTCATCATCCACAGAAACAATATTTTCTTTAACCATTAGGTGTAGGTGTGTGTAATTTTATCTCGAATACTTCTTATAAAAATATCCTAGTATATTTAAGGTACTGGTTTTGTTACAAAATAAAGGAATAAATAGAGTTTAAGTGGTTGGATAAGCAAAATAAAACAAAATAACATAAGAGAAGTCATTACCTTAAAATCGAGTAACTCTTTTTTGATTTGAGTCAAAGGCTTCCTTGGGAAGAATTCTGACCAAAGTGATACTTATAGGAGTAAGAGAGGGAAGTTGAGAGAGTATTTGGGAAAAGTTTGGCCGAGCCAAAATGCTATTAATGTGTGAGAAAGGTGGTAGTGGTGGGGGCCTTTTATAAGAGGAGAGGAGGGGCACTCTTGGAAAGTCATGAAATGTTACTTTATTATATAATGAGTTTCGGATTTTAAAGGTCCCAAACTTATATATTTCTAGGATAAGGTGATAAGGGTTCGAAATATACTCATCCAATAGGTATTTTACAAGTGTAAGTCTTATATTTTACATTATCGTTTTATGTTATTTAAATCATTAATTAAGGAGGTAATCGCTGCATGATCATGGTGTCATAAATAATTTAATTTATTTAATGTATAAAAATTATAAAAAAATTATCATGATATAGGAATTCTTTGTATCTTTATAATTAATATTTATAGTCAAAAATATTACTTGTATAGCCCCATTTAAAAATTGTTTTAGTAAAACAACTCATGTTTGTGACATTTTTATTTTAACATTAAATAAAACGTTTTTAATCTCATTTTCCTACCAAAGTGGCTCCATGGGGTCCCCAAGTTGACCCATGGATTGTATTGGTCGTACATTACTCATACAATAGAGTTAGGACAAGTGTAAAGGTATTTTCATATTTTTATAATATCATTTTACCTTAAATTTCACTAATTACCTTTAATCGCGATTAATTAAACTTAAAAGTTACTATTCACAAAAAAATTATTTTAATCCCATTGAACCACATTTTACATAATAATGACAACCATGTATGTTGAATTTTCGAAAATCAAATCACAGAAGTGGTAATGTTTCATTTAAATGAAAAATCAGTTTTTTAACTACCATTTAGTGGTTTCACTATTCATCCAAAATTGAAGTTTTTCAGAACAATGCCAAAATTTCACCCTAATCTATAATTGATATTCCGAATTCAAAAATTATGTCTAATTTACAAAATCCCAAACATATAAGTTTCATTAATTAATTTTATAATTAATTCCCACTGTCACAACAAATAGCGTGTTTTTAAGAAACATATATATCAAAAGATTGACAATTGTTTATGTCCAATTTCAAAGTGAAATTAATTCTAATGACCACCATTGGATAAAATTATAAAAACATATTCTAATTACACTTTAAAACCACTAAATAGTATAATTTCTCACTATAAATTATTTTTATTAAAATGTTTTTTTATGTATTTTTTACTATTCATAAAAAATTGGAAGTTCTCAGAAAATTTCAAAAAATTCAACTTAGGATAATTTTGATATTAAGAATACAAAAATGAAGTCCATTTTGATATATAAAATTTATATAATTTTAAAATGTGGGTATTACTATTCATAACGGCTACTTTGATTTGTCATGGTTTGTTAGAGCTCGAACTTGCGTACAATGCAAGTTATCTCATTATTGAAAGAGAGGCGTATCGTGGAAGCTCGGGATGTTACACATAAAACACTTTCAAATGTGTCCATTAATATGTCACTATATTTATATATGATGTATAATATGTTTTTGTTTTCCTTAAGCGTCTGTATTTTTCTTTTATGTCATACCTTTACAGTTTCCATTATGGGTAAACGTTGTATCTTCATTTTAGGAAGTTCAGACTACCGCCCCCTCAAAGTGATTTGATTCGTTAATTCCATATGTGGGACATATAACGGATTTAGTTAAAGTTATTATTTATTATGTTATACTAGAATTATAATATACCCTTATTTCATTATGATTTTACTCCATTAAATATGAAATAGAAATGAAAGTAGCATTCAAGCGTACGTACGGCTTACCATCTCCATGAACGGTGCATTTCATTTCTTACCACTAAATGTTATATACTATTGTAAATGCATTTATATGCTGTATATATATGATATATATGATATATATGATATCTACATCATGAATATAATTCTTTATATAATGGATATTTTACCAAATGAACAACTTGTAATTATAAAGAGTTTATTTTTTACTCAAGTACCAAGGATCGAAAAAACATTCATTATTAAATTAAATAATTAAATAGTGTTCATAACTTGGTAATAAGTGATATAAAAGGAATAATGAACTTGAAAACGGTTCTTAAGAAAGTAGAAATTAACTCCAGTTTATTATTCAGGATGTTAAAGAACGATCGAGTCAAGTCGGACCCGAGGTAAGGGACTTCGTCTCAATATCCTTTCACTGAGGAATATTTTGTTTTATACACAACTTTCTTTTATACGGTTTATAAACCACTTTGAATTTTAATTTTATTCAAAAGGAATGTTTTTATACGAAGCGTTTTACTGAACGAAAAAAACGAATGTTTGTTTTAACGTACGCGGTGATAATGAACTTTTCCGCCGCCACGAGTATTATTTGGTCTTTGGATTTCTCAACAAGTCATAATGTTTTTTAAAATGAAATAAATACCATATACTCTTTTATATATTTTGGTATTTAAAATGGTTTTTTATAATGGATTTGTTATGTCAATATATTTAAGTGATATATTGTGATCAGAGTGTGGGAATGTTTTCTTTCGATTATATTTGTTTTATGTCTTATGATTTTATAATGGTACTTGGAAATTTGATGGGTGGTTACGTGATAAACCATATGACAGGTGGTTTCATGAATACTAGGACGGGTGGTTATGTTATAACCTCCAATGCATTGGGTTTGGAAGTCGGCTGTATGGCTATTCCATTAAGTGATATGTATGGAAGTCGGCCGTATGGTTATTCCATTTAAGTATGTTTATGTCACAAGTTACCTATATATGTTATGAGTTCATTATATGGGTCTTATAGTAATCTTTTGGTTACAAAAGTTTAACTAATGATATTTCATTTAGTGAAGAGTATTTAATACTCCATAAAGGTGAAAAGTATTATTTTGATAAAGTATTCATGGTTTACTTATTGTTTTGAAAAACTTACAGTTTTCCTTCATTGTGTATCCCTTACTGAGCTTTTAATGCTCACCCCATGTTTTCTTAAATTGTTTTTCATAGTAGATAATGTGGAATAGGTTCAAGGATTGGATCAAAGAAAAGTCATTCTTTCTTAAACAAGGAACTTGAAATGACTTTTTTTGAGTTCATGTTTTGAAAAAAAGGAAACTTTGTAGAAGTGTCTACAGTGTGATCTTTTGAGATGTAATAGTTATGATCTAATTCGCTAAAACTCTAAAACTGAAAATATACTCAATGGGAATTATTTATTTAATTCAATATTAAGTAATGTTTAAGTTCTGGTCCTTATAGTTGGTTTTAGAGGTCGGTTTAGACAACTTTAGGAGTTAGAAAATTGATAAATTATAAATTAATTTATGGTATGATTGAAATGATATAGCATTTATAGATTACCATGTTGCTTCACCTAAGGTATTTCAGTGTTAAGAATAGTTTTTCGTAGATGAAACAGAGAAGCTTTTTTGGGAAGTCATACTGAAGGAACTGACCTTCCAAATCAGCATACTGAGATGGTCAGAATCAGAATTGAGCAGTTTACTACAGTGATGACTCAGTTGAATCAGGTGATAAATGGTGGTTGTGTTTATTGATGATATTTTGGTGTTTTATAAAAGGAAAGAGGAGCATGAAAGTCATTTAAGGGTTATCTTGCAAACCTTAAAAGAAAAGAAACTGTATGGAAAATTCAGAAAGTGTGAGTTTTGGTTACAACAAATTTCTTTCCTTGGTCACATTGTTTCAAAAAATGGATTAACTATTGATACTGCTAAAAAAAAGTTGTTGAAGAATGGACAAGACCCAAAAATGTAACCGAGATCCGTAGTTTTCTTGGTTTGTCAGGTTACTACCGATGTTTTGTTGAAAATTTTTCACGGTTAACTAGTCCAATGACTAAGCTAAATCGGAAGGGTGTTAAGCTTATCAGGACAAAAGAATGTGATGATTGTTTTCAGGATTTGAAAAAATGATTGGTGAATGATCCAGTTTTGGAACTTCCTTCCAGGAATGGTGAGTTTGTTGTATGCAGTGATGCTTCGTTGAAGGGACTTGGTTGTGTCCTTATGCAAAATGATCAGGTAATTGCATATGCTTCACGTCAGTTGAAAACTCATGAGGTAAATCACCCTAGACATGACTTGGAATTACCTGCTGTTGTTTTTGATCTAAAAATTTAGATGCATCATTTGTATGGAGTAAAGTGTGAAATATATACTGATCAAAAAAGTTTAAAGTAAATATTCAATAAGAAAGAATTGAACCTGAGACAGAGGAGATGGCTCGAATTAATCAAGGATTATTATTTTACAATTAATTACCATCCGGGAAAAGAAAATATAGTGGCTGATGCATTGAGTCGAAAAAGTAATGCTCCATTAACCATGATACGTTTGGAACGAGATCCTTTGGTTTTTGATTTGATGAACATTGGAATAGAATTTTTTGGTGCATGAATTTATCTTGTTTTGTTTCAGGTATCAGTGAGATCATCTCTATCAGACAGAATTAAGAAAGCGCCGAAGAAAGACAGTGGGTTATAGAAAAAGGTAGAGCTGGTTCAGAAGGGTAAGTTGCCTGAATTTAATATTGATAATGATTGTGTTTTGAGGTTTGGAAAGAGATTATGTGTTCCTGGTGATTCACAGTTTAAGAATTATTTGTTATGTGAGGCTCATAGTTCCCCGTTTTCAGTTCATCTTGGCAGTACTAAGATGTACAGAGATCTGTGGGAGTATTTCTGGTGGGATAGAATGAAAAGAGAAATTGCTGATTTTACTATGAAGTGTTTGACTTGTCACAGGTTAAAGCAAAGCGGTAGTTACCATAAGGGATGCTTCAGCCTTTACCAGTTCTATAGTGGAAATGGGAAAATATATCCATGGACTATGTTGTGGGATTACCGAAGACATCTCGAGGTAATAATTCAATCTCGGTTATTATTGATCGCTTGACTAAATCTTCTCATTTCCTTTCAATTATAGATACATTATCTCTAGATCAACATTCTCAATTATATCTTAAAGAGATAGTCAGGTTGCATGGAGTTCCCCTATCCATTGTATCTGATCGTGATCCCAGGATTACTTCTAACTTTTGGAAAGGCCTTCAAAAGTCATTGGGTACTGAATTAAATTTTAGTACAGTTTTCATCCTCAGTAAGATGGGCAGTCAGAACGGAAAATTCAGACTTTGGAGGATATTCTATGTGCTTGTTCGATGGATTATCAGGGATGTTGGGACCAATATCTTTCTTTGGTTGAATTTTCATATAATAATAGTTTTCATTCTAGTATACAGATGACACCGTTTGAGGCATTATATGGGAAGTGGTGTCGAACTCCGACTTTTTGGGATGATGTGGATGAAAGGAAGATGATGGGACTAGAATTGGTATAAGAGATGGCAGAAAAAGTTCAGTTGATTCAGAAACACATGAGAACAACTCAGAGAAGACATAAAAGTTATGCAGATAACAGGAAGAAGGATCTATCTTTCGAGGTAGGTGATCATGTTTTTCTCAAAGTTTCACCGTGGAAAAGTGTGATGCGATTTGGTAAGAAAGGAAAGCTGAGTTAGAGGTTCATTGGACCATATGAAATTATGGAGAAAGTTAGATCAGTTGCTTACCAAGTGGATTTACCTCCTAGTTTATCTCAGGTACACAATGTTTTTCATGTTTCGATGTTGAGAAAGTATATGCCAGATCCATCTCATGTTTTGAGCTCAGAGGTAGTTCAGTTGGATGAGAATCTCTCTTATGAAGAACATCCAGTCCAGATTCTTGACCGAAAAGAGAATGTGTTGCGAAATAAGGTAATTCACCAGGTAAAGGTTTTGTGGAAAAACCATATGTTTGAAGAGGCAACGTGAGAATCTGAAAATGTTATGAGGGATAAATACCCCCACTTATTTTGATAAGTGAATAAAATTGTGAGGACGTAATTCCCAAAATGGGGGAAGGATGTAACATCCCAGGTAAATAAAGAATAAAACATTTTCATATTTATAAATATTTACGAATTAAATATTAATTGTACTTTAAAGTGGTTTCTATATTCGATAGCGTACCCGATACACAATAAAGAGTTTCTTTGAAATCTTACATTGCACACTAGTAATAAAATAATATTATTTTAAATGGTAGTTAACACGTAGCCGTTTTATTGGTGGGAATGAATAGAAATAACTAAAATATTATTATATATGTGTGTTAAATGTTTTTTACATTTATCCAATAAAATATTAAGTCTTAAAATACGAAAAGAATTCAATTTTAGGCATATATACTCTAATTTTCACTAAATGTCCACTTATCGCCTTTTGATGGAGAAACGTCATTAATTATAGTTTTGGTCACTCTTATACATTCTATTGGAGCAAATAAAATTCTTCTTTAGAATCAAGACATCAAAATTTACTTTGTGTAAATTTTTGGTATTTTTCCGAAAAAAGTTCATTTTTTAATGAATAGTGAAATATGTTGTATTTTAAAACAAAACCTCTTTTTAATCTAATTTATTAATATGATTAGATTATCTTTTGAATTGGTTTTAAAGTGAAATTATAATATATTTTTACCATTTAATCCAATAGTGGTTGTTGGAATTAATTTCACTTTGAAATTGGACTTAAACAAATGTTAATCTTTTGATATATATTGTTTGATAAAAACACGCTATTTGTCATGAAAGCGGGAATTAATTATTAAATTATTTAATTTAACTTATATTTTATTTTTTTTTTAAAATAGGCATCATTTTTGAATTCAGAATATCAAATATATCTTAAGGTGATGTTTTGGTATGTTTCTAAAAACTTTCAATTTTTGATGAATAGTGAAACCACAAAGTGGTACTTAAAAAACTGATTTTTCGTTTAAATGAAATTTTACCACCTATATGTTGTGAATTTACAAAATCAGACATTCATGGTTGTCATTAGGAAGTAAAATTTGGTTCAATGGGATTAAAACAATTTTTGGTGAATAGTAACTTTTAACTTTTTAATCGCGATTAGAGGTAATTAGTGTAGTTTAAGGTAAAAATAATGTTTTAATGATATGAAATGACCTAGACACATGTCCTACCCTTATTGGATGTGTCATGTCCGACCAAGACAATCCATGGGTCAACTTGGGGACCCAATGGTTCCACTTTTCTAGGAAAATGACATTAAAAACTTTTTATTTAAAGTTAGAATAAAAATGTCACAAACATGAGTTTTTTTTACTAAAATAATTTTTAAATGGGGTTACACAAGTAATATTTTTAACTATAAATATTCATTAGAAATATAAAAAGATTTCCTACATAATGATATTTTTTTTATAATTTTTAGAAATTAAATTAATTAAATTATTTATGACACCATGATGATGTAGCGATTACCTCATTATTTAACGATTTAAATAAAATTAAAAGATAATGTAAAATCAAAGGCATACACTTGTCAAAAATCTATTGAATGGGTGGATTTAGAACACTTATCACCTTATCCTCGAAATATATTTTTTTGGGACCTTTAAAATCCGAAAATAATTTTATAATAAAGTAACCTTTTATGACTTTTCAAGAGTGCCCCTCCTCTCCTCTTATAAAACACCCCCACCTCTACCACCTTACCAACACCTCTCAAGCCATTGGATCGGCCAAAACCTGACCATTTTGTCTCTCCACATCCCTCTATTACCCCTAGAAGCCTCACATTGGGCATAAATCTTTCCAAGGAAGCCTTTGAGATCAAATTAAAAAGAGTTACCCGATTTAAAGGTAGTGTCTTCTCTTGTGTTCTTATGTTTTATTTTTCTTCTCCAACCCCCTAAAATATTTTTATTCCTTTTTTTGTAACAACATCAGTATCATTAATATACTAGGATGTTTTTATGAGAAGTATTAATGCTACAACTACACACACCTTCGTCTAATGGTAAAAGAAGATACTGTTTCTGTGGCTGGTGATTTTATGCCTCACGAAACGATGATTGTTCAACACTCATATAACACATTAAAAGGTGGCCATTAAGATGTAAATATATTTATATATGATTTATAATATTTTTAAGTTTTTCTTAAATCTTATTTATTTTTCTTTTATGTCATACCTTTATGGTTTCCACAATGGGTAAACGCGATATCTTCATTTTAGGAAGTGCGGACTACCGCCCCCTCAAAGTGATTTGATTCGTTAATGCCATATGTGGGATGTATAAAGGGTGTAGTTAAAGTTATTATATATGATGTTATACTCTAATTATAATATACCCTTATATCATTATGATTTCACTCCATTAAATATGAAATATAAATGAATGTAGAGTTCATGCGTACGTATGGCTTACCGTCTCCATGAACGCTGCATTTCATTTCTTACCACTAAATGTTATATACTATTGTAAATACATGTATATGGTGGATATATATGATATATATGATATCTACATCATGAATATAATTATTTATATAATGGATATTTTACCACATGAACAACTTGTAATTATAAAGAGTTTATTTTTGACTCAAGTACCAAGGATCGACAAAACGACCATTATTAACTTTAATAATTACATAGTGTTCATAACATGGTAATAAATGATATAAAAGGAATAATGAACTTGAAAAAGGTTATTAAGAAAGTAGAAATTAACCCAAGTTTATTATTCAGGTTGTTAATGAATGACCGAGTCATGTCGGACCCGAGGTAAGGGACTTCCTCTCAATCTCCTTTCATTGAGGCAAATTTTTTTTACACAACTTTATTTTATAGGGTGTATAAACCCCTTTGACTTTTAATTTTATTCAAAAGGAATCTTTTTATATAAATCATTTTACTAAATGACAAAAATGACTGTTTCTTTTAACGTACGCGGTGACAATGACCTTTTCTCCCACTGCGAGTATTATTTGGTCTTTGGCTTCCTCAACAAGACGTAATGTTTTTTAAAATGAAATATATACCATATAATCATTTAAGTATTTTGGTATTGAAAATGGTTTTTTATAATGGATCTGTTATGTCAATATATTTAAGTGATATATTGTGATCAAAGTGTGAAAATGTTTTCTTTCCATTATATTTGCTTTATGTATTATGATTTTATAATGGTAATTGGACATTTGATGGGTGTTTACGTGATAAACCATATAACGGGTGGTGTCGTGAATAACAGGATAGGTGGTTACATTATAACCTCAAATTCATTGGGTATGGAAGTCATCCGCATGGTTATTCCATTAAGTGATATGTATGGAAGTTGACCGTATGGTTATTACATTTAAGTATGTTTATGTCCCAAGTTACCTTTAAATGTTATGTGTTCTTTATATGGGTTTTATAGTAATATTTTGGTTACAAATGGGTAAGTAATGATATTTTATTTAGTGAAGAGTATTTACTACTACATAATGGTGAAAAGTATTACATTGATAAAGTATTCATGGTTTACTTATTGTTTTGAAAAACTAACATTTTCCTTCTTTGTGTATCCCTTAATGAGCTTTTTATGCTCACCCAAAGTTTTTTTGAAATGTTTTTCATAGGACATAATGTGGAACAGGGTCAAGGATGGGATCAAGGAAAAGTCATGCTTTCTTAAACATGGAACTAGAAATGACTTTTTTTTAGAGTTCATGTTTTGAAAAAAAGGCAACTTTGTAGAAGTGTCTACTGTGTGACCTTTTGAGATGTAATAGTTATGATCAAATTTTCTAAACCTCTAAACCTTAAAAGATCCTCAATGGGAATTATTAATTTAATTCAATATTAAGTAATGTTTAAGGTAGGGGCCTTATAAGGTCAATATTTAATTTCCAACTATTCCCTCTAATATGATCAAATAGATCATTAATACTTGAAATATATATTTTATTTATGGTAAATTGATTTAATAATTCTTAAATAATACAAATATTGGGGCTCTCGCCGGGCATCTTAGCAAAGGGGATAAGAAAATTACATGGTGAAAAACTAGGGAGAATAAATCTCATTGCATCGAGATCCATAAGTTGGTCATTTATTTATACCAAATCGATATACAACATATGATAATATGATATATAAATGATTATTGAACTGAATAGTAAGTGTATGGTAAAATTTTCTTCTCTCATTTTACGTAAACCTGAAAAATACCTTGGAATGAAATTATTGTAAACATACAAAATTATAGGTAGAGGACTAATAAAAACAAGACCGAAAGAATATAGGAACAATTATTACAATTTACATGTGATCACCCTTGTGTAACGAGAAGTAGTCACCCACCTCCACATACCCAGAATCCCAGTAACCCTAAAACACCTGAGGGATTCCATCTCAAGAAAAAAATTAAACTAGAATGAATTAATAATAAATTTTTCACATAATTATGATCATCTAATTCATTCTAATAATATGTAAAATGATATCAAGATCATGATCCAAGAATTACTATACCACATTATGGTCTTCTGTTGTGACTCGACACGTTTGACACCTGAATCCTTATTCAGACCTCATTCCAAAAGGTTTGGAATTATCCCAGTAAAATAAAATAAGTTATAAAAACTACCCCAAAATATTAATTACTTTTTAGGACCTAAAATAATGTATACCACTTATTCAAACAAATATAGAACCATAGATGATGATGTTATCCCTATACCATTAATTGTAGACAACCCTACTTTAGATTCTAGTGGTGTATAATCTACAAAATAATGATTTCTTTTCTTAGATCTTATGTGAGATTTATTATCCACATGAATAACCCCCTTATCCATTTGATAATACCCACCAAAAAAGGAAGCATCCGTTCAATCTAGAAAACCCTTGGTGAGAGTGGATCTAGCCTTAATTCTATCAAAATTTCTGTCACAAAAATGACTCAGATGTCCATATTTTACACAATTATGAAAATAATCAGTAACACGTAATATTAGGCATAGTAATAGAAATCTTTTTGTACTGATATAAAGAAAACAAATATTTTCCAGATAATTCCTTCGAAACAAGTCCTGAAGAAAAATGACTAACGTGTCACTTCATTTTTTTCCATAAGATATATTCTTCTTTACAAAAGTACCACCTAAGGATCCACCCAAAAATATCTTACTATATTTTAATGCTTCATCCAAAACATCCATATAAACATTCCCCACAATGTTCAAAATGGACATGTGAATTAGCATTGACTGCATATCAACCCTCATCCCCAAATCAATCTTATGAGACCTTATGTAAGCATTGTTTATTGGCTCTTATAAAAAGAGTCACAAATTATAAATTTTGGTGGAATACTCCAGAATGGTTTTATATCCATTCTATATGATAAAAATCACTAGGGCCTTTTCTCCTTATAATGCATTGGGTTAAAACTAATCATTGATGATTTTCTTAAATGATACCCATGTGATACCCTCATCTAGTGTAACCTTCATAATATATTCCCAAAATCTCTTTCCTAGTCACTAAAGAATATTCATGGGAATCCACATCATAAATTCAATAGGATTCATTCTAATGTTGAAGATACTCTCAATTTTGGTCAATCCATTCTGTTGATACATGGGGTCCTTTATCACTATAGAAGGTTGATGGATGCTTCTTTTTAATTGATATGTCATGACCCACTTATCGTCTTGGGTTCTCGACACATACATCACCGAGAGTATAAATACATTTGATTATAGATTCTAAAAAAGAAGGATCCACTAGAGGATTCTAATGTGGATCATGTCTTGCAGCATTCTCACTTGGATTTGGAATTGTAATTCTAGGTTTCATTGTCTAATAATCACATGAAAAGACTGATTTTTAGGGTCAAATTCCAAAAATCATAAGGCCATGTTTATATATCCATATACACGACTTAAAACAGCGTGAATCTAAATAAATTATGAAATCATCAAACAATAACTGATCAAAAAGAATAAATGAGTTCATATTAATAAATCTCATTTCTGGATCATTTAAATAACCTCAAACACCAAGTTTTAAACATGGAATAAATTTCCTCTCCACACATAGTAACTCAGATTTAGACATAAAAGTTTGTTATCTAGGAACTAGTTATAGAAACCCTACATTTCATACAAGAAATTTAAATCATTTTAAGAACAAAACAACTTAAAAGTGTTACAATCCAGGATCTAACGTTTTAGTATCATTGGAAATTTATTACATACATCACATAACCATAATATATCATAAAATATCATTAAAATTTTTCTTATTTATCACTATATGATCAAATTATCCATGGTACAAGTAGTCCCTTAAGGATATATATTTATTAAAGAAATGGGTGAGCTAAAAGCCCAATGTGAGGATGAACTAGGACATAAATCAATAAAACATTGTTGAGAATAATAATAATCAACATAGAATATGAATTGAATCAACATCAAAATTTTGAGAGTAAAATTTATATAAATTCATGAAATGTGGAAATGCATAAAAATGAAACATATTCTCTTAGTGGCAAAATACCACAAATTTTTTTGAAAAAATCTATCATCATGTTCACAAATAACATATGTTAATAATCATAACATCATCATATTGAACAAAACTAGAATTTTATTAACACATGTAACACATTATGTCATGAGATAAATCACATTACTCTATTCATGCGTCCTGTATATAATTCGGGGGCCACCCATCCCGTCGTAACAATTACATAATCATGCTTTCTACAATGAACATATATCATAAAAATTCATGAATTAACTGATGTAAAAGAGTGGGTTTTACAAGGACATAATCAATCATGAATAAAATTGAGGTTCACAAATTAAAAATTAAAAATCATATTAATATTAGATAAATTGTTCTTGTGCATAGAAGAAACAACTCAAGAAGTGTCAAAATGTTTTTTTTGTAAAGGTGTGTTATTTGGGAAAATCCTTTCCTTTATCATAAAATCAGATTTGAAGCATGAAAATCCCCAAAATGAAAATTCAATAAATAAGAAACTATATTTGAGTAATTTTAAAGGAATATTCACAATGAAAATTTACAAGAAAGAGGTATAACACAAAGAATAAGAGATGGGATCAAGAATCCCCTTACCTTATGAACAAATAAATTTTGATCTTGTACATGATATTATGTATAATCAATTTCAAATCATTAATTACATAATTCATAAGAAATTATAAATGAATTTTATTTATTACAATTTTATTAATTTAATTTATGAAAATTTTTATGCGTTATGGACATTAATTTCCTCAATTAGGGAGTGTTCATTTTCATGATTTTCATGATCGGTTCACTTGTATAAAAGTATGGAAATACCTATAAAATATGATCAATTTTCTATATTTGAAATTATATCTTATTAATAAACTTTTATAACATTAAATGTTCTTATATATAATTTTTTCTAAAATGATGATGATTCATTGGATAGAATGTTATTGGTAAGCATTTATCTTATTTTGGTGATTTTTAATCATCATTAACTAGTACAATTTTATACTTCAATATAATGTATATATATCAGTTTAAGAACATAAAACATGTTATTTTATAAATTTTGACAAAAAATTTACCATTATAATTGTCTCGTTACTATCCATTATGTTGGTAATTGAAACATAAAATTTTCATCCATGAAGTCGGTGAATCGGCACATCACAGATAATGTTTTAATTTCTAGAATAAAAGGAAAAGAGAGAATATTTTTTATTGATATTCAATTAACATAATAAGACCCATTATATATGAAATATTATATTTTTTGTGCTACATTGGATAGTGGTGGTGATTGGAGGATAATAATAGGAAGGAAATTAATAAAGGAAGAAGGTGCATTTTACCTATTCAATGTCTTTTCCATTAGAACCTTCTTAAGGAACATGGGTTTGATATTATATAGAAAAAAAACATAGATGTGGGGAAGATTCTTTTAAAGGAAATTGTATAAACATTACAGAATATACAAGGCATTTAATGTGTGATGGGAAAAGATGTTGAGGGGTGGTATTCATAGGGGAAGAGAGGGGTGATTTTATTATTAATTTTTTTATTAGATTAGCATTTTGGATCATGACTATAAATGGTGATGATTACCAAGCATCATTTAAACACATAGGGAATGAGAGACCATGATAGTTTTTAATAAATTATCCATTAGTCAAAAATTCGTTCATTTTTCATGAAATGTTATGTAACATAAATTAATGTATTTCACTATTCACAAAAAATTATAATTTTTGGGAAAATAAATAAAATTATCCCTACCCATTTTTTCAATTTTTAGTTTTATGAAATGGATTCCATTTTTTGAATATATTTTTCTTAAATATGAGATATTTTATTTTTAACTGAAATCATCAATGATTCATAAAAACAAATTTTTAAATTGATTCAGATTTTTTGACTCTTTGAAAAATTAATTAAGGTCTCATAAAAATAATCATATTTATAATAAAAAAATTATTTTTTAATTTTCATTTATAAAAATAAATTTTATTTTATATTTTTATATTATTTATTAAATTGTAAATAAACATTAATGTTTAAAAAAATATCATCAAATAATTTATCACATGATAATTTTATTTACTTATACTATGATATAATTATTTTTTACTTTCATTTATAAGATTCCTAAATTTTATATATACATTCATCGATGATTTTACTATTCTATTTTCTGGATTACAATTCCTAATATTGATATTATTGTTCAAATGGTCAGGTTACTGTTCTATGGATATTGTTTCCAGGATTTCTATAAATAGAATTTTTTCATTCATCATTAATAAGAATGATGTTTTAATAAGTTTTTTAGGTGATATATGTGTTCTATAATATATAACATAATTATAAGATTATAAATTATATACACCAAATTTTGGATCCTTAAATTCTTCCACCCTTTTGAAATGGTTCCTTCAATATTTTGTTTTAAACACTACGATGAAAACATGAGAGGGTATTTTTTCTTCATCACTTCCTTTAGTCCCCTATTGACTAATAATACTTATGGCTCCTCCAAAAAACAATAACTAGGTTAGTCATTTTTTATATATGACATTGTATCTATATTCTATGATCTTCTCCAACTTATCTTCATACGTTGGGTCTCTCTTTACGTGTACCCCCCAGAGATTAAAAATTTGTGAGTGGTAAGGTTTGTACTTCCTTCAAAGAGATACATGCAAAACTTCATGAACATTATCCATTTTTTATTGGAAGTTAAATATGATATTCCTGTTATCCTATGCGATCAATTATTTAAAATTGGTCATTGTACCATTGGTTATGATTCGCTTTCATTCTTAACGGCATGACTCTTATAAATAGTGATATTCAAAGAAAGATTTTGTCTCTAATTTCAAAAACCAATTCCCTTAATGGATGTCCGTATAGTAGTTTTTTGAATATATGTATCTTTGACATGTTTTTGGATTTCTTCAACCTTCTATGTTATCTATAACACAAGATTAGGTACAAGAATCCTTAGTTCACCATGTTCAGCCCAAAATTGGAGTTCTATATCTCTTATGAAAAAGAGAATATTATAGAGATATTTGAATACTCAAGTGGAATATATGTATATATAAGAACTCAACTATTGGAAGCTTTTGATCTAATCATCCATCCAATTCCATTTAACATGATCCCAGTATACCCTCGTGGTTTTCAATTTTCTTTTCATAATTTACATATGTTAAGGGGTGATGGGATATATTGAAATTTAATTATTTACACATGTAATTTTGTTGCTTATCCCGAATTTAGATGTGATCCTTGAATCATGATGACATATTATCAATACTGGAACCCCGTGTAGCCTCACCAAATTCTTCACATAAATCATGGTTAGTTTTTCGGGTAAGAAATCATCTTAAATAGAAATAATGAGGGCCTACTTGGTCAGTCTATCTAGAAAAACCCATATCAAATTCTTCCATTTAGATTTTTTTGGGATACAAGTGACAAATTTCATAGTGATTGTATCCCACATCCATATGGGTATATTAAATTTTTTCATCATCTAGTTAGACTTCTTTCACTCTTATTTAACTTTATGGTATACCAAATAACATGATATATTCTCCATAAGCTCTATCTTCATGTTGTCCCACAAGAAGTGTTCCAGAAGATCCCAATACATATTGGTACATCCGAGATAGATAGTGAAATATGAGATATATGCATTATACAATCACTCCTTCTTTATCTCATGGTATGAATGAAAAAACCCTATATACAAATCAGATCAAACCATCCATATCATTGAGAATTTCATGTATATTCTATTATTTTACTTCCTTCACCTTATTTTTATTCTCTATATCACTACTATATGCTTCCAGGATATTCTCCTAGATAATGGGTGGGAAATAATTTGTGGAAGGTTGGATTTATTATGTCCCATTATTATTCGAAAATACATTCTTTTTATTCCAAAGAAGATATGGTCTTTCTCAATTCTCCTCAGGGATACGGTTTTATGATATTTTGTTCTAAGAGAATTAGCTACCATATTCACCTCTTGATAGATAAATCATAATACTTGATTAGATCTAACAAACATCTTTAACACATATTAATATCCTTCTATATGAAAATGCACATTTGATTCTTATGATCAGTATATATGTCACACATCACCCATATATATAGTGCTTCCATTTTTTAAGGAAAACCTTATATAATATAGCTACATATAATGCATTGGGTAGCTCTGCTCATGGATCCTCAACTTCCATGAGTTGGAAATTATCACATTATCATTATTCGTGATCACAAAACCCAAGACAATCATTGAAGATCCACATTATATCAAAAAATATTCTCAACTATTTTAATGTGTGAGTACAGGTGTAGTGATTATCTTATTCTCCATCTCCATGAATCATTCCTCATATTATTCAATCCATACATTCCTTATCTATTTCTATTTTAATTTAGTTAGAAGGCTATAAATTCAATGGAAATTTCTTAAAAAACATTAGTAATACCCAACTAATACATGAAAAATAATAATTTCTATGAAAATAGTAGATATAGTGTATCTATCGATTACATTTGTACTGTAATGGTCTACATATATTTCCTCACTTGAAATAATGTTCCCAAAAAATGCGACTTAGAGCATTCAAAAGTCACACTTTTTAATCATGGAATAAAATTTACCCGTCTTAATATCCCCAACACAATCCTTATACATTCTTAATTCTCCACTATAATAATTTATTAGATGAGAATATCTCTAATAAAAACTACCAAAAAATACATGGTATTATCTGGAGAATATATTCATCAAATCAATGAAGATTTCAGGGACATTAGTATGCTTGATGCGAATCAATAAGAACTCACTATTTTAATAACTATTTCAGAATGTAGTATTCTAAATATCATCATTATTCCTTATTAGTTGAAGACATCGAAAGTATAGAACCACATTCGAGATGTATTAATCTTTTTTTAGTTAATTGAACAAGTCATAAATCCTAGAAATAGGATACTTGTTTCTTTGGGATTCTTATTGGGGTCCCATTAATCGATACGAAGAATCATTGATCCATCCTTCTTCTTGGTAAAGTGTACTAGTAGACCACAAGGTGATGCACTAGGGAATATGGACCCTTTTTAATGTGTTATTACCGTAACTTCTACTAACATCTCTAACTAAGTAGGGGAAATATTATATAGACATTTTGAGATAGGAGTGCCTCAAAGTATATGTTATATTGAAAAATCTACCTCATGATCTAGGAGAAGTCATGGTAAACCCTTGATAAATACATTAATGTATTCCCAAAAATGATAACTTCTTCTAGTTTGATACCTCACTTTTACTCAAACATTTAATAAAGGTATTTTTCTCCATATAGCATCAACACCAATGCCGTGGATAGATTCTCCTAAATAGATTCCAGGTATTCCAAGCATTTTATAGGACAATGGTATGGTAGAGAATATGAAATAATATTTTTTTCCAAAATAGTTAATTTCTACTCTCTATAACAAGATATATTTCATTCCCAATATAGTGTTAAATTCCACCAAGTGATGTATTATGAAAATCTCTTAGTGAAACATACCACATCAACTAATATGACATTAATCAAACACCTTGGTTTCCTTGGTCCCATCACTAGGAGTTTTTACTAATAACTCTACTCCATGGTATTGGGACTTCAATTCAACCATTCTAAATATTTTAGGATATTATGGAACCCATCAAAACATAATAAAATAATACTTTTTTCATTTTTGAGTAAATAGGAAGTATACCTTGTATTAAATCATTTTATTTCTACACCTCATAAGTAGTGATTGAAGAAGCATTCACATGCCCATTTGGCATTGGTGGATTCTTATTTTTATTACACTAAAGGAGTTTAGGTTTAGTTTAGTTCCTTCAATATTTCCCTTTCACCCTTTAGTTGAAGCATTTATCTATGGGTGGTGCTCTCATTTACTCTATCTTGTCGTCATAATTCATCATATATCTTTGAAATTCATGATCTTAGTGGACTTATCCTCCACACATGACGCATTTACCCATTGAATTGAGGTAATACACATGATGCCTCTTCAAAAATTATTTACTTATGGGTGGTTGAAACTTCCATCCATCATTTAATTAGATCATATAATTTGTAACTACATTATTCATTTCTTATATACAAATACATGATACCATTCTCCAATTTTCATTTATAATTTCAAATCACATAATACATCTTCTTCATAAATCCGAAAATCATGAATAGTTATATCCTTTCAAAGTTGAAGAATTAAACCACTATAGAATATATATATTTTTCTTTCATTATTGATTATAAGACATGAGGAATACCATGTAAAACATGTTATGTCTTCTTCATTTGCAGTGATAGGTTCGCCTTCATTTTTCTTCATATCTACAAATTCTATCTCTCTATTTTTCATAAGAGTTTAAGGAAAATACATGTTAAAAAATATTTTAGGAATGTATTCCCAGTCTATATATTCTATATAATAATTGTTTTGTCTTATTTATCAATTCCAAACATTTATCATATTCTCCATATAAGCTTCAGATTTTTGTAGTCATCTTATCCTTCTCCAAACAATAGATCACATAAAATATATTTTATGTTGAGTTAATCAGTTGATCAATAATAAGTTGATAAGAAGATACCTTAAATGTTAGTGGTAGTTTCCTTGTAAAATATTTCATATACATTCACTAACTCTTTGGTGATGGTGGATGTTCCACCTAGTTTTCTTTGTTATTCATAGCCTGAGACGGCTGGGTATGCATCCCTATAATTATTTTTACTCCACATCTAATGGAATTGGGTATTTTCTAAGAAATCTTATCATTATCCCTCACAAGGGTTATTGTCCATATTTATAATGGATTCTCCTTTATCTATGATATAAAAGCTTTTAATATGATGAAAGATAAAAATTCATCATTAAATAATTTATTCTATTGCAAAACTATCTCTTTAGTAAAATCTTATGAGATCCCTATGTTTATCATTTTCTAAATGAATTATTATAGGATGTTTTTCATATACATATATACTTATACTTTTGTATTTTAATCTTTTTTTTCCAATCCAAATTCACAAATTAACCAAACCATTCCTCTTATACCAAATATTGAGACCCTACTATTCTCACATTCCTTTTACATCATTTTATGAAAATAAAAATAATAGTTTTACAATCGAGAATCCAAGGGTTTATTATCATTGGAAAATTATTATCATACATCACATAAGAATAATATATCATAAAATGTTATTTATAGTGTTGTCCTTTATCTATCTAAGATAACGCTATCCTATGGGAATGTAGTAACATGAGAATATACATCTATGAAAGCGTTGTTTTAAAAGTCCATTAAGAGGGTAAATAAAGACATGAATCAACAAAACATGGGTGAGAATAATAATAATCATCTTAGAATATGTACTGGAAAATTATCGTAAACATGAGTGGATGAATTTGAAAAATCAATTAAATACAAAAACATATAAAAATCAAACATGATGTCTTTGTGGTCCAATACTAAAAAAAGTTGTGAAGAAACCTATAATCATGTTCACACATGACATATGTGAATAATAATTACATAATAATATTGGAAAGAAATCATTCATAATGATCAAGAATATTTCACATTATCTCATTAGATAAAACATATTACCCAAGGAATTAGTGGGGTATATAATTTAGGGCTCACCCGTCAAATCATAACATTTACATAATCATGCAGGTGACATGAAACACATATAAAAAGTCAAAAAGAAACCCTTAAATGAATGGGTTTCATAATAATTCTAAAATAATTAATAAAATTTTGGATATTAAATGAAAAATTGAATAGAATATTTTTTATAAGATTCATAATTCATAAGTGAAGGTGAAAAAACTCAATAAGAGTTAAATTGTTTTTTGGAAATAAAAATTCATTTTAAAAATAATTAATTTTTAATAAAATAATATTATAAATATGTATACCCACAAGTATAAAATAGGAAATAATAATGATATTTTATTTCAGGAATACTAAAAGAAAATCCATAGTGAAATTTGACATGAAAATTGAATATCCCCGAGAAAGGTATTTCAGTTCGAGAATCCCCCAACCTTATGTCTAAATTCATTTTGATCTTATACTTAATATAATGTGAAATAAAATTAGATTTATTAATTTCATAATTAATAAACCATAATACTATTATTATTTTTATTATTATTTTATTATGTTCATTGAATCCATTTTTATGAGTTATATATATCATATTCATCATTCTGGGGTGTTCTTTTTCTTGGTTTTCATGATTGGTTCACTAGTTTACAAGTATGTGATTTCATTTTAAATGGGAATAATTTTCTATAATTGATGTAATATGTTATTAATATACACGATTTAGTTTAAATGGTCTATTATATTAAATCTTTTTATGGTATGATGATGATTTAGTAGTTAAAATGTTTATCAAAATATTTAGATTGGTTTGGCTGTTTTTCAATCACCATGAAATTGTTTTGTTTTGTTTTTCAATATGACATATATATTAGTTCCAAAATAAAAAAAATTTTATAATATAAATCTAACCAACATTTTTAACCATTATATTGGTATTATTTCCTATGATATAGGTGGAAATAGAAAATTAAAATTCATGACTCATGTAGGTGGAAAATCATCACATCACTGACAAAGTCCACATTTTTAGAATAAACAGATAAGAGAAGAAATTTTATAATGAATTTGAAATAATTCTATTAAAATTAAAGAATATATATTTAATAAAATATTTTTCATTGTGCTTTGAAATGGGAGGTGAGGATAGGATATTAAAATAAAAAAATTAAAGGGAAAGAAGGTTGATCTGACCTATTGAATATCTTCTCCTTCATAACTTATTTAAGGAACTAATATATATAATTTTATTGATACTAATAGCTCATGGACATGGTGATGATGATTTGAAAGGGGATTGAGTATAATTAAGAAATTCTACAAGGCTTTGAATATGGAAAGGGGTGGTATTTATAGGTGAATTGAGGGGTGCTTTATTGAATATTTTGTTCATTAGTTTAATATTTTACCATAATACTATTAATTTTGTTGATTCAATTGAATATATATACTATCATGAGAAGTATAGTTTTATATAATGTTTCTTACATCATCCATTACTCAATTATTCACGTTCTCAAATTTAAATGTTGAATATCGTATATTACGGTATTTTTATATTCAAAAAAATAATTTATTTTAGAAAAATCATATAAATTCAACATACCCATCTTTGGACATGTATATTTAAAAAATTAAATCCATTTTATGAAAATATATTTATAAATATGAGAAATTTAATTATTAAATTAATAATCATTTATTAAAAAAATTTCATTTTAATATTATAATGGGATTTTTGACACTTTGAGTAATTAATTAAGGTCTCATAAAATTAAATCACAATTATTATAAAACCAAATATTGTTTTAATAGTCCAATTTATGAGAATGATGTTTTTATTGGGATATTTATGTGATATATGTGTTTTTTACTATATAAAAAATTATATAAAGGGAAATTCAGTATATGAAATACTAATTAGTTAGACCTTTTCTGTACATATTAAATGATTTTGGATAGTCATAAATCTAGTATAGAAAAATATTGAACCACACCCATCAAATTTCAATAACACCTTGTGATATGTATTCCTTTTAAAATAAATATGTAATGAACCAACCAATGTCAATGAGATAAACCACACTGAATGGTATGACAGATGATGAGATACATTAAAAAAAAGGCTAGGTATAACTACTGAATCGTCAACTTATAACTCAGAATAAAGTAATTTATATCCATGAGATATACAAGTCAAGAAAAATAGGTAAAACTGTGAATAGAATAAATAATTTATGAAATAGGTCTTCATGTTATCATCCATCAGTAGAAAAACACAAAACTATCAGTATAACGAATGAAAAAGAGAAGCCACCATGTTTTTGGATTCCCTTCTGTTTATATGAGTCCTAGAAAAATATGTCTTAAATCGCCCAATGAAAAAATATAGGTGTTATCATAGAGCCATGTGGGATATATCAAATGAATATAAAAACCTTATAATTTCAAAAATTAAAAAACTAAACCCTGAAAAAAAATATAGTTTAAAAATAGTTTACGCAAATGAAACCATTTTTACGCATTCCTTTATTGTCTATGGATGATAATACATGTTCGTGAAATATATAATTATTTCAAATATCAATAAAACTCAGGTATGATTAGAAAAATTAACCATGGATAAACTATAAGATAACCATTTGAGAAAATATCCATGATATAATCCATCATCTAATTAACAGTATATATATGAAAATTTACATCATTTTGGGATATAGACATCATAAATATATACACAAGACATACAAGATGCCTAAATCCATAATATGTTAGTTATAACTGACATCGATTCCCTCTATATTAATTGGATATCAACAAAAATATAGTAGCATTACACACACTAATGTGACATGTCTATTTCATGATGTACATAAGGTCCTGAATGTGGTGTGTTTTATAAAACAAATCAAAATCCATCATAAAATTAAATAAAACTTTTTAGTGTTAATGTAAATAATTTTTTAGATGAAACCCCATCATAAACAGGAATACTTTAAAAAATAAATCATTTAAAAGATACAAACATGAATTTCCATTCAATATAATAATGTAATTGGAAATAAAATATATAAATTCAATATTTAGAACCACATTCATGGATACAAATTTTAATGGCCCAGACCACTCCGGTCCATTACTTCATAAAATTTGGTGTGGTCTAACACTAAGCGTGTTATAATAATAATTTTTGATAATGGCAATTGATAATGGTGGCATGAAAATATTTGGTGTTAATTAGATTAAATGGTTTTAATTTAATCATTGTTAAATAAAAGAAATAAAATTTAATGTATTTAATTCAATGAGGGGATGTGCATGGTTTAATTTTTATTTATTTAAATTTTTAAATAAATAATAAATTATGTGTGTAATGGGAGGCTGCTCGGCGTGGAGCTAATGGTGGTTGGACATGGTCAATGAGGAGAATGTCAATAATAATAATTAATAATAATAATAATTGGTGACGAGTTAATAACTTTTAGTTCGGGATTTCTTATTATCAATATATTAAATAATTATAATAATAATGTTGTCTTAAATTTTGAAAGATCCATTAATAAAGATTTAATGAGATTTAAATTTTGAATTCAATGAAATGAGATTTGAGAGGTGAGGATAGATGAGAGATGTTATTATTTATGATAATTGTGTTAAAAAATAATGATAAAGGTTTAAAATGGAGGTTGGGGCATGCCACATGGAGTAAAGGAAGGGGGGGTGTGACTTTTGGGAGAACAAAAATTGTGAAGAAGAATGAAGATTACAGAACTATTACATGGTGATGAAATAATAAATAATAATAATAATAACACCATAGAGGCATTGAGGCAAGGAGGCACCACTTTTTGTGGTGGCGTGGGACTGAGGAGGTTCTTTTGTAAGTCATTATTATTATATATTATAATAATGATTATGAGTTATTAATGGGAAAAAAATTAAAAGAAAAATAAATGAAAAATGAGGGAGTGTTTGATTCCAGCGCGCAGAAAGACTCCAATTCGTGATTGATTTTGGAGTTGTGAAAATAAATATATAATTTAATAATAATAATAATAAAATATTTTTATTATAAAATTTGAAGATAAAACGCCTTTTTGTCTGCTACTCCTTCGTGCGACCTTGGTTTCACGAACCGTCTATGGCAGTGCGACCTTGACATTGAGATGAAAATAATGAGTCCAATATTGGATGTCTTTTTCGGGTTTTCGGATCGAGTACCCAAAATGCTCGTGAATTAAAAGATTTAATATTATTATTAAATCTTCGACCCTCCATAACTCCCATGTCCGACGTCTGATTGACTTTCCATCTATGGCGATGTGATCCTTACATTAATACGGTCGATTCAAGTCTAATGTTGGATATTAAATTATTATTTGTGTCTCGGGTCCACGAAACACCCAATAATACTAATATCATTTTTATTACGGGATCTTGTATCCAACGTATCTCCCTCATATGGTATCGGATTAACGAACCGTCAGCGGCAGCGTAACCTGGAAATTATGACCATCATTTTGAAACCAATTATGAATACCTTTTTATGACTCGTGTCTTTGGTCAATAAAACACCTATTAATAATTGAAGTTATTATTATCATTAAACTCATGGAAACTGCGTGATATTTCGTGTGTTGACAAGTAAAAAAACATAACAGTTGTAAGATCACATCGTGTATTCATTAATACATGTTGCGTACCATTTTACCTTTTTTCTTATATAATATAGGGTCGCGTATTATTTACAGACCTATCTTCTTCTCCGTTCGGTGACTCTCCCAGATGACCCATAATCCCTCCTCCAATCTTCTTCTTACGGACTCTAATCGTCGATCTATCGGAGGCTGTGGGATCATGTCGAAGAGGCGAACATCGTATACCTTGTTCCTTTCCCTCTTCTTCGACATCCTCTTTGTAGTTTCCTACAGAGGAGATTGCTGATATTTTATGAGAACAACGCTATTTGACGAACATCATCTTAATCATACATTCTACACCATCCTTATTCCTTCCTCGATCTCCTCTTTCTGTTCCTCCTTGCCATGCTATGACAAGTGACACCTTAAACCGTAATGGAGTCTCTCTTGGTTGTTAGTGCGGTTGTGCCACAACGTCTACGGGAGGACATAGTCATTGAGAGGAGTGATAAAAATCCTATTGGTTGTTGTTCTCGCAAAAGGACATCAAAACCTGTTCAGGTAGGGATCTTACCTTCGTCTCTCTATCTTTTGTGCATCATGCGGGGTGGGTATCCTCTTGATTTCGCGAGATACGGTTGAACTAGTAAATAAATATAATAATTGTTTAAAGAAAGGGTTTGGGGAAATTTTTTTGTTGGTGTTGTTTTATATACATGAATTCTTACCCTTTGATTGTGTTGTGAATTGAATAGGCTTATGCCTACTAAAAGTCACAATCATTGGGGCATTTGCTTGTGTAATTAAATGTTACCTAATTTTTATGGATTGTTTTGTGGATGGAATTTTATAGAATGTGGAAATTGGTTAATCATGTAATATTGGATGATTAAATGAATACCTGGAACCCTTATATGATCACCCCTGTTAAACTAAATAAAATAATGAATTTGATGGTGCTGTTATGGGTTTAATAATTTGAAGGGGTGTTTTCTGGGTTATTGTAGAACGGGTGAGCAGCGGGGCTGCGGTTGGTTGGGTTGTAGGTTGGCGTGTATGATATGGTTGGGATGGGAAGCGGAGCTGCGGTAAATTGTATTGAAGGGATGATGATGTGGTACGAGTTTTTCTTCCGATGTGATTATGGTTATGGTGGTTTGCATCAGGGCTGCAGGGATGGGCTGTGTATATGAATAAAAGTGGAGGAGTTAACTAATGAATTGTGGGGAATGGTTTTTGATTAAATACGTAAAATCAAAGGAATTGATTGGCTGATAAAATAAAATGGTATTGTGTTTCTTGTGTTTTCTATAACATTATTTGTGGTTGACAGGGATATGTTTTATGAATGATTGATCTGGTTTGGTTGTTGTTAGATGCTCGGTAGTTAAGGAACTGATAAACTAAAACTGTTGAGACATGAAAAGCTTAATGGGCTTTGGGGTTGTTTATTGTGTGCATACATTCGAGGTAACAGTGTCGAGGTATGTGCTCAGATCGTTTGTGTAGAAGCCTTAGGATGGGCTAAGTGGTTGATATAATTATATAAATATGTACGTTTTATGTTTCTTCACACACCCCACCCATGTTGAGCACTACCTTCCGAACACCCATGGGACGGGGGGGTGATATTCTCAAACATCTAAAGGATTGATGGTTACTTTTCTACCCTCTGCACCTTCTTCAAGGTTCTATATCCCATGTCCTCCGGGAAGGTTATGACAGATGTTTCCCAAGAGCCTTCGGGATGAGGATGTGATATGTTCCCAGGTGTCTTCGGGATGAGATGTGATGTGGTTCCCATGTGTCTTCGAGATGATATGTGGTAATGGCCGAGGATTTAGTGCCGGTGGGATACTATGATGGCTGAGGATTGAGTGGCGGCTGGATACTATGAGATTCGTATGGCCAGGATGCTGCACTAGCTCAAGCTTTATATGGCCAGGTTGCAACACTTACATAGGAATAGGGGGAAGCATCAGAGTGTTAGGCATGAGGGCATGAGCAGTATTATGTGGGAAGGTGGTGCGGGGTACCCATACTTTGATAATATTACTATACTACTCTATTGACTTCTGATATTTTGTGAGTGTGGCTTGTAAGGTTGGGTGGATAAATTCCTTGCTAGGATTTGGATCCTTTTGTTTTTTCATGGGGCATAAGGATGTCTCCCCACCTATGCACGAGAGATTTAGGTTTTCCTACTGAGTATACTTGTATGCTCACCCTACGTTTACTTTCAGGTTTTCAGGATGACTTCAGGGACTGTGCGGGACCTTTCTAGTTGGTATTTTGAGTTTGATAGTTGCAGTTTTTGCTTTCTTTTTTTTGGTATCGTACTTTGGAGCTTTTCTTGTACTTTTACTTTTGTTTCAGTATTGTATAAAACAAGCATATGGGTTTAGTTTTGGGTTTATTTTCATTTACATGTTCTATTTTCTTTTGTTTTTTGACTCATACTATTTCCCGATCTTAAATAATAAAAATGGTAATGCCTTCCATAGTTGTGAAAACTCATAACCTTGGTTCTAGTCGCCACTCCGGGGCCTACTGGAGGTGGGACTCAGGGGTCATTATCTCCCTTTCACCATTGCAACCTAAAGAGGGTCATCTTTGGTGGGAGGTGGTCATGATAGAATGGTATCAAAGGCTGATGGATGAGAGAAAGAATGGAGTCTGGGGATAGGCACAGTGAGGATTGCATGGGATGGTAGGGAAAAAGTGTTTCCTGATCTTGGTGTGTGACATAGGAAAGGGAAGAGCGGCTAGAAAATGTGATTTTAAGGCCCCCCATGATCCGATTCAAGGACTCTGAGATTACCGAATGGCCAAGTAAGACAACATTAATTGTAGGGTAAAGACCCTAGGAAATGCACATTCATCATCATGATTTGTGTTTTACTAGATTTGGGTCTTTTGGGAAAGAAATGAATGTAAAATGATAAAATGAAACCTTGAGAAAATTTCCTTGCAACTTGGGCTTTGGAGTTCATTGTTTATCGTAAAGATATGGCACCTGGACGTCAACAGAGAGGCAGAGGAGTGGGACACAGACAGGTGCACGCAACAGAAGCGGCAACCCTAGAAAGGCCAGAGATCGAGAGAGATGTTTTCGGTTTTACTTAAATGCTCTCGTTTATGTTTTTTTTAAATTCAAGAGCATCACACTCTTTTTTTTAAACTCATTATCACCCATTCTTGGGCATGGACCTTGTTTTTAATGAGTCTATAATTCTAAGTTGTTTCCCTCTTTCCATTAAATGTGTGTGAAAATTCCTAACATGTGGTGAGAGGTGGACTTGATCCCTAATCAGGACGCCTTAATGTGTATGTGATTAAACCCATGTGGGTAAGTCAGTGCCACCCAAAGAAGATAGTATATTGACATGGGAGAAGGAATTCCCCAATTCATGTGTTGGGGCAGCATGTTTCTTGTTTTGGGAGGTGTTGGGGGCAATGTGTGTATGATAAATCCTAAATTATAGGGGTGGGAGGGCCTAATCCCTAATCGAGACACATTAATGTGGATGCGATTAACCATGTGGAGGAAATTCAGGGTCGCATAATACGGATAATATCTCAACATGGGGGAATGAATTCCCTGACTCATATAATTAAGATAGTGGTTGGATTCCTGTTATGACGAGAGCCTTGAGAGGTATCTCGTGGGGTGGTTGTTCGGACCATTCCCCTTTTTATGGGATGGTTTTTAATTCTCGAGGATGAGAATGTTTCGAGAGGTATCTGATGTAATTTCTCGGACCTCTCCGGTCCATTACTTTGTAAAATTTGATGTGGTCAAACACGACGCGAGTTATAATAATAATTTTTTATAATAATAACTGATAATAGTGGTGTGAAAATATTTGGTGTTAATTACATTAAATGGTTTTAATTTAATCATTGTGAAATAAAATAAATATAATTGAATGTATTTAATTCAATGAGGGGAGGTGTATGGTTTCATTTTGATTTATTTAAATTTTTTAATTAATAATAAATTATGTGTGTAATGGGTGGCTGCTCGACGTTGACTTAATGGTGGTCGGACATGGTCAACGCGGAAAACTTAAATAATAATAATAATTATTATTATTAATTGGTGACAAGTTAATAAATTTTAATTGGGGATTTGTTATTATTATTATAATAAATAATTATAATAATAATGTTGCCTTAAATTTTGAATGATCCGTTAATAATGATTTAATGAGATTAAAATTTTGAATTCAATGCAATGTGATTTTAGAAGTGAGGATAGATGAGAGATGTTATTATTTATGATAATTGTGTTAAAAAAATAATTATAATGGTTTAAAATGGAGGTTGGGGTGTGCCACATGGAGTAAAGGAAGGATAGGCACCACTTTTGGGAGAACAAAAATCGTGAAGGAGAATGAAAATTGGAGAGGTATTACAAGCAGATGAAATAATAAAAAAAATAGTAATAATAACCATAAAGGCATGGAGCCAAGGAGGCACCACCTTTTTTGGTGGCATGGGATTGAGGAGGTTCTTTTGTAAGTCATTATTATTATATATTATAATAATGATTATATGATATTAATGGGAATAAAATTAAAAGAGAAATAATTGAAAAAGGAGGGAGTGTTTGATTTCAGCATGCAAGAAGACTCCAAATCGTGACTTATTTTGGAGTTGTGAAAATAAATAAATTGTTGATTAATAATAACAATAAATAATCTTTTCATGTTTTAACAATTTTAGTTTATCAGTTCTTTAACTACAGAGCAACTAACAACAACCAAACCAGATTAATCATTCGTAAAACATATCCCTACCAACCACAAATAATGTTAGGGAAAACACAAAAAAACAATACCATTTTCTTTTATCAGCCAATAAATTCCATTGATTTTATGTATTTAATCAACTACTATGCCCCACAATTCATTAGTTAACTCTTCCACTTTTATTCATATGCACAACCCATCCATACAGCCCTGCTTCCAACCACCATAACCACAAACACATCGGAAGCAAATCCCATACCACATCATCATCCCATTAATAAAATTTACCGCATCTCTGCTTCCCATCACAACCCTATCATACACGCCAACCCACAACCCACCCAATCGCAGCCCTGCTACTCACTAGTTCTACAACAACCCACGAAACACCCCTTAACATAATTAAACCCCATTCAGCACCCACAAATTCATTCTTTCATTTAGTTTAACTGTGGTGATCATACAAGGGTTCCAGATATTCGTTTAATCAGCCATCTTTACATGATTAACCAATTTCCACATTCTATGAAATTCTATTCTCAAAACAATCCAGAAAAATATGGAAACATTTAATTATGCAAGCAAATTCCCCCAACGACCGTGATTTTCATTAGGCATAATCCTATTCAATTCACAACACAATCAAAGGGTAAGCATTGATGGAAATAAGACAATAATAACTACAAAATTTCATAAAACCCATGTGTTGGGGCAGCGTGTTTCAAGTTTTGTGCGGTGTTGGGGGTAGTGTGTGTATGAGAAATCCTAAATTATAGGGGTGGGAGGGCCTAATCCTTAATTGAGACGCAATAATGTGGATGCGATTAAACATATGCAGGCATGTCAGTTCAGCCTAAAGAGGATAATATCTCGACATGGGGGAAGGAATTCCCTAACTCATATAATTAGGATAGTGGTTGGATTCTTGTTATGACGAGAGCCCTGAGAGGTATCTGGCATGGAGGTTGTTCGAACCTTTCCCCTTTTTATGGGATGGTTTTTAATTCTCGGGGATGAGAATTTTTTGAGTGGTATCTGATGTAATGGCCCAGACCTCTCTGGTCCATTACTTTGTAAAATTTGATGTGATCAAACACGACACATGTTATAATAATAATTTTTGATAATATTAATTTATAATGGTGGTATGAAAATATTTTGTGTTAATTAAATTAAATGGGTTTAATTTAATCATTGTGATATAAAATAAATAAAATTGAATGTATTTATTTCAATGAGGGGAGGTTCATGGTTTCATTTTAATTAATGTAAATTTTTTAATAAATAATAAATAATGTGTGTAATGGGAGGCTACATGGCCTTGACATAATGGTGGTCGGACATGGTCAACGTGGCGAATTTCAATAATATAAATTATTATTATTAATAATTGGTGACGAGTTAATATATTTTAATTGGGGATTTTTTATTATTATTATAATAAATAATTATAATAATAATGTTGGCTTAAATTTTGAATGATCCGTTAAAAATTATTTAATGAGATTTAAATTTTTAATTCAATGCAATGAGATTTGAGATGTGAGGATAGATGAGAGATGTTATTATTTATGATAATTGTGTTAAAATATAATTATAAAGGTTTAAAATGGAGGTTGGGGCGTGCCACATGGAGTAAAGGAAAGGGAGGCGCCACTTTTGGGAGAACAAAAATCCTGAAGTAGAATAAAGATTGGAGAGAGATTACAAGGTGATGAAATAAATAAATAATAATAATAATAATTATTATAACCATAAAGGCATGGAGCCATGGAGGATCCACTTTTTGTGGTGGCGTGGGATTGAGGAGGTTCTTTTGTAAGTCATTATTATTATATATTATAATAATGATTATAAGATAATAATGGGAATAAAATTAAAAGAGAAATAAATGAAAAAGGAGTGAGTTTTTGATTCCAGCTCGCAAGAAGACTCCAAATCATGATTGATTTTGGAGTTGTGGAAAATAATAATTGATTAATAATAATAAAATATTGTTATTATTAATTTTGATGATAAAACACCTTTTTGACCGCAACTCCTTCATGCGACCTCAGTTTCACGAACCATCGGTGGCAGTGTGACCCTGACTTAGAGATCGAAATTATGTGTCCAATATTGGATGTCTTTTTCCGGTTTTCGGATCGGGTACCCGAAAAGATCGTGAATTAATAGATTTAATATTATTATTAAATCTTCGGCCTGCCATAACTCCCGCATGCGACGTCCAATTGACTTGTTGTCAGTGGCGATGTGATCCTGTCGGTAATATGGTCAATTCAGGACTAATGTTGGATATTAAATTTTGGTTCATGACTCGGGTCCACAAAACACCCAAGAATAATAATATCATTATTATTACGGGATCTTGTATCAAATGTATCTATCTCATACGGTATTGGATTGACGAACCGTCAACGGCAGCATAACCCTGAAATTATGACCGTTATTTTAAGACCAATGATGAATACCTTTTTATGACTCATGTCTTAGTTCAATAAAACACCTATTATTAATTGAAGTTATTATTATCATTAAGCGCATGGAAACCACATGATGTGTCCTTGGTTGACCAGTCAAACAATGTAACAGTTTTACGGTCACGTTGTGTATTCATTAATACACACTCTTTACCGTTTTACCTTTTTTGTCTATATAAGATGGGTCGCATATTATTTACGGAACTCTCTTCTTCTCCTCATGGAGATGCTCCCGGATGACGCAGAGGCCTTCCTCATATCTTCTTCATCCGGACTCCGATTGTCGATCTGTCGGTGGTGCGGGATCGTGTCGACGAGGCAAACATCGTGCACCTCGTTCTTTTCTCTCTTCTTCGAATTCCTCTTTGATGTTTTCTACCGAGGAGATTGCTGATATTTGACAGGAATGACGCTCTTCGACAAACGTCATCTTAATTGTACATTCTACCCCATCCTTATTCCTTCCTCGATCTCCTCTTTATGTTCCTCCATGCCATGCTATGACAAGTGACACCTTAAACCTTAATGGAGTCTCACTTGGTCGGTTGTGTGGTAGTGCTGCATCGTCTTCTGGAGGACGTAGTCATTGGGAGGAGTGATTGAAATCATCGTGGTGGTTGTTCTAGTAGAAGACATCAAAACCTGTTCCGGTAAGGATATTACCTTTGTCTCTCTCTCTTTTTTTCATCATGTGGGGTGGGTATTCTCTTGTTTTCGTGACATACGGTTGAACCAGTAAATAAAGATAATAAATAGTTAAAGAAAAGGTTTGGGGATATTTTGTTGTTATTTTTGTTTTGTTTCCATAAATTCTTACCCTTTTATTATGTTCTTAATTGAATAGGCTTATGCCTACTGAAAATCACAGTTGTTGGGGGCCTTTGCTTGCGCAATTAAATGTTGCACTATTTTTCTGGATTGTTTTGTGGATGTAATTTCATAGAATGTGGAAATTGGTTAATCATGTAAAGTTGGATGATTAAATGAATACATGGAACCCTTGTATGATCACCCTAGTTAAACTAAATGAAAGAATGAATTTGTGGGTGCTGGTTGGGGTTTAATTATGGGAAGGGGTGTTTCGTGGGTTGTTGTGGAACAGGTGAGAAGCAGGGATTCGGTTGGTTGGGTTGTGGGTTAGTGTGTATGAAATGGTTGTGATGGGTAGTGGAGTTGTGGTAAATGGTATTAAAGGTATGATGATGTGGTACATGTTTTTCTTTTGATGTGTTTGTGGTTATGCTGGTTGGCAGCATGGCTGCAGGGATGGGTTTTGCATATGAATAAAAGTGGAAGAGTTAAATAATTAATTGTTTGGAATGGTAGTTGATTAAATACAGAAAATCAATGGCATTTATAGTCTAATAAAATAAAATGATATTGTGTTGCTTGTGTTTTCCCTAACATTGTTTATAGTTGGCAGGGATATGTTTTACGAACTATTGATATCATTCAGTTGTTGTTAATTGATCGGTAGTTAATGAACTGATAAATTAAACTGTTGAAACATGAAAAGCTTAATGGGGTTTGGGGATTTTTATTGTGTGCATACATTCGAGGTTGTAGTGTTGAGGCATGTGCTCAGATCTATTGTGTAGAAGCCTTAGGATGTGCTGAGTGGTTGATATAATTATGTAAATATTTATGTTTTATGTTTCATTACACACCCCACCCATGTTGAACACTATGTTCTGAACACTCGTGGGGTAGGGGTGAAATTCTCAAACATCTAAAGGATGGCTGGTAATTTTTCTTCCATGGGATCCCTCTCCCAGGTTCTATAGCCCAAGATCATTCGGACAGGTTACGGCAGATGTTTCCCAAGAGTTTTCGGGATGAGGATGTGATATATTCCCTGGTGTTTTCGGGATGATATGTGATGTGGTTCCCATGTTTCTTCAGGATGAGATGTGGTTATGGATGAGGATTGAGTGTCGGCAGGATACTATGAGCTTCGTATGGCCAGGTTGTAGCACTAGCTTGAGATTTTTATGGCCAAGTTCTGGCACTAGCTCAGAAAAGGGAGAAGCATCAGAGCGTTAGGCGTGGGGGCTTGAGCAGTATTCAGTGGGAAGGTGGTTTGAGGTACCCATACATTGATAATATTACTATACTACTCTATTGACTTGCGATATTTTTTGATTGTGGCTTGTAAGGTTGGGAGGATAGATTCCTTGCTAGGTTTTGGTTCCTTCCATTTTCTCATTGGGCATTAGGATGTCTCCCCACCTGTGCATGAGAGCGTTAGGTTTTCCTACTGAGTATACTTGTATTCTCACCCTACTTTTACTTTTAGGTTTTCAGGAGGACTTTAGGGGACTGTGCGTGAACCTTCTAGTTGGGCGTTAGAGTTTGTTGGCTGCAGTTTTTGCATTCTTTTTTTTTGTATCGTACATTGGTTCTTTTATAGTACTTGTACTTTTGTTTCAGTATTGTATAAAACATGTATATGGGGTTTGTTTTGGGTTTATTTTCATTTAACGTACCATTTCCTTTTGGCGTTTGAGTCTTCATATTTTTCGATCTTAAATAATAAAAAGGGTAATGCCTCCCATATTTGTGAAAACTCATACCCTTGGTGCTAGTAGCCACTCTGGGGCCTACTGTAGGTGGGACTCGGGGGTCGTTATCTCCCTTTCACCGTTTCCAGCTCAGGAGGGGAATATTTGGAGGGAGGGGGTCGTGACACAAATACCATAATAAATATTGGAAATAAAGCTTCCTTTGATAATAGATATTGGAAAAAAAAATACAGCATCCTTTGAAAGACATGGAACCAAAGAAAACTATAAATAATCAATATAAAAAACAAATTGGTCGTCATATTAATAAAAAACATAGTTAACAGCATTGTCATTCAAAATTATTATGACAAAGTAATAAGGCCACATACCAACGATATTTGATGTAACTTCCACAAGATTTATATTTTAAATTGAGAGATCCAGCATGAGGGATACACCTATAACTAACACTATATCTCTAGAAATTTTTTTGTAAACCATATAAAAGAAAGGGTGATGTGTGCATTGTTCTTAAAAAATTATAATCTAGAATAATTCACATTGTGAGCCACTTTCATGTCATGAATTCCATGAATTCCATTCATTGAAAAAATTCATTGCCTCATGTTAATTTAAATCCCATTTGATTCATTTATGTTTTTGTAATGGTTCCATATCTTCTAAATTATCATCAAATGAACAATACTCATGAAATCTCTCCAATAATATGTTCATATCATGTATCTCATTGACGATTTGAATATTTCTAGAAGCCAGTGTGAATTCCAGTTTTCGGCATAAAAATCCTTGAATGTATTCTTGTGGCTCTTTGAACCCAGGGAGAACCCTCTAAGGTAATTAACACGTTAATACCTAGAATACACTAATAAAAAAAAACACATATCACTGGATATTATATAATTTTACATAGAAAAGGCTCTCCATCCCTGAGAATCCCACAATGTACCCAAAATATACAAAAACAAAAACATGATTCCATACATACCCAATGGATGTTAACAAGGTGTTACATTATTTAAATTATAAATATCATTATTATTCTATTCTATCAGTGATTCAAGATAATTGTTTTGCTGAATTAATAATGAATGAATATTCATGATAGGAATTGAAAGAGCATGTCATGAAGTTGGATTATGAAAAAATGCATACCAAAGATATATTTATAACTTTGGATTATAATGAAAATAGTTCTACACCATAGTGCCTTATAAAAAAATGTTTGGGGACTCTTTTTCACCATAATAGTTGATTTCATGGCCATGGAAAATACTATCAAGTGACTTATATACTATTGAGGAATTAATTAATTGTATATATTTTTTGAATATTAAATAATGATAATTGTCATTATTATTATATAATATCAATATAAATTTAAATCATGATACATTTAGAATATTAAATTAAGAAATAATTGAATATAAGATTCTATATTAATGAATTTAATATTCATCGACATATCATAAATGATTTCTATATTCGAATAAGAAATATTATTATTTTTAAGATAAATATAAAATATTATAGTACATGTATCTAAAAATCTCAAAACTACTATAATTATAATAGACCCATTAGCCAAATTCCAAATAGAATATTGAGATATTATATTGTATCATGTTTTCATCATTGAGTATTAATTAGAGATAATTATCCCTATGATCCAGTTAATCATTATCTATATCAGATAATTGGAGAGAAATGGTATTACTAGGATTGATTTATCATGATTATTGAAGGAAAAAAATAATAATAATTAAATGTACTTACTCTTGTTTATTAATATTAAAAAAATTTAAATTCAAAATTTACACTCGCAATATCATTATATCATAAAATCTGACTAGGATGATTAGTATAGATTTTATTTATATTATAAAGTCTGTTTCAATTTTAGGTATCCCTTAAAATCACTATAGAATTAGGAATCATTATATATCTCAATATTCCATGAGAAAAATAAGTGTTTACTATTGAGATTAATTTAAGGAGGTGGGTGTATTTTTTGGTGTACATTGAATTCCAATATGGTGCAATAAATTTATTTTGTATGATCAAAGATTATTAGTCTAATGATTTTCCCCCTCCAAAACATTTCATGATAAAAAAAGTAGTGGGTTTGAAAGTGGGATAATATTCACCACACATAAGGGATATGGTCATCCATCATATTGGTAGACATCGTTAGAAAACCAAAGTATTCATTATTTTCTATTTATTTAATTATAATTACTTCCATGACATCTAAAAGTAGAATACTGTTGAAGGATTCATTCATATAATATGTTTAATGATATATAAGGGATACTATCTATTTTTAATAAGTCATACGATACCAATTCAACCCACCCCTCCTAGTTTTTTCGATATACCAAGTAGTCTGAACACACTTCCCACAATATATATATGGGGATGGGGAATATGATTCCTTGATTTTCCATATGGGACTAATTGAAAAACTATAGAAAAAAATGATTCTCATTTTCCATATTTATTCTCTTGATTGGTAAAGAAGGATGAATTATTTTAATATATATATATATATATGGGAGGCACTTTTTTTTGTAGATTATGATATAGTTAAACTACCAATGGTTGTTCTTATATTGGATGAATGTGATAGTTGAAAGTGACATGCATAGGTAGATCATACAAGTGAAGATGTGGAAGGGGTACATCAATTACATCCACCTTGGGTAGTCCTTCTATAAAATATCATTAGTATTAGTTTCAATGTCATATCATTTAGAATGACATAGTTGAGGAAAATTAGTTCTATTCATGTGGTCAGTATGATTAACATTGGAAATTATACTAAATAATTATATCAATAAATATTGGGTAGTGACCCCATCCAACCTAGGTATTATATTCTTATTCAGTGACATAGTATTTTATTTGTAGTTGTCCACTTTCATAGAGATTGGTAAATTGATGATGATACATTAGTTTAAAATATTTATCAAAATTTTATTTATATTTATCTTTATTACTATCTCATGGTTATATTGAAGGATCAAGAAGGATATACAGCACAGATAAATCTATAATTGATACTAGATATGGTCCATTAAATATTTAAAGTACATCTCTATTATATTCTATCATATAATGTACATTATATGATATAGTCCTTCCAATTAATTTTTCTATAAACAATTGGCATCACATATTGATAGAAAAGTATAAGAATAATTTGTATTTGTCAATTTTTATACTTCTATAGAGGTAGGGATTGTACAACCCAATAGATATCTTCCTTACAAATTAATAGTGACATAGTATAGTAATTTTTGAGACATGTTGGTATTTAATATGAAATATTTTAATATCATTATAGGAATTAACTAGTTACCCATATAAGTGTTTTAATAATTTTCTAATATGTTTATATCATTTTAATATTCAGATATAATTCAATACAATATCATTGGATAATATAAATTTAAATATGGTCATAGTGTTCTCTTATTATGAGAAATTTAAAATGATTACTAATAAAATAATTATCCATGTCCTCTTAGTTGTTGTTGCTAAGGTGTAATAGTTCATAACTCCTAATATAGTTCTTTTTCTAGAAATGCTTCATGATGATATTTTTATTCCTCCATATTATTAAGATGTAATATATAATATATAAAATTTTTCTACATTTATAGTAGTAATGATTCCCTATAGTCACACTAGGTGAATAGAAAACATAGTTAATATATTTTGAGGATGAAGGGTTTGTCAAACTTATCTATTCTTTTTTGGGGGATTTTGTGATTTTTATAGAGAATGATGAAAAGGGAATATTTGTATGTATAAATTAATAAAAATTAAAAAAATGAAATTAAAATATCTACCAATTCCCTAGAGTTATGGATTGGTTTAATCAGGCAAAGAGGGAAAAGTATTTTTTGAAAAATAAATATTGTTCAATATATCATTTAAATTGTGTAAGGCTATAATAAATTCAACCGATGTATTTTTAGAGTAGATATAGTCAATATGATTTTCCATTAATTCTTTCTTATAAGGTTGAAGTTGCATCCATTTTTAGGGAATTAATATTTATGATAATTTATCCATTTAAAAACACTATCTTGGTTGTATGGGAGGAATACATCATGTTATAAACTAAATTTTGAGATGATCATGGTTATTCATTTCAAATTTTCTAAGAGACATTAAAAGTTCACAACATGTATAATATTCTATAAAAATGTTAATTATGAATATTATAATTTTATTTCACTCGATATGTGGAATTGAAATAATCAATATTTATGTATTTTGAAAAAACTATTACTAGTAGAGAAATGTAATGTACCTCCAAACATGTTTTAGATTATGGTTTCCCTTGATCTTATATGATATTATCACTATTTATTTATGATTTATAAAAGATAAAAACTCCCAATATTATGTCAAAAAATAATGTAGTGATGTTTATATTGTCAAAAAAATGTCAATGATATTTATAATATCTAATGATTATGTTTACCAAATCTTATATTTTGACATAATCTATGAAGAGTGATGGGTTTACATTGTATTGTGATACATCTATAGTGTATCCGAAACTTGTTCCTATGAAATATCATCAGTTAGTGTTCCAGGTTCCATGGATCATTATCCTAATCAAAGAATTTATCACATCAACAATATCGTGTTTACTATTTTAAAACATTAAATGTTTGGTGGAAATACAATTTGGGTGAATTATTTATTGTTTTTTCATACAATAGTAGATTTAATTAAATGTTTCTCAAAATGGGACATGAATTTGAGGCAGTACCATGCATTAAAACATCTTCAATAATTTGGTTTTGAAATCCCTAATAGTCTTACAAATTGAAACATTTTTGTTCATAATACTACTAGAATAATCCTTATTAAAATGATGTTAGAGTCAAAGAAGAAATATATACTTTGAGGTAGTGCCATGGTATTAATGTATCCCTTTAAATAACAATTGATAATAATAATTATTGTTGGATACTCATAGTTGAAAAAAATTCATATCCTTTAGAGAATATGAAATTTTTATTTCTAATTTACTGATGGTATATTTCCTTAGGTTTCAATAAGATTGGGTCACTCATAAAGAGAAAATAGGGAATGATAATTATTTACATTTCAATATCATTAAATTATTAAAATGGGTCAAAGGGAATAGTTATCATCATTATTTACCATTAAAATTAATTTCGTCCATTACAACACTGATATCTCTCAAATGAGAACATATATACATTTCCCTACACACATGATCTATTAAAAATAAATTTATAATGAAGATGATGCAACTTAAAGAGAGACATATTTGAATATCTAACAAAAGGGAAATAGTGATTCAACAAAGATATATTACACTATTTCAAATAATTTGGAATCATGAAAAGGTTAAAGATGAAATATTGGAGTGAGAATATAAAATGAAGAGTTAATCGATGACCTATTCTTTCTTAAGATAGTTTAATAATATTGAGGATAACTATCTTGATAATGTGGTACTTTTTTTCCAAAATAATTATATATTAATATTCCAAATTATTACAATTTAATTTCTTTTCAATTTTAGTTTTGATTATAATAATGATTTACTATCTGTAAGAGGATAAAATATGGAGGATAAAATGCTACATGGTGCTAAAATATCTTTGTTAACTCATCTCTCACCATCCAGGTATCCAGGGGTACCTGGTGGGCTATAGGACTTATAGAAACTCTCACAGGTACTCATTAACATTATACATGTTAAATGATTGAGTTAGATTTTTTTAAATGGAAATTTTATTTTTCAATGTTAAATTAAAATTCCACAAAACCGTTTATGATTTTCATTTTTTTTACTTTTGTTACTCCCTATTTAATTAATTCCTACCTGTCGCATTCCTCTTAAAAAAATTCAGAATCAATAATGTTATGAAACTAGTTTTATTGGTTGTGACATATCATTTTCATTATAGAATTGTTCATTACATTCTATAATATTTTATTCTATTAAACAATTTCAAAGGAACAAAGTAAATCACATATTATCTGAATAAAGGCATTTTAAAGCTCGTTTATTCTTCAAGATTTATCTCCATCATGTTACTATGAGATTTAATCATATGTAAAGATAAGGTATTGAACTTTTTCCCCATCTATAAAATCTAATAATTTTTTTATAACAACTATTTTTCAAAATTCTCTCATGTTTTTCTTGTCCACTAATTCTAGCAATGGGGTATTTTCTTCCTCAATTAACTAGAGGTTACATATTCACTAATTTAAGTATGTGACCACTTATTCCTCAAACACAATTATTGTGTTATCCTTATAGTGGTGTTTGGGTGTCAAAACATAATTAAAAAATACATTTTCAATTAAGTTATTTTTTATAACTTACATTATGAATTTTAATAATAGTTTCATTTATTATAGTATACTTTTCAAATTTAAATGAAATTATGTACTATATTATTTGTTCATTAGTTTTTTTTATTGTTTAGAATATCTTTTATGTTTATAATGTTAAGAAAAAAGTATAAGAATATATAAAATATTTTTATATTCTATATTTAACATGTTTTGATGTTTAGATATCTTGTATAAATTTTGTATGGTGATGACATATTAAATGGTAACATGTTGTATTACATATAAATTATTAAACATTTATACTATAAACTAGATGTGTTGATAATATGTTATAAATTGTATATTTCATATATAGATAAAAATAATGTACCTGTAATATCAATGAATTGGATGTTGATATGGTATAAACTCATAGTTACCCGACATAATATACCATTCATTTTTTTCCAAAGGGACATGTTACAATATTTTTATGAGTATATTTACATAATATCCATTCCCCATGGAATTAATTTAATACCCAAACATAGTTAATAATTATATTTTTTATTAAAATCTATAACGTATGTGACTAAATAGGTCATGGACCCTCCCGGTATTAGGAATTAATTATCTTAAATTATATTTTAATTTAATATTAATGATATATCATATTAACTATTTCTTATTTATATTTAACTACTATATATTACACTATATAAAAATCATTTTTTCAAAGGATGGTATGGGTATGGTCATTACTGACCACTTTGTATATCATATGCATGCTCTTTAAGTGTCCCAATTTAGGGTCTGTGTTGATCAATTTTATATGAGATCTAAGGAAATTTTTGATCTCATAGCATTGGATACTATAGAAAATATAACATAGGGTTTGAATCATATATTTTGAATGTTTGGATGTATTTACTGGGTAAGAACATCGGGGTTCTACTCTAATTTCTATATTTATATCTCATGTAGGGGAATTTTACTTTTTTTTCTCCTATGATATCTTTGTCTCACATAGTATGTGTTTGTGTTCTTGCTTTCATGTTTCATTTTTTCACAAACTATATCAACATTTTACATTTAGGTGTATGAAATGTCATAAACGTATAGTTTTTTATCCAACATTATCCAAATAACATGAAAAAATATTACATTAGTTGTATACATGCCAATTCATTTAGATATTCCATATCTCTAAGGGGAATGATTAAATTTTTATGTAATTCATTAATTAATTTATTATTTCATAATGATATAAAATAATCTCATGAAATATACATAATAATACAATAGTGTTAATGTTATCATATGATGATTGGATAGTTTACCTTAGTTGATGCGGTCACTACTTCTGGTAATGATAGGTTTTAATTTAAAGTCTCATGATTCAAAAAAAGTAATGTTATGCATAATAGAAAAATATTATATCCCTTTTTAATAAACTATTGCATATCACTTAAAGGTAAGACACTAGGTTTGATAAATACCTTTGTAAATGATTATCATCTCTAATCCATAAGTCTAACATCCTTAAAAGATACATCATATAAGGATACATCTAATTATGAATGATTTTTGATTTGTAACTATATCTCAAAATCTATATCACATCAATGGGATAATATTTTAAATTCTTTTATAAATACATAATGATAATCATAAATAACTCTAGAAAATAACACATCTAATGTTTCTATTAAAATCATCAACAACTTTTTGGGCTATGAAAAAAGGGTTCCTTTCTGTAGGGATTGATTATATAATCACACTAACCAATATACATTGGATGATTTTATTCCATGTTCATGAAAAGTACTATCTTATAATATAAATTTATAATATATCACACTAAATACAAGAAAACCATATTGATTTTGATATCATAGGAATGTATTGGTATTATATGGAAATCTTATAATGATTGATGTTACCCTGTCATCATTTCACAATGTGAATAATCATTAAATAAGTTAATTAACAACTAGTTGGGGTAGATAAAACCATGTAAATGAGGGGAATATCCAACTTAATTTCAAATAAATAGAACATGTCACATTAAACAAAAGAGGTAAATACTCCTAACTAAAACAACCCATTAATCCTAATATAATAACGGAAAATGATACATTATATGGTATATAGACCTTTTCATTCCCTGAATTATATATTATGAAACTGACCTCACCATTCGGCACTAAATTTATAATATTGCAGAAATCCACCATCATACCCATGATTAGGAATATTTAGATTGATATTTCCATATTTCCATCATTTTCCAACATTTTCTCCGCACTACTACATCAAATAACGAAAAAAGTGGTGTTTTTGATAATTCCATGGGAGTATATAATTATAGAGATGTATATGAAATAAAAAATATTCCTTGTGATGACCACTATTAATGGATAGACATCATAAATTTTGATGACCTCACCATATAAAAACATATTATGCTACACTATAGGTTCTAGTATAGGATAAAAAATAACCTAAGGTATAAAATGAGAATGAGAAATATTTTATTAACTTCACAATGTATAAAAAATTACTTCATATAAAAATAATATTCTCTATCCATTTATCGACCCCTCATAAATCTATTTTAACATCACTATTAATATAAACCCATTGACACTAATGTATTCTGAATCACCTTTTTCTTTATAAACACAACAAAAACATTTATTGTCATGAAAGGGGTTTCCTAATACATGATATCCCAAATTAAAGGCTCTTAAAGTTTTAATTCCCTTTCTTCATAATAGTGGATAATATTGAGTGATTATAGTATTATGGAAGGGATTTTAAATAAAACGTCGTCACTCATACATTAAATTTCCCTAGATTGAGATAGAAAAATTGATGCTAATATTCTACCAACAAAATAAAATTAAAGAAATTATCCTATAAATGACTCCAAAACCACTGAATTGATACCTCATTCACCAAAAACTCTCTAAAATAATAGAATCCAACACTAAAGAGCAGGAAAAATAAAAAATTTATATTTTATGGAATCCAATACTCATTGATTTAAAAAATTAAAATATAAGAAATATAATTCTCTACTAATAATATCTCTATCTTTAGTTTATAGATATTCCCCTTATACAATTAATGTAATATCATTTAAACTCCAAAATGATCATTTTATTTCTGCTTAGACTATTATTGGTAACCCATCCCTATATCACATACAAATCATAAATGACATTATTTCTCTACCAATCCAATGAAATCCTCATTGATTCATACGTCTAAAATTTATCTTAACTCTAAACCAATTCTTTGAAAACACTCTATTACAACTCTCCCTCACTAGAATTCCACCTATGATGAAAATGAGCTCATTTGAGACCCCTAGCTACCACCTATAATAGGCCATGAGTTGGTGACTAGCACTGAGTGGATAGAAAACAAATAATGGGAGTAATTAACCTCATAAATCTAGGAATTATAATAATATGTCACAAATAAACAATATTATATAAATGGAAACAAAATAATATCTAAATTTGGAAGGGTATATAATTCCATTCATTATATAATATCACTAAAATTGAATACCAAATGAGTAACTCGTATAGTAGTCCCAAAAACACATAGAATGAACATAATGAGAATGTAATGTATATGATGATCATCGAATCTATCCCGAAAATTTAAAAAACTAGATACAAAAGATATGGGTGAGAAAATATGTACACACAGTAGATTCAGACTAAAAACTATTATATAATTTGAGAAGAATAAATCTATAGTATCCATGAATAAATAGTGGAACTGAAATGTTGCTTTTTCTAAGGTAAAATACAATCACATCTTAACTCAGGGGTATCAAAAAATCATTTCAAAATTTAAGAGTATAATATTCATGAAATTGTATTGATAATTCACCCCATACCAATATATCCATATATATAGTCATCCTAATGACCCAAAAATATGTGCGACAGTTCTCAAATCCCTTCCATATATTCATAAACATAACTTGATTATAAAAACACGACCATAACCATGAAACCAACATAACAAACATCAACAAACAACCACATACCGCATACCGTATGTTATTTCATAAAAAATATCTACCATTTAACCATATAACCTACTCATCCTCAAATTGCAACCACAAACCACATATCATAACCACTCTCCATCACAACACACCCACAATATATTGAGAAGAGATTCAGGTTTAGTGGGAATATTGGACCATCCATACCAACCTTATCAGAGATATTGTGTGTACACCCTAACTCAAAACCACATTGGTTCTTCGATTATATTTCTAAACTTAGTTGGTGATTCATATGAAATAATTTTCTATAATAGATATATATATATTTTAGTTATCCCATATGAAGGGTTAGCACTAAAACCTAATTCTTTTATTACTAAAACCCACCACATCTATAAAAATAGATTCTATTACTTATAACCACACAAAATATACAACATCGACTACATATAAATTCATTATTACTATTACCTTTAATTCATTAAACTTCAATCCCATATTATTTATTTATAGAATATATTACCACAATAACAACATTTATTCCAGCAACTGTGCATCCTTCTATAAAAATATTTCATCTTTTCATCCAATTACCAACATTATTTTATTCTATGTTAATCAATATATCATCATTTCATAAAAAAATGACTACCATTTCACATTAAGTATTTCGTAAAATACATTTCAGAATAACTACATATCTCCATTATACTAGAACTCACCTAGAAAAAATTAATTAACAATAACAACCCATAACATCACTTTTACCAATACCACAACAACAGTCCACATTAGGCCATATCAACATAGAATAAAACAACCAACCTTATTTTCTATAAATAAACAATGGCCAAAAACAACAACCATATTAAAACATATAATCTACCATGGAAGTAATCATAGAAATAGATTGAAAGACACATATAATAAAATTTCATCATGTATTTATTAATTTATGGTCAATAATATCAAATATGAATTGAACATATCAACTTACAATGTTCATTATCATATTCAATTAATTCAACTATAAAAAACCAGGTCTATCATTTATCTCCAACAACGAATATAAGAGTGATTTTCATAAACAATTACAAATAACCAGTGTAATGAAAATAATCAAAAAACAAGTTAATCATTCTTGAATCCCTTCCCCTAAAAATTTAATTTCATTTTTTCTCAATATTTTCAATTTGGGGCCTTCATAACCTGAACAAATAAAGCATCATAAGACCAAATGATCATGAAAATTAAATATTTTGAATCATAATATCATAACTCCAATGAATCGCTAATAATTCAAACATTAAGATGAGAATGGTTCATTGATCATGAACTAACAATTAATTCATGGCTCTTCAATTAAACATAACATCCATAACCCTATATTAATTATTTATTAATAATACACTACAAAATGACCCAAGGAACCTCAAATTAACTATATAAAAAGAATAAATTCAATGATTAATAACTTTGAATGATATAAATATTAACTTATATAAGATAAAAAATAGAAAACCATGTAGAAGATAATCATAGGGTACCAATAAAAGCACTTTAGTTTGAAATAGTAAAAGGGTTGTGAAGTAAACTAGATATAATTTCAGAGAACACCAAAATTTATAGTTTAAAAATTGACCCCAATAAACATGGAATAACAGAACAAATTATAGTTTGATGATTGTTAGTGTTTGGGATTAATAAATTCCATTATAAATATCCCATAAATATCAGGTTGAACATTTTTGTAGTTTGAATATAACTAATTGATATAATAGTGGAATCATTTGAATCACATTGTAAAGTAAAATATTCATATATTTATATTGAAATATAAACCCATCTCCAAATATTAGGTTAATTTAATCATAAAATTTTAAAGCTAATAGAAATTATGATAGTGAAATGAAAGTATATACTGTGAAAAAAACATAATCAATATATTTAAAAGTAACCAAGTAAATCAAAACCAAGGAATCATGGAACTATAAAACACATCATGACACCCTAGTAAAATTTATGGAATAATTATAAATTCATAACACCTATAGGGGATTATAATTATCCAACTTCACAAAGAAACTAATTATTATAAAACACTATATTTTCAATATGTGATTTTATCACTCAAAAATTTAGGATATAATTCATCTTCTCCTCCACGATCTACCATAAAACTCCCTCCAAACTACACCAACACATAAATACTGTTTTTGGGACAAAAATTAATATCCATTACAGGGTATGTGTTTCTATTTATAATGAGTGAAACATAATTTGATTTTAAAGATATATAATTGAGAAATTTTAAGAATATGGAGGGTTGGAGATACTAGGAGAACCTTTAAGTCATTATTTTTAATAAATGGGAAATTATATGAGGGAGGTGGGAGGTCCCCCCATGTGCGTTGAGTATTCATAAATGAATCCCAATGAAATTTTCCCTAAAAATGATTAAATTTAAATGAAAACATAAATTAAATGAGGTTATCAATCATCCTCCTATCATTTTTTATCTCAACTGACCCGATTTCATCAGTATATCACTATCAAATAAATACCCAATGTATCAAAAAATAAATTTTATAACATCCAAAACCTTTATAATCAATCAATGGTATAGAAATATCATCATCAAATAGATGATATGACCCATTGTTTATTTATTAGATTACCTGATTCTGTTTAGTGTTTGGTTTTAATTGTATTTTTTTATTTTTTGTTTTGTCAAATTTTCACAGCTGTTATGAGTTATCAGATTCACTTGAAATTTTATTGAATTAGTCCCCAATTTGAAAAGAAGTAGTGACATTTCTCCTTAAATGATTTTGATTAACTATTTTTATCTGATATCAGTATTCCATACATAATATTATCATTATTTGTGACTAATGTGGTTGAAAATGAGATTATTATGATTTCAAGTTAATTTCATACATTAATAGAAGTTTCTACATAGTAAATTCCACTAAAGTAATATTTTTTCATGGGTGTGAGCATTTTTTAAGGATTATGAAGGCTAAAATTCCGTTTATATATTCGCTCTTAACTTTCCCCCCTCATTTTTTTCCTTTTATGGAAGCCTAGTGTGGTAAGTTACCCTTTAAATGTTGAGTAGATCATAAATGGTTATTCTGTCATAAATAATTTTGTATTCCCATTATTGAACAAAACAATTCTTATATGAACTCTACATTTTTTTTAAATATATTATTTTCATTGATTTTTCATGTTACTCTAAAAAAGGATTGGATTGTACAAAAAACAAATAACAAAATTGTATTCACTAAATCAAATCATCAAAATCAAAATTAAGGTCTCATATTTAATCATCAGCCTATAAATGAGGAACATTTTGCCAAATGTAATACATTATATAAGAGAGATCAATAGTTTATTTTTTCAAACATCATACCAAATTCCTTACCCTTTCTAGTTAAATGAGATTTAAACACCATAAAGGAATTTTAAAAGATAATGGAAGGGAAAAAATAATAACAAATTATAGAATAATTTATAGAATTGTGTCAAACAACCATATTCTGATTAAAGGATTTTCCATGATTATATTTATCTAGTGAAACTACCAAAATTTTAGAAAATAGACATCGAACATCCTTAACTAATTCTGAGAAAAAATTCATGGAATAAAATTTTATCAAAATATACAATCTTCTATATAATAAACTACCTATCTAGACATTAACCACTTATTCTAAAATTGGTATTCATTTCATATTATAGATAATGTTATCTATTATCTAATACCAATATTCTTTTCTTAGTTTATATATCTAGTATTCATCATCTTTAATTAAAGAATATCTAGACTACCATGTTTGATCCTCCAATCTAAGAACAAGTGTATAAGATATGTATTCCTGGAATAGCATCAAAATAATTAATTCCCTATTTTTACTCCATTAGTTATTAATAATGAAATCTATGATCTATATTATACCATTGAATATTAATTATCGATCATTTTTTAAAAATATTTTCCAATAAAAAACAATATATAAATGAATACATTGGGATATGATTTAGGATTTTAAATGATGAATATATCATTTAATTTAAGAGGAGGATTAAAATAGTCTATACATTCATGAACATATGAAATAGAGGATATGATATTGAAACATACACGTTTAAAAATGATGGTTCATTCAAAAATGATATCACTAAACTTGGACATATGGAATTTGATCACTTGTCTTCACTCATAATTATGGGTCTGGAGGTCCAATATCATCATTGGAACCAAAATATAACTCAAAGGTTCTAATATTTTATAATCTCATAGATACTCTTATTTTAAATCATTAGAATATTATACTCATCATATATCCTATTGAAGAATTGAATTTTATTGTTTTGATAAACCTATGTTATGACAATGATATCATAACAAAGAACATTTTTTTAACCATTTATAAAAAAAAGCATATTTTGGAGTGCCAATTTTTTTATTATGATTACCAGTAATCCCCTTCTTCATGTACCCAATGTATACATATATTGTGTTGATAATTTTTAGGGATTTTTATTAGAATCTCGAATTTAAAAAAGGCATGACTATATCTATGGAATTTTATTTTCCATCTTATAAATGGAGGTATAATTGTCTTTCATATCCTCTATGATACAAAGAATTATATTATTGGGAATTTTTATGGGAATTTTTTGAAGGATAAGTATTATTTCCTAATTTAATATTAGAAATTATGAACACCTACAAAACATTGTTAATGTCATTTTCATTTAAAAATCATATTCAATATAGAATCATGTAATTAATTTTTATATTAAAATTCTTAAAACTCATTTAATATAATTATTAAAAGAAATTATTTTTTATGGATAATTTGGTGGGAAGTGCTTACTTTTTATTTAATTTCTTACACCAGAGATGGAGATTAAAACAACATGGGGGTTTAAAAAACATAATTATATAGTTTATTTTTATCAATGATAGAATGTAATGTAAGAAATTATTCATTATATTGATGTTTACTATATTGTATTAAATGCGAATTCATATTGGAAATCCCCAAAGTTATAATATATGATTTACAGTTTTATCCCTCAATCTTAGTGGGATGGAGATCTCTCAACAAAAAAATTACTTCCATAGAACATATAATTTTATATAGGTGTATTTTAACATATGATATCAAATCAATTATTGTAATTTAAATTAGTGTAATCTATGGTTACTTAAATTTTGGGTGTTACACATTCCCAATATTAATGACTATATATCACTTATTTGTTGAAAGTATGTGTTAATAATTCATCTAGTACCACTTTTATATGATAATATATATTGAACCTAACCTCAAGAAACTTCAAGAACATATCAATTATTGGTTCACTAGTGTCAATATAGAATCTTTGAGAAGGAATTGATGTATCATACACATTTATATAGTTATTTGAATCAATTTTATTATTGAAATAATTTTTGTTTGATATCATTACTATTATTTTTCTCATATGTTTTCCTAATACATGTTTTTTTAAAAAATTTATGAATTTCATAAATGACGATAAATGATTGTTACTTCTAGAATGAACCAAAGTGAAATAATTACACATTCCCATTTTTAATTAGATTCAAATAACTAATTAATGGGTCGATTTTATCCAACCAGATCAACGTTGAAAGCTTAATATATATAGATAATTTATTGATGGAATTGTGAAAAGTGGTGTTATAGTTTTATTGTCATGTATGGGTATTTTTGGTCGTATAGAACACATTCACATCAGATCACAAACTTTTGTGGGTGTATGTTTGAAAATATGTTGTTTCTCCCACTACATAACAATTTTATTATATCTATATTTTTATGATTGATATGGTCTTGATTTGCAATGTTCCTCAATAGTCATATTAATTTTCATTTTTCAATCACTTTTCTAGTTCTTAAATACTAAAACCTCTTCATAAATGAACCAGATTTAATTTAAACTATATGGAAGGAAATACCATCACATATGTAATGGATTCACATAAAGAATGATATAAGGGATAAATTTCATAATATTATAAATTCAATACTAAAAATTTATTGGTATATTGTGAGTGCTGATGAAATTTCACTTTTAATTTTTTTGGCTTCATCAATTTGTTTTTTATTAGTTTAGATCATTTCTAATATCTGATTGATTTCAATAACGATGGTGAATTATAATAATTAAAACAAATGTGTTTCTATTCTGATTTCATAATAAAATTGAGGTGTTTAAATTTTTTTAATGTTTTATATAATTTCACTAATGTCATATGGTTTTATAAGAATTTACAGAATTAAGATAAATGAAACTTATAAAGTAAAACATTATATTAAAAGATAAAATTTTTGTTTTATAATTTAATAAATATGATTTAATTATTATGTAAATGAGTTTAATGAATTTTTTAAGGTATAAAAATTATTCATGGAGAATTACAATCTAAAAAAAAAGATTTTAATATTTGGCGGACTTTCTACTCATGTTGAAAACTAAAAAATGTATTATAACATCTGTTTAAGATTTAATTAAATATTAATAGGTTTTGAGAAGGGATATTTAAATTAAAATTGTTCTTTTATGAAATAATATAAAATATTAAATTTGGTAATGGAATTTATATTTTCTTCATAGGGAGCAATATTCAAAAATTTGTTTCTTGGGTGAATAAAATAAGTGACTGAGTAACATATCGATATGATATTTTATTAAATATGAAATGAAGATTAATTTCTTAATTAGTTTACAATTTATATGTTACACTCTAAAAACATATATTAAATTTCAGTTCAATCTTTGGAATCATTTTTATTGTATGTGAAATTATAATGTTAGAATGTTTTTTCAGATAAAGGATATGTGAAAATGTCCCAATACAATGTATTCAAATTAATTTAAAATGAACAATATGGAATAATTTGTTGATGAATAATGTTATTAATGAAAATTTTCAATGTTCTTATTGTATAATATTGGTCGATATAACGATCGATTGTGAATTATATGATGTAATGATTTTATAGATGTGATTTTTTATAATGTGATACACTTTTTGTAATGAAAAACTATGGATTTTTCTAGATTATAAAATTTAATTTGGTTAAGCCACTATATGATAATATATCAGGCATGTGCTTCTCTATCTGTTATGTGTGTGACAATTTCATATGTAATTCCATGGGTTATTACCTTCACCTAGAATATGGGTGAATAATAGGGCTCCCATGAATCCTTTTAACATATTTTAGAAAGAAATAAGTTTGAATAAAAGCGACTTCTCATTTATTAGATTCAATAAAAATGATTTTGGATAAATTATTTATTTATTAATAAAGAAAATATTATTTTTGAAATAGGAAATTAATAGTTAGTTTTTTTGATAAATTCAATGAGAAAATAAAAAAATGTCATGGTGTTGATTTGAGATGATTTATAATTTTTCCCTTATGTGTTTTGAGTTGATAAAATATGAATTTATTTTTACAAATTTTTGTCTAATGAAAAAGTTGATATAGTAATAATAATATTTTAGTTAACTTATTTTATATAATTCATTCCGAGATTTATATGTTTTTTTAATTACCACGTATATGTTTGTATGGTAATGATTATGAGATTTTATGTTGGGGTAATGAGTAAAAAATAATGGAATATTTGATTTATATTCTTAAAATATTAGAAGGATTCATTATTTTTTCTATTTTTTAATTTAACAACATATTAAATGATAAATTTTAATAATTTAATGGTGTACAATTTTTTTGACAATGATTCAATAGATTTTTTTTAAAAATAATCCATCATTATTTTATTGGAATAATTGTGTATTGGTGGTGATATTTTCAAATGATGAATAATTTATTCCACTTCATACAATGATGGGAATATATGATCATTTAAACTTAGTTTTATAAGCTCATATATTAAATTAATTATTATAGAATTTGTTAGATTTAAACTTTTAAATTGATAATGTGGATTTAAAAATGATATATACATTAGTGTGTGAGGTAAACTAATTGTAGTGGTCATCAAGTGTATTTTAAGTGATTTTAGATAATGTTATTACTTTAATATGTTCAGACAAGATATTATAGGATGATAAAAGATAATATATGACTTTAAATAAATTTTCATATAAATTATTTTTATAAAAATATTACTATCAAGATATAATTTGATTGATTGTGATAGTTTAAAGATTAATTGTATTTACTTTTGAGATTCATTGGGTGAATGATGATAATATTTTTTGATGTTTTTATCATGATAATTGATATATATAATGATAATTTTAGAAATAATGGTTAATGATTCTAAAACAATTACATTTATTGAATTGAATTGTTATGTAATATGATATGTGTTAGTATATCAAGTGAATTTTATTTTTTAAATTGATAACATCTTGATTATGATTTCTATTATGGAATATATTTAGCACTAGGAAATATAAATAATGATAAATTATGTAGACATTTTTAATTATGTGTTTGTGGTAAAGGAAAAAATAATGTTTTATAATTGAAATGGTGAATTTTTGACATTGAGGGTGATTATAATTTCCCAAACATAACATTCTAAAAAATAGAAAATTAATATGTTATGGGGTTTAGTTAATGGAAAATGTTAAAATATGCTATGAATGATTGTTCAAATAAAAATAATAAAATTAGAGTATTATTTGGATATGAATTGATTATGTTTTCCAATTGAGTATGTAAGAAATTTTTAGGGTTCAAATCACTGAATGAGTGTGTGAGATTACTACTGTTTAGTGTTTAAATGAATCCTATTGGTTATTTATTTTCAATGTCAATATCTTCACTAGATATATATATATATCGGTGAATTTCAATATTTTATTTTAAGTACAAAGGAATGTTTAGGTCAATCCATTCTAAATTATATGTGATTTTGAATTTTGGTTTAAAAAGGTTGATCTAAATTGGTTTTGTGGTTATAAATTTAATTATTTTATATTATAGTCTTTTTTTATTTCTATAAAATTTATATCTTTGATTTATTATAAAAAATTTGATCAGAAAATAGTTTTATTTATTTATTTATGGACCATATGGATAGTGGATAGGTAGGAAAAAGTGACCAAATTTATTAAAACATATTAAATACTTAATTACTTAGTTTTCAATATGTTACTCACATAGGATCATGTGACACTATTCATTTCACTGTTTTTATTATTTAATACATATTTTGTGGTTTTAGATTATTTTCATGCTTAAAATTTTAAAATTTTAAATAGTTTTAATGTTTTAATGGTTAGTAAAACATCTTGAAACAATTAGTTTAGGTTTTTCTTTTAGATTGATCCATTTTTTATAGTAAAATATGGGGTCGGTAATCTATGATAGATACTATGAGAAACCCTATAGGGAATATTCTACTTAAATAATGGAATATGCATTGTTGGCACATGGTTTACCGAACCATGCATGTCTCCTTGTTTTTGTGAATCTTTAATTTATAATTTAACCCCTACAAATTTTTTGATTTTAGGCCCTTTATCCTCTGTGATGTTTTATGAACCACTAACATGAACCCCCGATTCGGGTCATTCCACCCTTATCCCATCCACATTCAGCCTTAACAATTTATTCGGGATTTCTTCTCAATTATTGGTTAAATCATAATTGCAGACTAACATATTCCATCCCTTCTCTTTTTCCTCTCATTTTCTGAATTTATTATCACTATTAATTTTCGATCAAAACCTTGGGGTTTGAGGTTAACCAATTTTGGGGTTCTATATTATTACAAAGAATGTAATTTACTATATGGGTCTTGTTCATATAAAATTCAAAAAAATTTACTATTAAACGTCAAGTTGAGGTAGTTTTTACCCATTGGTGTGTTTTTAATTATTGAACTACTAATTGCATAGGTCCTTAATTAATATTTACATTGTTAAATAATAGTACTATTTGTTATTAATTAATTTCATCAATGAATGTTTGTTTTCATCTTTTGTTCTATTAGAAGATAAGTATATACTATTTTTAGTGCTGAGATTAAATTACATCTTTCCAAAATGGCCCTTTTAAATATATAAGTAAGTCAATAAAAATGTTCATTCATTTTGAATTTAATTTTCAAAATGGTTTCTATGTGAGTCATATTTATTTCTTAAGTGTTTACTTTTTATTTCACATGATACATGAAATTTTATATACTGATAAAATATTTTAAAAATTAATCAAACTGAAATGTGGTGTTTTAAATTGTTTAGATCCTATTTGGGTCAGGGGTGGAACTTGTTAATATGATTTTAGGTTTTAAGAAGTTATATAAAATTGTTTTTTATTTCTTATCACTAATTCAATTCATTTTTAAAATGACATGTTTTAAAAAATTGAGAATTGATTTTTAAATTTTATAAAATGAATTAGCCTCCTCGATTTATATATATAAGGATTGATTTTAACAGTATAATGGGATTTAAAATAAGTGTGTGTGGAGAATCAATTTGTTCCCATTTGATTGATTCCCATTTTAAGGGTTTTATTTTGTGTTTGCAGAAATGTGGGATTTTTAATTTGTCTTTTTTTATTTTTTTCATTACTTTCTCACTACCCTACTTACTTGGATGTTTTTTAGGGGAATTCTAGGTCACTATATAGATTCAAACATGAGTGAACAATATGTCTAGATATAGCATTAATAAATATATTAGTGCATTAAAATAGTTCTCCGTAAATAATTCATGAACATTCATTGATGGGATATGGCTCATCACATTTGGTGGGAATATTTAGATGGGAAGGTTCTTATTGATTAACATGAGGTAGCTTCTGATAGCTAATGATCGTATAACATGAGTTCCTATGCTATTACCCCATTATGGTTATATAATGATTGGTGGTGGATGTTTCAGATATTCATCGTGTTCCCTAATTTCTTCCCCTATTTGAATTGTTTGATTCACGGTTATTTTTCTTTCATTATTTATTGGATTCTTAATTTTTGTTCTTATTTGTATGAATCTTCATTCCTTCATCATTGAATTATTTTCATTTAAAATTATATTCAAATAGATTACGTAAAATAAATTATATTATAGGATTTTAACATGATTTTCAATATGAAATGGTAAATGCATGTTTTGGAATAAAAAATGTGATTGGATGAATAAATATACCTAAAGTGATGGTTTTCACATACGAAATAAAATAAAAGGGTTATTCATAGAATTACAATAGAAATTATATTTCTTTTTTATAAATTTATTCCTATAAACCTTATTTTTTTATTAATAATAAAATTGTATTTAAAATGATTATTATTCAAAAAAATCATGTGGCATGGCAGATGGTGACATACAAAGTGTATTTTTTCTATGCTTATTTTATACATTAGTTTTAGGTTATTCATTCAACTCTTTAATATTGTAGGTGAATTGATTAATTTCGTGATATGATGTTAGTAGTTTATTTTATGGTATTCATTTTCCATCATTCATCATTTAGCTATTCCAATTGATAATTTCTTACAGTTATCGATATATGTTCTATTAATTTTAAAATAATGTATAGAAATTTTTCCCCATTAAATGAAATGTATTTTCTTGTATATTTAGTTATCTGGCTGTACTAACCAATTAATCTATTACTTTTTATAGTTATGATTATTAGTGTTTGTGCATAATATATATGGATACTATTTTTAATAGTTGAAGATATTTAACTAAATGTAGTTAGTAATGAAAGAGGGTTTTATTTTGCATTTATTGTATCTGTATTCTAGTTTCCTTCTTATTTTTAATGGAGTGGATATCTGAATTACTAATTGGTCATATAGAATTTTAGGAAGAAATTATATTGTGTGTTAACTATGGTTGAATGGGGAAATCGTCCCCATTACTTATATATAATTCCTTGGAACATTTAATCATCCATGGGGATTAAGAACTCCCCTCAATTTAGTGGTGAACCACATTGTTTTTTGTAAAGTTCGCATCCCAGGTCAGGTTATTATAAAAGGAAAATAGTATAGGATATAGGGAGGGAGTGTTAGTTATTGAGTAATGATTTTATTATATTATGTTTACTATAAATTCGGATTAAGATAATATCATCACAAATCAAGTGGAAATTTTGAGAGAGATATCCTAACTATCGGTAATTCACTGAATTTCTAAAATAGGTACATTTTATTTGTTAGCATATCTGACAAAAAACCCCAAGTGTAGAATAGAATATAGATCCCCGATACATTAAAATATAGTTAATATTTTTTAAAAACTTATTCCATTAAATTTATTTCAATTTATAATATACTAGGTCAGCTTATGTTGGATGAAATAATGAGTTACATTGATAGCTTGTGTTACACACATGCCCATGTTATAATGAATAATAATATATTATTAAAATATTTATTTATTATAATAAGATATAACATAACTAATATATTATAAGATTTCAATAATATTAATTTCATATATATATATTTTATTTAATTCATTGGTTACCACTTAATTATAAATGAAAACAATAACCAATTTAATATAAAGAGAATGTTTTTCTAAAAAAATATTATTATATTCCATAGCTATTTTATCATAATAAATTAAATTAATAGTTATTAAGCAATGATAATAATTAAATATATAAATTATATATTCAATATAATATTTACTATATTCATGAAATAGATTTGATAGGCATAAGATAACAATAAATCCATTTTCTACTTAAAAATATATTTTTTCAGAAAATTTAATTTTTCCACCTTTTAATGGAACACATATTTTAAAAATAATTTTTCTTAACATAGATAAGAATATATTTTATAACAATCAAAAAAAATTGTAATATCAATATTACCTTAGGGTAAATTTTTTATTTTCCTATGATGTTACATTTTTTGAGGAATTTTAAAAATTGATAATTTTTAACAGAAAAATAACTTCTCATCTAAATTATTTATATTGTTTAATTATGTAATTAATTGTCTTTAAAGTAATATTAGATAAATTATAAATCTTTTGAAAATATTTATGTCATTAGAAGATTGTTTATATTGAATTTATATATAAAAACATAGTGATATTTTAATTGTTTTCAATTTAAAAACCATATTTTTCATCCCATTTATGGGACTAGTTTTTAAATTAATTTCTTCCACCTCTATAATTGGAATATGAAAAAATTAATTATATATTTTAAATAATCATAAATTATAATTTCTACTCAGGTCAAAATAGTTTTTAAAAAAATAGATTAATGAATGAAATTACTCTTAATTAAACCAATTAAGATGAAAATGAGTTCACTTCATGATTAAACATTGATTTTAGGTGTCAAAATGTCCTATTCACATAAAAAATGATTTTTTTTGCCTTATTCAAACCATATACTCCATTTTATATAATTTTGTTTTATTATTGCCAGAACATGATGTAATGGATACCTCCCAATAGTTATTACCTTTGTATATTTATTTGAATGACACTCCTCCACCATTATAAAATGGCACCCCATGCACACACATTTCATTGAAATTATCAAGCCATTTGACTCTTAAAATCCTTGAAAATGTTCTCAAAATATCACAACCAATCCCATAATCCTCAATTTGGGTATAAATTCAACAAATGAAGGATTTTTATATAAGTAAAAATTAGTTTCCCAAAGAAGACATTTGTTCATCAATAAGAAGTTTCTATTTATTTATTTATCATCACCATAAATTATTATTATATCATGATTATATAATAAAATAGGTATTCCAAATATAATTAATTTTTTTTTATCTCAATTTTATAACCTTCACATCCACACACTTATTTCAAATGGGATATGCAATCTTCATTTGTGTTTCCATTAGAACCCTTCATCTTATGAAATACTGATTTATTTATAATTAATATATTTTATATATGATACTTTCAGTCTATTTATTATTATTGAATTATTATATAACTCATTCCTTCATTATTTCTATTTTTTGGGAATTTGATAAAATTGTTTAGGGACGTGTGGATTGTTGCCATATCAAAGCGGTGTGATTCATTCAGAAGATGCATGGAATATATTAACTGTGGTTTTTATAAAAAATTTGATTTATATATAATTAATATGATAAAAATTATAATATACATATATATCATTTACTATTTACTCTTTTAATATGATTAGATAATGAAAATAGTGTTCATGTGTATGTACAACCTACCATCTTTATAAAATGATGTATTTCATTTCCTATATAAAAATTTTATTGATACATATATAAATATATATAAAAATATATATGATAATTAAATATTTATTTAAATTTTGTATATGAAATAATCGTTATCTATAAAAAATAAATAACAAATAATATGTTGAAATATGCTCGAAAAAGTAGGAAATTAACACCAAAAATAGTGAAAATAATGAACTGTTACTAAAAAATGAGTAATAATGTATTATAGGAAGATAATAAATGATATCATAATTATTCATATGTTTCTGAAATAAGTTATTAACATTCTTAAAACCATTTTATGGGATTTTAATGAGTTTTGCACCAAAACAAAGCACATAATAAGTTATTTCATCTCAATTTAAATTCATTTAGTCATATTGTAATGTTACACACCTAGTTTCATTAATACATTGAATATAAGTACCCTTGGGAATTAAATATCACTAATCATAATAATTTATGGTGTTTTTATATTTAATTATAAATATATTTTTTTGAGGGGTTTTGAAAATATTGTAACCATGTGGTAAACAAATTTTATAACTAAATTCTTTTTCATTGGGTGGTTTTATTTTTTCATTGTCATTAAGCTTCTATGAGTATGTTTAAAATTAAATTATCTATTTATTTATTAATTTAAACGTATTTCATTTGAATTTATAAGTGATAAACAAAAAAAATACTTTATTAATGAACACTATAATGTAATGGTCATTTTGAGGGGTTATTTCAAAATCACATTCTAATCGAGATTATTTATTATAAAATTTCCATTAAAAGAAATTATTTAATAAATGTTTAACAGATCCTTTAATATTATTATCATGTATTTATTCGTCATCATTTTCATAGAATATTTCAATTATTTACTCTCTTTCGATCTAAAATTTTTTTAAAAATAGTTTTCATGAAACTTAGATTCCATTTATCTATTTGGATAGAAACCAATTTTTTTATAAAACCATGTTTTCTAAAATTTTTTCAAAAATGTATTTCAAAATTTCAAAATTATTCACTAAAGAAATTTTCACCCCATTTTTATTTTAAAAAAATTCAAAATTATCTTTTCGTTTCTTTTTGATTATGTACATTTCTAAACTTTTAAAAATGAAAAAGGAATATTCGTACTACCCCATATAGAATTATTTTTCATTGTTTCAATGAAGCTTCCTTTTGAATTTGAAACTGATTTTTTTTCATGAAAATGTTTCTAAATTTATTTTCAAATAAATGGATTTCTAAAATGTTTTTTCGAAATTAAAGGGATGTTTTTATCAAGAATTTTTTGAAATATATTTTTATTAATAATCCAAAACAACCCAAGTTATTACTCTAATGGGTATATGTCTTATTGATTGAATCCTTATTCTTCAATGAAATGGATTATGATAAATATGACCAATGATAATATCAATATTCACTTATATAAATCATTTTTGCAGTCATTAACTTCCCCTTGATTTTTTCACTTTCCAATCACCATTAAATAATAAATTTCTCCTAAAATTCATATAATTTATCAATGATATGATTATTAAAAAAAATTACCATTTTAAATAAGGTATTTACTTTGAAATATATTTTATTTACTGGGGAAATGTTGGTAAATTTATATCCTTTAGATAGTATATATATTATGGAAAGAATATATTTTATTAATTAAATTTATTATTCTCAATTTGCGTAATTATTTAGACATGGAATACACTCATAGGAGACATATTACTGTTCACCTCTTAATGCACATGTAGTGTAATGTGATAAATCAGTTGACTAGACAGGTCTAATGGGTTCTTACGCAATATTTGTTAGACTATATTGAGGATAAAACAATTGAAAAAAAGTTATCATGTTCTTCGGAAACATGAAGTCCATTAATTAATCATTTCCATCATTATGATTTAGTTATTATTATGCATAGTATTTTCACTATGAAAAAAATAGATGGATGTATTTAATTGTAAATTTATTTATTAGATTACATTGTTTACTTTTTTATCTTTCCATGTTGATTTATCATTATCTATTTATTTAAATAGAATGTTTTATGTTATTTACCAGAACATATTATTTTTAATGTCATTAGTTTGTTTATTATATGGAATTTAGGTTTTTTTTTCATTTAAATAGATGTATTAATCATGACTATTGATTAATTATTGATTCCATTGTACTGTAACCATATAAAGAATTTGATCTTGCCCTTCTTTTTTCCGTTCCCTGGGATTTCATAAAGTGTATAAAAAAAGATATGAAATTATATTCTAGGTGGAGTAAATATATTTTCAAAACAAATAAGTGTTTTTGTAGTAGTTTTTAATAAAATCTCCTTCTATGTACGTGGTTTATCAAGAATATTAAAATTTTCATTCTTTTAGGACTCAATTTCATTTTATCATTTTCTAACTTAATTGTAGTAATAAACTATCGCTGGTATTACTATGATTAGATTACAATAGTTGGTATTATAGAATGTTTAGTAGAAACCTTGAAAAATATATTTAAGAGGAAAATAGATTAGGGAAAACAATCCTATGATATAATTTTTATTATTATTATTGAATAAATTTTTCCTTCATAAACATAGGATTTGTGGATTCCATCATAGGATTCTGAGATCAAGTTGGATCATAAGGTTAAAGGCTTAAAAAAATTATTAGGTTTTTATTTAATGTTTGTCAAAAAATATTTACACAATATTTGAAGAAATTTATTGAATGTATAAGTTCTAGTGTAAAAATATTTTTGAGTAATAATGCCTTTTAATTTTATAGAAAAAAGAATAATGTTATAGATAGTCTTTATGGTTAATATATAAATATGATTTTTAGAATTTCCAAAACTAACTTGTATAGAAAACCCAAGTTAAAATGTTATTTAATGATTAATTTAATTACAAGGATTTCCATCATGAATTTTGGAAACATTATAGGAATTATATTAATATATGTTCTTAAGAAAGAAAAAAATGCATGTGTGGTGATTTCCAGTCACATCTAGAAAGGAGGTGGGGCTTGAAACCATGACCAAATAATAATTTGGGTTTTGCATTGACCACAAGACAATGTTATGTTTGAGATAAAATGTCATTTTTTTAGTTAAATAATTTGAGGAATGAATATAAATTATATTTCAGTAGAATTAATTTTGAAGTTTAGATTATTTTAATGATAATAATTTTTTTGAAAAATATTTAAAGACAAAAATAAATTATTTTTACTCTTTTATAGATCATAAGATCTGAAAAAATAAATTTTATTGAATCATGTGTAAATGTTTTCTGGATATTCAATTCTCAAATTAAGGGATGAATTTGAAATTGATCCAAGTACGACCACGTGATGAAAATTTGTTTATAAAAATAGATTGTTTAATTATATTTTATTATATTATTAAGTAGTAAAATTATTTCTCAAACTAAAAAATGATCTAGAAATAAAATGTTATCCAAATATAATAATTTTGGATGATCTGATGGTCTTTTAAATCGATAAAGATTTATTATTTTTAGGACATAAACATTTTATTGATCATTAAATTGTTTTTATAAATAACCTCAATCACACTATAAAAAAATTTGTGATTTTACTCCATGTACATGTCTTCACTTGACACAATTGTTCTACTACTTAGTAATTTAGATATATTTTATTTTGTGTGACCTTTGTACATCTGATTATAAGATATAAAGAGGTAATTTTATTAAATATTTTATGATATGGGATTTCAAAAAAAGGAATTTTTAAAATTAAAACCATATATTACCAATAGTGAGTTTAAATGGCGAGGAAATAATTTATTAAATGTAGGGAGAATGTAACCCCCCAAAATTATAAAATAAGAACATTTTATTTGATAGCATGTATGTTAAAAAACACCAGGAATAGAAGGGAATGAAATTTGGTGATAATTTAAAATATATTTACTAATTTAAATAATTTTTTATATATTATATCTTTAAATGAATAAAATACTATATTACCTTGTCTCACACAGAAAAATGAGTTACGTTGATATCTTTTGTGACACCCAACACCGAGTTTTTCTGATCAACAATATAATATTAATATATTATTTGTTAACATAATATGATATTACATATAAACTAAAATAGAAGTAATTAATAATATTAATTAACATATTAGTAAGAATTATTGACTTCATTGTTTACTAATTAATTAGCATTTAATTTAAGATCCATTTGAATATAAAGGGGATGTTTTTATTAAACTATTATTGTGCGTCAATGGTTTTTTATCATATTAAGTTAAATTAACTACTATAAGTGAATAATATAAATTAAATATATATACATAATGTATTCTATAATTTTTTTCATATTAATGAAATAGTGTTGATATTAATATGAGAGAATAAATCAAGTTTTATGATTAAAAAATATATATTCCTTTAAAATAAATTTTCATCCATTTAAGGGCAGGCATATTTTAAATATAATATTAAATATTCCATAAATTTTACATATCATAATAAATATACTTTTTGAAATAAAAACATAATTATTATCGTAGGATGAATTATATATATATATATTTTATGGGATTTTTTCTGATGAATAGTGAAAATACTGAATTTTAATTGAAAACTAACATTTAATCATAATAATTTATAGTGGTAAATTAAATATTTAATTAATAATAAGTATGATTAGATAAATTGTTCATATATTGATAAATTTTTAGGACAATAGAATCATTTAATATATAATTTTGATATAAAAATGTAATGAACTTTTGAATATTTCACTTTAAAACCCTGCTTTCTCATCCCACTTATGGGATTAATTTTAAATTAATTTATGAATCTCTTGATATTGTAATATAGAAAAAATAGATTACATATATTGAATATGAATAATTTAAAATGTATATTAACATTATATATTATTTTTACCAAAAAAATTGAAGCAATTAAAATTAATTACATAGATTAAGGTGAAAATGAGTTTACTTTGTGGTTAAACAATCATCTTAAGGGACCGAATGAAAAAGAAACATGACCAAACCCAATTTTTGACAAATAATTTGACCATATACTCATTTTTATCAAATTGGGTTCATTATTTATGTCCTATTATTTATGTTAAACCTTGCAATATTGTTTTCTATTTTATATTTACAAAAATGTCACTCATCGTCCACCATAAACGGGAACTCACCCTCCACCCATCACTTCGTCAAACATATTAATCCCATAAGATCATCTAAAACCTAAAAAAAATAAACTCCAAGATACCCTATACTTATATTAGAATCCTAAAAATGGGTGGAAATAATAGAATGGAAAGATTTTGGTATAAACCAAAGGAGTTACCCAAAGAAGAGGTAACGTTCTTTACCAAGCACTTCTGATATCTTTTCTTTATAAACCCATTAAATTATTGTTTTATTTTTCTTATATAATGAAAACTAGTATCCTTAAAATAATTATTTTTTTTCTTAATTGTATGACCTTCACCTTCACACACTTCAATAAAATGGGATACAATATCATCTTTTGTGTGTACGGCGGACTACGGTTTCGTGCCCTGATGTCATTCGTTCTTCCATTACCTCATCTCAATGTTGAAAATAATTATTTATTTAATATTCATATAAGATATAAAGGATATTTATAATGTATTTATTCATATTATATCATTATATAACACATACCATCATGATTTACATTTTATAGGGATACAATAACATCATTTGTGGATGTGCGGACTACCGCCTCTTCCAAGGGATTGATCCGTTCACATATTACATGGACTGTATTAATGTTTTTTTTAATAAATATATGTGATTTATATTATAGAAATATTATTATGTAATTATAATATTCATATATAAATATATATCCTTGACATTTAATTCGTTTTATACAAAAAGAAAATGAAAACAATGTTTATGCATATGTACAACCTACATTCTCCAGAAACGGTGTGTTTAATTTTCTGTCAATACTTTTTTGGATAAAAATAAAAGATATAAATTGTATATAAAAGATAATTTACTGATGTTTTAAATTTTATAGATGCTTAAATAATGATATAATTATACAGCTCAACAAATAACAAGTCCAAACATACTATAAAAACAAGGAAAATAACACATGAAAAGGTAAAAATATTGATAATTTACTATCAAAAACGTAATTAGATACTATAAGAACATAATATATGATAACAAAAATATTATTATAATTATTTAATAATTTAGTATCATGATTTATATCATTATACATTAGGATACACAACATGTTTTCAAAAGGAAGTGTAATGAAAGGGATTATGTCTCAGTTTCATTCTGTTGAGGAATATTGTAATGTTAAGAATATATTTTATTTTATATGGTAAATATACATACAATATTATATTTAAGATAACTAATACGACATGATTAATTTTTTTAGTTTAAATTTGAATTATTTAATCTAATGGGATTTGAACATAATTTTACCAAGTTGTAAATGAATTTTATTACTCAATTCCTTTTCATTGGGAAATATTACATTGTCATTATCGTTAATATTATATTATAATTTAATTATTGAATCTTAATATAAATTAATTTATTTAAACTTATTTTGTTGGAATTTATATATGATACAAAAAATCAATTGTGTGTTTATTATACTTCATCATTCTGTTTATTTAAAAAAATACACAATCTCATTCTAATTGAGATTATTTATTTTATAATTATAATTAAATTAAATTATTTGATCAATATTCAATAATTAATTTAATTTTATTATCGTCAGGTTATTAATGATATTTTTCAAGTAATAGCACTATTTTTACTCTTTTTGGTAGTCAATATTTTTAATAATGTTTTTTAAAGAAAACCCAAATTAATATCACTCTTTAGTTACAATCCTATTTTCTCCCAAAACAATGTTTTTGAAAATATTTTCAAAAATATAATCAACCATTCAAAAACGATTTATTAAATAAATATATAACCCTTTTTTATTTTCTAATTATTTTTAAAAGGAATATTCTTATCGATTTCTTAAGAGAGAACTTTTAAAACATTTTACAGTGGAAATGTTATGGTATTTTTACCATCTACAAAATTATCCATTATCATTTCATCATAGCATCGTTTTTAATTTCAAAAAAACTTATTTAAATTATTTTTATTTAAAATTTATTTTCAAATATATTTATTATAAAAATAATTTTAAAAATGGAAATAATATTTTCCTCATGAATGCTTTTAATTATATTTTTATTAAATAAATGAAATCAATGCTTATTCTTACTCCACAATATATATTCCAAATTGATACCATCATTATTATTCATCTAGATGTCTTATGGTGAATTTCACAAATCTTTTTATGGATATTAATTTAATTGTATCATTTTTTCAGTCATTAAATACCCCTTGAGTTATTCACATTCCAGTGATAATTAAACATTTAGTTTCCCCAAAATATCTATATCATTTATCATGGTTATTATTATTACCAAAATAATAAAAAAAATCACACACTATGTTTACATTGAATGATATTTTGTTGAATAAGAAAATATTGGTAAATCTGTATCCTTTACCTAATATGGATATTTGATAAGTCATATTTTATATGAATTAAATATATTTTTGGAAATATGAGGAATGATTTGAATATAAAAAATAGTGGTTGGGTACTTCATAATTAAATCACCTCAATGTAGCAGATGCCACATTGGATGAATCATTTGTTCAGCCTCAGCTAATGGTATTTTACCCATTATGTTTTAAATGATAATTAGGATAGATCTTGAAAATATAGTTATCAAGTTCTAGGGAAACATAAAATATTGAAAATATTAATTGCCTTAATTTTGATTCATTATTTTTTATCGATTATATATTCAGTATAAAAAATATATGGACATGTTTAACTCATATTTTATTGAATAAATGGTTTGTTATTTTATTACTTATTATACAATAATGATTATTAAATATCCAGTTATTCAAAAGTAATTTATTTTATATTATCTACCTTTCCATATTTTTTACACACATACATCTCAGTTTATTAATTATATACCATTTATGTTCAGTCATTTACTATAACATATTGATTATTGACATTAATTAATTATGGATTCCATTATAATTTAAAATTACTATGAATTTTATCATCAATTTATTTTATCCCCACAAATTTCATGATTTATACTACGACTGATATACAAAGATATTCTAGATGAAATAATGTTATTTTTTAAAAAATAAATATGTTATAATTTTTTTATTCATTTTTAATACAATACTCTTGTATGTATCTAGTTTAGAAAGACTAATAAACTAATCAGAAAATTGTGACATGATTTTCATGTATCTTTTTCCTGTTTAATGGTAAATTACATAGTCTTTGGGCTTACAGGGGCCAATTTGATACACAATGTCATTTCTGTTCGGAACATTAAGCTTCCAAATGTTTTTTCAGATTTTGTTTGTGGATTTCACTTTTTTTGGACTATTTTTATGTTTTTATGTGAAAATGATATATGGGGTCCTGAAAAGACTAGTTGGTGATTCTGAGGATTCTCTTTGGCTCGTGATGGAGGAATAGGAAGGACTATATTTTATCAATTAAATAATGATGTTTATTAAATATTATAGGGATCAATTTATGTATATAGTAAATCATATAAACCCATGTGAATTTTGTGTGTGTTGTTTTTGTTATGTTCAGTACCCTTTATAACTCTAGGTCTCCCCAAAAGTGAAACATCACCTAATAGAGATGGATTTAAAATAGTTTGGGAATGTTTTTTACTTTGATAATTTTAATATGATTCCCTTTTTTATATCTTCGTAATGAATTAGAAACTTATAAGATCTATTTTATATGGTATTATTATTTTATAAAGAAATTTCTTCAATAATAAATTATTGTTGGATTAAAATTGGTTAGAGCGGATTTTTGATAAAATGGGTTTTTGGGATGGGGAATAAAATTTTATTGGATGATTTTTTAACCACAATTTAAATTTTTTTGTATGATTTGATTTTTGAAATGGGATATTTAATTTTTTTGGGTTATTTTTAAGTCAGTCAATTTTAATAAAATATTTTTATATTTATTTCATAAAGAAAACATATTTTTATTTTTAGTATCAGTCAATAATTTTTAAAAATTAAATAGAGGTCATATGTTGTGAGAGTGATGTGTTTTTTCTATGTTCCTTGTTTTATGTTATGAAATATAAATATTTATGTGGAATTACATGATTTTACTTATGGGACAGGTTGGAGTTCTTCTTTTTCCATTATTTTGAATATACCTCTAAACTTTTTCATGAAATAATATTGAATGGATGAATCATTTGTTTATCCTTTCAGTCATTTTTTAAGAGGATATTTATTTTGTTTCTAATTATTACCGGACAACAAGTTCAGTTGTGCATTTGAAACATATTTTTTCACAAGGATTTCAAATGTGATCACTTTCCACTCATTTTGGAAATCAAAATTTCTATGAGGTAATGGAGTCTTAAGATGATTTTTGAATTACCCTCTGGGATTTTATATTTGATATGATATTTAGTGGTTTCTCACGTGAATGTGTCTTATCATGGTGGTTTTTAATGGGTTTATTTTTTATGGAATTATAGATTTCTGCATTTCCCATTTTTATGTATTATCAGGGATTATAGTTCAAGGTGTTTTTTCTTCATGGGATGTCCAATGGTGTTGTGGATGTTGATTTTACATTCATGATTATTTTTGAAGAATAATAAATAGTTACCTTATGGTTACTTATTAAGTGACAATAATTTGAGTTTCCATTATGGTATTATGCATTAGAGGATGTCATTTTTTTTATGACTTCACCATGAGAGAAGGTATCTATTATGTGGTCCTTTTAATCTGTTATGTAAAATCCTGGTTAATTATTGAATATGTCCTTTTCATATTTATTAATATATATGAATTATATTTTACCTTAAGTTGACTCTATGTTCAATAGTGTACCTGAAATGAAATAATAGGATTCTCTGAAATTGTACGTTGTAGATAAGATTGAGTTATACTAAAAAATATTATATTATTTATATTATTATATTAAGTTGTAGTTATCACATAGTTTTCAGAAGCGATGTAATGAATTTTTTTAAATAAATTATTAAAATATGGTTTAAAAATGTTTATATAATGATTCATTGGTTATTAAATTAATTAGAAATGAAAATAAAAACAAATTGAATATAAAAGATATTTTTTCTAAACAAACATTTTAAATGTAAATAAGTGAGTTCATAAAATAACAAAATCACTCTTTATGGATTTTATTAGTGCAATATATATGTATTAGATTCAATATAATCTTTAAAATAATTTTTATAGGTTTTCTAGACATTATATAAGAAAGAATCCATCATTTTAGATAGAAGAATTAATCTCTAAAAATAGTGTTTTATAACCTTTTGATGGAAAACCCATGTTAAATATAGTTTATATCACATTGATATATTAAATTTAACAGAATAAACTTCCTATTTGAAATCATAAAGTAATAATGTTTTTAAATTATTGGTATTTTTCTAATTTATTTCACTTTTTAATAAATAGTAAAAAATACTGCATTTTTAATTCAAACTGCATTTTCATCTATTTTAATTATATAGTTAAATTGAATTTTTAAATGGTCATAAAATATAATTAGATTATGTATTTATTATTAAATAAAATAATGATCATTGTATTTAATTTTACAAGAATATTATATACAAACACATGTCAATCTTTTGATAGTTTTTACTTAAAAAAACTTGTTTTCTCTTTTTGATAATGGGGATTAGTTTTAAATTATTGATAGCAACTTTTATGTATTGAATTTGGAAAAATGTACTTTTTATATTGTATCATAAGTTCCATATTATTTATATATGTCCCTTATTTTTTACATTATGAATAATTACTTTAGTAATTATTTTTATTACCACGGTGAAAGGTAAATCGGGTAATTAAAGTTAAAAATAACATTATAATAAATTTAAACTACCCTAACACCTACCCGAATTTAATTGGATGAGTGTATTCTAGCCATTAGTACACATGGGTCGTTTTTAGGACCACCTAGAGCCACATAAATTACTTTAATTCATTTATAATATTATATTCATTGAATAGTCATTTTTTCACTTTTGTTTGATAAAAATGTAATGTATTTTAATATTTATTTATAAGAGGTATATCTTAAAATATAAATATTAATTGGAAACATATATAAATCTCCTAAATCATGGTAATTTATTTATAAGTTTTATAAATTCCATAATTAAATTTAATTTTGACACAGTGAAGATTAAGTAATTTTTAATTAAATAAATTAGTAAAATGAATGATATTATAAATCTTATAATAAATATTATAGGAAATAATTTATGCCATACACGAATTTTATAGATATATTTTAATTTTTTATGATGATTTGAAATAGTTTTATTGAAATTATATTTTTTTATTATATTGTTTACAAGTCAACTAATGAATAATGTCATAATTGACACTATTGGTATTTTAAAATATAAAATAGTTTATTATATGTCATAAAATTTAAAAAAATAAACGATTTTGAAATATGGTTTTGATATGTCCAAATATTACATAAATGAAACATTTTTGGGTCATTTTACAGGTAATGGTAATTACATTAACCCACAATTTATAAATAACATGATATCATGGTGTGATTAAAAAGGGTAAAATAAGGGGTAAAACAATAACATACAGATTAAAAAATATTCAAAACAACTATAAATTTAATTGGTTGATTTGTATTAGACCCAAAATAATCTCATATTCTAAATAAATTAGTTTGGGACAATTAGATATTGAAATTGAATTTATTTTAATTTAATAATTTTAATAATTCTAAGGGTACCCCTCCCTTGTCCAAAAAAGGTAATCATTCTTATTTATCACACACACGCCAGAACCATTAGGTTCAACCTATATATTTTAATAAAGCTTCCTAGAATCCATAAAAACATTCTTCAGTCCATAGTTGAGGTATATTACCCCCCATTGTAGGTGTTAAGTTGTTCTTAAAAGGTGATCAACCGAAGAAGTGGTATTGTTTTTAATTAACTGTTTCTATTTGATTTCTTCTTCCACATCCTTTAAATATCCTTCATCCATAAGTAAATAATATCTCCAATATCATAAATGTACTATTATATTATTATCGTAATATCATAACCCAAATCCATCTCCAATTTCATCTAATCAAAAATGAACATTGTGTTCTTGTGTACGGAAAACTACGACCTCTCTAACTGATATAGTTCATTTTTCATTACCAACTCCCATGACTTGTAATAATAATTGAATTAATGTTTATAAGTTATTTTCAGGACATATTAATCATTATAATATAGTAATATATGAATTCTTTTCTTACTTTACATTCACTTGAAAATGATAATGTCGATCATGCGTACGCGTGAACTGTCATCTCCACGAAGTAGTGTGAATCACTTTTTTTCACTGAAAAACTTATATGATATAAATTAGACCAATTAAATGACGATTATGAATTTAATTATATTATTATTATAATTATTTAATGATTAAATAATAGTTACCTTATTTCCATAATGATCAATGAAAAATGGACACGTTACTCATACATACATATGGCATATCGTCTCCGTGATTATAGAATTGTTCATTTTTTATAATATAAATGAATGGTTTGATTTAAAAATAAGAGTTTATGTATAAATTTTCTTATTATGTCATGAATATAAATCTGGATATGTGGTAATTATGACCACAAGGACTATAAACATCATAGCAAGTTCATTTTCAACTCATGTACCCAATATCAATAAAATGTCTTATATGAAATTATATAATTACTTAATGGTTATGAAATGATAATAAGTGATATAAAACTAATAATGAACATGAAAAAGGGTCTCATGAAAATATAAATTAACCTAAATTTATTAATGAGGAATATAAATATTGTAAGAGATAATCTAGACTTGAGGTAAGGTATTTCTTCTAAATCACCTTTCATTGAGGTATTTCTTGATAATAGGCACCCTTATTCTTTTAGAAGGTGAATATAGGATGAAACTTAAATTTCTTATCCAAATTTTATCTATACGAATTCATTTTTTTTGTTGGTAAATGTATTTATTCATTATATTAATAATTAATTATTCAATGTGATATGGGACACGTAGAACGTTAAAAGATTTAATTCTCAAATATTTTCATCATGATATTAATTTTCATATTTATTTATATGTATATATAAGGATTATACATGACATTGTTTTATATCATGAATTTAATTCAATGTTTCCAAATGAACCTTTTTATATAGACTGTTTTACTTTCATTATAAAATAAAAAAAGTAATGTTTTTCTTATTTATGATGATAATGACTTCTCTGATATTATAACCGTTTTCTAACATGGCTTCCTCTATAAGCCTTAATGTTGTTAAATGGAAAAGATATAACTTATTAATTTTTTTGTATCTTGCAATTGAAAGTGGGTTCATAAATTAATATAGTATTTTTATACAGAAATGTTTCCATATTGGATTATAAAATGATTTCAAAAGTGTTTTGTCATTAACATGTTTTATTCATGAAATAGTACATGAGAGTAATATTGAATAGGTTAGACCGATATAGCTTATTCAAATGGTTCATCCCTATTATAGCTCAAAGGTGATCTCTACAATGTTAATAAAAAGGGTTCATACCCATTATAGCTCACGGGTGAGCCAATTATATCTGATATGAAGGGATGAACCTCATAATATCTCATGGGTGAGCCCTATATAGCTTATATAAATGGTGATCACCATTATAGATCTCCAATTTATAGGTTAATAATAATAGTTGAAGTCAACGATATAGTTATTCTAATTTAAAGGATTTTAATAGGGTTTTATGTATATGATGCTCTATGTAACCTAAATGAGTTGTAATTAATTTTTATTGGTATTTTTATTTTCCTTTGACAAAACATTTTTGAGTGTTATTCATGTGAAATTTTTTGTTTAATCCACTAAAGGAACATTAAATGCGTAAACATGTATTAATCAAACTAATTTTATTCTTTCTTTTTATCTCACTTATTAATATTTTTGTGCTCATCCCAATTTTTTAAATGTATTCACATTATTTAATTGAAAATATATTCAATAATGGAATGATGGAAAATTTATGATGATTAGACATGAAATGAAATCATATTTTTTAAAAAAATTGTTATTGATTAAATGGATACATTTGGAAATTTCACTTTTTATTTCTATGGTTATTTTTGAAATAATAATAGCCAAATTTTATACATTACTAATCCTAAAAATATCTTTAATGTGAATTCATGACATAACTCATGATTATGAAATGTTTAAGGTTGTAGCCTCATAGTCAGTATAAAAGGTTGTTTTAGATAACATTAAAAGTTAAGACAGTTTTAATTTATTTTCATTAGAGGATTTTTCTTTATGGTTTAGTTTAAATGATGTATAATTTTAAAACTACCTTGTTGGTTTATATAATCTCTGTTTGTTAATAATAGTTTTACATAGAGGACATAAGAAAGATACAATCAGAAGGAATTGAGAGTAAAACAAAATTTTATGTCTACATAATGAGGTGGTTAGAATCGGAACAGAATAGTTATTTATAGAGAAGACAGAGTTGAATCTAGCTATAAACGGTGGTGGAATCCATGCATGAGATCATCCATATAAACCGAAGATGAATATGCTAGTAGTGTAATATTTTATTAGGTAATATCCCCCGTCATTCAATTGAACATCCAACCCAGTGGTAGATGATGGATTGATCAATAACCTATATGGGATATTGTTTTGTCATGGAATGTTCATAACAACAAAATGTTAATCATTCCATCTATTATTTTGAAGGTGAATATCATAAATGATGTTAATAAGTTAATAATTATAAAGGTAAAAGTGATCTTGATGCCCTGGAATGGGAAAAAATTGAGCATTTTTTCCATGAGAAATATTTCCTTAAGGTTGTTCGGAATGGGATATAGAATGAATTCATGGAATTAACTAAAAACCATTACAATCCATTTTCATTGTATGATGAAAACTTTACACAATTATCAAGGTATGTTTAGGATTATATTTGATCCATTAATATTAAAATAAATATATTATACGCTGTACTGAAACTAAGGATAATGAGAGATCTGGCCTTCCATGAATTCAAAAGGTATGAAAATGTTGTTTGTTGTGCTGAAAAAATCAAAATGGTGTTTTTCGACACCTACATTCCATAATAATATATGAGTAAGAAACGTTCAAGGTGGAATGAAATAGAGAAAAAATAAACTAAGAATTCTTGAGGTATGCCTGAAACCTGTTCTAAGTGTGCTAAAATACATTTTGGGGAATGTGTGTTAGTGTCACGACCCACCTTCACCAAGATGAGAGAAGGGGTAGATGATGGACAGACCCTTCCTTCATCACGTTAAAGGATAGCTAATGACCCCCAAGACCCATCATCAATAGGTCCTATAGTGGCGACTAGCACCAAGGGTATATAATCACACATAATATGGAAGTCATTACACTTTTTATTAAGAAGGATCAGGAGATAAGATATTAATTCCCAACAACACCAAATGTGGAAGTACAAGTAAATCCAAAACAAACCATTCTCATATGAATGTTCCAAAATTAATACTAAAACAATACAAGTAACCCCAAAAGAAATCACCAGCGAAAAAGAAAAGAGAAACAGTAACCTCCCCAACGTACAAACTAGTACGGTACCGCATGATCCCTGAAGTCCTCCTGGAAACCTGAAAGCAGACTTATATACGTAGGGTGAGCTTACAAGTATAATCAGTAGAGAATACCAAAAGCTCTCGTGGACAAGTGGGGAGGCATTCTAATTCCCAGTGAGAAAAGAGATAACTGAAACACCTAGTAAGAAAAACTTCCCCCCCAAGCCTCACCAAGTCACACTTCCCAAATAATGCAATTCCAGTAATATAATATTAATAACACACAATGTTTGGGTACCCTGTACCACTTTTCCCTTGGTTATTGAAGGCATACTATGAATCAAACCTCTCCCACCATTCTCACTACAGTCCCACTTCCATACCCCTCTCAAACACATATGGTCCACCACCACACATCTCTCCTATAAACACCTCGACTATAACAACCACTGTCACACCCAAAGATACTTGTGCCTCATCCGGATGAGACTTGGGAAACAACCTACCCACACACACCTAGGCCAACCACCAAAACGACCCTTCCCTAAGAATGATGGGCTATAAATGACCTCAGGACATCAGAGCTTTCCCAATGAGTCTTAGGATATTCTGGAAAGGGAGTAGATAATGAGCTAATAACTAGCCACTTGTTGGAGTGTTGGGAAAAATACCCTCCCCTATTAAATGGGGGTGTTCGGCACAAAGTTCCTAACATGGGTGGGGCATGAATAAGAAACATAAGAACTAAAATTATATTTATATGTAATAAACACTCATCCAAACCTAGTGGTTCCAAGCCAATCTAAGCAAAAACACCCTCGTTACTATTCATTCATAAAAAGGCACACCCCTCATAGCCAAGTCACAACTCATTCCTAGAACAAATTCCCCATTGAACCCATTCTTGGTATTATGTTAAAGTGATTCAATTTAAGTAATTTCTATGCTACTGGGAAACTAAAAGGAACAAACACAAGCTGTGGAAAGGAAAATAGCTAATCAGTGCTTAAGAATTCACACCCAGTCCTCTTGTAAAGTTACAACAAAGGGATCTGTGAGATCCCTCAAAGTAATGGATCCAAACCAAGCCCAATGATACAGCCCCACATGGCCTCAAATCCAAAACCAACAACCATATAATAATAGAGGATCCCATCCCCATCCAAATCACCCAATAAGAATCAAGTAGAACAAACAGACCTACCACCAAGACATAATAAGGAAGTTTACAGACTCAAGTGCATTATTCATTAAGTTTCTTCTTTCTGATTGGTTAACCGGGGTGATCACAAAAGGATTGTTGTTCACTGGGAATCCATTTAATCGGTAGAGTTTATTTGATTAACCAATTTTCAAGTTACATTCATTCAATCGCATGAATATCAATAAAAATAGTGGTCCATTAGTGTGCAAGAAAAGACCCCCAATGGCCATGATTTTCAATAGATGTAAACCTGTACAATTCACAACACATAATCATGGATAAAGAGTACAATAGAAACCGAGAACACCCCCATTCATTCTTTAAAGGTCCCTTTATTATCTTTATTATGGTTTGGTTTCATCCATCCCCAAAGAAACAATAGCATACCCACCCCACATGATACACAGTAAAGAGAGGTGAAGGAAAAAACCCTATCTGGATTGATCAGGGATCAACGTTTTAACTCTACGTTCCATGAACTAAGGATGCAAGACTTGTAGGGGAGGAACTCTGGGGACTCCGAGGATGAGTAGGGAAGCTCCAGCACAGGCGTACCACTTTCCTCGTGAAGGGGGAGGACTATAAAGGTACAAGGAAGTAAAACGGACACCATCCAAGAAGAAGAAGGCCGAAATTCTAGCGTGATATAAAGATGATATCCCATTGTCATGGGATATAGAATTTTGAACAGCTTTAATGTTAGATCATGGTTTTCCATGTGGTTGGGCTGTTATGCACAATGGAATAGATTGTAATATAATAACTCTTATCAGAGAGGTGGATGTTATAGCTGTGTGTTTAAATGGTTTCTCTTAAATTGTGCAACAGGGGATGAACTGGATGTATGGGAAAAAGGTGTGACATGAGGAAAAGCCACTCGTTTTGGTATGATAAGGGTCGTTCGGATCGTGGAGGATTTTAGAAAATATTTATGGGCTTTAAATGGCTTTGAAAGGGTGTATTAAATCATTTTTACTTAAATGATACATTATGGGAGCGGAAACAGTCGGGAACATGAAAATGAACGAAGACCACTCGGTGAGGACATGGTGCCATCGTCACGATGTCACCCACATGGTGCCACCGTCACGGTGCCACTGTCACGGTGTCACCCTCACAGTGCCAGTGTCAAGGTGTCTCCCACATGGTGCCACCGTCACAGTGTCATCCAGAAGGTGCCACCATCATGGTGATGGCCACACGGTGCCACTATCATGGTGCCACGGTCACAGTGTCACCCTCACGGTGTCACCCTCACGGTGTCACCCTCACGGAGCCACCATTTCGGTGTGAGATCGTGACTGGTGCCACCAATTTGGTGGAACCGTTTGATGGAACCATGTTTTGGTAAAGTGCTGGATCAGGAGGGTCCGGGCCATTACATCAGATACCTCTTAAACCATTCTCGTCTTGGAGAATCAGAACTCGACCAGGAGAAAAGAGGGGGAGTCCAAACAACAACCTTGAGAGATACCTCTCAGGAGTAAACCTCATCCATCTTTCGAAAGACTATACATACACTACTGCTTCTCTTCCCCCCATGTAAACACACAAACATTCAACGGTCAAACCATCCAGTCATATGGATTAGAGAGTTTTCTTCTTCCATGTCAAGGTATTATCTGCTTTGGGCGGCACTGACTCGCCCGCACGGTTTTAATCGCATCTACCTTAATGTGTCTTCTTTAGGGATCAGGTCCTCCCCTCCTAACTGTCATGACTCTTCACACACATTCAGAGAACAAGAAAACAACACATTCCATGGTTAATAAGGTAAAAATGCTTCATCACGAACCAGTATATAAAATAAAATAGAATAGAACTCAATAAAGCTTTGGGTACGGGGAGCTCATTTGTGCCTCCCACTCTCAGGTACTCTTTTCAAGCCCAACATGCCTCTATAACACACGAACCAAAGGTATGGTTTGTCCTTGGGTCACCTTCTTCTCACAATCCTTGATCCTCACCGGTCTTTCTACAAAGGTTGTGTCAGCATCGATATCCAGCTTTCCTCAGTCGAGGATGTGTGAATCGCTGTGTAGATACTGTTAGAGATGAGACTCATAGAAGTAATCGTGGAGTCTCAGTAGCTACGGCTGTAGCTCTAGCTGATAACCCACTTCACCGACCCGCCGCAGCACTTCAAACAGTCTGACGAACCTTGGGGAAAGCTTACTCCCCCTATCGAAACTCTATTTCCCACGCTGAGGGGAGACCTTCAAGAACACGTGGTCCCCAACCATAAACTTCAAGGGTCTCCTCATATCACTGGCATACGACCTATTCCGATCATGGGACTCCTTTATCCTCTCCCGTATAAGCTGAACCTTCTCGGTCGTGCTCTGCACCACCTCTGGGCCAAGAACACTTGCCTCCCCGTCCTCTGTCAAGCACACTGGTGAGAAACATGGCCTCTCGTACAAATCGTCGAACGGAGCCATGCCAATGATAGAGTGATAGCTATTATTGTAGGAAAACACTACCAGAGGAAAGTGACATACCCACGATCCCCCAAAGTCCAACACACATGCTCGTAGAATATCCTCCATTCTCTAGATGGTGTGTTCTGTTTTCCCAACCATCTGTGGGTGGAAAGCAGTGATGGGGCATAGCTGGGTAACAAAAAGCATGTTGAAGTCCGTTCCAGACCCGTGAGGTAAACCAAGTATCCCGATCAGATACTATGGACCTCAGGACCCCGTGCAACCTCACCACCTCATCCAAGTACCTCTCTGCTAGAGCATCCACCATACTTGACTACTTGATTTCAAGGAAGTAAGCTGATTTCGTCAGTCTGTCCACCACTACCCAGATAGCATCGCAAACCCCTGGGACTCTGGGTAGCCCCATGAAAAAATCCATCGAGATGTCATCCCACTTACACTATGGGAAATTTAAAGGTTCCAACAGACCTCCTTGGACGTGGTGTTCAACATTCACCTACTGACACACAAGGCACTTTGTTACGAACTCTGCCACTACACGCTTTAGCTCGGGCCACCAAAAATGACCCCTCAGACCCTGGTGCATCTTGTAGACTCATGGGTGCACCGCTAGGGGTGAGTTGTGGAACTCACCAAGAACTCTCTCATGAATTCCCATGGGGTTGAACAACTTTCCATGAAACAACATTCTATTCTTACCATCTTCTAACCACCCTTCCGGACCATCACCTTGGTTAACCCAATCACACATCACTTCAGTCTCTGAGTCTCGCCACTGAGACTCCTCTACCTAATGTGACCAAGAGGACTTCACTTTCATCTGAAATAGGAAACCTCTACCACCATCCATCCTTGCATCCAGGTATAGGTTAGCCAACCGATTTATCGCCTTCCAAGAATCTGCCAAATCTCGAACCACATCCTTTCACGACTTCCTGGTCAAGGCATCGGCCACCACGTTCCCCTTTCTTGAGGTGTATTAGATTTCAATGTTGTATTCATAGAGGAACTCCATCCATATTCATTTCCACAAATTCAGGTCCTGCTGAGAGAAGAAATACTTCAATCTCTTGTGATCCGTGAAGACCATGAAGCGCTCTCCAACAAGGTAATGCTGCCACAACTTTAGTGAGATGAAGTCCTCCAATAGCTCCAGATCAGGGGTGGCATAGTTATGCTCATGGGGAAGTAACTTCTAAGACCCATAAGAGATCACCCCTTGCTGTTGCATCAGCAAACACCTGATGCCTTGTCCTGAAGCATCACAAAACACCTCATACGCTACCCCTTCTTCTAGAAACCTCAGCACTTGGGCACTAACCATATTCCCCTTCATATAGTTGGTGGCTGCCTTGCACTACCCATTCCACAAGAAAGCCTGGTCCTTCTTGGTCATGGTTGTCAAAGGTTCTGCAACTCAGGATAAGTTGGGCATGAACCTCCAGTAGTAACCTTCCAAACCTAGGAAACTACAAACTTATTCCACGTTATTGGGTGCTTCCCAATAAACAACTGCTTCGACCTTCGATGGGTCCACCGCTATTCCCTTCTTAGAGACCACATGTCCAAGGAAATGCTCTTCTCACGTCCAGAACATGAACATGGACAATTTCCAATAAATTTTTTACTGTTGAAGGACCTCTAAAACCGGTCTCAGATTCTCATCATGATCCTATTTTGATCTCGAGTAGATCAGGATGTCTTCGATAAACACGACTATGAACCGGTCCAGGTATTCCTGGAAAATAGAGTTCATGATCCCCATGAACATAGCTGGAGCAATCGAAATTCCAAATTGCATGACCACAATCTCAAAGTGCCCATATCTGCACCGAAAGGAAGTCTTCGAGATGTCATCCCCCTTCACCCTTAACTAGTGATATCCTGACCATAGGTCGATCTTGGAGAACAATCATGACCCTTTTAACTGGTCAAAAGGGACGTCTGTTCTCGGGAGAGGGTAACAGTTCTTTACAGTTACCTGGTTCAGTCTCTAGTAGTCTATGAACTGTATGAGACCACCATTTTCCTTCTTTGCAAATAAGACTGTATCACCCCTTTGTGACGCCCTTGGTCAAACAAACCCCTTCTTCATCAGATCATCAATCTGAATCTGCAACTCCCGAAACATAGAAGGAACCATTCGGTAGGGAGCCATCGAAATCGGACAGGCACCAGGTTGCAAGTCTATCCTGAACTCAACATCATGTCAAGGGGGTAGAGTCACCACCTCCTCAGGGAAGACATCCATGAACTCAATGACGATCCCTGGGACTTACACCATCTCTATATCCGCTGAATCCACAAAGAGTTCAGCTAAAAAGGAAAGGAGGGGATCTGATCGCTGGTTACCTTCCTGGTAACCTCGCTCGCCGATGAAAGTCACATGTTGGCCGCCCAAGTCTGAATACATGATCCTTCCTTAGAAGCATTCAATAATGACACATACAAGGAACATCTAGTAAATTCCAAGTATGACATCATATGGATTTATCTACTATATTAGAAGATCCATGATTGACTAATGTGGCCCTATCATCAGTCTAAACCCTCGGCAATCGTAAAACAAGTCGGACTGACCTTCGACTTGTGTACTCAACACCAGGGGCACTATAAGTCTCTAGGAATCTAGACCCAGAGCAAGGGCCAGAATAGGTGCAACAAAGTAATGTGAATCTCCTGTATCGAAAAATTCATAGGCAAGCGTAAAAAATATGTTGATCATACATCGAACGTCTTCCGGCCCTACTAGAGCTGTCGCCACCGTGGCGTGTAACTACCCACGCCTAGCTCCTCTACCCCTAGGCTGTCATCCGCCTCCCCAACCGCCCCCTGGTCGAGGTCTTGGAGGACTACCCTTTGGTCGGTCTCCTCTTGCGATGTCATCCCATGGAGGAGTGGGAGTTCGCTATCCCCGCTACTGCTGAGGTGGGTGCTACATCGGCCCACTCCCACCGTACTGCACTCGGTTCAGGCACTAGTTCCAAAGGAGCTCACGGCTGCCACAGATGAGGCATCTCGGTCCTGGGCTCGAAAATAAATGGAAAGGACCGGGATATCGGAACTGGAACTACTGATACATGCTTCCTACTAGTTGAAACCGAGAGGGCCTTGATGCTGGAGGCCTACTGCTGACGACATTCCCATTTGATGAGCCCAACTGTATTCCCTATCACGATACACCTCCCAGTTTGTGCATCCTTTACACCACTTTATCCTTCTTCTAGACCTCCAAGTTTGTCGGTAGGGTTAAAGGGGTAACTACATACTGAAGGGAAGGTCACATCGCCTCCTCTAAACGTCTCTCCCAAGACTCCTCATCCAGAAAAAGGTCCAGATGGAAGCGAAGGAGATCCGTGAATTTGATCCCCAACTCCCTCACTGACATACCCCCAATTGGAAGGAGATTAATTCATGCCTTTTCCCAGCCTTCATCATGGAAGAGAGGAATTCCTCCCAGAACTCCCTCTCGAAGTCAGTCCATGTCACCTCAACCTCCCTCTTCTCCCCAAGATAAAGCGTCCACCACTGACGCGCTGCTCCACGCATCTGGCTTACAGCCAGAGGAACCCAATACTCTGTCAGAGCCCAGATCAAGCTGAAAGCTATAACCAGATCCTCTAGCCATCTCTATGTCTCGACATTAGAGATGTTTCCCTCGTACTTCCCAAGGGTATGCCGCAGAAAGACATGAAGTGTCCTCGGCCACTGATCTTCCTCTTCCTCTCGGTCATCCCTCTGTCGATCATCCATATCAACCTCATGGGCCTCGATCATCTGTACTACCCTTGGTCAATGTTTAGGTGCCATAGCTGCAAGGTAAACAAGGAATTCCTATGCCTGAGTAGTATAGAAGATTGATTTTAAATTTTCTTATACTTTTTATTCATTTTAAATCCCCAAATACCCAATAAACATAAGAACACAAGTCATTATTATGTATGAACTTTTTCTATGGTCTCTACCCTGAAATCTATGTAGCAACACTTGGTCATTAGGTATGCTCAGAGTCCTTGCATAGGATCACAGGGGGCCCTAAAATCCTGTAGCCTAGCCGGTCTTCCTTAGCCTATTTCACGCACCATGATTGTTCAAAACTATTTCCATACCATCCTATGAAATACTCATTGTGCATAACTCCAAAATGCACCCTATCTCTCAACCTTCCTCAGATACCATTCTGTCACAACCTGCCTTCACCAAGATGAGAGAAGGGACAGATCATGGCCAGACTCTTCCTTCTTTAAGTTGAAGGATAAATAATGACCCCCGAGACCCGCCTTCAATATGTCCCGGAGTGGCGACTTGCACCAAGGGTATAGAATCACACATAATATGGATTTCATTACCCTTTTTCTTTATTAGGATTTGAAGACAAGATAGTAATTCCCAACAACACTAAAGGTGGAAGTACAAGTAAAGCCAAAAAACCATTCTCATATGCATGTTCCAAAAGTAATGATACAAAAGTACAAGTAACCCAAAAAGAAAGTACCAATGGAAGGAAAACAGAAACATCAACTCTCCCAACGTACGAACTAGTATGGTCCTGCACGATCCCTAAAGTCCTCCTGGAATCCTGCAAGCTATTTTATATATGTAGGGGGAGCAAACACGTATACCGAGTAGGGAAAACCAAAAGCTCTCATGTACAAGTGGGGAGGCAGTCTAATGCCCCGTGAGAAAAGTGATAACTGAAACACCAAGTAAGGAAAACTTCCCCCTCAATCCTAACCAAGGAACACTCCCAAAATAATTCAAGTCAAGTAATATAATAGTAATAAGACATCGATGTTAGGGTACCCCATACCACTTTTCCACTGGTTATTGAAGACATCCTACGCATCGAACCTCTCCCGCCATTCTCACAGTAGTCTATCTTCCATACCCAACCCGCACACACCAGGGCCATCCTTACACATCCCTCCCACAAATACCTGAGCTATAACAACCATTTTCATGCCCAACGACACCTAGGTCTCATCCTGAAGACACTTGGGAAACAACCTTCCTACACACACTTGGGCCATCCACCACGACCCTTCCCAAATAATCTTGGCTATAATGGACCTCAGGCCATCAAAGCCTACGCAATGATTCTTGGGCTATTCGTGAAAGGAAGCAGAAAAAGATCTAATAAATAGCCACTCACAAGAGTATTGGGAAAAACACCCTCCCCCATGAAATGTGGGTGTTCGGCACAAAGTGATCAACATTGGTGGGGCATGAATAAGAAACATAAGAACTACAATTATATGTATAGGTTACAAGCAATCATCCCAACCTAGGGGTTTCAAACCAACCTAAGCACAAACACCCTCATTACTATTCATTCATAAAAAGGCACACCACTCACAGCCAAGTCACAACTCATTCCTACAAAAAATTTCCCCATTGAACCCATTCTTGGTTTTATGTTCATGTGATTCCATTTAAGTATGTTTTGCGCTACTGGGAAACTAATAGGCATAACCACAAGCTGTGGAAAGGAAAATAGAAAATTAGAACTTAAGAATTCACACTCGGTCCTCTTGTAATGTTACAACAAAGGGATCTGTGAGATCCATCAAAGTACTAGAACCAATCTAATCCCCAAGATACAACCCCACATGGCCTCAAATCCACAAAAAACTACCGTATAACAACAGAGGATCCCACCCCCATCCATATCACCCCATAAGCATCAAGAAGAACAATCAGACATACGACCAAGACAGAGCAAGGAAGTTTCTCGACTCAAGTTCATTATTCATTAAGTTTATTCTTTCTATTTAGATAACTAGGGTGATCACACAAGGATTTTTGTCCATTGGGAATCCATTTAATTGGTCGAGTTTTTGTGATTAACCAATTTTCAAGTTAAAGTCATTCAATCACACGAATTTCTAGAAAAACAGTGGTCCATTAGTGGGCATGAAAAGACCCCCAAAGGCCATGATCTTCAATAGATGTAAGCCTATACAATTAAAAACACATAATCAAGGATAATAAGTATAGTAGAAACCAAGAAATCCCCCATTCATTATTTAAATCTCCCTTTATTATCTTCATTAAGGTTTAGTTTCATCAATCCCCAATGAAACAATACCATGACAACCCCACATGATACACAGTAAAGAGAGGCGAAGGAAAGAACCCACCTAGATTGATCAAGGATAGACATTTTACCTCTACGCCCCATGAACTTGGGATGCGTGACATATAGGGGAGGAAATTCAGGGACTCCAAGGATGAGTAGGGAAGCTCTAGCATAGGCATACCACTTTCCTCGGGAAGGGGGTGGACTCCAAACATACCAGGATGGAAAAAGGAGACCATCCAAGTAGAATAAGTAAGAAATATTAGTGTGATATAAAGATGAGATCCCATTATTACGAGATATAGAATTTTGAACGGATTTAATGTCGTATCATGGTTTTCCACATGGTTGGGTGGTTATGAACGATGGAATAGATTGTAATTTAATAATTCTTATCATAGAGGTGGTTGTTACAGCTGTGCGTTTAAATGGTTTCCCTTAAATCACGCAATAAGAGCAGAACTAGAAGTATGGGGAAAGGGTGCAACACGACGAAAAGCCATGAGTTTTGGTAAGTTAAGGTTCGTCCGTCTCTTTGGGTGTTTTAGATATTATTTATGGGCTTTAAATGGATTTGAAAGGGGGTATTAAATCATTTTTACATCCAAGATATGTTGCGGGAGCGGAAAAATTCTGGAACTGGAAAAAGAACGAAGTCCACTCAGTGAGGACACGGTGCCATCATCATGGTGTCACCCACATGGTGTCATCGTCACGTTGCCACCATCAGGGTGTCACCCTTATTGTGCCACCGTCTTGGTGTCACCGTCACAGTGTCACCCTCACGGTTCTACCGTCACGGTGTCGCCCACATGGTGCCACCATCGCGGTGTTCCCCACACGGTGCCACAGTCACGGTGCCACCTTTAGGGTGTCACCCTCACTGTGCCACCATCACGGTGTCACCCTCATAGTGCCACCGTTTCGGGGTGACACTGTGACTGGTGCCACCGTTTTGGTGGAACTGTTTGATGGAACCGTGTTTTGGAAAAGTACCGGACCAGGAGGGTCCAGGTCGTTACAGTTAGGATCTAGAAAGTGTAACTCATGTGGTAATTTTGTTCCCAAGGTTTTTGATTGAAAGGAAAATGGAAATAAATATTCCATAAATGAGATAAAACATATAGTATACAGTAATATGATTTAGCTACAATGAGTGGGGAAATTATTTAAATATTTCTGTTAAGTTAATTATATAGGGGGGAAATAACTATGATCCGAATCAAACTTATTTTACAAAATATTTCTCTGCTACTATAGTTTATGTTGATATATCTGTTGAATTGATGGATGCTCCTGAGAGCGTGTTAATTTTAGAAGGATAAGAATGTGTTCAAGGTTTTAGACACAACTTCAGTGGTTTTATGTGATGTGATAATAAGTTGTCAAGAACATTTTTGGGAGATGTTATGTGGTGTTATGTTTATTAAGGCTTCTATTTAATGTAGAAGTACGCCTTTACTTTTGGACCTCAGCTTCAAGATATTGACATCCTTTTTGGTATGTGTGATTTTTTATGATTATAGTTATTCTTTGGGATATAAATCAATATTCTTGGAATATTATGAGGATGGATTTGTTTTTATAACATAGAAATACAACGAGTAAGTATTTTTTTTCCTTATGATATACTTCTACGATGTAAAAGAATTCATCAACTCTATCAAATGGATCATTAAAAAAAGTAAATAATTTTCTTTTATCAATGTTATTTTGATCATTCACGTATTTATGGTATTTTGAGTTATAAATTACCAATGAAAAAGTTCTTTATCACTCTATATTAGTCATTGAGACATAGTTTTAACATCCATGCCTATGTTATCTTATATGGAACCATAATATTTGATATCTTAGGTGAAATTAGTAATTAAATTTCATTATTATAAATTAATGGTTTTATTGACTCTTTTTACAATGTTATGTTACAATGAATTAATTCTGAAAAGTAAAACCTTAGATACAAAGCCCAAATTTAAAATGTAAAAGCTGCAATTTCTAAAAGGTGGAATGAAGTAACATCCTCACTACTTATAAAATAAGATTTTTTTCATATTTATTAATATTTATTAATTATATTTTATCTTAAATGGGGGATATGTATTATATCATACCCTACACAACATAATGTCTTCCACCAAAATATTATGTTTCGCTTATGATTGAGTTATTATGAAAAATAATATAATAATATCATTATTTTTAGGTAGTAGTTATAACATAGCCATTAGAATGAGGGGAATGAGTGGTATTTAATAAATTATAAAAATAGGGTTTACATATATATATATATATATAATTATTCATTAGTTAGGAAATTAATTAGGAATTAAAATAAAAACCAGTTGAATATAATAGAAGTGTGTTTCTGATGAAATACTATTTAAATGAAAATAAGTGATTTCATAAAATAAAAAAAATATTCATGATGTATTTTTTAATAACATATATATGTAATATATTCAATGTATGTTTAAAATTAATATTATATTTTTTTATACACGATAAAAGAAAAAATTCAAATTTTAGGAGAAATGAATTATTTTTTAAAAAATGTAGTTTTACCACCTTTTGATGGAGAAAACCTTTTAAATATGGGTTTTGTCACTTTTATAAGTTCTATTTGACCAAAAAATGATATTATTTAAATTTGGGACATAATAATTTACATTTTTGGAGTATTTGGAATTTTCTAAATAAATACATATTTCAACGAATAGTGAAAAATGATGCATTTTTAATTCAAACTGTCTTTTCGTCTAATTTAATTTTATTAGTAGATTATCATTTTAAATGGTTTTAAAGTATAATTTTATTATGCTTTTATAAATTAATATAATTTTTGTCATTTGATGTAATTTCTCATTTAATATAGATATAAACGTTTGTCAATCTTTTGATGGTTTTTTACTTTAAAAAATCAATTTTCTCATTTTGACAACAGAGATTAATTTTATATTAATTACCGAAACATCTACGTATTGAATTTTGGAAAATGGATTCCATATTTTTAATCATATTTCCCAATTATTTAAATATGTCCAATTTATTTTTATACATTATGAACAACAAATTTAATAATTATTTTTATTACCACAGTTAAAGGTAAATCCGAAAATTGAGGGTAAAAAATTATAATATAATATACTAAAACTACCATAACACGTGACCTAGTTTAATTATATACATTTATTACGACCATGAATATCCATGGTCAATTTTAGGACCATTTCGAGCCACTTGTATGATATTAAGTCATTTATAATTTTATATTAATTGAATAGTCATTTTTTACACATTTGTTTTTAAAAAAGTAAATTATTTTAATATGAAGTTGTATATGGGATGTATTCAAATATAAATAGTAATTTTAAAGATAAAAATATTACCTACATCATTCTAATTTATTTATAATTTTTATTAAATAATTAAGAAAATTTAATTCTGTTATAAAGATGATGTAATAATTTCTTAATTAATGAAGGAATCAAATAAATGATACTATAAATACTAAAAAAAGATTATCTGACATAATTTATGCAAAAAAATTATAGATATATTTTAAATTTTTTTGATGATTTAATGGAGTTTTTTCATTCATTTTAAGTTGTTATGATATTTTCTAAAAGTCAACAAATCAATAGTGTCAGAATTGACACTATTGATATTTTAAAATATAAAATAATTTATTAAATGTCTTAAATTTTTTAAAAATACAATATTCTATCAAATGGTTAGTTTACATCTTAATATGTCATCAATGTCAATTTTTTGGTCTTTTGACATGTTATGGTAATTACATTTTCCCACAAAGTATAAATAACATGATATCACGGTAAGATAAAAAAGGGTAAAATGGATTAAAACAAAACAATACGGATTAAAAAATATTAAAAAAATATCTAATCATAATTTGATGATGTGTATTTGACCTAATATCATCATATATTATAAATAAATTAGTTTGGGACCATTTTTAATTGAAATTTTATTAATGTTAATTTAATACTTTTGATAATTTCAAGGGTGCCCCTCCCCTCAACTATAAAAAGACACTTGTTCCTCGTTATTACTCACACACCTGTATCCTTTTAGTTTATTAAATAGAAAACTAAAAAACCTAATTTAATCCCTATAATATTATAGATTACTTATATAAGGCATAACCCCCTCCTTGTAGGTTTGAGGGTGTTCTTCAATGGTGATCAACCGAAGAAGATGTGCTGTTTTAATTTAATTGTTACTATTTTATTTATTCTTCCACATAAATCACATCTCTTTAGTCCTTGAGGAAATAAAAACTAAAGTATCGTAAATATAATTATATTTTTTTATGTTAGTATTAAAACCTATATCTATCTTCAATTTCATTAAATTGGAAATGATCATTTCATTTCTTTGTACAACATACAATCTTCTCGTGAACCGATATAGTTCATTTTTCAATACAGCCTCCCAAGACTTGTTATAATGATGAAATTAATGTTCTTATATTATTTTAATGACATATTTATAATTTTATGAGAATAATACATCATTTATTTTTTTTATTTTCATGCACAAAAAAATGATAATGTTGTTCATGCGTACGTGTGAATTATTGCCTCCACGAAGTAGTGTGAATTGTTTTTATTCACCACATCACTTTTATTATATTTAAATGTATATTTAAATGATTATTATTATGTTAAATATATTATTATAATTATATAAATTTAAATAAATAATTACTTTATTTCCATAATGATCAATGGAAAATGGAAATGATACTCATGCGTACATACGATCTACCATCTCAATGATTATAACATTATTCAATTTTAATACCATACAGAATAGATTGATTTTAAAAGTATAATTGATTTATAAAATTTATTATTATGTCATGAACATAATTATGGAGATGATTTACTTATCACCACATGGACTATTTACATTTTATCATGTTCATTTTGAACACATGTCCAAATATCGATAAAATGTCCAATATGAACATAAATAAATATATAATTGATATAAAATGATAATAATTGATATAAAAGTAATAATTTACATAAAAAATATATATAAGGAAAGTATAAATTATCCTATGTTTATTATTCATGGATTTAAATAACATACAAGATGACTGAGACTTGAGGTAACAGATTTCATCTCAATTTCATTTCATTAAATAATTTCTTGATAATATGAACCTTTATTCCTTTATAAGGTGTATATACAGCAACTATGACATTTGACATCCAAATTTTATCTGAATTAATTCCAGGTATTATTTTTTAAAATGTATTAATCCCTGGAAATTAAGATTTAATTGTTCAATGTTGCATGGGATACCTTGAACATTTAATGATTTAATTATCAAATATTTTCATCATGATATTAATTTACATATTTAATTAAATTTATATTAAAGGATTATTCATGAAACTTTTTGTCTATCTTTAATTTCCTTCAATTTTTTAAAAAATATTCTTTTTAGAAAAAAGTTTTTACTCTCTTTACAAAATGATAAAGTGAATGTTTTTCATGTATATGACGACAATGAATTCTCTGCACCTGAAACCTTTATTTGATAATTGTCTTAATCAGTATTACTTAATGTTTTTGAAAGGAAAATAAATACCTTATTCTTATTTTTTGGGTATTATAGTATTGAATATGGGTTCTTAAATGAATGTGGTATTTTTATATGGAATTGATTTCATGTGGAATTAGAATGTGTTTCCAAAATAATTTTGTGATGAATGCGTTTTATTCATGAAATGGTGCTTGAGAGTTTTATGAAACAGTTGGGCCTGATGTAACTTTTATAAAGACTTAATCACCATTATAGCTTTCAGGTTATCTCAACACAACTTCTAAGAAGGGTTAACCCCCATTATTGCTCATAGGTGAGACCATTATAGCTTATATGAAGGGACGATCCCAATTATAGTTCACTTAAGAGCCCTATATAACTTATATGATGGGTGATAACAATTATATATATCTAATTTATTTGATAATAATCATATTTTAAGTCAAAAATGTGTCTATTTTAATTGAAAGGGGTTTTAATGGGTTTTATGTATATGATGCTCTATGTCACCATGTAGAATATTTATTGTTTGGTATTGGTTTTAATGTTTTCCTTTGAGAAAAAAGTATGAGTGTTATTCCTATGAAATTATTCGTTTCATACCCTAAAATAACATTATATTAGTTACCATGTTTTAATTAAACTAATTGTTTTATTTATTTTTAGGACCCTTACTGATCTTTTTAATCCCATCCCATGTTTTTAAATGTTTTCATAGGATTTAAGAGAGAATAGAGTCAAGTATGATATTAAGTAGAAGTTATGATGATTAAAAATTAATTGAAATCATGTTTATGTTTACTTTTTTTTGTTATAGAAGAGATGAAAACTATTGGAAGTGTCCACATTGTATTCCTATAGTTCTATTATGTAATAGTTATGGCCAAATTATCTAAATCTATAAACATAAAAATATCATCACTTTTTATTCTTAACATAACTCAAGATTATGAAATATTTAAGGCCACATCCTAGAAATTAAAGTATGGTGACATTATGTAAAACTCAATTTCATTCATTTCTCTTTATTGTGATATTGATTATGTTTAGAACATAACTCGTGGATGCAAATTTTTATACATCGGTTTTTCAAATCGTAGATATGGATCCATTTATTATGGATATCTATCCATGGTGTCTTTATAGATAATTTATTTCCTTGGTGTTTAGACATTATTTTTTTATAATTATATTTATTAGAATTTAGATGGATTCTAAATAAGAGAGAGGCAATGATTGGTGTCCATTTATCCCTTAGGGATTCTAGATTTGAGGTTTCTTTGATTATTCATGGACACATCAAGATATTTATTATGATTGGTTAAATAATTTTAGGATTTTTTATGTTAGATTTGATGAAATATTACGTAATGTGGTTATCATGTATTTGATCTCATCATGGTATCAAATTGAACCATTGTACCCTTACAAAAATGGGCTCACATAGATTTATTTTACCCTTAATTATGAATGAAAACATATTTGGGGTAGAATGTTCAATAGTGAGGATAATTTTGACTCATGTCATGTCACAATGTAAATTATATATTATTTTATAATATTTTTAATTTCATGAATATTATTATGTCTTTTCGTGAAATTCAAAAAATTTAGAAACATTTAAAGGCCTTACATTTAGAAAGCATAGTTAGAAAACTATGTGGAAACCATACTTTTGGGACTGTATTGTAGAATTTTCATTTAAAATGGTTAGAATATTTGTATTTGGACAATGTAGGATCAATGTTGAAACTGTACATGGGTCTTTTTCTAAGAAATTATAGGAACACATTTGACATATGAATTTCCATACAGTGTATCAATGTTATTTGAAATTTCTAGTATTTAAATTTTTTCATTAAATTTTTTATTTTCCCCTATTTTTATTCTTTGTATTTAATCCATTTCTCCTAGTCCCCAATATTACATGACCCTTTATTAAATTCCCCCCCCCCTCGTATTTTCCTTCCTCCTCTATATCCCCACTACCATATATACATTTTTATGGTTTCTTGTTGTTTCTTGATTCATGGATGCATCATCAAGGTAGAGTCTCATATTACATATATTTTCATTTCCTCATGTTATCTTACTTCCACATCACTTATACTTTTTTAGATGAACCCTATGGTGCTAGGTTAACTAGTTTTTTGGTACCTCTCAATGTTAGGGATTATGATGTATTTCTTGTATCATGTTCATCCAGAATCGAAATCTTTGAAGTATCCATTTTTGTTTTAAGGAAGTCTTTCCCCATATACTAATATTTAATTATTAAATTATGGATTTATTTTTTGTTTAATTGATATTTCAATTAGTAAATGTTAGTATTAATTTTTCTGATAGATTTCTATTTGTAATGTTTTTTAATCTTGGGATCTATTTGTTATAAAATATTTTCCTTTTTTAGTAATATGATTAAATCTATTTTGACCCAAACAACCCATTTAAATTTATATATATTTCAATAAAATTATTATTGGATGTTAAATTGAATTTTTAAAATTGTTTTGATGTGATTTCCATTTTTCGTCAGGGTTTATGTAGCATTTAAAGTGATACATGAAATTATAATTATTGATAAAATGTTTTGAAAATAATTTTACCTAAAATTAGGGGATTTATAATTTTTATTCCCAGTATGGGTTGTGGGTTAAATTATAGAATGATGTTTTAACCTATAAATGATTTATAATAGTGAAATTTATTTCTTAAATTGATTTCAATGGTGAAATAAAATGAAATTTTTTATAAAATTTTTATTAAATGATTATGATCACTTATAAAATGATGGGATCTTCCAAGTCGATATCTAGAAGACCTTTTTGGATTATTCTTCTTGTTTGCCAAATGTGTGGGTGTGTGAGACCCTCCTTCAACCCTTTTTGTTATTTCCAATCCTATGGGTGTTGTTTAATTTATGAGAAGCTATAGTATATTTTTTATATATATCTATATATTCTCTGGAAGGATCACCACCTCTGTTCATGTTTGGGTGTGGGACATGGGAATTCTAGGTAACTATTTAGATTCATGTATGAGTAAAAAATCTAATTTTTCTTCTATGCAGCTGGGGGAGAATTAGGTTGTTGAGTATGGTTAGATCATTCCACATGTTATCTTTATGATCCGTGGTTAATATGATATGTCCTACATTGTTAAATGAAAATATCATGATGAAAATATTTTTATAGTTTGAACTATGGTTATTTTCAACAGTTTAGTATTTTATAATATTTGTTCTCATGATACTATCCCTTGACACTTATGCTTTGATTACTTGTTGATGTAGGGTATTTTCATCTTGTTCTTGATTTTACTCCCAATAATTCATTTTTAGATAGACAATTATTATTCATCATTTCATTATTCTTAATTGACATGTGTTTTCAACATTATACCATGCAATATTTCACATTATTTTCATGTTTTCATTAACAAAAGTATGATGATTTTAAATCTATTAAAATTAAAGAGATTATACCAAATTTTACTACTGAGTTTATAAATGGATGTTTTTGTTTTAAAATTATATTTATGCATGAATATAAATTTTAATAGATTATTTGTAGATTTGGAAATATAAAATTAATATTAAGAAGATATTAATTGATATGATATTAGTTTTTAAGAATGTTATGTCAAAAAAATTGATTTCTTAATTATATTTAAAACTATATTTAAATTTATATTAAATTCAATGATATGTTGGGGGAAATGTTGGTTGAGTAAAACTATTCATTTGTTTAATCATTATGATATTACATTTTATTTTATTGTTCATTATTTCTATCATGAATTCTGTTTAACCGTTGATTTATTTTGGTATTTGAGATTAATGGTTTATATTTTCTATATTGTTTCATTAAAATGTCATCAAACATTTCCTATTAATTAATTTTTAGGATTTTCGACTAGAAATGTTTTTAAATTTCATAAAATATATGGTTGTATATTCTATTTTAAGTAGTTAAATATTTCACTTTCTTAGTTATCTTGTTGTACTGTCAATGTTGTCATTTGCGGGTTTCAATTACTGTTATTGGTTTATGTGTATTAAATATATCGAGAAAATGGATGTTGGATGTGGTTATTTTTATACTGGGAGTTTGTGGTTAGTGGAGAGATTTAGTATTATTATATAATATATGAAATATTTTTTTGTTCTTATTTTTGTTGCTAAAAATGTCTAAAATATTGATGGGTCATGTCATATTTTTGGGAAGACATTTGTTATTTGTTACCTCTGATTCATGGGAGAAATCATTATTAATACATTTATCATATTCCATAAGGAATTTTACTAGACTTGGGGTATTATGAATTCTGCTTAGGATAGTGGTGAACCAGTTTGTATCCTAAATCATGTGAAATTCTGGAATGGGTCATTACAGTTCAGGATGTTTGGGAAACTTGAGGCTTTATTTTAGAGTAGTCCATTTTACAAAAAAGATATAAACATATTCATTTTAACCATGATGCATTGATGTAAATTTAAATAGAAGTTAAAATTGGATCCAATTCCTACATGAATCATCATTGGAATTTAATATTTTTAATGGTTGAGTAAAAAGATATTTAATGTTTTTATTTCACATAAATATGACTTTAAGTTGTTTTGTAATGAATGTACAATTTTTGGATATGAGGGATTTTTTGGTTTTAAGATGATATATTTTTTTGTAGTTTATTTATTATATATAGGAATAATATTAAATTATATTATAAATATGTTTAGAGTTTTATGTTTATCATTGGGCCTTTTGGACTATGTTTTAGGGAATATATTGTATAAATTTTATTTTTGATAGATTCAGATTTTTTGAAATTATTTTATTTCCATGTAAACATTATTTAATATTTTATCATTTTTATGATTTTGGAAACAATATTTGTCAATTATTTTATATTTATTTGATTTTATAAAAAAGATTTATAATATTGAGATATTGGAATGAAATAAAACATTGTTAATGTAACACCCCTAGATTTTATGAAAAATATTCATTTAATTTCATTAATGTCTTGTGTTGTATGCTACACTAAGATTACCTTGTGCTATACGCAACACAGTATTAGCTTGCAGTATACGCAACACTATTCTTGGATCATGTTACACACAATTTTGATAATAGTTATTCTACGCAACATTGAGTATATATATATATATATATATATATTAAATGTATAAATGAAATATGGTTGGATTCCGTTATACGAAACAATGAAGGATTCTTGCACAACACGCAACCCTGACTTTACTTGCATTACATGCAATCGCGACCTTCCTCGATAGCGTGTGTTGTACGCAATACCGGGTTTTACTAAACAACGATATATTATTATAATATTATTATGAACTAGCCATTATGAATAGTATTAACTAAATTTTGAATTTTATAACATTATTATTCATCTTACACATTTTCTAGAACATGGTATAAGAACAAAATAAATATTTCGGGTAAAATAAGTATTTTTCAAAAAATGCAGTTTTGCCACCTTTTGATGGCGCACCCACATTAAATCTATTTGTTGACATTTTTATAAGTTTAATTTGACAAAATAAAATTCTTCTTTGTAATAAAGAAAAAAAATTTACTTTGGATAATATTTTCATATTATTCTGGTAACTTTCATATTTTGATGAATAGTAAAAACACGCTATATATTAATTAAAAAAACTTTTTTCGTCGCAATAATTTATATGGTTAAATTGTAATATTTAATGGTTTTAAAGTATAAATACAATATATTTTTACCATTTAGTATAATTTATGTCATTAGCATTGATTTTACATTAAATTCGTTGCTTAAATCTATTCAATCTTTTGCAATGTTTTAAAAAAAACCCATTTTCTTTCGACAACGGGATTAAATTTAATTTAATTGCTGAAACTTTTCGTTATTAAAATTGGAAAAATGGATTCCATATTTGGAATCATTGGGACCAAATTATGTTAATAAGATACTTTTTATTTTTGGGAATTATGAATAGTAACTAAGGTAAATTTTATTTACCATAGTTAAAAGTAATCGGGTAATTAAAAGTAAATATAATATTATAAAATTACCCTAACACATGCCAAAATTCTATTGGATGGATAAAAGTAGACCCATATACCCTAAGGGTCGGATTAGATTCATTTTATGGACTTTTGACCATGAAAATAATTTAATTATTATTAAAATCAAAGAAAGTGACAACATGTCACTCTCGTAAATCTTATAAGTATAATAATTTTAATTTAGTGATAAACATCATAAAATTTCTAACATGAATAGTATACAGAAATCTAATAAAATTATATACATCATGATAATTTATTTAGAATTTTTAGGGACTAAATAATTGTCATTAATGGTGATACATTAATGATACAGAAATTATTTAATAAGTAGAAAATAAGTAATATAGTTTTTATTGAAATAATAATACCCATTAAAAGGCCCACAAACCTGAAAAAAACTTATTGGTAGTGTATATATACACCTTAATAATCCAATTACCTAATATATTACCATTTGGAGCCTTATAATAGTGATTAGGACACTTATATTATTTTATTTTAAATGATGCCAAAGTTGTCACCTTCATAATTTAATAAATATAACAATTTAAATATTGTGAGTTTAAGATGATAAATTCGAGTAAAAGTATTATTGTAAAAGTTAATATATTTATCTTCATCATAGGGTTTTATTTTTAATTTTTATGCAACAAATCAGTATATTAAATAATTATACAAAAATGTTTTAGTAATTATTTTATTAAGAGATAAACCAAATAAATGGTTTTAAAAATATTAAAATAAATATTATATGATCTATTTAATGTGGTAAAATAATTTTATATATACATATGACCTCTTATGAATCTATTAAATCTTTTATTTTGAACATATATTCTGTATATAGTTTATTTAAATTCAAATAAATGAATAGTGTCAAAATTGACACTATTGTTATTTTATAAAAATAACATATTATAAAATTGTTTAAAAATCACAAAAATATTTAAAAATTATAAATTTAAATTTATATGGTCTATAATGTTATAAATTAAACAATTATGGAAAATTCACAAAAAATAAGTAATTATTAGATATAATTTAAAATTTAGAATTTAATTACCACAAATAAACTTCAATAGATTAAATAAGGATAAATCAAAATGATAAGGTTTAAAATAAGATCCAACCATGTCTAAATTTGATTGGTTGATGATATTACAACCCTATATCATCTAATATTTGAATATGAGTCATTTTTGGAGGTTTTTACGTGGGGTTAGATTTATTATAAATTAATATTTTTAAGAATTCCAAAGGTGCCCCTCTCCTCCCTTATAAAAGGGGACCTCCCCCCTCTCTTCCACACACCATTTTGAGCCTTCAAGCACGGAAAAACGCTGACCAATTCTCTTCTCCACTTCCCTAGAAACATCCTAGAAGTCCTGGTATTCTTCAAAGACCAATATTAGTGCTCTAAGAGAAGGTCTCAAAGAGGCGCTTCAAAGAAGAGTTAATTTCCGTTACCGATTCTTTCACCTTTATTTCTTCTTCCACTTCTTCTTATTAGGTTGTTTCATTATGAAGTAATAACATGAGTATCACTCATAAATGTATATGTTATTATAAGTATGAAACAACCCAATTTCACCATCTATCCATCCTACGGAAAATGAAATCACCGCGCGTGCGTACGTACGGAATACCGTCTCCACGCCGTGGTGTAATCTATTTTCCACCACCACCGTACTTGGATGGGTATAATGGTGTAAATAATAACTATATATTATTTTTGTAAAGTTATATTGATTCTGAAATAGTATACATACACTCCAATAAAATTCCACGATCATGGGAATGATATCATCGCTCGTGCGTATGTACGGAATACCGTCTCCACGACGCGATGAGATTCATTCTAAATGATTAACCATTCATAAATGATGATAAAGTATATATAATAAGTAATAAATATATATATGACATAATAATGATACTTTATTTATGTATATATATATGTATGTCATCCAATTAATTCCATTCAATTCAATGAGAAAACGAAAACAACGTTCATGCGTACGTACAGCCTACCATCTCTATGAACGGTGTATTTCTTTCCATTTATCAATCTATTATATATATTTATATTCTGAATATATATTATATATAAATCATGTTTTACATTCTGGATGTAAGTAATAATTATCTAAGTAATCATTTTAATAATTACAAGTCAAAACACGGACGACAAATGAAACAGTTTTACCCAAAACGCTCTTTAACATGGAATTTACAAAAGAACGGGTAATATAAAGTCATAAGTGAACCATATATGATATCATAACAATTAATATGATTATTTAATAAGTCAATAACATTATTTAAATCATTATACAGGAGGTTCGGATATGTACGAAGCATATCGGACCTAAGGTATGGGATAATTTTGAAAATATCATTTTTATCCGAGATTGCTTATTCGTAAGTATTTACTAGAGTATTTCTATAATCCATGTCCAAGTTTTATAAAAGTGTTTTAAAGTATGTTTAAAGTCCTTTTTAAACATTTTTGAATTTTACTGCATGGTATGTAAGGAATCTTTCTTTTGTTTACGTTACGAGGTTCTTTTTGACTTTTCGGGAAAAAGTACGAAAAGAATGTTTTTTTAACTTATACGACACGAACGGATTTTTACGGTTTAATAAAGCCTTGTTTTCATGAATATTCCTCCAAAATATTCATGACTATTTTCAACAACATCATTTTCTTTTAAAATTGCATTAAATATTGTGAAAAGTAAATGATTTTGAAGAAAAAGGGATATTTTCCTCAAGAATTAATTTCAAGTGTTTTATCAAATCCATTTTTCATCTAAGATGACATTATTTCATATGTGTATGTTTCATTTATAATGTCTCTATGATTTACATGGTTTCAGTTCTCTTATTATGAAATGATATTCATTTTTATTATATGGATTATGTGATGATGGGATGATGTTTATGGAACCCATTATATTTATTGGGTTTTTATGAATAATTTATGTTTATTTTGTGGCACAAGTAAGAATGATTTCATTATGAGATGGGTGGGACATATATCTCCCTCCAATGCATTGGGTAAAGATTTATATCTCATGAGATAGACATGGCCAGAATGGAAAGTTAAACTTGTTCAGTAATACAGGACTGGAACGAGGAGTGAACTCGATTCAGAAAGGGTCTTTGTCCACTAAGATGGTCTTGGCAGCAATTCCTTGGCTTCTATGGAAATCATATCATGTGCTTAACGGTTACCACAATTACATGTTATATTCACATGATATTTTATCATTCTTAATATTTCTTTATGATCTATTCCTTAAGTACTTCCATGTTTTATTTCATTTCTCATGCTTTTGATGTTTAAACATTTTGTTCATGTTTTTAAGTTCAAATGTATATGGTATGTTTTATTTTATCCATGCTTACCCTTACTGAGAATTTGAGCTCACCCTTTTTATGTTTTCTTTTCCCCAGGATATAAAGAAAGGTTTTAGGTATGAAAAAAAGGGGATGATCTTTATTGGAGATGTTGAAGATCTTTCACCACAATTAGAATATTACGTTCCAAGTTTCTAAAGACACTAAAATATTACAGTCCTTATGTGTCTGTTTTTGTTATGTATTAAGTATTCCGCTAAAGTAATGTAATGTCCATGTACATAAATCTTTGGGTCTCTACAATTGGTATCAGAGGAAAGGTTTAGTCAATCTTTGGAAACTAGGATGCGAAAACGTTAGTGAGGTCCCTAGAGATATTTCTAAGGTATGTCTAGGGATGTCCCTAAGGATAAGTATACATATAGGATACAGTCCTAGAACTACGGTAACGATCATAGAATTTAACCTAAGATGTTAGATATTGAGGATACTCCCCCTTTACTATGTTGTTTCCCTAGCATGATTTTTCCCTCTCACGCTATTATTTTTGGGTTTTAGAAAATGGCTGGAAACAGGAAGATTCATTATAATGGAGGATATGATAGACAATGGAATGATTTTATTCATGTGAAACCAAATGAAATGGAATATGGAAGTCCAAACATTGTTATTATGCCTAATCAGCAGTCTCATAATATGATCAATAATTTCAACTTTGGTAAGTTTCCCGACTCAAATAATAAGAGAAAGATGGAGTTTCATGATGATTATAGAGGAATTAAAGTTCAATTTCCCTCATGTAAATCATGTGAGAAGAGGCATCAGGGAGATTGTATCAAAGGAACTGGAAGATGCTTTGGGTGTGGAATAGAAGGACACAATTCCAGTAAGTGCAAAGGAAAAGGTTTAGTTAACACCATAAACAAGGATATTGGTATTGCTACGACATCAACAATGATTAGATGTTTTAAATGTGGAATGTACGAGCATTATGCAAACCAATGCCCTGATAGAAAATCTCATGAAGATGGTAATATGGGTAGTATTTATGTGTGTGATGATAAGGAGACTACAAATGATATATGAGCTAAAATAAGTGTTGAAGCTCAGTCTGTTTTTTTAGAAGGTAGTGGAATGATTGTTTGTTTATCGAGAGTTATGTTTTATAGTTAATGGTACTATGGAATAAAGAATCATCTAAGTATTTTTACACTATTTGTTCCCTAAAAGTATTTGAAAGTATATGTTGAATGGTACCAGTAACCATTGAAGGTTATTCAGATATTTTTGTAAAGTAGATGATATGTACATAATGAAGGAATAACAAGATAATGAGATGTTTGATTGTATTCATGTGCTCATGATTGATATAAGGACTAAGTGATATCATGGTTTGAGTATATAGAATTTTGAGGATTTTGGTATGTGGAAAGTGTTAACTTTTAACTGCATTCATGTTTTCACTAAGGTTCAATGGGTATACATTTTTCAAGAGAATACATGATTAAGGCCTTCGAATGTTTGGAATGTGACCAACAAGACATATCTTATGATATATGGGATCAACGATGGTATTAAATCTCTGGTAATCGTTTTCACTATATTATGATTGGACTGCAGTATTATGGATAAGCCTAAATATTGGAATGGATTATATTGGACATAAGTTAGTATTGTTTAAGAATATAATTTTTTTCGATATTATTGATGGGATGTTATAGTAACATAGTTTTAGAAAAAGGACAACCCGCAGGACGGGCGACAACCTATCGCGTTGGACAAGGCTGTGGGAATCGAACCCACAACCAAAGTGCGACTGGCCTTTATCGCCTACCACTGGCCAACAGGAAGTCCCTGGTTAGTAGAAACTAGTTTTATTTTATTAAGCGGCATGATATATGAAGTATAAGTTCATTTTTGTTACCATATACGATTAATCTAACCATAAGATGGACTTATAACTTTTGCTAACCTTTTTTTTGAAAGAGATGGAATGACCCATCATTCTATCAAATGATCTGCTAACACATTACGAATAACAAATTCAACTTCATTTCTTTAAGGGATGAAGTGGAAATTGTTCAATTCATGAAGAATAATGAGATTGTACCAAAATCATGCAAGTATTTCTTTTAATTCATCAACTTTATGGAGATGATCTTGAAAACCAAAAATGTTGTCCTAGTTCCCTTATATCCGATGGATCAGATGGTACCTTAAATCATCACAAATCAATAGCTTTGTGATTATTGGATTTTTCATAGCCATGTTCTCTACCACTCTCCATCAGAACTTGATGGTTAGATTTTTCTTCCATATCCATATTTTCAACTAAGTTCTCTTACGTGGAAACCCAGTGATGAGTTAATTTGGGTAACCGTTACATTTCATACTTTAGTTTTTAAAGCCAAGTTTTGGTATTCCTTTTTACGATGTGGGTTTATATTAAAAAAACTTTCGAGTAGTAACCCATTTATAACCCCGAAATATTTTCAGGGCGAAATTCATTTTAAAGGGGGTAGAATGTAACACCCCGAGATATTATGAAAAATATTCTTTTAATTTCATTAATGTGTTGTGTTGTATGCTACACCAAGATTACCTTGCGCTATACGCAACACCATATTAGCTTGCAATATACGCAACACTATTCTTGGATTTTGTTACACACAATTTTGATAATAGTTATTCTACGCAACATTGAGTATATATATATATATATTCAATGTATAAATGAAATATGGTTGGATTATGTTATAAGAAACAACGAAGGATTCTTGCACAACACGTAACCCTTACTTTTCATGCATTACACGCAATCACGACCTTCCTCGATAGCGTGTGTTGTATGCAATACCGGGTTTTACTAAACAACGATATATTATTATAATATTATTATAAACTAGATGTTATGAATAGTATTAAATAAATTTTGAATTTTATAACATTATTATTCATCTTACACATTTTCTAGAACAAGGTATAAGAACAAAATAAATTTTTCGGGTAAAATAATTATTTTTCAAAAAATGCGGTTTTTCCACCTTTTGATGGCGTATCCACATTAAATCTAGTTTTTGACATTTTTATATGTTTAATATGACAAAATAAAATTCTTCTTTGGAATCAAGAAATAAAAATTTACTTTGGATAAATTTTCCATATTATTCTGGTAACTTTCATATATTGATGAATAGTAAAAACACGCTATATTTTAATTAAAAACAACTTTTTTCATCGCAATAATTTATATGGTTAAATTATAATATTTAATGGTTTTAAAGTATAAATAGAATATATTTTTACCATTTAATGTAATGTATGTCTTTAGCATTGATTTTACATTAAATTCGTAGGTTAAATCAATTCAATATTTTGCAATGTTTTAATGAAAAATCCGTTTTCTTTCGACAACGGGATTAAATTTAATTTAATTTATGCACCTTTTTATTTTTGGGAATTATGAATATTAACTACGGTAAATTTTAGTTACCATAGTTAAAGGTAAATCGGGTAATTAAGGGTAAATATAATATTATAGAATTACCCTAACACATGCCAAAATTCTATTGGATGGCTAAAAGTAGTCCCATATAACCTAAGGTTTATATTAGATTCATTTTATAGACTTTTGACCATGAAAATAATTTAATTATTATTAAAACCAAAGAAAGTGACAACATGTCACTCTCTTAAATCATATAAGTGAAATAATTTTAATTTAGTGATAAACATCATAAAACTTCAAACATGAATAGTCTCTAGAAAGATAATAAAATTATCTACATCATGATAATTTATTTATAATTTTTAGGGATTATATAATTGTCATTAATGGTGATACATTAATGATACAAGAATTATTTATTAAGTGGAAAATAAGTAATATAGTTTTTATTGAAATAATAATACCCATTAAAAGGCCCAAAAACCTGACCATAACTTATTGGTAGTGTTTATCTACACCTTAATCATCCAATGACCTAATATATTACCGTTTGGAGCCTTATAAAAGTCATTATGACACTTATATTATTTTATTTTAAATGAAGCCAAGTTGTCACCTTCATAATTTAATAAATATAACAATTTAAATATTGTGATTTTAAGATGATAAATTTGAGTAAAAGTATTATTGTGAAAGGTAATAGATTTATCTTTATCATAGGATTTTATTTTTAATTTTTATGAAATAAATCAGTATATTAAATAATTATACAAAAGTGTTCTAGTAATTATTTTATTAAGAGATAAACCAAATAAATGGTTTTAAAAATAATAAAATAAATATTATATTAAATATTTAAAGTGATCCAATTATTTATAGATATATAAGACCTTTTATAAATCTATTAAATCTTTTATTTCGAATATATCTTCGGTATATATTTTATTTAAATTCAAATAAATGAATAGTGAAAAAATTGACACTATTGTTATTTTATAAAAATAACAAATTATAAAATTGTTTAAAAATCACAAAAATATTTAAAAATTATAAATTTATATTTATATGGTCTATAATGTTATAATGTAAACAATTATGGAAAATTCACAACAAATAAGTAATTATTTGTTATAATTTAAAATTTATAATTTTATTACCACACATAAACTTAAATAGATTAAATAAGGATAAATCAAAATGATAAGGTTTAAAATAAGATCCAAACATGTCTAAATTTTATTTATTGATGAGATTACAACCGTATCTCATCTAATAATCGAATATTAGTCATTTTTGTAGGTTTTTATGTGGGGTTAGATTTATTATAAATTAATATTTTTAAGAATTCCAAAGGTGCCCCTCTCCTCCCTTATAAAAGGGCACCTACTCCCTCTCTTCCACACACCACTTTGAGCATTCATGCTCGGACAACCCCTGCCCAATTCTATTCTCCACTTTCCTAGAAACATCCTAGAGGTCCTGGTCTTCTTCAAAGACCAATTTTATTTCCCTTAGAGGAGGTCTCAAAGAGGCGCTTCAAAGAAGAGGTAATTTCCGTTACCGATTCTTTCACCTTTATTTCTTCTTCCACTTCTTCTTATTAGGTTGTTTCATTATGAAGTAATAACATCAGTATCACTCATATACTGATATGCTATTATAAGTATGAAAAAAAACCTATTTCACCATCTATCCATCCTACGGAAAATGAAATCACCATGTGTGCGTACGTACGGAATATCGTCTCCACGTCGTGGTGTAATCTATTTTCCACCACCACCTTACTTGGATGGGTATAATGGTGTAAATAATAACTATATATGATTATTTTAAAGTGATATGTATTCTGTAATAGTATACATACACTCCAATAAAATTCCACGATCATGGGAACGATATCATCGCTCGTGCGTACGTACAGAATACCGTCTCCACGGCGTGATGAGATTCATTCTCAATGATTAACCATTCATAAATTATTATAAAGTATATATAATAAGTAATAAAGATATATATGACATAATAATGATACTAGATTTATGTATATATATATATATATATATTTATTTCATCCAATTAATTCCATTCAATTCAATGACGAAACGAAAACAACGTTCATGCGTACGTACGGCCTACCGTCTCCATGAACGGTGTATTTCTTTCCATTTATCGATCTATTATATATATGTATATTCTAAATATATATTATATATAAATCATGTTTTACATTTTGGATGTAACTAATCATGATCTATGTAATCATATGAATAATTACAAGTCAAAACACGGACGACAAATGAAACGGTTTTACCCAAAACGCTCTTTAACATGGAATTTACAAAAGAATGGGTAATATAAAGTCATAAGTGAACCATATATGATATCATAGCAATTAATATGATTCTGTAATAAGTCAATAACATTATTTAAATCATTATACAGGAGGTTCTGATACGTACGAAGCATATTGGACCTAAGGTAAGGGATAATTTTGAAAATCTCATTTTTATCCGAGATTGCTTATTCGTAATTATTTACTGGGGTTATTTCTATAATCCACGTCCAAGTTTTATAAAAGTGTTTTCATGTATTTTTAAAGTCATTTTTACCCATTTTTGACTTTTACTACATGGTATGTAAGTAATATTTCTTTTTTTAACATTACGAGATACTTTTTGAATTTTCTGGCAAAAGTACGAAAAGAATGTTTTTTTAACTTATACGGCACGAACCGATTTTTACGGTTTTATAAAGCCTTATTTTCATGAAGCTTCCTCCAAAATATTTCAGGACAATTTTCAAAAAAATCCTTTTCTTTTAAAATTTCATGAAATTTTGTGAAAAGAAAATGATTTTGAAGAAATAGGGATATTTTCCTCAAGAATTCATTTCAAATGTTTTATCAAAACCATTTTTCATCTAAGATAACATTATTTCTTATGTGTATGTTTCATGTATAATGTCCCTATGATTTACATGGTTTCAATTTTCTTATTATGAAATGATATCCATTTCTTTCATATGGATTATGTGATGATGGGATGATGTTTATGGAACCCATTTTATTTATTGGGTTTTTATGAATGATGTATGTTTATTTAGTGTCACAAGTAAGAATGATTTCATTATGAGATGGGTGGGAACTATATCTCCCTCCAATGCATTGGGTAAAGATTTATATCTCATGAGATAGACATGGCTGGAATGGCAAGTTAAACGGTTCAGTAATACAGGACTGGAACGAGAAGTGAACTCGATTCAGAAAGGGACTTTGTCCACTAAGATGGTCTTGGCAGCAATGCCTTGGCTACTATGGAAATAATATCATGGTCTTAATGGTTTCCACAATTAAATGTTTTATTCCCATGCTATTTTATCATTCTTAATGTTTCTTTATGATCTATGCCTTACGTACTTCCATGTTTAATGTCATTTCTCAAGATTTTGATGTTTAAAAATTTTGTTCATGTTTTTAAGTTCAAATGTATATGGTATGTTTTATTTTATCCATGTTTACCCTTACTAAGAATTTGAGCGAACCCTTTTTATGTTTTCTTTTCCCCAGGATATAAAGAAAGGATTTAGGTAAGAAAAAAAGGGGAATATCTTTATGGGAGATGTTGAAGATCTTTCACCACGATTAGAAGATTACGTTCCAAGTTTCCAAAGAAACTAAACTATTACGGTCCTTGTGTGTCTATTTTTTTTATGTATTAAGTATTCTGTTAAAGTAATGTAATGTCCATGTATGTCAAGCTTTGGGTCTCTACAGTTAAGGTTTTCAATAACTCTAAATTTAATGATTAGGCCCTTATTTTCTTGAGCCTGTAGTTTTTTTTTCTTTTTCATTAATGACCCCTACTCCAATAAACAAGATTAAATTACTAATTTATTAAATTGGCATAGATATAAAGGATTAAATAACGAAGGACTGATCTATTTAGAAATTTTGGATAACCATATACATAACTGATACCCATTTTACAACGGGAATACAAATAAAACATAATAAAAAACAACAAAATGATTAATATCATTGAATATATTTCAATTATTTATTCTTCACATATTAGTTAATGGAATCAAAATATGGGTTAGCTAAAATGATAATTAAATGGTACATTGAGTTGGTACAATCAGGGATCATTACAGAATGATCAATAAGGGAAAGTGAATAACTGAAGGCACATTCCATTCAATCAATAACATAACTATCATAATTGGATAAGACATAATAAATATTAGAAGGTAAATAATTTCCCACACATTCAATTTAATAAATAAATAGATAAAGAAATGTACCCAGAGACAATATCAATGAGAAAATATTATCGATTATAATAATAACTAAATTAAAAATAATGAATATGGTTAATTAGTTTATTTAAAGATACCACATGTCCTAATACCTCTATTTTCAATATCTTTCACAAGAAAATTTATAATAATGCATTAAAACCGATATGATTTTACCAACTTATTTGTCCCATGAGACTAGTTGATTAATAGAAGGGATACCCATAACCAATAAAGACTCATCACTAAATTTTTGACACATTCATTATATTTAAAATAATTTATTTAATTCAAGAATAACTATTGATTTCCATAAAATATTCATATCAAATAAATGATACATATTTCTCTATATTACCCTAGTTAATGAAATTACATTCAATATAAACACTATATGTAAAAATTTTATATGGTTTATAAAATTATCATCCCATCATAAAAGAATATAGATATTTAATAGAAATGTTTTTCCCAATGAAAATTATTCATATGAAATTCAATTTTTTCAAAAAAATATAAACAATCAAAAATGAAAGTGATATTGTGTTATAATTTTTTACCACATTGTAATATTTTAAATTGTATCCCTATGAACAATATACATGAAATTAAAAATTAATCATCATGAATAAAAATATTTTTATATTGAATACATCATCAGGTTATTATATACACCAAATAAAAGTTAATAGGTGTATATTAATAAATATATATATCAAGGAAATTTAAATTGAGATTAAATCCCTTACCTCATGCTTCATTTGGGTCGAATGTTCTTTAACCACTTAAATAATAGTTTTAATAATTTTAATAAATTATAAAATAACCATGTTGACATTTATAATACCATATAATATCCCATTATATAATTTTACTTCAGATTTTAAAATAACATTTCATTATTTTCGTTGTTTTATATTTAAATTGCCTTGTTTTCTCATTCATGTTTTTCCATTAATGTTATGGTCGTTTCCAATATTATATAGTTAAACAACATATAATACTATATTAATATTTTAAATATCATATTTACTCAATATATATTTTTTGAATCATTCTCTATGGATGGACATGGATAATGAATCGTTTTTCTTCATAGAGATAGTGGGTCACACATATGAACGAGTGATGATATCATTACATTAACGGTTAGTAGGAAACTGAATTGTATGATATATTAAATCTAAAGAATTTATATAATTTTATATATATCACATATATTCATTAACATTATTCTTATTATCATTCTTGTAAAGAGTAAGTGAAAAATGTATCACATCACTTCTTGAGGTGATAACACACTGTATACATGAGGGACATTACTATATTTTAATAAATTGAAAAATAATAATGTAAAAATAATATTATATTTTTTGATGTATAATAATAAAATGAAAATAATATATATATATATATATACATTAATCCCATAATAATATCCTAAAATAAGATGTGTTGATGGAAAATAAGTTTCATTTGTTCTTGAGGCGGTAGTATATCATGCACCCGATCAACGATGTTGTTCCCCATTTTACAGAAGATTATATGTATATATTTTATTGAATTAATGTCATAAAATAGCATTATTTTTGGTATATTATTTGTATTTATACAATAATTACGTAATTTAATTATACAGTGTTTGTAAAAGAAATAAAATAAAAAATTATCATTTATGATGTTTCTTCTTCTTTAGATGACCTCTTTATTTTTAGGGAAAAAACACATCATTGGATGGATTTTTAAAAAAACAATGGTCTATAAGAATTTTTATGTGATTAGGTAAATGATTTGGGTAGGTATTGGCTAAACAATATGGACTTGGAAGTGTAAATATAGGTGGAGTGTGGTTTCCCTTTTATGTGGGGGAGAGGACACTACTCGTTTTTTTGAAAGAATCAAATACATTGATATTTTACCATGAAAATCATATGAACAGGTCATTATCATACAATATAGGTTATAACATATAAATATTTCCATACAATGCATTTTTTAAAATATATTAGTTCAATTTATGAATTAAATTTTTAGTTTAATCCCCAGGTAAAATTGTGTTTATCTTTACCAGGGTAATTAATTTTTATACATTTTACTATTAATAATAGTAAAAATTTATGTTCACCTATTATATAATATAAATTATACTTATTCCAAATATTAAATCCAATTTTACAAAAATAATTTCATGTAACATAAAGAATTCAATTTAAAATTATACACACAAGAATGACAAAAACACGAGTTTCCAACGAGATAATTCTCATAGGTATGGAATGTTTTTAAGTTAAAATTTAACATAAAATTGAAAACAATGAAATAAATCCATTAATTTTTCTATTATTGAAATGATTTTTCATTTTAAAAAATTTTAAATGTAATTTTTCTTATAAATTGATTAAATTAAAATTTATTTTTCAATTAAAATATTTATTTTTCTATATACATTGAAAAATGAAAATTTTCATAAAAATAACCAAAAATAACAAAATTTTAATTTTGATATTATTTTTTCAAAAAAAAGTTCATTTTATCATATTAATTCTAAAAATATGTTATAAATGAATTCTAAAATATTCATGCAAATCATTATTAAACCTTATTTTAGATAAAATTTAGATTCTAGAAAAAGATTCTTTTTTCATTCAAATGGTTTTACATTAATTTATAATAAATAGTTATGTAATGAATATATGTAAAGCATATAATTTCAAAATTTAGATAGTACTACTCTATCTGCCAACTTATTCTGTAAGATATAATGACAACATCAAAAATAGTAATATTTTAATAGTGTATTATGTTTTGTTTACACCCAATATTTCATGCATCACAAGATATCAAAGATATTGAATTTATTTGAAAATAAATATATTATAAAGCCTTATAGTGTAGAATTATCTTAAAATCATGGTGTTTTGTGTCATACACAACATTTATCCAAACATAATTATTTTAAAATACTAGCATGTCGCATTCTCCCCACCGTCAATAAATTCTGTCCTCATAATTTAATCATTATCATGGTAATAAAGGGTTTGACATTTAAAATTTTCATTTTTGAAAAACCATATCATAAAAGTGTTAAAATATTATCCTCAAAATAGTGAATAATAAATATTCAAAGAAATCTATATTACAAAATAATGAGGTTTTCACATAATATAACTTGTATGGGATTTGAACATATAAACACGGATGAAATTAATAATAAATTTTAGAGAGTGATATATATAATTGAACATAAAAATCTGAATGAGATGTGTAACATTTAGGACATCAAAACCATAAATCTATGTTCATTAAAAATACCACATGAATAACTATATTTTAATGTAATATGATTGAAAAAATTATTCATAATCCATTTACTAAATTTGATGAATTTTCTTACTATCTAAAAATATAAGGAAATAGAATTAGTTGATACACTTCTATTTAATAATCTGAATTTCATCATTTGGATGTTTTAGAATAAATTTATTCTTCACCACATACACTAAGAAATGAATATTCAAATAATTATTTATGAATGATGTACAAAAAATTAATTTTAATAGGTCATTCAATATATGAAAGAGTGAAATTTATTTGTACCTATTATTATTATTTTCCAAAACCAATATGATCCTCTCATGTTATTAATATATAATACTCAATAACAACACCGCTACTTAATAATTTATATTTAGTCAAAAAATCATTTATGTAAAATCAATGACATGTTAACTATAACATCACATAAGTCAGTGGTATTTTTTATACTCTTATCATCTTTTAGTTCAATATTTAATCTCAATGCCACCTTAATGGGATATAATGGGCACTCATATGATATTTTGGATTTCCATTTTCTAAAAGCATACTAATATAATTTATACAATGTTCTCAAATTTTTATGACCCACAATTATTTCTGCATCAAATATAATGAAATATTTAACAGAAACCTTTAAATTTAATCATATGTATAAAAAAGGTAAATAATTATTCCTAAAATAAAATTTTCATGTACTAAAATAATGTGTTTTAATCCCATATCGGTTTTCAAAAAATATCATTTAATATTATATATTACCCCCACACAACCTCTCATAATTTATATTTATGAATTTGAGTTTATAATTATCCTTAAAATCATTAAGCCATCATGGTATCAATAATGATTATATTGATGAATACATACATGATTATAATATTATACACGATCCAAATATGTTTCAATATTCTTATAACCAAAACACCATTTGTAAAAAAATACTTCTAAAAATTAAATCTTGAATTCCAATAGAAAAATAATTCATCAATATTATTTCAACAGAGTTCCTTCCATAATCTTGGGTTTAACATCTAGAAGATGGAGTTGACTAGAATAATACCTAGGCTCCCCACATTTAAGATAATGAACATTTAATTGATCCTTAGGATAGAATTTATTTCTTTCCAAAAATAATCTTCATTTTTTTCAAAAAAAAAATTAATTACACTATTCCATTCTTTTCAAAGAATAAATCATTTTTATAATATTTTAAGGCTCACTCATTAGGTCACTTAACAAATTTGTGACATAAATTAAATTGATCCTTTATTCTACCATGGTGTCTATTAGTCGATATCATAGGGAACACCATAATAATATTGTTTGGTGATATCATGTATTGGTTAAGGTGTAAGATGTTAATCATACATTAGTGGTAACTGATTATGAATGAACATGATGTATTTGACTCATATCATAAACCCAGTTTGTTTCCCATTGTCACAAAACATTCCTTAATATTTAATGATAATATGATTATATCAGGTTCAAGAAATTATCTAAACCAAAAAATATATTGTGTGAAATAATAATCATAGTGGGAAAATTATATAATCCTTTAGACAATGTCTAAATCATAACTTGTTATTTTTAATCAAATACACCCTATATTTATCCATTTTCATTCATTTTCATCATCTATTAAAATCCTTCATATGGGTTTGTAATAAAAAAGATAATTATTTGAAGCATATCACTCTATTGCGTGAAAACATGTGTGTGGTAAGGCATATTGTCATGTACCATATAATTTTCTATTCATACTCGATATTCCATTTTTTATTTACTATCACTTGATAAATCTGTTTTATAACCACATCCATTTTTTTATATATAAATATATCTGTATTTCTAGGAAAAAGCACAAAATATCTACCTTTCCAAAACCATAATATTTTTCCTATAATTATCCTCAAATTATATAATATGGTCATGAAACTTAATCTATGTTTTAGTATATGTATTTTTCTAGTATTCTACTAAAATATCTATGATACCAACTGTCATGACCCTCAATATCATAACATACAGTTTGTTCAAACATTATTACGTTAGAATAGCAGAAAAAGGGTAAATCACAATGGAATGATTAGTTTAGAAGTTTTGGACAACAAGATATAGACATGACACCCATTTTACATTGGTAATAACAATAAAATCAAATTTATACTAATATAATTTTTTATTTATTCTTGAAACACAATGAAAGGTTTCTTCTTCTATCTCAAAGAAATGAAAATATATAAGGGTGGTATTAAATACCCATTAAGCATTACATTTTATGTATGATATAAAGAATAAATATGTATTAATCAATATTGGATGATAAATAACAGACCTGACATTATATTTGATCATTAACAGGAACATTATAATTGGATTAGACATATTAAATATTACGTGGTAAACTACTCATCACATGTTCCATTTAATCAATAAAATAAGAATGAAATACACCGAGAGAAATTACCAATGAGATAATATCATGGATAATTATAATTGATAGATTTTAAATTATGGAAATTTTTAATTATTATAATTAAGGATCCCATGAATCATGATACATGTATATTCAACAAATTTCCCAATATAGTTTATAACTATAGGTAAAAACTCATCTTAATTGTCCAACTAATTTGTATCATGAGAACTATTGATGCATTGTAATTATATTTATAAAAATATTTCTCCCATAAATACAATTACAAATAATTACCCAAATTTTAAATAATCAATTTAATTTATGAATCAATACTCATTTTCATCAAATAATCATATTGCGTAATGGGTATATATTTTTCAATATTTTAGGAGTTAATCAAATAAAATTCAATGAAAAATTCCAATGAAAAAATATATATCGTTTAGGAAAAAAAATTTATTATAAAATAATTTTATTTTTTAAAATGACCTTACTTTCCAATTAAAAAATATCACAACAAATATTTTGATTCAATATAATGTAAATAATCACAAAAACATAAGAGATTGTAAAATAAGAATTTACCTCTTTATTTTCTTTTTACTTGTACCCCCTAGAAAACTTTTCAGGAAATTAAATATTAATAATCATTTATATGTTTTTATTTATGTTAAATACATCAAATGGGAGGTATATACACCTCAGAAAAATAAATTGGTGTATATAACAAAATATGTCGCAATGAAATACGAATTCTGATGAAATATCTTACCTCACATTTTCTTTTTTCTAATAATCTAAAAACTAGTGTATAGTGGTTTAAATCATTATATTAATTTATCCCATCAGCATAAATATATTTATAATATCTTATATTATCCCCTTAAAACATATTTCGACATTATTATTAATACAATTTCACTATATTCATTACTTCGGAAGTATGTTGCATCATTTTTTCAGGCATGAGTGATCTTGAATGTTATTGTTTGTGCGCATATTATATAGTTACATAATATCCATAATTATATTAATGCTATAAATTACATATTTAATCATTATATACAATATTATAATAATTCATGAAGTTTATTCATGTAAAATGGATCACTTAGCTTCGTGGAATGATTAGGTCATATGTATGTACAAGAGACGATATCATTCCCTTAATTTGTGAAAGGGTAAAGAAGTTAATGATATATTAATTTTAAATAATTTATATCATTTCCTAAATATAAAATATAGTCATTAAATTTATCCTTATTTTATTCAATTTAAAGTGTAAGGGGAAAATGAATCACATCACTTCGTGAGGTGGTATACCTCCTAAAAACGAGTGAAATTGTCATATTTTAAATGGAATTAAATATATGAAGTTATAAGTGATATTATAATTCCAAAATTATAATTATATTTCAGGTTTTTATTTATTCATTGATCCCTCTAGTATTTATATTCAGGAGTGATTCTGATGGAAAATGAGTTAAATTTGTTTGTGAGGTCGTCCGCCATACACACGAAAGGTAATTTCATTTCCCATTTGATAGAAGTGGATATAGATATAAGTTAATAAATTTACATAATAACATAAAATAATGTGTTATATAATGATGTTATTAAACTATAATTTTTATATAATATTTGGTGGAGCTATAATTCAAAATGAAATAAAAAGTATTGTTAATGGAAGTTTCCTCTTCTTTGAGTAACCACATTAGGCTTTCCCCAAAATCCTTCATAGGATGGATTTATAATAAAAAGGAATCTAGAATGTTGTTAAAGGTGTAATGAATTGAATTGGGTAGGTCTTGGTTGAAAAAATATCTTCCCTGCCAAAACCATAAGATTTTTTCTATAGTTACCCTCAAATTATATAATAGGGTTATGATCCTTAATCTATGTTTTAATATATGTAGTTATCTATAATTCTGCTATAATAGATATGATACCAACTATAATGACCCTCACTCTCATAACATTGAGTCAGTTCTAACATTATTACATTATAATAGAAGAAATGGGTAAATCAAAAATGAATGATCAGTTTTAAAGTTTTATAAAACAATATATATACATGACACCCATTTTACATTGGTAATAACAATAAAATATATTTAATAATTGTTGGTCGGATTGGATACTCAACATGGGGGTGAATTGAGTTTTTATTAAAAATTTCTGCTTAAAATATTTATATTGAAATCCCCCAATTCATAAAACAAGTTAAATTTTAGTGAATTTATAAAGATTGTAAGTGATCAATTAGAATATCAAAGATTGATTATTTCATAGGTAACATAATCTTTAGATTAAGTTAGATTTTAAAACTAACTTACTGGCTGTAAATAATTACAAACAATTTCTAGTCCAACTATCCGAGTTACTTTAAAATAGATTTAAATCTCAATTTAATTAGTAGCAGAATATTGGAAATAGTTTAACAAAAAATAAGATACACAACAATTTTAACCATGTAGTTCAGTCTTAATATGAGACTTCATCCTCTCAAATAGTTTATATAAAACCTTTATCCACACCCTGGATCAGGGTTTAAAATAGTACTAAGACTATCCAGGTCTTCTGACCTCTACCATAGTTCTAGGTGAGAAAATAGCAACAACAGCCCACCGGTTTTCCAGGTCCTCAGACCTCTACCACAGTTTTACGTGGGATACACCAAGGTGTAAAGTGTTTAGTTTGAGGATTTAATTATCCTTTGGTTTAGGTTAGGATTCAATGTGTGTCCAAACAGACAAAAGAACTCACACTATTAGTAATGTAATTAAAATGATCACAGCAGAGCAATAATATAGAGATGAGTTTAGAATGCTCTTGTGTGATGTCAATGCAGCTCTGGACTCCATTGGATTGACACAGATGATCATTTGAGTCCTTTTCTAGATGTTTTCTAGAAAACAGAGTGTCGTGGTTCTGTTTCTTTACTTCCACTATAGGTGTTCAACTTGAATCTGAGAGTATTCCTTGCATCACTTGAACCTTCTTTAAAACTTCTGTTCTTGATATGAATGAGAGTTCTTCGATTTTGTCAAGAGTTCTTCAAGTGTTATTCTAGTATTACGTGGTTATCTTTATGTATATGTCTCGTATATGTCTATTGTTCTTTATTATGTGTATATCTCCATCCACCCATTCTCTAGTTTCTCGATATATCATTTATTCCTTGAGCTTCGACAATGGGAATGATTAGCTTTTATAGGTACGAGGTACGGTTCCATGACATCCAAAAAACTTCATTTATTAGTACACTACATAAGGAGAGATTACTTCTACAGGTATAAGGTACAGTTTCATAACATCCAAAAAAATCATTAAATAATATCATTTTCATTAAAAGCACAAAATATGACCATTTCAAATAATTAAATAGAGAGATAAACTTTAGAGAAATAGTGAATGGTTTCCATCGGTATCTCTTTGTATCAGTGAACTTGTAGCGGTGGACTTTTATCATTAGGTCTTACATCAGTAGCTATTACTCTCTGTAATAGTATCTTTATGTGTACTGGTAGATCCTTGTATTCGTAGCTCTATGTGTAGCGGTATCTATTCATAATGATGAACTTTATTCGATAGCTCTTCCTAACTATCAATAGCTATTGACATTGGTAGTGGTATCTCTCTATATCAGTATATTTCTTCTATCAGTAGCTTCATTCTATCAGTAGCTCCTATCAATGAACTTGTCTATCTGTAGATGTATTCTATCGGTGACCACTCTTTATCGGTAGCTTCGTCTGTATCAGTAACATTAAAACTTGAATGCTTATTAGGTATTTTTTATATGAATTTCATTTCTAGATTGACTTAGTATCAAGATTATTCATCGTTAATCACTTATAATCATAAATAAACATTGATTAACATATTTCAAAGATATGATCATTTTGATATTCATATTAACTCATTAGTATGATGCCATAATTAGACTGAATAATTAATATATAAATATACATTATTTTGGATTATCAAAGCATAACTAAACATAATTGAGATTATCAAAACAGGTGAGTCCATCAATCTCCCCATTTTTGATAATCACAAATTATGGCATTATAATCCAGAATAAACATTAATGAATCAGAGTTAAATATATCTAATGGAATTTCTCTATCTGTTTAGATCATAATTTGGAAATGTATCAGAGTTGAACTATGGACAAACATAAGAGTAAAACAGAAATAGAATGTGTATTTCCCTCAAAGGCACATATTATAATTTTCTCTCCTTTATTGTACTTTCTCCCTATATTATAATCCCCATATAATTTTTCTCCCCTTTTTGATTAGAAAAAAGAGAAAAAAACCAATGGTTCAGAGCATAAAAGAAGAAGAGAGATAACATACATTTTCAATTCACATGACAAAGGTACATGAGAGAGTGAAAAAGAAAAAAAAGTACAAAGATTCCTATCAAATGTCCTAGACACTAATCAATCAACCTCCTCAATAGGTAATTTGGATTCAGATTTGGGATCAGAAGAGGATTCAATCTTGGAAGGCGTAGGTGAAGGCTTGGGAACACCAGTGATGATCAATGGTGGTTGAGATATTGAAACACAGTCGGTCATGTAATGGGTACTCCTTTGTGTGATCATAGGAGTAAGACTTCTGATAGCTTGAGTTGGAGTCAACTGAGGTGTGGATGCAGACTAACCAGAGGCAGGTAGTGATGAAGGTACAATAGTAGGTGTATTGTCCACAGGTAGAAAGGGTAGTTATAGGTTCCTAAATTCCCTGATGATTCATCCTCCTCTCTCCATATCAGAGATAAAATCATCCTTGATCTCTATAAACATGTCTAAGGTAAGAGTCAACTCCATGATATTATTGACTTGTTCGTTGAAGGCTTGAGAAACTAGGGTTAGTTTTTGATTCTATAATAGTATCTTGAAATGATTGGTTAGTTGATTATTTGTGTACACTCTCTGAAAATAGTAATCAATCTTGTATTTTATTTCTCTCGGGGCAGTAGTATCATCTCTCATATTGTCTTGGACGATTTTGCTGATGTCCCTGGTGGTAGAAATCACCTGGGAATTAGATGAGCTACTGGTACTAACGTGACCAAGTTCTTCTTTCATCACATTTCTATACAATTCCACATCAACTAAAACTTTGGCGGTACAAAGTGGTTTTACAGTAAAAGATATTATTTCTTTGAAAGACTCAGTTAAACTACTTATCAAATTTTTCACAACAAAATCTAGAGTACTGACATGAATTTTTAAGCACTTCTTAAAATCATCAAACACATCCACAAACTATATCAATACACCACGAATTTAGTTGATGTCTATATCAACTTGAGATTTAGAACTCATGACGGTGTCAAATGAAGCAACATATTGCTTCAAAGAATCAACAGCCTCTGGAAAACCTTTATCTTTATTTTGACATTATTTTCATTCATCCATCACTTCTATCACAGAACATGACATAAAAATTCCTAAATGAGATACCAAATAACTTTCTATCTTACTTATCTCTTCAACAAAACAGGTTTTCAATTTTGATTTCATAGCCTGAAGAACTCATTTTCTCACAATATCTTCAGGAAGAGCTAGAGGAGCTACTGGTTGAGCAGTAACTTCCTTTGAGAAAACATTATAAGACATGTGATGCCTTATAATGGGTGTCTCATCATCAGAATAAGTATAGTCTAGTCCAAATACAATATATCCTGGATCCACTAACCAATATTCTACTTCATTAGTCACAGAAACTGGTCATATCCTTACAAATTTCTCCCCCTCAACCTGAGCTTCCATCACTATATCTGCAACAGCGACAACAACCTCATTGAGTACATCCTCTTTAGAAGAGTAACCTGCAACCATATTCATATCCAAACCATGTTGCACAGGCTGGGGTATGTCAGCAATAGGTACTGGTCTGTCCACTTAAAGAATCTCTTCAATAGGTGAAATAGAGTTCTCAATCAGAGGACTGAGACACAAATAGGTACTTCCATTCTCAAATACTTCTTCCTCTTTATTATCACTACTATTGGAATATGGAGCAGTCTCCCTATGATCTGATCTAGGCAGGTGTTCCTCATTTAAATATATTTCTTCAACTGTTTCTCCTTGAACTGCTTCCCTTCTAGGTGGACTTTCCTTTCCATATGATACCTTCTTAGCAGGTGGGCTTGGAGGAAAATCAGGATCCCATCCATCTTATATAGAGTTATCCACCTTAGCATCATCATCACTATATTTAGGTTCTTTCTAATAAGGTCCTAAACTTGGATCTCTCTTATATCTTGGATGATTGGGACGCTCAACAGGGTTAAATTTATCATAAATTTCCTCATTATCATTTACCCATTCCATTTTCAATGGGTTCTAGCCAATCTTCATGTACATAAAAACAATTTTTGTAATACAAAATTTGTCTCTTACAACCACTATCTCATCTTGTGACTCAACCACTCTTTTTACCTTGATCATCAAAGATATCATCTTTCCAACGAATAGAGCATTTGTTTTCGATTTTGGCCTCGTCATATCGTCAATTTGAGTCATCAAGAGCCTAAAGAATTCCATTTGACACTATTTTTTAGTAGATGCAATAAGAATATATCTTGGAATATGAGGATTGAAAAATCCCCTCTTATGGGACTTTACACATGTAGGATAAATTTGAGAAGCAACCGGTTCTCTCTAACCATTTCTATAGCATCAACTTTTCATAGTGTGCTATCTCCAGTGAGCCCTTCCAAAGTAGTTTCAAACTCAAAAATTTCCCTAGTTGGAGGTACTGACTTTGAGAAATATCCAAATTCACCCTCATGTAGAACTTTCAAGCACTCATCCCATTCAATGGAAGAAATATAATTATCTTGTCATTCACTACTGATACCATTCTGTTCGCACTTTCAAAATTCTCAAAACAAACAAACTTATAGAATTACTTTACGAATTTCAAATAATAACAACCATTGTTATTCACAAAATATTCGAGCCGCCCTTGTTCCTCCAAAATCATTAGAATCAATGATTTTCTAGGAAGGATCTATTCTGCATTGATTTCCTTCTTGATTACAATTTCCCTTTTCATGAGATGTGGGTTTATAGGTTTCTTCACTTCACTATCACCACAAGACTATACTTTGAGTCTCTTGGAATTCGGATCATCACCCTCTTTACTAATAGCTGGTCACTTCACATGTGCCATTCTTCGAATCGCGGGGTTTAGGAGTTGAGAGAAATGAATGTTTGGAAGATAAGGTTTGAAGGAAAACGGTTCGAGGTGGATTGAAATGAGGTTAAGACTACTATTTTATCATTTAGGAATCATGAAAAGAAACATTATATATATAATACAAACGATACTGATTTGTGTGGCTAAATAACAGGAATATTAAAGCAGTGCAAACAAGCGGTAACATATACCGGTTAGGATTCCTAACGGTGAGGTCCTCTGAAAGTGAGGTTATAACTGTGAGGTCCACTAACAGTGAGGTATAATGGTGAGGTTCATACTAGTGAGGTAAAACACTGAGGTTCATCCCAGTGAGGTATAACGGTGATGTTCATACTAGTGAGGTATAACGGTGACGTTCATACTAGTGAGGTATAATGGTGAGGTTCATACAAGTGAGGTATAATCGTGAGGTTCATACCAGTGAGGTATAATGGTGAGGTTCATACCAGTGAGGTATAACGGTGAGGTTCATACTAGTGAGGTATAACAGTGAGGTTCAAACCAGTGTGGTATAATGGTGAGGTTCATACCAATGAGGTATAACAGTGAGTTTCAGCTAACAGTGAGATTCACCTAACGGTGATGTTTCTCAAAGTTTATCATTCTTGACTCATGTCTAATGTAATTTAACCTTTTTGAACATAAATCCTAGGTAAAAATGTCATCTAATTGATGTTCAGTTCCTATAAATCCAAGAGTAATATCACCCTTTTGATAATGATCCCTTAAGAAGTGATGTATTACATCAATGTGCTTAGTCCTAGAGTGAGACACAGGATTCATAGAAATATTGATAGCACTAGTGATATCACAGTTTATAGATACATGCCTAAATTGATATCCATAGTCCAATAAAGTGTGTTTCATCCACAGAATTTGGGCACAGAAACCACCACCAGCTATGTACTCTACTTTCGCATTAGAAAATGTAACTGAATTCATCTTTTTAATACACCATGATACTAAGGACTTACCTAGAATATAACATGTTCCAGAAGTGCTCTTCCTATCTAACTTGCAATCAGAATAGTCAGCATCTGAATAACTTGTTAAATCGAATGATTTCCCTTATGGGTAAAATAATACAAAAATGGTAGTATGTTTAAGATATTTTAAAATCCTTTTAGCAGCAAGAAAGTGTGACTCTTTTGGATTATCTTGAAATCATGGAAACATACACACACTAAACATAATATTTGGTCAACCAACAGTAATATAAAGAAATCTCCAAATCATACCACTATAATTGGTTTGATCCACTGGTTTCCCAGTTTCATCTACATCCAATTTACAAGTGGTACTCATAGGTGTATCACACTCCTTATTACTATCCAAACCAAAACGTTTTAAAAGATACTTTTTATATTTACTTTGATTTAAAATAATACCATTTTCACTTTGAAAAATGTGAAATATAATAAAATATTTTGGTTCTCCCAATAAACTCATTTCATATTCACTTTTCATACTCTTTGAAAAATCAATACATAATGAATTTTTAGAATATCCGAAAATAATATCATCAACATAGAATTTTACTATCAAAACATATTTGAAAATCATTTTGATAAAAAGGGTTGGATCATCAATCTCTGTAATAAAAACTTTTGAAATAAAAAATTTCTAATTCTATCATGCCAAGATTGTGAATCATGTTTTAAACCATATCAATCTTTATAATGTTTAAAAACGTGATTTGAAAAATGAGGATTATTAAATCCAGGTGTTTGATCAACAAAAAAAATCTACAATTACAAAACCTTTTAGAAATGCACTTTTAACATCCATTGTGTATAACATCAAATCCAGATGAGCAAGATAAGCAAATAGAATTCTAATAGCTTCTAACCTAGATACAAGTGAAAAGTTTTCCTCATAGTCTATTCCTTCTTCTTGATTATATCCTTATGAAAGTAACCTATATTTGTTTCTAACGATATTTCCAGACTCATCAACATTATTTCTAAAAACCCATTCAGTACCTATGGTCAAGGTGTCCTTAGGTCTGTCTACTAATTCCCAGATTTTGTTTCTTTCAAATTAATTTAAATCTTCTTTTATATACATTACCGAAAATTCATCATGGATAGCATCATTGATATTTTTAGGTTCGGACTGTGAATGAAAGGCTTCATGTTCAACCTGATTTCTTAGAGACGCCCTAGTCTGAGTTCCACTATCTAAATCTCCTACAAAACATCTAAAGGATGGTTTTTAGGGGTCCTGGTTGGTCTAGAAAATGTAGGGCTATAAATATAATGTTCATTTATAGGTTAGGGATAAATAGAAATAGGTTCTTGAGATTTTCCAGAACTGGTTGTCTTAACAACAGGTTCACTTTTGAGTTATCACCAAAGGTGACATGCCCTCCAAAAACTTTGATTAAGCTCTTAAAGCATGAGTAGTCCCCTATCATATGGCTTGAACATCTACTGTCCAAGTACCATATCTTCCTACATGAACTTTTCAAGAAAGTTTTCTACAAAACAAATTTAGACAGAAGATAACTTTGGTAGCAAGATTTTCGTGGGTCTGGAAATGTTAGAAAGTAATACTTTTGGCTCCCATATTTGTATAATTGGTTTTCAATAATCAACGGATTCAAGTGATTTTTAAAAATAAACATTTTTTGGTCTGTAAGAAATTGAATAGCTAGATAAAGAATAAGATTTTCCAAAACATGAATTAGTAGCATACTGTCTAGATATTGGAATAAATTTATTCTTAATAATCTGTCTCTATCCCGGTTGGTGTCCTAAACCAGTAGTATACTTTTTTCAACTTGTTTTCCTATAATTTGAGTGAGAGTATTATTTCCATTTTTAAACTTCTCTAAGTATTTTCTATGTTACTCATTGGAAAATTTATGTTCATTATTCTCCTTCAACAATTGATCATTCTTTTTCGTTTCTATACTATGATATGATTTAATAGTTCTAGTCAAGGAATATTGTTTCTTCAATGATTTGTACTTATTTTTTAGCTCATTACAATTATCTCTCAACATATTACAGTATTCAAATATTTCATTTTTATACATATTATCATCATTATTTTAATCACATTCATTCCTAGAATAATAATCATTTTTCTTAGGGGACTTAAGTGTCACCATAGATGTTTCAGTCATGAAACACATGTGGGAATGATTATTTTCCTCAGAATCATAAGCTTCAGACTCACTTGTGCTGTCTTCAAAATCACTCCATGTAGCTTTCATGGATTTCTTCTATTTCTTGTCCTTGTAATCATATTTCTTCCTAAACATCATTTTTGGACTGTAATCCTTAACATGTCCTTTCCTTTTTCATTCATAATAGACTATCTCATCATCTTTATCAACTTTCTTCCAATCTCTCTTCCAATTACCTTGTTGGTCATACTTACCCTTATAATTTTATTTTCTGAAAAAATTATTCTTCATATAGAATTTCTTGAATCTCCTGGCTATATTAGCCATCTCTTCATTACTATCTGATCTGAACCTTCACAAGTTGATCTTTCGGCAGGTATGTGAATTTTCTCTTTGTCCTTGGTCTTTGAGTTATTAGACTTAAATGCCACTGATATCTTCTTATGTTCATCATATTCCTCGTTGTTTACCTCTATCTCTTCATAATATATCATCATCTTATCAATAATTTCCTTGATAGTTAGCTTTCCAATGTCACAAGAATCTCATATAGAGACATAGGATCCTCTCCATCTGTCTGGTAGGCATCTTAGTATCCTCATGATTTTCTCTTTTGCTGGAACAAATTTTCCCAGTGAGCTCATTGTATTAACTGTCTCATTAAACCTGAGACATTATCAGAAATAGATTCATCAGAATTCATTTTAAAACTATCATAATTGATTGTGTGTGTATTTATTCTCATTTCCTTAACATTAGTTGTTCCCTCATGAGAAATAGCCTAAGTATCCCAAATTTAACAAGCAGTCTTACAAGAAGATATTCAATTAAATTCTTCATCTCCTAATGCACAATACATGGCATTCAATGATTTACAATTATTATTGTAAGAAGCTTTCGTAGGTTCATCCCAAGTAGTTCTAACAGTTTATGGAATCTTATTCCGAGTCTCTATAGGTGTCCAAATTTCAAATCCCATACTTTCTAAATGAATATTCATTTTGATTTTCCATTGGGATAATTAACCCCATTAAGGAATGGTGGCCTCTTGGTAGCTACACCTTCTAATCTATTATCCATAATAACTATGTTTTAAAAAGATATATAAATATTTAAAAATATATAATTCATAGAAATTTTGAGATCATTAAGACACAAAAAAAATCAAAATTGAAAAATTTTCACAAACAGAGTGTCTTGGAAAACATTTATCTTCTACCACTGATACCAAATGTTGGTCAGAGTGAATACTCAAGAGGGTTTTGAATTGAGTTCCTATTAAAATCTCTATTTAAAATATTTATATTGAAATCCACCAATTCATAAAACAAGTTTTACTATAGTGAATTTATAAAGATTATATGTGTTCAATTTTTTTCTAAAAAATTTATTATTTCTCATTTAACTTAATCTTCATATTAAGTTAGCTTTTGAAACTAACTTACTAGCTAGAAATAATTATAGACACTTTATAGTTCAATTATCAGAGTTACTTTAAAACAGATTTAAATTTCAAAGTAATTAGCAGTGGAATATTGAAAATAGTTTAACAAAAAATAAGATGCATAGTAGTTTTAACCAAGAGGTTCATTATAAAGATGAGAATTGGTCCTCTAAAATAGTTTATATAAAACTTTTATCCAAACCCTGGATCAGGGATTAAAACAATACTCGGACTATCCGGGTCCTCTGACCTCTACCACAGTTCTACAAGGGAAAGCAACAATAGCAACAAAGAACTTGTCCAGGTCCTCAGACCTATACAACAGTTCTATGTGAGATACAAAAAGGTGTAAACAGTTTGGTGTAAGGATTTCAGTATCCTCCAATTCAACTTAGGAGTCATTGTGTGTCCAAACTGAAAAAAGCACACACACTGCTCGTAATATAATTAAAATGATCACAATAGAGAAATAATATGAAGATGAGTTTAGAATGCTCTTGTGTGATGTCAATAAAGCTCTGGACTCTTTTAGATTTAGATAAATGAAGCTCTGAGTCCTTTTCTGGAAGATGTTTGGAAAATAGAGTGTCATGGTTCTGTTTCGTTACTTCTAGTATAGGTGTTCAACGTGAATGTGAGAGTATTCTTTTCAGCAATTGAACCTCCTCTTTAACTTCTGTTCTTTATGTGTATGAGTGTTCTTCGAGTTCTCTGAGATTTCTTCAAGTGTTCATTGAGTATTATGTGTGTATCATCTTGTATATGTCTCGTGTATGTCACATGTTGTGGGGTGGAGTGTTTGTATTACAGAGAGTAATATCTACTGATGCAAGACCTACTAATACATGTCCACCGCTACAATTTCACTGATACAAAGAGATATCGATGGAAACCAATCACTATTTCTCTAAATTCTATCTCTCTATTAAATTATTTTAAATGGTCATATTTTGTGCTTTTAATGAAAATGATATTATTTAATGAAGTTTTTCGGATGTTAGTAAATTGTACCTTATACCTACAGAATCAATCCCTCCTTATGTCGGGTATTAATTAATGAACTAGCGGGGATACAAGTGTTACGTGTGTTAGATAATAATGTTATTATACTATAATTATTATATAATATTTTGTGGAGCTATAATTCAAAATAAAATAAAAAGTATTGTTAATAGATGTTACCTTTTCTTTGAGTAACCACATTAGGTTTTCGAAAAAATTCTTTATAGGATGGATTTATAATAAAAAGGAATCTAGAATGTTTTTAAGGGTGTAATGAATTGAATTGGGTAGGTCGTGGTAGAAAAAAATGGATATGGCAGTATAATACCCATGAATTCCATGTGATTTTATTTTTTTTATTTAATTGGAATATTTTGAGACCAGTCAGTGAGATGGTGTGTGATTCTGAGGCCCGGGGTTCCTGGAATGATCTATCAAAAAATGATACCCTTTAAATACCTTCTCTGAGTGGTTTTACTAACAAATTGGAATAACTCCAAAACTGGTGCACACATTTGAATTCTGAGGGCACCATTTCATTCAGGATGGTGGGATTATCTTAGGCGTCACTAAAGATTAGTTGGTGTAGTCCACCGATGAGAAAATCAAAAAATGGAATACTCATAAATCAAATAATTAAATATAATTATTTTATTTTTTAAATCCTTATAACTCATGAACAATGACTAGCATTGAAAATATGATACCACCGTTGAACCCAAGAGGGTATGGTTTCCTTAGGCAGAGCCCAGCACAGGCCAGTGCAGTTTAACAGTGGAATGTTATTTTTTTCCATAAATAAAAAAATTGAAGAAAATTATTTAATTTTCAAACTATTATAATTAATAAATGGTAAATTGGAGGGGAAATATGATATTACTTTTTAGTTCATGATAGTATGCATCCATTAGGTGGATCCCAACATCTGCTCACACGTTCTGGCTGTGGAAGTTAGTTTTTGGAATGTGATCATAAATAAAATAATTTAAATAAAAGTTATTTCATTTTCAAATCATCAGACCCACAAACGGTAACTCAGATTAAAAATATGAGACTATCGTTGAGTTTGTAATGAGAAATTATCCTTAATAATGACATAACCTCAACTGGTGTGGGTTGAAATAAAAAGTTATTTTTCACACATTTTATGGGAAAATATAGAAAACATAAAAGATTATTTGATTCCAAATTGTTTGTTATGGTGCAATCACAAGGTGCCAATAAATCTCATTAATGAACCACATTAATGAGTCATTATGACGATGCTGCAACACATCATAATAGAAAAACCGATTCTTGTTTGGTCAACTAAAATCCTAACAAGCAATACCGGACTGTGGGAACAATCCTAAAATTACTCTAAGGCTTTGGTGGGTGGCGATGACGAATGACAAAGGACAACCTCTACAATGCCTAATTCCAGAGAATCAGACAACGATGAACACATGAATACAGAGGGGGTTTGATTTCGGAGGTCTATAGAATATGAAAAATGATCATCCTCAAGAAATATTATTTCCAAAGTAGGGTTTTAAATTAATAATGAATTGTTTTCCCAACCCTCCCCCCCCCCCAAATGAAGAATGTTGATCAACTCCATAACAAGCTGATCTACTAATGTATTTTCCATGTGTGGTTGGGAAATATAATTGTTGGTTGATATAAGGATTAAATAAAAGAGATTTATAATATATATGTCATGATCCCATAAACATGAATAATTCAGTACCAACACAAACAAAGGAAAATTGTTCATATGGGTGTTCTTTTTGATCACCTTCATCTCTGTCTCTCCCATTCATCATGGAATAATCGAAGGAGGTGCATCGACTGTAGAAGCTCTAGGAAATGGGGTTGCTTCCATGTGAGACACAACACTAGAAAGGGATCACGAAACATGTTTGTGGAGGCGACTCCCGGCAGTAGAGGGAGGTAGCAGGCTGCGTGTTGGTAGCGCGCCGCAGCAGCGACAGGAGTAGCCGACATGGAGGCTGATGGCTGACGGTAGGTGAACATGGACACCCGGATACATCCGAGGCATAAGTGGACACCCAACAGCATCAAAGGTGAACATGTCAACCTGTGAACGTCGGATGTGCATGGGGACACTAGGCCTCATAAGAGGTGCACACGACGTAGAGCCGCAGTCCGCAGACCGTTGCGGTGAGCTCGACCCGCAACAAAGCCACAAGACATGCGGGGGGGGACCAGTCTCTCTGAGCATACCAGTGCTAGTGGGAGGAAATAATCAGGTACCAAATTAGTGTATCATCCTCCCCGTGCACACCATGGTAGGAGATTCCTCACGGTCGTGGATCGCATGAGGCGGTGGCGGTTGGCCTCATCTGGCCACTTCTTGTGTGAACCGGATGCCCCATGGGTGTCCAGATAGTTGGAAAACAGGCCTGCCAAACAGGTCAGGATGGTTGGGCAAACAGGTCCATAGGGTGGGATGGGCTACAAAACAACCAGTCCACTATTGGCGGGCTGGGCCAGATTAAGCTGGGTCGTTGGGCTACCTGGTGGGTTGGACTGACGGTCGAACTAGGCCTTGTCCAATAAGGCCCAATGAGCCTAGCCTAGTGGAATGTTCGTATCGGGCTAACTTATATCAAATCAGGTCATGTAGGGTTATCCAAACTAGGTTAGGTCATACGGGACCCCCAGACCGGGTTGGTCAGGTCGGTCCCACCCTGTCAGTCAGGGCACAGACACAATTGGCCCCTATTTTCTAAAATTCTAATATCATTCAAATAGGGTGTCTGATTGACACGCCATTTATGGTGTTGTAATCCTCACAACAACGATGTTATTTTGGAATGCACTTTGGATACATTCATGGATATAGAAATTTTATGAATGGTATGAGGTGTGGATTCTCTCGGAATTAAGCGCACTACATTCGGTAATCTTGTTGCGGGATCAGACCTGAAGAGTGCTAATGAGTGGGTCTAGGTGACCCTGAGGAACTAGATGATAAGCATTATAGTGTCTAAAATCTACAAATAGAACTATGTGAACCATCTACAAGAGGCTCTGTGTGAACCACCTATAAGCAACACTATGTGGACCATCTAGTAGCAGCCCTGTGTAAACCAGCTATGATGACCTATGTGTGAAGCATCTATGTGTGACCCGAAAGACCCGCGGTGGTTAATGACTATGTTTGACCCAAAAACCCCATGGTACTCATCAGGGATGAGTATGAAGTAGTCCAAGGTGTTTAGTGTCATGACTGATAGTCTATCTTTCCATACATTGAGTTATACCTGGTGCGAGATGTCTTTTCATTGTTATCTTGTTGTGTGGCCTTTCTTTGTAGTCTTTCATTCGTTGTTTGGGGTCCCTATTGATTATTTTTTTACTCATTCCTACATGGGATTCACCCGCATGTGTTTTTTCACATGTAGGTTATTGACGCTTAGACAGAGACCTTGGTGGACTAGGGCCAAGTGGTACTCAGTGAGACGATATGGATAGATTGTACTTCCATGGATACCGACAACTATCCTCCACCTACACTCCCGGTAGGGCGTGAGTATAAGGTCCTTTGAAGCTGTACATTTTCATGTGGATTTGGGATTTTATTCTCACCCCTTGTACTTTTCCGTCATATTGTACTTTCAGTAGTTGTCTTAAAAAAGTTTTGGTTTACATAGTGTATACCTTTCTGCAATTTGTTCTGTGTGAATGTGTATAGGTTTAAAAGAAAATGAATTCTCTTTTGGGATATTCCTATTTGGTGATAGTATCTGGAACTTGGCCAATATAAGGCAAGCTCGGGGTAGTCACAACATGGGCCCTGGGGGATTGGTCATGACAAGGTGGTATCAAAGGAGGTCGGTTATACCATAAGAACTACGAGTCTTCAAATTTGGATGGGACAATAGTTTTATGTGTTTTATGTTCGTCGTCCAGACTAGGTTTTTTAGTGTTGGTAAGGTGGAAAATGTATCCATAATCCAGTATCATGAATTTTTTTTCCAACCTGTTACATCAAAATTCTGGTTTCATGTGTCTTTTAGTGTTTCCTATTATATTTTTTAGTAAGGGTAAACTCACCAGGTATAAGAAATTGACCATGGTTCATCTTGATTCTCATTCAAGATGCCTTCATGCAGGCAGCCAGCCATTATTCAAGTATTTTACCATGTGTATGGTCCACATAGTGATGACGATTCAATATAGGGATTGTGTCACGACCCCTTCCTACAATGTGTACCCCTCCTGGGCTAGAAATGTGAGATGGGAGATAACGACTCTCAAGTCCTGCCTCCAGTAGGCCCCGAGTTAGAGACTATCATTGAGGATATAGTAAACACACAAATGGGAGGCATTACCCTATAAGAGAACACATGTGGAAGATAGCGATAAGATAGACACCAACTATCTCAAACTCAACTAGTAAGATGAATGAAATACCAATTACAAATATGAAATGTCATGAAATATCGCTACATCTGGAAGGGGAAAAACTGTAAGTACCCAAAAAGAATATAAAACGACAGCAACCACAAGCCCGAATAGCTCCTGCAACAGTAATCTAGTAGAAACCAGCTTGATCTCCAACCTACTCTGACTGACCTAAAAATAGTTTATATATAAATATGGTGAGTATAATAGTATAATCAGTAGGATCCTCCCTGAAGCCTCTCGTGAAAAACTAAAGAATGTATGTTAAATCACAGTGAAGAAAAAGTGAAACTAACTCGTCACCTAAGAAGGTATACTATGTTTCCAACCTCACCATGGATACTATCACCAAGTAATGCATAGAAGATTATATAATTAAACAATGAAAAGCAAGGGTACTCTTCTACAACTTCCCCATTGTTTTTTTGATTTTCCCCAACGTGGCACGTCCTAAGCGTCTCCCTCCAAAAATTCTTGCCTGTAGACACTTGGGCGAAACACCACAACATGCACCTCATGCATCAAAACCACCGTGTCTGCACAAGAAAGTAACCAGGTAGTTTCCGAGATCCACCATAGCTCGCATAACGTGTATCATTTGTCGAGTATTATACCTCAAGCCAATACAACCCATACACCGAGTACGGATCCTCAAGACATCAAAGCCTATACACATTACACCTATAGTAGTCGATAGGATACTATATCCATAATATATATGTGTGAATAACCACAAGCCATTACATCCCTCTACACACATATATGGGGAAAACTAACCATAGTGACCCCCAGCACAAGTATCTACCATGAGAAGATAGCGGGGCCTAAGGGGGTAGTCATCCATTCCTCCTCCCATCATAATGTTGAGGAAAACACGCCCCAAGGCTCAGAATCCATGGGGTGTCAGTCTCCCTTACTAACAGGGTGGAGTAGCGTATTGAAACACAAAAAGTTAAGAATAAACTATATAAAACAACCAAACTATGTGCAAAACCGCGTCTTAGACTCAACTGCAGCTAACGTCTCTCAGACTCCGGGCTACCACTTCAAAGACTTGATATCCCATAAGCACACAACCATTAATTAAAACTGTTATTGACTTACTTAATTCCCTTTTTATTGGTTCAACATTACATCAATTAATTATTTAGACATTAATTATCCATTTACAATTCCACATTAAATTTCATTAGCATCAAACCCAAAGTCCACTATCCCTTTAAAATTACAACCTTATTATTATATTCCAGCAACTCTAACCGTAAGGGTTAACATCATTTATAAAATTATTCATTACAGAATTACATTCCCATATTCACATGCATTCTAGAAAAACATTCTATGCTACTAAACACAAGGGGGATCAACACAGTGAGCAGATGTACAACCCGTCAAATCTTTGCCGTATATAGCAAGAGCGTAGACCCATCCTCCCTTGAGAAGCTAAGCATGGAAAGACGTGGCATACCATGCACATATTAACCTATTTTAGAATAAGTCAAAGCAAGACCAGATGCCTTGAGTAGTGGGAAAAAATAAAGTAGATAATCAACCAATAAGAATCAAAAAGCATCCAACAATCACATTCATCCTGTTCCATCATCCCCGGTGTCCTCCCTCACACCCACATGCATAAACTGATGCATCTCGCCACTCTAAGCATCATCTTCTGCCACAACCAAAAGGCCTCTATTCCCCCACATATCACAACAGCCATCTAGGTTCACATCACAACACAGGTATAAGGAAAACAAACATCTTAACAATTGGTCTCTTGGTCCTTTAACAAACAATAGGGTAACTCAGAACACTACATGGAGTTCTCTTCTATTGAACAACCAGTTCTTTAATCCATCTTGGATTCACGGATTATTATTCGTAGGTTCCAAATTTAAGAAACCTAATTAGTAAGCTTCCATAAATAATTAAACAAACTTACTGTGCCAATTTTATTAACATCAAAAATACAACAAGAACCATATTTGTTTACATGCCTTTTTATCTTTATCCTAACAATTATAAATTAATCCCAGTGTATGATCTTTACCAAATTCTATCAAGAAAAAATATCTAAACAAAGAAAGCATAGATATCACACTATGTATAAAAACAATAGGCAAGAACATACGATCGATAAAAATTTATTTATTAGGTTCAAATATTTATTATGTCTATTCCATTGTCCTCTAGTGGGATAAAACATGCTAATGATATAGGTGCATGTAAATGAAGAGAGAATCAAAGAATCCACTACCAAAAATGGTTCTCGATGTTCTTGATACGATAACGACCCACACAATGGATCATGATCACCTCCTCTCATGAAAACTGCATCAAAAAAAGGATTCCATGGTACAACCACACCAACCCAAACCTAAGAAAAATCCATCAGAATCACGGAGATTACATGCCATAAAATGGAAAGGAGTTGTAATAGAAGATTATCCCAAATGAACCATGATAAAAAATACATTATTTAATTGAAGGATTGACCCTTTCTACTTGCGCCAAAGTAGGGGGTACACATGAAACATGATGAAATTCAGGGGGAAAAAGATCTGCAGATTAAAGTATGATCACACCGCTCATATGGGAAGAATGAAAGGTTTGAGGTTATCGCACAAGGTAGAACAAGGAGGAAAAACAAGGAAGATATAACATTCCTTTATAAGATTTAACAGAGAAGCAGTTTATGATATGATTGATTCTCTATTAAAATTGGATCGCATAAAAACACATGGTTTGACCAGGTTAAAATATCTCGAGCCTTAAGAATAATTAATATAAGAGTTATGGAATTTGAATATTCAATAAAGTCCTTAAAACATGGCTTTAAATGCGTTTTATTTCAAATGAAATGTCAAAGGGGAAAACTGTAGGAAGCTGGAAACACTGTTCACCCTACCATTCTAGAAACACTGTTCACGATATCATTCTGGGAACAATGTACACCCTACAGTTCTGGAAACACTCTACACCCAACCGTTCTGGAAACATTGTAGACCCTAAGGTCACTAATGTCACATTTCAAAGAAGGTTACTAATGTCACTTTTAACAGAAGGTCACTGATGTCACTATTAACCTAAGGTCCCTGATGTCGCTATTCACAGAAGGTCACTGATGTCACTGTTCACAGAAGGTCACTAATGTCACTGTTCACGGAAGTTCAATGATGACACTGTTCACCTAAGGTTACCGTTGCACTGTTCAGAGAAGGTCAAAGATGACATTGTTCACTTATGGTTACTATTGTACTGTTCATAGAAGGTTACTGATGACACTGTTTACAGAAGGTCAATGATGACACTGTTCACCTATGGTTACCGTTGCACTATTCAGAGAAGGTTACTGATGACATTGTTCATAGAAGAATACTATTTCACTGTTCAGAAAAGGTTACTGATGATACTGTTCACAGAAGGTTACTAATGACACTGTTCACAGAAGGTCAATGATGGCACTGTTCACCTAAGGTTACCGTTTCACTATTCACTGAAGGTCAATCATGACACTATTCAACTAATGTTACCATTGCACTGTTCACAGAATGTTACTAATGAAAATGAACACAGAAGGTCAATGATGACACTGTTCATTTAAGGTCAATGATGAAATTGTTCACCTAAATGGAAAATTGGAAAAGTGTTGGGGATGAGTCACCATGACCCCCAAAACACCTCAAACACTAGATTTTCACATAGGAATCGACCAAAGCGGTCTGGGCAATTACATTAGATACCTCTCAAAAATATTCTCATCCTCATGAATTCAAAAACAAACTAAAAGGGAACATAAAATAATTTGGAACAACCTCCCATAGAGATACCTCTCAAAAGAGAGAAATCCACAAGAAGAATCAAAAGAAAGCCTTATCATAAACAAGAAAGGTCTACAACCCCAAAGCGGACCTCGTTACATGTAAAAAGTTAAACATCAAACAAATCGGGGGTACTAAGCACACATTAGTGACTCAAGTTCCAAGGTGATCGCTTCCAAGATGTTGTTTCTCCACAAGACACGAACCAAGGGAATAGAACACCCACACAACACCTTATCCAGATAGTCCTAGATCCCCATATGCTGCTCCTCAAAGGTTGCATCATCATCATCATCGATCTCTCCCCAATAGTTGACGTGAGATTCCTCATAAAGATAACGACGAAGCTGTGATACATGGAAAACATTGTTTATCTATCTCATTTATGGGGGAAGTGCTACTCGATATGCAAAACTCCAACATGAGATAACACCTCGAAAGGCCCAACAAAAATGGGAGAAATCATACTCCCACAACCAAACCTTTATTTCCCACGACGGGGAGTCACATTCAGAAACACGTGATACCCAACATCAAACTGTATGGGTCTCCTACTTTGATCGGCATATGATTTCTGACGATCTTACCCTATATTCATCCTCTCAAAAATCACATGAACCATATCTATTGTATTCTACACCAGTTTCTGGTTAAGAATTTCTAACTCTCCAACCCCAGTCTAGCACAACGGAGAATGGAAAGGCTGGCCATACAAGCATTCAAACGGTGCCATACCGATGGTGGAGTGAAAACTATTATTGTATACGAACTCTACGAAAGGTAATTTCCTCATCCAAGAACCTCCAAAATTTTGCGACTAAGTTGGATGGAAAAGAAAGTAAGAAAATTTTGTTGTTACAGAGTGTTGTGTTTTGTTGTCGAATAAGATAAATCAATTCACATGGTAATGGAATCAAAAAAATGACTATTCTTTGCTGATTTGTATTTCATAAGTATCATAAGTTTGGAGAACATGTGATGCAAGACATATGAAGAGTAGAGAGAGTAAAGAAGTAATTTTGGAAAAGGAACAAAATTGGCACGGAAGTAATGAATGGTTCTCAAGTATTGGCATGCAAGAATATGTTGCGTGCAAGTCATATTTCAAGATCATTACATTGAAATTTGAAAATGGAAATAAAATGGCCGCAAGTCAAAAGTGGTGCGCAAGTATAAGTGGTGAACAAGTGTGGCGCGCAAGTATGGAAGTCAAGTATAAGTGGTGCACAAGTGTGACTTGCAAGTATAAGTGGCGTGCAAGTGTATGTTGTGCGCAAGTCATTTTCCAACATCATCATATAAAAATATGACAAAGGAACAAAGGTGTCGCACTAATGATGGAAGGGCACACAAGTGATGAATCGACACGCATGTGATGAAGTGGCGTGCAAGTAGGAACGACGTGCAAGTGTATATGGCGCGCAAGTCACCAAAATTCCTATAAATAGATGACTAGCCTCCTCATTTTTTGTATGCACAACACATAAGAGAAAATTCAAGCTCTGAGCACGCAAGTAGTAGAGGGTTATATGATCATGAAAGTAGTAGAGGGTGGCGTGCATGCTGAAGTGGTGCGAATGTTGATGGTTATTGATAAGGCACGCAAGTCAGGTGTCACACAAGTTTTTCCAACCAAGTTTTTCTGCACATGTTTTTACATGAATGTTTTTCCTCACAAGTTTCACCGTCCAAGTTTCCGGAGGCATGCAAGAAAGGATCCATGGAAGTAGGTGGCATGCAAGTAGGGAGGTGCGCAAGTAGGGAGTGGCGTGCAAGCTGTCTACACCAGGAGGTTCTTACCAGCTTCTGGGTAGGAAAGTGAAGACTTGTTTTGAATGATTTGATTTGTGAATGTTCATTAAGAAGCACAAAATCATTACATTACCCTATTTTTTCTATGAGGGAGCACATGCACTATTGGATTGTTTCTAAAGTGATACATGAGTGTAAGGGTGTATCCTACTCATCATATTCCACATAAAAGTATTGTTTTCTAGAGGATTGTGTGATACTAGATTGTTTTCGTACCATACCAAGGACATAGATACTCTTATTGAGTAGTGAACCTTGTAAATATTATGTTCTTGTGGTTTTGTGTGTTTAGCAGGGAAGAAACACTTTAACAAGAGGCGAAAGTTGTTTCAAAAAGGGGAAACTTAAAAGGAAAAATATATCGTTGATTCACCCCCTCCCCCTCTCAATGATACTTAGATCCTGAATGTAAACTTCAATTAGTATTAGAGTGACATGTTCCCTTCGTTTATTCTTTGTTGAAGTAGTTGAATAGAATATGTGACCGAGAATCTAAATTGTGTGAACAATAAGGGGATTCCGATTTTTTATGGAAAAAACTATCACATATGGAAAGACAGAATGATGCCTTATCTTATATCTCTTAGATATGACTTTCTTGAAACTACAACAGATTGATTTCTTGATATTGATGAAAAGGTTCCTCCCACCCCTGTCGATAAAAAGAATCTTTATAATGATGGAAGAGAAAAAAATTCATTACTCTCATCTCCTTATGAGAGTGAAATTTTAAGAGTGAAAGTTGTTGCTACAACTAAAGGAATCTGGGATAGACTGAATAATATCTATGATGGAAATACCAAAGTGAAGAAGGCTAAACTAAAAATCTATAGACTGAAGTATGAAGACTTGAAAATTGGAGAATCTAAATCTTTTGGGGATTTCATCACCAGGATAAATGATGTCGTCAGTACAATCAGATGTCTTGGTGAAATTTTGGAGGATTCTACAGTTGTTGAAAAGATCATGAGAATTATACCTGATAAGTTTGATGCAAAAGTGTCTTCATTAGAAGATAAGGACCCTGAAACATTATCTTTTGATGATTTTAAAATAACTCTCATTACTTATGAGATGATAAGGGATAAGACTTTGAAGGGAAAAACAAAAGCTGATAGAGAAATTTCATTTTAGGATATAAAGAGAGGGTAGTCAAAGTAGACTCTTATTGAATATGATGCTGTTGAATCTGATTCTAAAGATGAGTTATGTAAAAATTTTGATGAAATTTTATCCTTGTTTTCTAAGAATGTGAAAAGAAGAACAGGTAAATACAAGGGTAAACATTCCTTAAAATATTTTGAGTGTGGAGCCGTTGGTCACTTTGCGACTATCTATCCTCAAAAGAATATAGAAGAATAAAGTGATGATGAAAATAGAAGGAGAAGAAGTTTGTGGAAGAAGCAAGCTGACAAAGATAAATATTTTTCAAAGGGGAAGGATAAAATGTTCTACAAATAAAAAAGAAGAATCTTTTTATCTAAAGATGAAGATGAAGAATACAACAAAGATGAATCTAAGAAATTATTTTCTGAAAAAAACTAGAGAGATTACCTTTATTGTTGTCGTGAATAATGAAGAGTATGAGAGCAACAGTTCAGAAGAAGAAGAAACCCAACTTGAATATCATCTAAAGGAAGAGTTGAAAGAATGCTAGAGGAAGATCAGAAGACTTGAGAAGGAAAACAAAAAGCTAATAAATGAAAATTCAACCATAAATAGTAAAGAAGGTTTTACATATGAGAAAATCAAGACGTAAAAGGAGATTGATGATCTGAAAAATTCTCTTGAGAATACAAAGAATCGTAATGATCATCTTGTAGTAAAGCTAAAGGAAAAAAGAAGAATGGTTGGAACGTGGCCAATAGAAACTTTTTAAAGCTAAAGAAATTAATACCAGTTTCAAAAATTCTATCTCTGAATTTGGTGAATGTTCCAGTAAGAATGAACCATACAAGGATCCAAAAAAGTTACCTTCAAAGGTTTAAATGAAAGATAGAACTGGTTCTAATAAGAACAAGGCTGTAAAGACCATGTATGTGGTCAAAGTTAGCATTGATGAAAAATCATAAGTGCATTAAAATCATGAGTCACAAAAGACCTCTAATTATTCTAATTCCTTTAAATATAAAATGAGAAATGGAGTTACAAATGAAAACATGAATCTTGATGGTAAGAATAGTTCTATTAAGAAGGATTTTGAGAAGCGTGTTCACAAATCTGGTCAGTATAGAAGTTTCAGAGGCATATATTCTTTCAATGGATACTGCCGGTATTGTGGTGGATTCAGAAACATGGTAAATATGTGTTGGTTCAACCAACAACATTAAAACTATTCCAAAATTTTTGAAAGACAAGGATTGAGGGGGAGTCAATCCATTCAAAATAGAAAGTCTCCATATAAATTTCAGAAGGTATCTGAGAAGACTGGTGTGAAAGTTGAGAATAGGTTCCTACCACTAGAAACTATTTGTGAAAGATGTGATCAACCTGGACATCTTTCCAAGGGAAACCTCAGTGTGTTACCAGATCTATAAAAGATTCATATTAATTATAAAAAGCTAGAGTTTTCAAAAGCTAAAAGGTACAGGTCTGATAAGTTTGAAAAGAAAGATTTCATGGTTGTCTGGCTAGAACACATTGACCTGGCTAGGAAATTGGAAGAAGCACAATCGGAAGTGAAGGAAAAGGAAGGACAAAAAGCCTTTGTTTTCGAAACTGCTTTGAAAACTACAAAAGGATAACATCCATGGTTTCTTGATAGTGTGTGTTCCTCTCATATGAAAGGAGACTTAAAACTGCTGAAGAATGTGAAAGACTTCAAATAAGGAACAGTTACATTTGGAAATGATGAATCTTTAAGGATCATAGGTGTTGGATCGACCATCATTAGAAAAGAAAAGATGAAATCTAGGAAAACACTATATTTTGATAGGCTAAAACATAACCATTTTAGTGTGTCACAATTATGTGATATGGGAAAAAAAGATATTTTCAGAAAATATGGGTTTTTTGTGAAAAGTGAAAATGATGGAAATATAGTTATAAGGGGAAAACGTACAAGAGAGAATTTTTTCCAAGTTGGTGAGGTGCATAACTCTTGTTACATGGGTACAGTGGATGAAAATTAGTTATGGCTTAAAAAGTTGGGACATATGTGTCAGAGATATATGTGCAAGGTATCAACACGAGACAGTGTCTTAGGTATGCCTAATTTATCAAGAATAAGAGATTAGTGTTGCACTATTTGTGAAAAATGGAAGATTACAAACTCTATTTATAAGAGAGTTGAAATTCATTCAAAACAACCCTTGGAACGTATACATTCTCATATATGTTGACCAATGAGAAAACAATCCACAAATAGAGATAATTACTTCTTTACTTTCATTGATGACTTTACTCTCATTACTTGTGTTATGTACATGAGACATAAGTTAGATGCTCTGAAAATGTTTAAGTGTTTTAGGAGGAATGCAGAAAATGAATGTGAGTATTTAGTGTAGAAGTTGAGAACTGATAATGGTGGTGAGTACAAGAATAGAGAGTTTTAATGTTATCCTGAGAATCATGGAATTCAGCACCATTTCAGTTCACCATACACACCTCAACAAAATGGGGTTGCTGAAAGAAAGAATCGAAGTTTTGTGGAAATGGGGAGAACTATGTTGCATGGACATAGTCTTTCTCATTATTATTGGAGGCAAGTCATGAGCACTGCTTTGTATATTCAGAACTGATGTTTCTTTAGACCAAATTCAGATATGACTCCTTATTAAGTTCTCTATCGAAAAACTCCAAGTCTGAAATAGTTATGAGTTTTTGGGAGGCCATGCATTATAAAGAAGAAAGGTGGAAACCTTGGAATGTTTGAGAAAAGAGGAGATTATGGAATTTTTCAGGGCTTCGCTACAGAAGGAAGAGGATATAGATGTTTCAACAAATAAATAGGAAGAATTATTGATTCTTCAGATGTTAAAGTTATTGAAAATATGGAGAAAGAAAATAAATTATATGATGATGTTGATGTTGAGCAGGATAGAGAAGATTTAGTTACAAATTATGATAATGTTGCAGACTATGTTAATCCTACTCAAGAAGATGAATCCGAATAAAAAATCTCATGTGATGAAGATGGAGTTCAAAAAACTCATCCTATGTTGAGGAATCAAGTGGAGGCTCATAATATTATTGGAGATAAACATCAGAGGGTCCAAACAAGAAGAAAAATGAATGTTATATCACATACTTCTCTTTATTCTAAAGTTGAACCGAGTGATGTAAATGAAGAATTTGAGAATCTAGAATGGGTTAATGTAATGAATGAAGAGCTTGATCGGATAGAGATGAATGATACTTGGGAACTTGTACCCAAGCCGGACAATAAGAATATTATTGGTACAAAGTGGTTTTTCCGGATCAAGATGAATGAAGAAGGTAAAGTAATAAGAAACAAAGCAATATTGGTTTATAAATGGTACTCACAAATTGAAGGAATTAATTTTAATGAAACCTTTGCTCTGGTGGAAATATTAGAAACAATCAGAAACTTTCTTGCTATTGTTGCACAATGAGGTTACAAAATCTTTCAATTAGATGTAAAATCTGCATTTTTGAGTGGTGACCTTGACGAGGAAGTCTACATTGATATACCTAGTGGATCTATTATTGGAAAGGATGAAAGTTATGTGTTCAATTTGAAGAATTCATTGTATGGGCTAAAACAGGCTCTGAGATCATGGTATTCAAAATTAGATACTTGCTTAAGGAAGATGAACTTTAAGAAAGGGAGAGTTGACAGCAATCTCTACATTAAGGAATGTCAAGAGTATTCACTGATCGTTATTTTTTATGTTGATGATATTATATTTTATGGAAATTATGAAAGATAATGTGAAATTTTTTTTGAGGAGATGAAGAAGTTATTTGAGATGTCCATGATGGAAAAAATGAAGAACTTTCTTGGGCTACAAAGTTCACAGAATAAGAATCACATTTTTTAGTCTCATGAAAAGTATGCTAAGGAACTTCTGAAGAAGTTTGGCCTGGAAAATTAAAAACTAGTTTCGACAGTAATTTCAGTGGGAACCAAGTTGTCTAAATATGGAGAAGGAAAGGAAGTTGACCAGAAAGAGGTTCAAAAGGTGATTGGATGTTTTTTGTATCTGATTGCCTCAAGACCCAACATTGTCTATACTGTCACTTTATGTGCAAGATTTCAGAGTGATACTAAAGTATCACATTTGATTGCTGGAAAAATAATTCTTAGATATATCAAAGGCACAACAAATTTGGGAATCATGTATGATTTCTCAATAAATATTGATCTATTCAGGTATTCTGATGCTAATTGGGAAGGAAATGTTGATGATCGAAGATCCACATCTAGTGGAGTTTTATTTTGGGGGAAAAGTTGTGTTAGTTGGCATACCATGAAATAGAATTCAGTAACTCTTAGCACAACAGAAGCCGAGTATGTTTCTTCTACTCAATATGCAACTCAACTAATGTAGATGAAGACTCAGCTGGAAGATCAACTTGTTTAAGTAATTCTACCTTTTCTCTTGTGTTCTGATAGTCAGAGTGTAATAAATATTACAAGAAATCTAGTACAACATTCTCATTCAAAACAAATTGATATAAAGTACCACTTCATCAAAGAGAAAGTGGAGAAGAATGAATTAAGGCTAGAGTATGTTCCTACATCTTAACAAGTTGATGATATATTCACAAAACCATTACCGAAGGAACCATTTTCAAAAGTGAGGCTGAACATGGGTGTCCAACCGCATTATCATCATGGTTAAGGTATGTGTTTCTGTCCCCAATCTCATATTGCCTTTGGATAGTGTTGTAAAAGGGGAGAATTGTTTCATTAATCTAGCCTTATAGACGTATGCATAAAGGGGGAGTTGTGGGTAAGCTGTGAATCCAACATGTATGTGTGTGATCGATTCTAACTGTTTGATGGAGTGGTTGTAGGAAACAATGTTGTTTTCCAAAAAAGTTGAAGATTGAAGAAGTGAAAATGCTGAAGTAGAAGCTTGAATGAGGCTAAACAATGCTGAAGTGGAATCTTGAAAGGTGTTCTGAAGAAGGTTGAGGAGGTACGCTCATGATATTTCATAGTCACTATTTTTGGACAACATAGTTTTGTCTGTCAATAATTCTTGTTTCCTACAATCAGTTAGCTCATGTAGGCATAGAATTGTTGATAAGTAATCCATTTCTTAAGGTTACAAAGTTCAGTGATTTATGAATCATGGGTGACAAAAAAACCAAAGGGTGGATGGTTGGGACCAAGTTGGATGGATAAAAAAATAAGAAAATTTTGATGTTACATAGTGTTGTCTTTTGTTTTCGAAGAAGTAAAATAAATTCACTTTGTAAAGGGATCAAAAACTATGACGATGCTTTGCTGATATGTATTTCAAAAATATCATAAGTTTGGGGAACTTGTGATTCAATCCTTATGAAGTGTTGGGAGTGTAAAGAAGTAATTTTAGCAAAGCAAAAAAGTGGCGTGCAAGTCAAGAATGGCGCGCAAGTATTGGCGCGCAGGTATATGTGGCACGCAAGTCATATTTAAAGATGATCACTTCATAATTTTACATAGAAAATAAATTGGTTTTCAAGTTAAAGATTGGTGTGCATGTCAAAAGTGGCGTGCAAGTATAAGTGGTGCGCAAGTGTGGCGCGCAAGTGTGGCATGCAAGTATAAGTGGTGCACAAGTGTGACACGCTAGTATCAGTGGCATACAAGTGTATGTTGCGCGCAAGTAATATTCCAACATCATCGTTTAAAAATATGACAAAGGAAATAAAGTGTTGTGCTAGTGATGAAAGGGAGCACAAGTGATGGAGCGACACACAATTGATGAAGCAACGTGCAAGTAGGAACGACGCGCAAGTGTATATGTATCACAACTCACCAAAATGCCTATAAATAGATGAATAGCCTCCTCAATTTTTTATTATCAACACTTATGAGAAAATTTGAGCTCTTAGCACGTAAGTAGTATAGGGTTCTCTAATCAATCAAGTATCAGAGGGATGTTTGCAAGATGAAGTGGTGCATAAGTTGAGGGTTATTGATAAGGCACGCAAGTAGGGTGTCCTACATGTTTTCCCATGCATGTTTTTCCACGCATGTTTTTTCACGCATGTTTTTCCGCACAAGATTTATCGTGCAAGTTTGGCCGCACATGTTTCGTCACGCAAGTTTCTAGAGGCACGCAAGTAGGGAGCCGCTCAAGCAGGGAGCCGCGCAAGCAGGTGGCACACAAGCAAGGAGGTGCGCAAGTAGGGAGTTGCACGCAAGCTGTATGCACCTAGAGGCTCTTACCAGATTCTGGGTTAGAATGTGAAAACTTGTTTTGAAAGATTTTATTTGTGAAAGTTCATTAAGAAACACCGAATCATTACATTACCCTATTTGTGATAAGAGGGGGAACATGCACTATTGTATTTTTTTCAAAGTTCTACATGAGTGTAAGGGTATATCCGACTCATTTTATTCCACATCAATGGATTTTTTCTAATTGATTGTGTGGTACTGGATTGTTTCTGTACCATACCAAGGATGTAGCTACTCTTGTTGAGTAGTGAACCTTCTGAATCTTGTGTTCTTGTGGTTGTGTGAGTTCAGTAGGGAAGTAACTCTTTAACATGAGTCTAAGGTTGCTTCAAAAAGGGGAAACTAAAAAAGAAAAATATATCATTGATTCACCCCCTCCCCTCTTTGTGATACTTAGATCCTGATTGGGAACTTCACAAAATCCAGGACACAAGAGTGTAACATGTCTTCAAGAGTCTGGATGGTCTGCTCTGTCGGACCATCCATCTGAGGATGAAAAGAAGTGTTAAGGAATAGATGAGAACCAAAATCATTTTGGAGACCACTCCACACCCTGGAGGTAAAACAAGGATCTCGATCAGAAATGATCATCCATGGTACTCCATGAAGTCTCACAACATCCTCTAGATACTGCCTTGACAAATATTCCATTGAGCTCGACTCCTTGATCGCTATGAAGTGGGCCGATTTTGTTAAATGATCCACTACAACCCAAATAGCATCATGTCCTCCCTAATCTCGAGGTAAATGAGAACAAATCCCATTGATATGTCCTCCCACTTCCACTGAGGAATCTCTAATGGCTAGAGCAGACCACCCGGAACACGGTGATCAGCCTTCACCTTCTAGAAGTCCAAATATCAAGACACAAACTCTGCAACTGCACGCTTCAGCCCAAGCCACCAAAATGGGCTCCTCAAGGCTTGGTACATCTTTCTCATGACAGGATGCACTGCTAAAGCAGAACTATGAATTTCTCTGAGTACCATCTCGCGCATCACCAATGGAACAAAAACCCTTCCATGATACGACACACGTTTTTGTTCATCCTTAGACCACCCATCAGGGGCCTCGCCACAATCAACACTGTCTCTCAAGACCTCCACCAATAGATCCCACAATTGGGACTCTTCCACCTTCTTCACAATAGAATACCATACTTTCATCTAGAAAAGACAACCTCTACCCCCAACTTCTCTCATATCAAGATGCAATGCTGACAGTTATTCAATTACTCTCCAGTAATCACCTAATTCATACACATCATCACTACCTAAATTTTGAATCAGTGCATCAGCTACAATATTCCCCTTTATAGCTGTATATGATATCTCGAAGTCATATTCTTGTATGAACTCCATCGACCGATGCTGTCATATGTTGACGTCTTTCTGGGAGAAAACATACCTCAAACACTTATGATCAGTGAAAACCAAAAAGCATTCGCCAATGAGGTAATGTCTCCACAACATCAGAGAAAACACCACAGCTGCCAACTCAAGTTCACATGTTGCATAGTTATTCACATGGAGACACAACTACCAAGACCCATAAGAAACAAATGATCTCTACTGCATCAAAACACATCTTAATCCTAGAAGCGATGCATCGCAGAAAACATCTAACTGAACTCCCTCAGCTGGAAGACAATGAACTGAAGCACTCACTAACTTCTCCTTTAGATACTCAAAAGCTGTCTAACATTGATCAGTACATATTAATGCCTAATAATTCCTGGTCAAAGCTATTATAGGAGTCACATCTCGTGCAAAATCGACTATGAACCTCCTGTAGTAGCCTGCGAGACAAAGGAAACTTCGCACCTCTGACACTATCTTGGGGGCTTCCCAAGACATGACATCTTCTATATTCGATAGATCCACAAATACACACTAATGGGACACAACATTCCCCATGAAACGGACTTCTTGAGCGCAAAACTCACACTTTGAAAACTTCCCAAATAGCTGATGTTGATGAAGAACTCCCAAAATGGTTTGTAGATTCTCTTCATGATCCTCTTCATACATGAAGTATACAAGGATTTAATCAGTGAAAACTGCCACGAAGTTGTCCAGGATCTCACGAAACAGAGCATTCATCAATCCCATGAACACATCTGGAGCATTCGTCACGCCGAACGACATTACAACAAACTCATAATTGCCATGACGAAAAAAGAAATAAGTCTTCATGATATCTTCATCTTTCATACGCATCTGATGATATCTTGACCGCAAGTCGATGTTTGAGAACCAACTTGAACCCTTATTTTTATCGAATAAATCATCAATACATGGAAGAGGATAGTGATTCTTTATTGTCACTTTGTTTATGTGAGGATAATGTACAGAAAACTGCAAACTATTTACATCCTTCTTCATTTAAAAAATTGTTGCACCCCATAGTGACACACTTGGCTCAACAAAACTGCACTATAACAGACCATCCATCCATATATGTAGCTCTCGTAACTCATAAGGGTACATCTTATATGACGACATAGAGATAGGATATTCTATTGTTTGTAGATGGATCCTAATCTTGATCTCTCATCGAGGGGGTAATGCTGCAACCTCTTCTGGAAAGACATCTGGGTACTCTTCTATAACCCTAGGAAATGCCAACTATCGAACCTCTGAAAAACTCAACATCATCTCAGCCATCGTGGATGATATGGATGGAGGGATTCGACCATTGGTGAAGTGCCTATAAATATGATCTCATTACCGATCCATAAATCTAGAGATTACATGCTGCTGATGTAATTTCTAGAGAGAGAGACTACCATTCCTTGTGTATACTAAACATCTTGTTCATCTTGCTTCATGCGACTCTGATTGTTGCTATGTACAATTGAGGACATCCAGGTATAAGAAGACAGAGTTTCTTACTACCTTAATGTTTGAGGACTTTTAGGGATATGAAGATAGATGTGACAAATACATTATAGTTCAAGAACTTCCGTGGATAGGAAGTTAGAGGTTCCTACTACCTTAAAGTTCAAGGGCTTACGGGGCTATCAAGACAGATTTTGATATTCTAATCAAGGGATAAAACTGGTGGGCGTAAGACAGAATTTCATGAATGTATAAATCAAGGGGCCTTTATATAATGTTGTTGGATACCCTACTCTTTGGGTTAAAATAATTCATACGTGTTACTTATATTGTTTCAAGATTATTTTCCTCTGTATTTTAAAAAAGGAAGAAAGTATATCTTTCTTATAATTTCTTGTTCTTTTATGTACTCTGATTAAGTTAGAATCTATACACATTAAGGTGGAATATTTTCCTTTTAAACTTTCCTTAAGATTCATTTCTAGGACAACATTTCCGAAACATAACATGTTTCTAGAAATAAGAGGTCTTGTGAATTCACATTTTTTAACTTTGTAAAAAATAGTTTTCCATTAGGTTAAAAATGAATGTTTTTAAACGCACAATTCACCCCCCCCCCCCCCCCCCGCTCTTGTAATTGGGCATCTACATTCATATTTCATTCCTAAATTTGGTGGTATTTGAGGAGGTATCTTAAATTATTATATTCACATATATGTTTTTTTCTCTAATTTTCATTATTGTAATTATATTTTTCTTGCTTAGGATTTATATCCTTATTTAAAAACATTTACTATTAAAATGTTTCATTGGAAATATATTTTCTTTTTTATGGAAAGAATGAATGTTGGTTCGATTGAAAATCTAAATCCCACTACACCACCTATTTTTTATGGGAATGACTATGAATATGGGAATGATCGTATGAAGAATTTTTTTTATTAATACTATAGTGGAAAACATTGTTATGCTTACTGGAGATTACAAGATTAGTGATAATGATTTCAGAACTTTTTCTAATCAAGGAAAGTTAGAATATAAACTAAACTACAAGGTACGCAATAATTTTTTGTGTTTCATGGCTAGGAATATATATTGTCAAATTTCTTCTTGGGAAGCTACAAAATGTATTTTGAACAAATTGAAGGTTAATCATTTTGGTACATCCAAGGTTATAGAAACTAGAAGAGCTATGCTAAGTGCTGAATATCAAGGATTCATATTTCTTTATGGAGAACTATTGTGTAAGGTACAATAAAGGTTTATGAATATTGTAAATAGTTTACAATCCATGGGTGTCAAAGGTTTAGACAATGATACACTTCTGTGAAAGATTATAGATATCAAGCCTAATGAGTGAGAATCTAAGAGAATAGTTGTTGATGAGAATAGAAAATTATCTCAAATTACTCTTCATGAGATTTTTGGAACTTTTCTTCAACATGAGACAGAAATGAAGAAAGTTGCTGATTTGAATAAGAATAAGAATGGAAATGGTAGTGTTGACTTTAATAATACTAAAGTCAAGACTCCTGAAAGGGTTAAAAGTTCCATGTCAAATAAAGTCATTTTTTATCTGAATCTAGAGAAAGTGAAAATTTTGAGAAAGACCTAGCTAATATTTCTCAAAAGATTAAAAATATATTTAGAAATAAAGTCTTTATGTATAGATTTAATGAGAAAGAAATAAAAGACCAGGAAGACTACGAAGTCACATGTTATGAATGCAAAAGAGGAAGGAATATAAGGACAGATTGTATAATGCATAAGAAAAAGGGTAGAAAGGAAAATCATTCAGAGAAGAATATAAATAAGTACTACAAAAAATATATAATAATATTTTGAAATCCAATGACACCTAGGGTGAAAGTGGTGGTGAATCTTTTGATGAAACCTCAGAGAATGAATCTTCTTGTTAGAAGAATCTTGGTTTACTAGCCAGATTACCCATTGAAAAACATTATCTAATGGCTAAGGTGCAAAATAATGAATCTATAACTAATGTTTCCTTAAAATATAATTATAAGGATAATAAATATTATGAATCTTCGGATGAATGATCCTATACTGATGAAGATAATACATTACCTACCTTTGAAAAACATTCTAGGTTTGTTAAGCTTTTTGAGAATAAAAACTATGAACAAATGAAAAATCATAATAAGCTAAATTCTAGAATTTCTATTTAACTAAAACTGTATTATATCTTTCTAAAGATATTGATAAGAAAATTTATGTTTTTTAATATATTTAAAAAATCATTGAGAATGTTAATTTTGAGAAGGATAAACATTATATGGATCTTGAAAATGTAATTTCTAAGAAACATATTTTAGAGACTTACTCTATTGCTAAAAATTATTTTTTTGAGGATAAAAATATAGTTATTAAACTAATGTCAGAAATATTTTTTTTGAGGATGTGTTTGTCAAAATATCCCTTAGGTAAGGAAAACATTGATAAGATGTATTACCAAATTCATCCTCTAAGGAATAATTCAGGATTTGGTTATACTCATTCTAAACCAGTTTTTAGTAATAACTATTTTGTTCCTGAAAGTGCACCATTCTGCACTATATGTCAGTGTGGTGGATAGTGGGGAAAATTTTTTCTTTAAACAAACCTCGGTATTTAGGTTTTCATAGAGCATATTTTTCTATGAAGTGGTGGATACCTAAAATTTATCTTTTTGATGTTTATGGATCCAAGAAATTTTGGGTTATGAAAGTCTAACACTCTTATTTTCAGGAAAATAAAGAATGTACAAACAAAAATACATGGTACACGGATATTTGATGTCTAGGAATATGACTTGTAACAAAAACTTCTCTGAAAAGATTATAAAGACAGAAGGAGGAAAAGTGACTTTAACAGATAATCTTAAGGGAGAAATTATTGGTATAGGTAACAATGTTATTCTTAGAAAAACATTGGTTTCAAATGTTTTATTTGTTAAGGGTCTTAATAAAAACCTTATTATAATATTTCAGTTATGTGATGAAGTTTACCTTGGGAATTTTAGGAATGAATAATGTTTAGTACAAAATTCCAAGGAACAGTTTATTATTTTTTCCAATAGGCTAGGGAATGTATACATAAAAAAACTAGAAGACCATAGTATTCAAGAGCTTCCAAGTCGTAGTGTAATGAATGATCATTCTTGGTTATTGAATAGATGATTAGGAAACTATAACATTATAAACCTATTAAAAATCTCTAAAAGAATACTAGTTATGGATCTACTGTTGCTTAGAATTGATTATTAAAATGTTTGTGATCCTTGTCAATTTGAAAAGAAACATAAATCATGTTTTAAATCGATCGGAGAAGTCTCAACTACTGATTCATTACAGTTGGTGCATATGTATCTTTTTGGTCCAACACAAACTAGAAGCATTAGAGGGAAATATTTTTTATTTCTCTTAGTTGATGATTAAACAATATTTATGTGGGTATATTTTCTAACAAGATAACTGAAGATTTTTCTTATTTCAAAATATTTAGATCCAATGTTTAAAATGAGAAAAATCGTCCATTGATAACTATTCATAGTTATCATATAGGAGAATTAAAAATTCTGATTTTGAAACCTTTTGTAGTAGAAAATGAATTACTCACAACTTCTCAGTAGATAAAACCCCTCAATAGAATGGTGTTGTTGAAAGAAGAAATCATGTTCTTCAAGAGATAACTAGAACCATGTTGAGTGAATATTCGATAGCTAAAAATTTTTGGGATGAATATGTAAGTATTGATTGTTATACAATAAATAGAGTTTTAATTATTCCTTTTCTAAATAAAACCCCTTATGAGTTATGGAATGAAAGAAAAACTAGAATTTCATACTTCATGGTATTTGGATGCAAAGTATTCAGTCTAAAAACTAATGATAATCTACATAAATTTGCACCCAAATAGGATAATGGAATTTTCCTAGACTACTCCACAACTTCTATGTCTTATAGAGTTTCTAATAAAAATACATGTACTGTTTAAGAAACCATAAATGTTAAATTTTATGAAACTGATCCTTTTGTTTTTAAACACACTCAATCTACATCAATGGATGTGTTTTCAAGAACTGATTATCATCCATTGGTAAAAGATCTTTTTTAAGGAAAATATTCAAGAAAATTCTTCTGAATCATTTACCACAGAAGATTTCCTACCATATATCGATGAATAGGTTTTACAAAACCCAAATCAGTAATTTCTAAAGAATAATTCCAATGATAGTATTATTGGTGATGTAAATAATCGAGTAAAGACTAGATGTTCCTTAAGAAATGAAGTATATCATCTATCATACCTTTCTCAATTAGAAATAAAAATCACTGATAAAGCCTTAGGTTATGATGATTGGATAAAATCTATACAAGATGTGCTAAATGAATTCAAAAGGAATAACGTCTGGACCTTGGTTGAATGTCCTAAAGAAACCTATATTATTGGAGTAAAATGGTTCTTCATAAATAAGTGTGATTAAAATGGAATCATAGTATGAAATAAAGATAGATTAGTTGTTAAACTCTATAATTAACAAGAAGGAATAGATTATGAAGAAACCTATGATGCAGTACCTAGACTTTAATCTATCCTTATTCTACTAGCCTTTGTCACATTATTTAATTTTAAACATTTCTAAATGGATTTTAAATGTGCTTCCCATAATTGTTATGTTCAAGGGGAAGTTTTTGTTGAACAACATCATCATTTTGAAGATACAAAACATCCTGAATATATTTTCAAACATAACGAAGCTTTATATGGACTTAAACAAGCCCCTAGTGCCTGGTATGATAGACATAAAAGATTTTTGATACAAAAAATTACGTTAAGGTAAATTATGATCCAACTATCCTTATAAATAAAGATAAATCAAATGTTTTGATAGTTCAAATTTATGTTGATGACAATTTATTTGGTTCAACTTAGCAATATTTAACTGATTTGTTTGTGAATCTAATGAAGTATGAGTTTGAAATGAGTATGATGGGTGAGTAATACATTTTCATTGGTTTCCAAATTTCTCAAAAACTAGAAATAATTTATATATCCCAACAGAACTATATTAAATATCTTCTTAAAAAGTAAGGATGTGACAAAACTAAGATTATAAGTAATCCCTTTGGTTCCTTAAATTAACGTGATATTAATGAAGCTAGGAAACCAGTGGATCAAACATCATTTAGAGGTATGATATGAAGTCTATTATACTTGACAGATAGTCATCCAGACATTATGATTTCTGTCTATTTATGTGCTAGATATCAATCTAGTCCTAAGGAATCTCATTTAAAGGCAATGAAAAGAAATTTTCACTACTTAAAGAGATCCATAGATTTAGGGCTCTTTTATAATTCACTAAATGATATTGTTCTAAAATTATTTTCATATGTTCACATTGGTAGATGTATAATGGATAGGAAAAGTTCATCTGGAACATGTCATTTCTTAAGAGATTCATTATTTTCTTGATCATGGAAAAAACAACACACAATATCACTTTCCACTACTGAAGCTGAATATATAGCAGTTGGAAGTGGTTGTGCTCAAGTGTTGTTGATGCAACACACAATCATAAAATATGGTATGAGTTTTACCAAAACAAAACTAATGTGTGATAATACTAGTGCCATTTTCTTAAGTAGAAAACCCATCACATCACAATCGTGCAAAACACATAGATATTAGGAATCACATTCTTATGGATCACACATAAAAAAGAGACATCATTCTTCAATTTAACGGAACACAAGATAAACATGCTGATATTTTCACAAATTCTTAACCCTACAATATATTTGAATTCATTAAACATAATTTATGAATTATAATTATAAGGTAATCTTCTATATTGAATTATTTTTTAAACATATCTCTTTATAGTATGAAACACTTTTTCAAAGGGGGCATACACATGCTTGATAATAAAATAATTTCTTAACAAAAGTTTTTTCTAGCCAAATTTTTTTTCGTAGTTAAATTTTTTTGTAGTCAAATTTTTTTGAAGTCAAACTTTTTTGTATTCAAAATTTTTCATATTCAAGGTTTTTTGTAGTCATCTTTTTCCAGGATCTAAAGTTCATTATGAAGAATCTTACTAATTACGAATAATCTTCCTAGTAATCGAGAATGTATGTTTCCTTTCTTAAATTTTCAAAATCATCATTCTACATGTTGTTATTTTATATTATTCAAGAAAACTTTTCGAGATCATTTTTATCTTCCTTAAATCAGAACAGTATATCTAAAAAACCTAAAAAGATTTGAACCTATCAAAATACTCCTTCGGTTATCATCTCAATCGTCAAATTTGATCAGAAGTATTTCAACCGTTGTATGATGTAAGGAAGTTGAACTATCACCTAAATTTCCTATATAAGAACCCCTCATTGTTTTTCCCTCATGGATCTTCAGGCTCTATAATTCTAAATACCTACTTCTCTCTATAAGGTTGTTAAAAATATTCAAGGCTTACTCAATTCTGATTGTCTGGGGAGGCCTCTCCTCAAAAATAAATATCCTCTGTAAAGGAAATATTCGAGTGTAACATCCTAGGTAAATAAAGAATGTTACTTTTTCATATTTATCCATATTTGTGAATAAAATGTTAATATTAATTTAAAGGGAACACTATTCTCGATCCCATACCCAATACGCAACAATGAGTTTCTTTGAAATCTTACGTTGTAATCTAATAATAAAATAATATTATTTTAAATGGTAGTTAAAGCCTAGAAGTTGTAATGGCGGGATTGAATAGAACTAACTACCAAATGATTATATATGTTTGTCAAATATTTTTACTTTTTTTCAATAAATGTCAGAGGCCTAAAATGCGAATGAATCCAATTTTAAGCATAAATCTTTTGATATTCTTTAAAAGCTCGATTAACCACCTTTTGATGGAGAATCCTTTTTAAATATACTTTTGAAGATTTTATATGTTATATTTGACAAAATGAAATCTTTTTTTGGAATCTGGACATCAAAATTTACTGTGTAAATTTTTGTTATTTTTCTGATAAAGATCAGTTTTAGTGAAAATATTGTATTTTAATTCAAAACCTATTTTTAATATAATTTATTTATATGATTAGATCATATTTTCAATTGGTTTTGAAGTTCAATTAGAATATATTATTACCATTTAATTCAATGGTGGTAATTGGATTTAATTTTACTTTGAAATTGGACTTAAACTAGTGTCAATCTTTTAATAGATATTGTTTCTTAAAAACAGGTTATTTGTTTTGACAGTGGGAATTAATTATTAAATTAATTAATGAAAATTTTATGTTTTTAATTTTGTAAAATAGACATCATTTTTTAATTCGTAATATCAAATATAGCTTAGGGTAATTTTTTGGTATTTTTCTGAAAAACATCAATTTTTGATGAATAGTAAAACCACGGAGTGGTAGTTAAAAATGGATTTTTCATTTAAATGAAACTTTACCACTTCTGTGATTTGAATTTCAAAAATCCGATATACAAGGTTGTCATTAGGATGTAATATGTGGTTCAATGGGATTAAAATAGTTTTTTTGGTGAATAGTAACTTTTAGGTTTTATTAATCACGATTAAAGGTAATTAGTTTAATTTATGGTAAAGATAATGTTATAAATATATTAAATAACCTTGAAACATGTCATGCCCTTATTGGATGAGTCATGTCTGACTAGGACAATCCATTGGTCAACTTGGGGACCCAATGGAGATACTTTTGTAGGAAAATGACATTAATAACTTTTTATTTAAAGTTAAAATAAAAATGTCACAAACATTTATTGTTTTACTAAAATAGTTTTTACATGGGGTTATACAAGACATATTTTTTAGTATAAATATCCATTAGAAATATAAAAATATTTCTTAAATCGGAGTATTTTTATTATTATTTTTAGACATTAAATAAATTAATTTATTTATGACACCATGATGATGCAACAATTACCTCATTAATAAATGATTTAAATAAAATGAGATGATAAGGTAAAATCGAAGACATACACTTCTCAAAAACCTATTGGATGGGTGTATTTATAACCCTTATCACCATATCCTAGAAATATATAATTTTGTGACCTTTAATATCCGAAAATCATTTTATAATAAAGTAACATTTCAAAACATTTCAAGAGTGTCCCTCCTCTATCTTATAAAAGGCCCCCACCTCTACCCCCTTACACACACCTCTCAAGACTTTGGCTCGACCAAAATCTACTCAATTTATCTTTCCACAACTCTATCTTCATCCTCTGAGCATTAGCTTTGGCCGAAGGCTCTTTAAGAAACCCTTTTGGTTCAAACCAAGAGGAGTTACCAGATTTAAAAGTAATGTCTTCACTTGTGTTCTTTTGTTTTATTTTTCATTTACAACCCCCTAAACTATTCTTATTACTTTTTTTTGTAACAAAACTAGTATCTTAAATATACTAGGATGTTGTTATGTGATGTATATGTGCTACACTTACACAGACCTCAATCTAATGGTTAAAGAACATACTGTTTATGTGGATGGCGAATTACTGCCTCACAAAACGATTATTGTTCAATCTTCTCATTACACCTTTCATGGTGGCCATTATGATTTCAATGTATTTTATATATGATATATATGGTATTTATGTTTTCTATATGCTTATTTATTTTATATTTAAAACATACCTTTATGCTTTTCATGCTGTGCAAATGCGATAATTTCATACGAGGAAGTGTGGACTACCGCCCGCACAAGTGATTTGACTCATTCATGCAGTACATGGAATTTATAGAGGATGAAATTAATGAAAATATGTGACCTATATAACATATATATTTTATTTTATTTAATATATATATATATATATAATTTAGTTTTAATTCCATTAATGTTCCTAATCAATGAAAGTAGTGTTCATGCGTACGTAAGACCTACTATCTCCATAAATGGTGCATTTCATTTCTTTTTATCTCTAAATATTATGGAATAATTATAAAACTAATATATACTAAATATAAATGATATTTACATCATTAATGCTATTTTTAATATGATGTACATACAACTACATTGACAATTCTTTTCAAAGAAGATCATTTTTTACTCATGTACCAAACATCGACAAAACGTATGATATGAACTCACATAATTAACTAATTATTATAACATGATAATATATGGTATTAATTGAATAATAAACTTTAAATTATTTCCTTAAGAAATTATAAATTGACCAATGTTTATTATTCAGGAATATAACAAAATGAACAAGTCCAGTCGGACTTGAGGTAAGGGATCCTACCTCTCTCTTTCTTTTTTAGTACTCTATTTTATGTCATTTCTTTTAAGCTCATATTTCTTATGTTTGTGGATTTTATTTCATATTCCTCATTATTTACATTCTATGTTAATATTTTGAGAGACCCAATTTGATCTCATAAATCCATTTTTGGAAGTTTTAAGTGGCGCCGTTAGGCTGCCAATTTCTCGTAAGGGGTTTTTTAATCTCACTTTTATTCCCATGAGATTTATGAAACATTTTCCACTATTTCCATTGAGTGGTGTATGTACTACCCATTATTTTACTCTTGGTGCAATATAATTTCATTTATGAGTATTTACATCAATTTTGTATAGTCCTTCCTTCATGGGGTGTACATTTCAAAAGTTACCCACGTCGGTAAGGGAACCTTTGGCCCTCCTATTTTTAAAAGACTTATTTTTGTTTTGTCTTTTAAATTACATATTCTTATGTTGGGATATGTTATTATATATCCTTATTGATGTAAATTGTATGTCCAAGTGACGAGATACCCTTTATCTCTCTCATCAATGCTTTTTCTAAAATTTGATGTGACCCCGTTAGAAAATCAAATTTTTTCAACAAAACTTATTTACCCAATTCAAATTATTTGGGTTAAACCTCTACTTCTTGATTATGTCATGTTATGAATATGTGGGGATGACATCTGATTGTTTTACAATGATTATCCACTTATATTTGGTGTATTTATATTTTTCACACATAATTATGTCATTTCATTATCCTTGCTCTAATGGCATGATCCTTGATTGGGATTACATCTCAATTTCTTCTCATTGAGACATTTCTTAATGATATGAACTTTTATTCTATTATAATATGTATATACAGAACCTTTTACTTTCCATATCAATATTATTTCTATACTAAATTCATTTAAATGTTTTGAAAATGGACTACTTTCATGTGGATTATAATTTAAATGTTCAAAATGGAAAAGGACACTTTTATTAAAACATTGTTTTAAATGGTTTTAATGATTTATTCTTTTAAACATTTATCTTCCATGCCCATGTTTTAAAAATAGTTTTAAGGATTTATTTATATGGAAAATAATGTTTTAAAACCCTTTCAAAAGTTTCGAAGTGGTATTTGACACTTTGATTCTAAAATCTATTTTAAATGTCTTCTTTTAATATTTTCAAAGTATAAAGGGATTTTTCTGTCATAGATTTTTAATGATTTTATTAAAGTTTTTTATTTATGATAATATCATGATGTGATCTATTGTTATTGAAATGTGGAGATTTTATGTTTCTTTTATGCATGTTTTAAGTGTTATGATTATGTTATTGTTCTTGGGCATTGTTTATGAAGACGGGTGGTTCCATGATAAACTAAGGGCGGGTGAGCCCGTGATAGTTCTCCAATGTATTGGGTAACGTGAAGGGGTTAAACATTAAGGTTTTTCTAAAGATATTTAGAGAATATACTTTGATGGGTATTCCAAACGTAACCATGAGGGTTAGTCCCTGTGTAAGAATGTTATGAATGCCTCATTTACCTTTATGTCTTATGATTTCTATGAGTTACTCATAAATCTTATGATTTCATTAGGTATGTTAACATTCTTATGTTTTTTGAGTAATGTATGATTTCAATGATTCTTAGGTATACATGTACTAATGTTTCCTTTATGTATTTCTATATCCCTTACTGAGCTTTTTATTCTCATCCCACGTTTTTGAAATGTTTTTCACAGGTCAAGGGAAAGGTACATGATATGATGATAGTTTCAAGGAAGTGTCAAGAAAGAATCCATGTTTTATTTTAAATATCTTTCTGTTAATGGGAAAAATATGAATACTATCTTTTATGTAACCAATTTGTTTAAAAGTGGAATGCAATGCATGATTTGTGATCTAATTCTCTAAAACTCTAAACCTGAAATGATTATCAATGTGTATTCTTGAAGTAACTAAATATTAAGTAAGGTTTAAGGTCGGGCCCTTATATTTGGTATTTTAGGTCAGTTTAGATAGCTTTAGATGTTATAGTGTTGATTAAGTATAAGTGACAAGTTGTGTATAACCATCATTGTTATTATATTAGATAGATTCATTGTTATTTTTGAATGTTGGAATGAGTTTGAGATAACATGGATAAGTATATATTATTGTTTATCTTCCTCTTTAGTACATGATGATTTTTTTGATATACTCACACTGACCATTTTCATTTTAGTAAATGGATGGATCTAGCAGGCACCAAAGTGACAATGGGTTTGAAGAAAACTGTGGTGGTTCTCTGATTATGAGACTGGATGAAATGGGGGATTCAATGAGAAATCTCGTGGTTATTCTAAACCAACGATCAGGAGTCACGATCAACTACTTTAACCTTGCTGAGTTCTCTAACGCATATTTTATGAGAGAACCAACTCGATGTGGAAGTTCAAGTGATAATTATAATTTTAACCATTAGGGTTTATATGATCCTTACCTTTGAGGTAAAAATCTGTTACTATATGTTATGATGGAAAATGAAAGGCATGAGATAAACATTAGATGAAAATATGTTATGATTCTTTTTAAAGATTTTATCTCATTTTGGGGAATGTTTTAAAAATTATATAGTTTTGGAAAAAGGACAACACACAGACCGTGTGACAATCCATTGCATCAGACAAAGCTGAGGGAATCGAACCCACAACCAAAGTGCGACGGGTATTTATCGCCTACCACTGGACTACGTGAATTAATTGGTTAGTTTGACTAATACTTTATAGTTAGATGATTTTACGAATCAAGAGTAAGTTGATTTTGGGTTATCTATGGAAATTATTAACTTATCATGGAGGGTATGGGATTAGGTTAATTACTTTTCAATATGAGACTTTAAGAGAAAATGATGTTATTTGGAGATAAATGTTAATTTTTTTCCTTGGAAGACTATGTGATTAAATCCTTCCAATATTTGGGTTTCAATCTTAGTTTGGTTTACATTGAATAATTTTATGGATAAATTGTTTATTGAATGGTCTTCGTTGAACTTTGGGTTTTGTTGGACAAATTTTGAAGATTAAGAATAGATTTTCTTTTTTATAAATGATTATCCATTTGTGGATTATCTGATCTTGTTCTAAAAATTTTGGATTTGGTTAAGGTCTAAATACATGGGAAATATATAGTTCTCTTTTGTATATTAGGTGATTCTCTAGAAGTTTATTATAGCTCTATTAATGTGAGCAAGTCATCCTAAATACTCGTCTTTTGGAGAAAATATGAGTTTGTGTAAGAAATCTAGTAGGAGATGAGAGTATACATAACAAGTAAGTATGATTCCTTGGGATTTAGTTAGGCTCATAAATAAATTACACAAATAAAAGTAACTTAAAGACAAAAATGTTGTCTGTTAACTTTTCCTACTAGGGAATCAAATACCGTTTAACCCATCACCAGTTTGTGATTTTCTGGTGGATAAATTTTTCCTAAACATGTTTTCTATCACTCTCCCTCGGAGCATGACCATTTTTTTTTTCTTCCATATCCATGTTTTCTTACATGGAATCCTAGTATGGGTAAACTTGGGTGACCTTTTTACTTCCCTTTCTTTCTTTTAAAGTGATAGTTTAATTTACTCCTTTTATGATATGGGGCTTTCAATAAATTTTCCAAACCCAATTTTAGAAATTATGAGGACGCAATTCCAAAAAGGGGGGAAGGATGTAACATCCCAGGTAAATAAAGAATATTACTTTTTCATATTTATCCATATTTGTGAATAAAATGTTAAAATTAATTTAAAGGAAATTCTATGCTCGATGTCATACCCAATACGCAACAATGAGTTTCTTTGAAATCTTACATTGCACTCTAGTAATAAGATAATATTATTTTAAATGGTAGTTAACGCCTAGCCGTGGTAATGGCGGGAATGAACAGATCTAACTACAAAATGATTATATATGTTTGTCAAATATTTTTACTTTTTTCCCATAAATTTTATAGGCTTCAAATGCGAATGAATCCAATTTTAAGTACAAATCTTTTAATATTCATTAAAAGGTCGATTAACCGCCTTTTGATGGCTAAACATTTTTAAATACAATTTTTAAGATTGTATATGTTATATTTGATAAAATAAAATCCTTCTTTGGAACTTGGACATCAAAATTTACTTTGTGTAAATTTTTGTTATTTTTCTGATAAAGATCAGTTTTAGTAAAAATATTGTATTTTAATTCCAAACCTATTTTTAATCTAAAATATTTATTTTATTAGATAATATTTTGAATTGGTTTTAAATTGAAATTAGAATATATTTTTTCTATTTAATCCAGTGGTGGTCATTGGAATTAATTTCACTTTGAAATTTGACTTAAACTAGTGTCAATCTTTTAATAGATACTGTTTCTTAAAAACGAGTTATTTGTTTTGACAGTGGGAATTAATTATTAAATTAATTAATGAAACTTTTATGTATTAAATTCTGGAAATTAATCATCATTTTTGAATTTGGAATATCAAATATAGCTTAGGGTGATTTGTTTTGTATTTTTCTGAAAAACATCAATTTTTGATGGATAGTGAAACCACTAAGTGGTAGTTAAAAAACTAATTTTTCATTTAATTGAAACTTTACCACTTTTGTGATTTGAATTTAAAAAACCCGACATACATGGTTGTCATTATGATGTAAAATATGGTTCAATGGGATTAAAATAATTTTTTGGTGAATAGTAACTTTTAAGGTTTACTAATCGTGATTAAAGGTAATTTTTGTAATTTAAGGTAAAGATAATATTATAATAATATGAAATGACCTTGAAACATGTCCTAACCTTATTTTATGAGTCATGGCCGACCAAGAAAATCCATGGGTCAACTTGGGGACCCCATGGAGCCACATAGGTAAGAAAATGACATTAATAACGTTTTATTTAAAGTTAAAATAAAAATGTCACAAACATGTATTTTTTACTAAAACAATTTTTACATGGGGTTATACAAGTCATATTTTTGACTATAAATATCCATTATAAAGATAAAAATATTTCATACATCATAGTATTTTTTTAATAATTTTTAGACATTAAATAAATTAATTTATTTATGACACCCTGATGATGCAAGGATTACCTCAATAATAAACGATTTAAATAAAATGAGAATATAAGGTAAAATCTAAGACTTACACATGTGAAAAACCTATTGGATGGGTGGATTTCTAACCCTTGTCACCTTATCCTCGAAATATATAATTTTGGGACATTTAATATACGAAAATCATTTTATAATAAAGTAAATTTTCAAGACATTACAAGAGTGCCCCTCCTCCCTCTTATAAAAGGCCCCACCTCTACCCCCTTACCCACACCTCTCAAGCCTTTGGATCAACCATAATCTTCTCATTTTATCTCTTCACATCACTCTCTTCATGATAGGTTCCTTCACTTTTCCAGATATCTCTTCAAGAAACCCTTTTGGTTCAAACCAATAGAAGTTACTCGATTTAAAGGTAATGTCTTCACTTGTGTTCTTTTGTTTTATTTTGCTTCTCCAACCACATAACTCTATTTATTCCTTTCTTTTGTAACAAAAAAAAGTATCTTCAATATTCTATTATGTTGTTTTGTGAAGGCTTCGTGCTACACTTACACACACCTCCGTCTAGTGGCTAAAGAACATACAGTTTCTGTGGATGGTGAATTACTGCCTCATGAAACGATGATTGTTCAATCTTCTCTTAACACCTTTCATGGTGGTCATTATGACGTCACTTTATTTTATATATGATATATATGGTATTTATGATTTCTATATTATTCTTTATTTTATATTTAAAACATACCTTTATTTATTGAATGTTGTGCTAATTCGATAATTTCATACGACGAAGTGTGGACTACCTCCCCCTCAAGTTATGTGAATCGTTCATGCAATACATGGAATATATAAAGAATGAAATTAATGAACATATGTGACCGATATAACATATATATTATACTGTAATTATAATATATATCTATATCTCATTTAGTTTTAATTCCATTAATGTGTCAATGCAATGAAAGTAGTGTTCTTGCATACGTACGACCTACCGTCTCAACGAACGGTGCATTTCATTTCTTTTTATCTCAAAATATTATGGAATAAATATATAATGAATATATACTAGATATATATGATATTTACATCATTGATAATATTATGGATATGATTTACATATAACTACATTGACAATTCTTTTCAAACAAGATCATTTTTTACTCATGTACCGAACATCAACAAAACGTATGATATGAACATACATAATTAAATAATTATTATAACATGATAATATATGGAATTAATTGAATAAATAATTTTAAATTATTTCCTTAATCCATTATAAATTGACCAAAGTTTATTATTTAGGAATATAGTGAAATGAACAAGGCAAGTTGGACTTGAGGTAAGGGATCCTACCTCTCTCTTTCTTTTTAAGTACTATCTTTTATGTCATTTATTTTAAGCCCATATTTCTTATGTTTGGGAATGTTCTTTCATATTCCTCATTATTTACTTTTTATGTTCATATTACGAGATACCCTATTTGATCTCATAAATTCATTTTTGGAAGTTTAAAGTGGAACTGTTAGGCTGTCGAGTTTTCGTAAGGGGTTTTTCATCTCACTTTTATTCCCATGAGATTTATGCTACATTTTCCACCATTTCCTTTGAGTGGTGTATGTACTGCACATTATTCTACTCTTAGTGTAATATAATTTAGTTTATGAGTATTTACATCAATGTTGTATAGTCCTTCTTTCATGGCGTGTACGTTTCTAAAGATACCCAAGTCGGTAAGGGAACCTTTGACCCTCCTATTTTTAAAAGACTTCTTTTTGTTTTGTCTTTTAAATTACATGTTCTTATGTTGGGATATGTTCTTATATATTAATATTGCTGTAAAATTTGTGTCCAAGTGATGAGATACCCTTTATCTCTCTCATAAACTCTTTTTCTAAAATTTGATGTGACGTCGTAAGGCAATTGAATTTTTGCTAGGGAACTTCTTAACCCAATTCCAATTATTTGGGTTAAACCTCTAATTCTTGATTATGTCATACTATGAATATGTGCGGATTGCATCAGATTGTTTTACACTTATTATCCCATTATATTTGGTGTATTTATATTTTTCACACATAATTATGTCATTTCCTTATCCTTTCTCTAATGGCATGCTCTTTGATTGGGATCACATCTCAATTTCTTCTCATTGAGAAATTTCTTAATTATATGCACTATTCTTATTTTATAAAGTGTATATACAGACCCTTTGAATTTCCATATCAATATTACGTCTATAATAAAGTCATATAAATGTTTTGAAAATGGTCTACTTTCATGTGGCTTATAATTTAAATGTTCAAAATGGAAAAGGACTCTTTTATTAAAAAATTGTTTTAAATGGTTTTAAAGCTTTATTATTTTAAACATTTAACTTCTATGTCCATGTTTTGAAAATATTTTTAAGGATTTATTTATATGGACTTGAATGTTTTAAAACCCTTTCAAAAGTTTCGAAGTGGTATGGGACACTTTGATTCTAGAATCTCTTTTAAATGTCTTCTTTTAATAATTTCAATGTATAAAGGGATTTCTCTCTCATAGAGTTTTAATAATTTTATTAGATGTTTTTATTTATGATAATATCATGATGTGTTCTCTTGTGATTAAAATATGGAAATTTAATGTTTCTTTTATGCAAGTTTTAAGTGTTATGATTTTGTTATGGTTCTTGGGCATTGTTTATGAAAATGGTGGTTCCATGATAAACTAAGGGCAGGTGAGCCCGTGATAGCTATCCAATGCATTGGGTAACGCGAAGGGGTTAAATGTTATGGTTTCTCCGAAGAGATTTAGGGAATATACTATGATGGGTATTCCAAAAATAACCATGAGGGTTACTCTCTACGTAAGAATGTTAGGATTGCCTCAAGTTACATTTATGTCTTATGATTTCTATGAGTTATTCATAAATCTTATGATTTCATGAGTTATGTTAACATGCTTATGTTTTATGAGTAATGTATGATTTCATTAGTTCTTATGTATACATGTAATAATGTTTCCTTTCATTATTTATATATCCCTTACTGACCTTTTTATGCTCATCCCATGTTTTTGAAATGTTTTTCACAGGTCAAGGGAAAGGTATATGATATGAAGATAGTGTCAAGGATGTTTTAAGAAAGAATCCATGTTTTATTTTAAATATGTTTCCGTTGATGGGAAAAAATGAATACTATCTTTTATGTAACCACTTTGATTAAATGTGGAATTTAATGCATGATTTATGATCTAATTATCTAAAACTCTAAACCAGAAAATATCCTCAATGTGTATTCTTGAAATAACTCAAGATTAAGTACTGTTTAAGGCCATGTCCTTATATCGAGTTCCTGATATACTGAGAAAGGTTGGTCGATCTGATATTCTATGATATGTATGACTCGATCATTTAAAATAATATTAAGATCAATGGTTGGGATAGACTATGCATATCGAAACCAAAGGCACTTGATCCGGTTTATCCAGAGTTCTTGATTGAAATTTATGAGTGGGGATGTTTTTTCAATTAAGGATGGAGAGATAAGTTTTCATTCGAGAGCTATGGGAAGAATTATTCCATTTCCTACAGTAAGGAAACTTGTTTGATTAGAATTCCTTTTAAAGGACATGTAGAGTTCTGTACTCACAAGCTACCTAATGTTTCAGGATATTTTTATATAGACAAATTAATACCATGTCTTGGTCTTATAGAGGTAAAGACTCCGATGATTATTCATATGTCTACGAATTTCGGGATTCTTGAATTTTGGGTTCATGGTTTTGTTTTTCTGAGGAAAGATTATGAGGATACTCTGAAAAAGAGTGATATCTATATTTTGGATTTCTTGTTGAACTATTTTATGATAAAATTGGTTAAGTATATGTTGGTTATGATTGAGAATATCAAGAATGGAAATTTGAAATCCTAAATCATCATGTATCTAGAAATTCTCACGAATTTTATTGTCCTTTGTCTTTAGTTATTCAAAATTCCTTACAGTTCTAAGCTGAAAAATTAGAAGGTGGTATTGTTGAGTGATGACACTTTAAAAAGAATGAAAATTGGATTTTCTAGTGAATCAGGAGATTTCTATGATTTTGCTGAAGAATAGTTAGAGGATTTTTCAAATAAATCGGAAGTGGATGAAACTTCTAAGATGGGTTAAATGAAGAGGATTTCCAAGGAACCAGAAGACAAAGAAAAAATCCCCATGCCCAAGGAAACTCAGTCTACTCCACCGAAGCCAAAGAAGAAAAAATATTAACATGATGAAGTGGTTTTCAGGTGGAGAGAAGATAAGAAAAATTAGAAGGAAGGGGAGCCTACTTTTTCCTTGGATCCTGCTGATGAAAAATATCTAAAGATGAAGGCTACTGAGAATATTGAGAAGCATGAAAAATAAAAGAAGATAAGGAAGAAGATGTCTGAGGATGAGATAGAAAAATCTCTTATCATGGATGTTGAGAAATTCTCTAAACAACTTCATGTACGAGAATCATTTTTCAAAGAATCCTTCACTATGATTCTGGAAAACAAGGTGGTGATTCCAAAACCACATCAAGAAGAATAAATAGTTGAAGAGGAATAAGTTGAAGAAGGAGAAGAATAAAGAAATGGTGATACAATAGATATGATATGTTAAGTGGAGGATTATCATGAAAAGGTGATTCCATCTGAGAAACCTTTAATCTGAACTTTTGAAGTAGAGTCTTCAAAACAAACTACTCTTAGAAAAGAAGATAAGGGTCGGGAATAGGAAAACAAACAATTTGAAGAAGAAAGTAGCAATCATGATTTCTTTCATCCAAAAGATCAACTGGAAAATGATGAGAAAGAAGGAGTTGATGGATAAAATATTTTTCAGTTATTAGATAGCGAGCACGAATCAGCCAAAACACGAGACATTATTTCGAGAGCTGATAAGAGAAAACAGTTGGTTATCGATACGCCTTGTAAATTTGTGGTGAAAAACAAAGAAGTCGTTGCTTCGTCGAGGAGAAAATCTGATGAGATAGAAAAAGAATCCTCCCAAACCAAACACCCAGATTTAGAATCGTCCCCTCTTGTACATGATTTTGTTGTTTAGTTATTGAAAAAGCTAGTCGGAACTATTACCTTATTTCCAAATATAGATTCAAGATACTAGATGCTTCAATATTCGATAAATCATAAATTAGATTCAGTTTCCATGGTTATGAATAAATCTGTCAGACTTGAGGCAGATTTCAAATCATTTCTCATTGGTTGTGAGGTTCATAAAAGGTCTTGTAAAAAGATTACCTGCTAGTCAATGAAGATAGTGAAGAGCCCAGAGTCTTTGATGAATTTCTTGACAATTTCAATGATTATTTTCACACCGAAGATGGGTAGATCAAGGACCATACTAATAGTTTTGAGGAAAAGCTATGTCTCGAACAGAATACTCAGAAGCAAGAAGTTATGGATCTGAATGGGAAGCTTACTTTTGTGGCCATGAATTGGAAGAGGTAAAGGGATCTCAGAATCGAATTTGAAGAAAAGCTTGTTAACAATGAAAAGGTCTTGAAGGTTCATGAAGATATTATTAAGGCTCAAGAAGAAAAGATAAAAGCCTTAGAAGATAAAAGGGAAGGTCAGGATTAGTTTCTTAAGCATATGGAAGAATATAAAAAAGAGATAAAGAAGCTAAAACCCGTTGTCAAGAATTTGACACTGAATTAGAAAGAAGGATAATTTTTCCAATTCCAATATTTTTTTGAATTTCTTCTCTGTAGAAATTCTTTCAGTCTTAATGAAACTTTAGTTGTTAGCATATATTTTATTTTTTAGTACTAATTTTTCAGGTGGCATTTTTTCCAATTCCCTCTATTTATTTTAGAAAATCCCAAAGGGGGAGAAAATAACGATAAAAAATACTAAAAAAGAATAGATTTCCCTATGTAATAGGTATTTCATCTAAGTGGAAGTTCTTATCAAATAAGAATTTTGTATGCAAGATAGTGTAAAAACTCATTCAGGAAATCAGGAATATGATTCCTAGGGATTTAAAAACCTAAGGGGGAGATAGTCATATTCACTATGATTCATATGTAAAGAGAGATTTGTTTTTATATTATATACATAACGAAATTTTCATATTCCTTATACTATTTTTCGTAAGGATGATTATGCTTTCCAAAAAGGGGAGATTGTTGAGTCAATAAGATTTACTTATAACTCTTTCCATTCCTTCATGTTTTGAAAATCACAAACACCTTATCTTATGAAAATTTTAATTTTCCCTTAGTATTATCTTGAGAAGGAAAATTTTCATTCCCTATGAAAATTTTATCCTAACCTATGTTTTCATTGTTCATTCTGAAGTTTCTCTACTTCTAATTTTATTTCTTCTAATGTCTAAATATAATTTTCACATCTAAAACCTCGGAATCCTATAAATCCTTAGTTTTATATTAATCTATATTTAGGTTCTAAAATTTAGATTCTGAGTCCTCTGGAATTCAGATTCCGAGTTCTATAAAATCCAATCATTGAATTCTCTAAATTCAGATTCTCAATTCTCTGAAAATTAGATTCTAAATTCTCTGAAATTCAAACAAAAAATTCTATAAAATTTAGATAGTAAATTCTATGAAATTCAGATTCCAAATTCTCTGAAATTCATATTCTAATTTTTTTGAAATTCATACCTTGAATTCTCTGAAAGTCAGATTTCAAATTCATTGAATCGTAGATTCCAAATTATCTACAATTAGTACTCCGAATTCTCTGAAATTATGACTCTGAGTTCCTCAAGATTTAGATTCTAGATTCCATAGAATTTAGACTCCCAATTCCTAAGAATTCAGATTCCAAGTTCATTAGAATTCAAATTCATAAGACTATAGAATTCAGTTTATGAATCCTTTGGAATATAGAATCCGAACATCCATGATTTATAGTCTCCAAGTGTTTATTTACTTAGACTCTGAACATTATTTATCCTCAGACTCCTGAAAATTGGAACTGGTTAAGAAACCATATTTTTATTACATATGTTATAGTTATGAAATGAAGTCGTGAAATCTATTTCTAACTAATGGTTGTTTGAGTGACACATGTTCAGGTCCCTCCGATATTCAAGAAAAAATATGACCATTGGAGGAGGGAGTCGACCATCAAAAAAGTACCTAAAAATAGGAGCTCATTTTTTTAAAGGTTGGGGCAGAAGCCTCCATTTATTATTTAAAGAAAAGACCTCTTTAGACTGAGTAGAGGGTGACCCAAAACATTGCCCTAAGTCCCAAGGACAAGTGGCCTTAATACAAGTCTCGAGAGCCAATTGTTTTCCCCAAAGGACTCCTCAGTGAACAGTACTGCTACAGTCCCTGCACTACTATAGTACCAGCTACAGTTGAACATCTTGTTCAGCTTACTTCATGCGACTCTGATTGTTGTTGGGAAGAATTGAGGACTTTCAGGGATAGGAAGAAAAAGGTGCCAACTACCTTAATGATCGATGACTTCCAGTGATAGGAAGACAGAGCTGTGAAATACCTTAATGATCGAGGACTTCCATGGATAGCAAGAAAGAGGTTCTGAATACCTTGATGTTCTAGGTCTTTTGGGGATAGAAAGATAGATTATTTTATTCTTATCGAGGGATTACCCATGTGTGGGTATGACAGAATTTCCCGAATGTATAAATCAGTGGACCTTTATCCAATGTTATTTGATTCCCTACACTTGGGGTTAAAAGACTTCATACTTGTTACATGTTTTTTTTCAATTTTATTTTCCGTTGTATCTTGATGAAGGAAGAAGGAATAATTTTCATATACTTTCTTATTCTATTATATTCTATAATTAAGTATGATTTTATATGATTTAAGGTAGAATCATTTCATTGTAAACTTTTGTTATGTTTCATTTCTAAGAGCACATTTCTAGAACCTAGCATGTTTGTTGAACTAAAAGGTATTGTGAATTTACATTGTTTAACTTTTTTAAACAAAGTTTTCCTTATAGTTAAAAACAAATGTTTTTAAGCTTACTATTCATCCCCCCTTCTTGTAATTGAGCATCTACATTATCATATTGATCCTTCAAATCAAGGGTGTACGATACCATCTGGGTGATTGTAGACTAACTCAACAAGTTGACCCACTTTATACCAAATTGAGAGAATCGTTCAGTAGATTGCTTTGGAAGCCTCTAAATAAAGGATATAGTTAGACTCCATGGAGTCCCATCTACAATAATCTCAGATCATGACGTAGGAGTTACATCTCAGTTTTTAATGAGATTGTAGGAGGCCTTTAGGACTTAGTAGCATTTGAGCACAGCCATTCTCCTACAAACTGATGGTCCAGACGGAGTGGACCATAAAAACCATGGAGTACATGCCTTGGGCTTTCATTCATTATTTTTTTCATATTTTGGAGGACCACCTAGAACTGGTGGAGTTTGCGTATAACAATAGGTACCAATCCTCCATCGGTATGGCACCATTCGAGGCACTTTACCGACAACCATATAGGTAAACAATATTCTTGATAGACTCAGGGGAGTTAGTACTCATGGGTCAGGATTTGGTATAGGATACCACTGAGAAGGTTTAGATCATCTGATAGGGGATGAAGACTACAGAATAACACAAAATTCATATGTTTATAGGCAACAGAAACCCTTGGAGTTCAAAGAGGGATTCCACATATTCCTATAGGTATCTCCTTGAAGAGGGGTATCGAGATTTGGTTAGTGCAGAAAGTTATCTATGAGGCTCATCAAGCCTTCCCTGATTCCATGTTTTATGGTCTAGGTGGCGTACCACATGGATTTACCACTACAACTAGAGAAGGTGCATGATGAATTCATTGTATCTCATCTGAGGAGATACGTACACAACCCTTCTCATGTCATCAACCACACCGTTCTAGATATTGACGACGATGGAAATTCTTGGAGTACCTGGTGGATATAGAGGATCAACATGAGAGGATCCTTCATGGAACATTGATTCAATATTTTCATCTTCATTGGAAGCATGAAAATATCCAAGAGGGCATGTAGGACCAGGAGGTTCAGATTCATTCATAGTACCCCCTTTTGTTAAATAGTCCTTGTTTGGGCTTATAAGGGAGTAACACCCTAAATGTGGAGTCATGTAATACCTTGAAATTTCATGAATTTTTTGTAAACTAAATAGGATTATTTTGAGACCAGGCACTAAGACGGCGTGAAATTTTGTGGCCAAGAGTGCCTAGAATGATCTATAAAAAAATGATATTCTATAAATAGAGAATGTAAGTGGTTTTCTTGAAAATGTGGAATAACTCCTAAATGGGTGCATGAATCAGAAATATGGGGGCACCATTGCATTCATGATTTCAGTTTTACCCTAGGCACAACATAATTTTTGGCACCATGGGCATGCAGTGAGAAAAATTGAAAATGTTGTAACCGTATATATAATAATTAAATAAAATTATTTTATATTGAAAATCCTTATAAATCATGAATTGTTAATAGAATAGAAATTATGATACAACCACTTAACTCGCAGGGGTATTATTTCATTAGAAAGGGCCTAGATCTGGTTGTTGCGGGTCAAGAATAATTTGTAGTTTTTGGATGTAAATAAATTATTTGAATAAATTTTATATATTTTAAATCCTTATAACTCAAAAATGGTATCCTGTATGGGAAATATGATATTTCCATTTTGTTCAGAAAGGTATTCTTCACTTAGGCGGAGCCTAACATTGGTCGGCATGTTCAGCTTGTGAATGTTAGTTTTTGGAACATAACTGTAAATAAAAAAATTTAAATAAAAGTTCTATTTTTTTCAAATCCTCATAACCCAAATATGGTATCTCGAATTAAAAATATGAGACCACCATTTATTTCATAAGGAGACGTTCTTATTAAGAATAACGTAACCTTTACCGGTTTTGGTCGAGGGAAAAAGTTATTTATCCAGGCGTTTTATGGAAAAAAAACTTAAAAAGTTTATTTTATTCAAAAAAATTAACTGCGGTGCAGTGACAAGGTTCTAATAAATATCATTATTAAACCACATTAATGAGACAATATTAAAATGCTACTAAAAAGAATAACATAAACACTACTTCCAATTTCTTCTATTGATATCCTAATAAGAAATGCAGGATTGTTGGAATAATCATGGATTCGTTTTGAGGCTTGGGTGGGTGGGGAAGAAGAACGATAAAGGACAACATCTACAACAATGGATGTTGGAGAATCAGATGACAAAGAAGACATGCATGGAGAGTGGATTTGGGATCAAAGGTCGATAGATGATGATGACCTATCATCATCAAGTAATAATATTTCCTAGGAAGGGGTTTATATTAATAATGAATTGTTTTCCCCACTCTCCACTCAAAACGAAGAATGTGGATAAAATCTCTAACAAGATGATCCACTGATGGATTCTATTTTTAGGCTTGGGAAATATAATTGTGGGTTGGTATCGATATTAAATCTTACTGATTTATAATTTATATGTCGTGATCACGCTAACAAGAACAATTCCAGAACAACATGAACAAAGGTTGACTATTCATATGGGTGTTCTTTGTGATCCCCCGATCTCTCTCTCCCTGTTATTCATTGTGTAACGGATAGAGGCATATTGGCTGTAAAAGCTCCAAGAGGAACGTCCATGGCCAGGAGGGCTGCAACACTAGCATGAGACCGCGGAGGCGGCACTAGGTTGTGGAACCCAGTCACAGAGGCATCACCAAACTTTAGAATCCTGGTTGCAAAGGAATGTGGGAGGTGGTGATTGGAGGTGTCAGCATAGCGGCTAGTGGATCTCACCTAGAGACAAGTGTATGTGGACACCGAGACTTGTCGGAGCCATATGTGGCACATAAATGTGGTCCAAATAACACTGTGATGAGCTGGACACCACAGAAATTCCGCTAGACAAGGGTGGGGGGGTCCATGTAAGCGGATAGTCACCGGAGGGAGGCGCCACTCGGATACTGTGTTGGAAGGCCACAACAAGAGCTGCCATGTGTTCCTATACCTCATGTGGAGGAGGCGGTTGGCCTACCCCTGCCACATGCGGTGCAAACTGGACGTCCCATGGGTGTTCAGGCTAGTGTCACGAACCAAGCCACTAGGTGGCCCGAGCTAGGAAAGAACTGTCTTTCCTATTCATGGCTGGGCTGGTTGAATCCTGGTTCCTGAGCGACCTGGTAGGATGGGCACACGGATGAACTGGGTTGGGTCCCGTAAGGCCTAATTGGCCTAGCCTAGTGTCCAGGCCGAAGTGGGCTATACCATACACAAACGGGTTGGGTTGTGTCAGCAAAACTAGGTTGGGTCATGTGGGACTCCCAGACTGGGTTTTTCGAGTCAGTCATACCAGGTCGCACTGGGCCCAGACATAACCGACCCCTATTTACTAAAACATCAATAACATTTAGAACAGTTGTCCAATTAATGTGTCATTTCAGGCATTAGAACACTCAATGTGAGGCATTTCTTTTGGCGGGATCTAATGAGGATTTCATGGAAGTTGTAATTTGATGAATAACTTGAGGAGTGGATTCCCCCATAATCATGTGCACTATGTGTGAGAATCCTTTGGATACATGGGACCAGAAGACTTATAAAAAGAGAGTATAAGTATTCATGTATACCTAGATGATATGAATACCTATGTGGAATAGCTACAAGTTTATCTCTATAAACCATCTATAAGCAGTTCTTTGTGAACCAAATATAAGTGGCCTTGTATGGAATAGCCATAAGTGGCCCTATGTGGAATAGCTGGGATTGCCTATGTAGCGAGCAGATCTATGTGACCCGATAGACCCACTGTAGGGAGTGTCTCTTTGTGACCCAGCAGACCCATGGTACTCATCCGGGATGTGAACCTCAGCAATCCAAGGTGTTTAGTGTTACAACTGATAGACTTGCTTTTCATACATTGATTTATACATGGTGTGAGCTTCCTTTTCTCTCTGATATTGCTGTCTGGTCATGATTTTTGGTCATTCCTTTGTGGTTTGGGGTCCCTACTGAGTATTTTGTTTCTCATCCCTACATGGATTTCACCCGTACATGGCATGTCTCATGCAGGGGATCAACACATTGAAAGAGATCTTGCTTGACCCGGTCTAGGTGGTGCTCAGAGAGACAGGAGGGAAGAAACGTACATCAACGGATACCGACAGCTATCCTCCACCTACACTTTAGGTAGGGCTTGAGTAGACTTACCTATGTAGGTGCACATTTTCATGTGGATTTGGGATTGTATTTTAGCCCCTTCTACTTTTCAGTTGTACTTTTATTTTTTTCTTGGGATATTTTTGGTTTACATAGTGTTTACCTTTCCACAGTTTCTGAAGTGTGCACGTTTATAGGTTTAAAGGAAAATAACATTTCATTTTGGGATATGCCTATTAGGTGATATTCACCAGTCCATAGACTATAAAAAATTGTTGGGGGTATTCACAGCATGGGCCATGAAGGATGCTTCATGATAGTTAGTGTGAATAGAAGATGATAGAGGGTGGATATTTATAAGCAGTGAAGATAGAACACATGAAATTTTTGAAACGAGTTAGTCATGTGAACATTTATATCATAAAAAATCATCATGAATAGGTTATTCATGATCCATAGTGGTGATAATGTTATTATATTCCATCCAATAGATTTTCTAACTTTTTTTAGTCATTTAAAACATTATATGATTAGTTTATCCCCATGTAAATCATTTTTTACTTAACTATTGTAATTATTTTTTTATTAATTTTACTATTATTGTTTGTAAAACATTAAGTTGAACTATATAGAAAATATAAATTAATCTAAGTCCAAATATTGAATCCATTTTTTTATATTTAATTTACATATTTTGAAGGATGAAATGTAAATTTCTTCACTTATATGTGATGGAAAAAATGGTTTCCAAAGAAAAAATTAACTTGAGTATGTAATTTTTTTATAAGTAAATTAAAAATAATTTCATCTCAATGATATAAATTGGGTAAATTGTAGTATAAGTAATATAATTTTACATTAAAATAAAATTAACATATAATTTAACGGTTTAAAATATTTAAATTAAAATATAGTTTAGAATAAAAATCTGAATTTTATAGTATTCATTAAAAATTATAACCTTTTGAAAAAATACAAAAAAATTACCCTATGAAAATATTTATTTTTTTAATTTAAAAATTTATTTAATTTTATAAAAAAATCATAATAGTAGAAAAAAATAAATTTTAAAATTTGAACTCAAAAGGATACCAAAGCATATTTTAAAAAAATAGTGTTTTTCATAAAATAATTTCATTCAATAGATTGTTATTTTTATTTATAATAAATAGAAAACTAGTAAACTTGTGTAATCCTTATATTTTTATATATTATTTAGTCTTATTCACATCCATGAACATATAGGATATGTTATAATGGACACGTTTTTAATAATAATATTTTAATAGACATTTTTTTTCATTTACGCATGATATTTCATGAATCGCATGTTATCAATGTTATTGAATTTATTTAAAAATAAAAATATCATAAATTTTTGAGGGTTTACATATTGTTATAATATCAGTGTCACATTTCATTTAGGATATCAAACCCATATTTTTTCTTAAAAAATCATAGAGTGTTATATTTTCATTTTATTACTGCGTAAACATTATTCTAGTTTGTATGCCTAATGATTGATATGAAATTTATTTTAACCAAAACTGACCATTTTTTGTCTCACATAGACTATTAGTGAGATTATTATTCCACCATGATCCTTCATCAAATGTGATAATGGCATGATACAAGATGTAAGAGGGAACCACAAATATGGGAGGCCACATCCAATAATAACCTGCATTAGAAATTCATCATTGATATACCATATAAATAGTAATCAACTATAAAAAATTAATAAAAAACTAGATAACATAAAAATATATTATACAAAAACCATCTATGAAAATGTCGCTTGGGTAACAACCAAAGGAAATTACATATCTACATAACAATATCACAATGTGTTATTGACTCTCGGTACGAGATGACATTAGAAATTCCATGTGCACCAAGAAAACCCACCATAAGTAACTATATATTTCAAATACACTATACTCTATAATAAATTAGATCCCCATACTAAACATCCTCCAATACCACCCTAAAATAGTGAAACAACTACACAGATGAAAAACATGTTGGCATAAGTTCTATGTAGGGGTGAATATATCCTTATACATTGTGGAGCCTGAATAAAAGATAGAGATCAAATAATTATAGCACAAACCCAGAACTGCTAAAAATTATTAAAAATCATAAATTTTTATATATTCATTAATTATAGAAGATATATGGATAAAATAATTATCCCAAACATCACATACCATTTAGGTGAATGATTTTATCTGACAAGAAATCAGATATACCTACTGTTTTCAAAGTACACATAATTCATAATATTGATATCCCAAATGTGAATTGTATCTTGGTTGAACCTAAGAAATGTTCACATAGTGGATGTCCTATTAAAATGTTATTAAACTTCACTATTACTTCACATACCTCATTAATTCTTAGATACCTCTCTATAGTCATAATAGGGGATTTATTTCTCAATGGGGAATGAATGTCAGTTGATGTGGTCGAAAATACTATAGAGGAATAATTCCAAATTTTTTGGAATGTGTATGGGATGAGAGGGTTCCCAAATTCAAATTAATAGGATCCATAACTAGTTATAAAGGGGGGATAGCTCTTACACTAGTTGTGCAAGGGTATACTCTTGGAAATCGACTTACCATATGAGGAGTTACCAACCTATTTTCATCTCTAAACATAATTCATGATCTCTTTTAATATTATTATAATGGAAAAAAAACCCCATTTACTCAAAATGACTTAAAAAAACCAAAACTGTGTAGACATATATAAATTTCTACTATTTTATATAAAAACACAAAATAGATTGTTAATGTTTCTAATTCTAAAACCCATATGAGAAGATATAATTATCTATAAAGAAGGGATAATGCTTAATGTATATCTCCATGGACATTATGTATGTCATTGAATAAATTTTCAATTGTGTATTCTCATACCCCCTGAGACATGTATCCTAAAATAAAGGAATATAATATAGTTATATTATTTCTATAATCCATCCTTGTTTTGAATTAGATTCTATGTCAAAAATGGTATGTCCCTAAACCTACATATTATTAATATCTCATTTTGAAATTATTTTGAATACTCTAGAACACATATTCAAGTATGATATAGTCAAAAATGGTTTGTTTTCTCTCACTACACATTGTGTGTTATTATTACCACACATAAAAAATATAAACTATTTAAAGGAACTACATGTCATTTTCCGTGGTTTCACACCCCATGTTATCTTTAGTTTTCCATGGAAACCTTAGAATCACAATGAAAATAACACAAAGTGTTTGATCTAGCGGTCTTAAACACACATATTAAGGAATTATATATCCATTTTTTATTATTTCTTAAAAATCATGTCACTTCTTTCGTCGTAGATACCACCAACTAATGTGCCTTCATTGTTAATCACTATTGATTCTCTAAGGGGTCTCTACCATTCTTTATTGGTTCTTCAATATAGCGATACATTGTATAAATCACCCCAACTATATGAACCACTCAACAAAACCTATGCACACCACCACTATCAAGGTCATTCCCTATAATTTGACCAAATATAACCCATACCTCTCTTCCCATTTTAATCATGACCTAATTTTCACTATCATTGACATGTTCATATAGAAATTGTAATAATTAAAATCACATCTATCATAATGGCTAATACTAAAAATTTGTTATAAATATAAAATAATAGTGAGAAGAGTGGATTCAATAATTTATGAATTCATTTAAATGTTTTTCCCTAAATACCAAAAAAAATCTCCAAATTATACAAATTATTGTGAGATTAAAATTAAATTTACAGATATTTTTTATATTGGGTGTCTAAAAATCGATTTGGTATTTGCAATGAAATATCATCTATAGATCTCTAAAAAACCCCATTAGTTTGATGAATCAATGGAATTACCATAAATCATGGTATATCAATGTTGATTCTAAATAAAGATAATTTGATGTAAATAAATCACTAAAAATTATAATGACCAGAATAATGTGGAATAAAATTTATAATAAAAATATTCATTAATTTTAATGATGATGTCTCAAAATGTTGTTAAAAAATTAAATATGTGAATCATATATTTGTTATCATGAAGAATATAATAGAAAAAAATATTTCATTTTTATACCTAGTAGAGTCAACACCCACTCTTCAAATCATTAAATCATTCCACAAAACCTGATCCTTGTTTCCACAAACTCTTACATCTAACATGATACTATTACTAATTGATACTCCATGACTTTCATTAATCTATGGTTTATGAAAAAAAAATATGGATAAACCTAGAAATAATATCATAATGGAGGATTTATATTACAATAAATAGATAAAAATGCGATTAAATTAATGTCTGAATGTGTCCTAACCCATGATTTGATACCTAAACACATAACATATGTGGAATCCCACTATTTTAATACATAACTTTTCATTACATTTTACATATAGATGATCTTTAAAGTCTAGTGTCTTGGAAATCAGGAAACATAAAACTTGAATACAACATAAAACATCTTTCTAAACCACTTTTAAGGCTTCATAATAAGATCATCCTAAGTAAAATTACTGCCTTTCATATCCTGGAGACATACATCAAAGGAAAAGGCCGAGAAAAAGGCCCAGTAAGGGAAAACAAGGGGATGAATGTACTTGTGATATCAATAAGAATTTGACTAACAACATAAAGATATGAGCAGTGGAATTATAGGGATATCATAATGAAAATAACTTGAAACATAACATGAATATGTGGATACGAAATTTCATTTTAGACATTCATGAACATATCACCAAGGTCCATCCCCAAGGTGTCATAAAAATTACCAAGGTTATTCACCAATGTATCGTGAAACTTTTCATCTCTAGAGATTAAATATTTACCCAATTAATTGGAGATATATTAGTTCACACCCTTAATATATATTTACATACATGTGAGCCACATATATCATAATAAAACATTTCATAAATAACCAATTGATTATAAAATAAATTTCATTTCATTTCAAAATCGTGACGTTTTAAAAGCTATTCAAAATAAGATCATTATATCATTTATAACCCAAGGAAAGGGAGTGGGGGTTAAATGTATCAAAATTCAAGAATCAAATATATCATATTTATATATTTATGAACACCCATAGAAACGAAATAGTTCTGGGTATTCAAATAAATAAACAAGGTAATTTCTTGAGAGAAAGAGATAGAAATTTTGAGACGAAATTTCTGTAGCATAACGGCTATACAACATGGTTTTAGAAAACATTGAAAAGAGAGGGGAAAAGGGTCACCCACTCATAAATAATACACAATACAGTATGGGTACTGAATAAGATCATAGTATGGATATTTTAATGACATACCACATAAAAAACATGAATGAAAGGAGAAGATGCGATTTCATTTACGTGAAATCTGGCAGCCTAACGACATCACTTAAAATTTCAGAAAACAAATTGATTAGAGAAGAAAGGGTCTCTCAAAAATTAGACATTAAATGGATAGTAAGTATAACATATAAGAACATACTTTAAACATAATTATATGTAAAATATAATACATGACATAAAGGAAGTCATGACATAAAAAGAAGAGGGTGAAAATATCCCTTACCTTGAAGAGTAACTTCAAAAGCATGATGGTCGGGACCTTGGGAGGCTTTATGGCACCTTGGGAGGACTACATGGGATGTAAGGAGACCATAAATCCGTTGATGAGGATTTGGAAATGAAAAGTATGAGGTAATGTCTTGGTATTTAAAGGAAAAGTGAGGGGACAAGTCATTAATGGCCAAGGGACACCTCATTGGTGGTATTGAAAAAACCATGGGCTTTCCCTTGTTATTTTCCCATTGTATTGGCCACTTAGGACACCTCATACCTTATAGTACTATTCATAAGTCTACCATAATGATTACATAATTATTACATCCTTAATGATGTCATTAAACACCCGAAACTAAAAACTGTATTTTCACTATTCACAGAAAATTAATTTTTTTCCGAAAAATCCCCAAAAATCACCTAAACCTAATATCACTGATTTGAATTCATAAATAGAAACCATTTTAAAAAAATAATTGTTTATATAATTTATATTTTAATTTTAATTAAAAATCACTATTCACCCGACAAAACTAATACTTGAATAGTAATTTCTGAAACAGTTATTTACATATTTTATTGAATCATATTAATTAATCAAGGTGCCTAAATTATATTAATTGTAAAGACCCGTAAAATTCAAGGGAAAATTTTTCTTAATTTTCATTGGGATTTTACAAGAATGCGGTTTCTGACGGCACTTGATTCAGAGGCCCGGTGTGGCTGGAATTTCTATCTGAAGTTTAGCTCGCGTACGTTCAGTGAATGAATGAGCGGGTTTTCCTAAATTTTGAACCGGTGCTCGGAATTGAATTCTGAGGGCACCGATGAATTCGTAGCACCGGTAATTGCTTAGGAACACCTTTTCCAGAGTTGCGTTTACACGGGAGGAGTTGTTAAAAAATGGTGGAAGTTGAAAATAAAAATTGAGCTACAATTTTTTTTCCTTTCTAAGTGGTTAAACCTTTGAGTGGAAGTTGGGGTAACCACCCAAATTCCCATGGGAGGTTATGAGAGTGGTGGGGCCCACACAAACCCCACCCCTTCATTTTTCCTAACCTTCCATAACCCTCCATTTATTAAGAAAACATGAGTTAATTAATTGAGTGGATTAATTCATCTTTTGAATTTTTTTAAAACTTAAGTCATGTTAATAAAATAAGGGAAGTTCTTATTTTATTTGGGTTGGAACATGTTGCATTGGGAGGTTTGGAGAAAATCTAAGGAACCTGAGGATCTTTTTCTTCATCAATGAAGAACACGAAGAACGCGAAAACGCCAGATCCTCGGAGATCGACGACGCGATGCCGGCGAATCATTTCTCCACGACACGACGATTATCCTTCCGCGAAGTCTTCTTCCACGGTGGATATTTCCGCGACGAACCTCCGTTCAAACTACACTTGAAGTTGCGGTTTTATGCGTTTCTATTTCGTGATTACTTCCGTTGCTTTTTCCTTCAAATTTGAATGACCTGTTCTCGCAATAACAGGAGGAGGTCAGACCGCAAAAACACGGCCGACCCTCATCCCCCTTGTTGGTTGATTTATGTTGCGGCTCATGTAAGGCGGCGCGGTGCTGATGCATCGCACGGGAAATGTTAAAGGAAGGGAGGAGAAGTGCGGCACCGTCGCGCCGCACCGTTGGAAACAAACTAATCTACAGCGCCACCGCGCCGCGCCAAGGAACCTCGAAGACACCACGGCCGGAGTGGGGCTGCGGCGGAGTGGAATGGCACCGTCGCGCCACGCCGGACGGACCAGGCCCGGGATCAGGCCGCGACGGGGCAAGGACCGGTGACCGGTTCTGGGCCGCTGACGTCTGAGCAGGGGGACCGGCCCGTGCGGGTCCCGTGGGGATAGCAGTCGGCCTGCCGGAGTGGACCAGCCAGTCAAGGGGAAATCTGGGGGTCCGTAAACCCAAGTTGGCCAGAAAAGCATCCCCCATGTGGGGGCCGTGGTAACAACAAGCAGGGGCAGCGCCACCCCCCCCCCCCCCTGCGCCTCTTCGCTCGGCCGAAACGGCCAAGCCACCTGGCTGGAACCAGCGCGCCGGGTCGCGCCCAAGCCGAGCCGCGCCAGCCGGGCCGGGCCGCGACCAAGCGGGCCAGACCCCGACTCGGGACGGGTCGTCCCGGTTCAGGCCGACCCAGAGGGTATCGGGCCGGGTCGAACTGGGTCCGAATCCCCTAATACCGGACCGCTCACGGTCTTTTGCCCATAACATGGGTTGCGGATCTCCGATCACCACACCGTCAGTTGTGATGCGATTCTTGGATCAAGACAGTCTTGTTGGTATATTACAGTTTGGGTTTTGGAGAACTTTGGGTTCGGCCGGGTCGGTTCGTACACGAAACCAACCGGGACCTCAGAGCGGAAACACTTATAACTTCAGCTCCGGACGTCCGATTGACGTGCCATCGACTTTTTTGGATTCCTCTTAGTGAGATGGATTTTTTTGGCTTACTTCAATCAAGGTTTGGATGCAGTTGGAGTACGGTCGGGTTGGTTTGACTTAAAAACCAACCGGGCCTCGGGGACGAAACATCCAATAACTCTCAGACTGGGCGTCCGATTGACGCGCCATCTGTGACGTTGAGTTCCTGTTGGCGATACGGAACTTTTGGATACATCAAATCTGGAATATGTGTCAGTTGATGTATCATCCCCTCGGCTCGTGAAGCGGACCCTCCCGAACGAGCTTGTTGTGTGCGGGAACCCTAGAGCTGGCTGCGACTACGACTGCGACGACGATGACGACTGTACAGAAATCCTCCGTGGATTCGACGACGATGACTACAGCACTCAACGATCCTATGTGGATCAGTGCTACCGATCATGTGTGGGTCAGATCCTGTTTGGTTCAGCACTCAGCGGTCCTGTGTGGGCTAGCGACTACAGATCTTGTGTGGGTCCGATCATGTATGGGTCATTGCGGGGGTTAGTTACCTATCAATCCTAAGTAAGTCATTGCGGGGGTTAGTTACCTATCGATCATGTGTCGGTCTGACAGCTTAGATGAATCAGTGGCTACATCTGATCATCTCAATCGTCTTATGATGAAGTATACCTTCATGAGCCGAATCCTGACCTTCAATCCTTATCTTCGATAAGATTGACTTGATATCCTGTGTGGATTACGTTTTTCATTCCTGTGTGGATTGGGTTGTGTTTTTCATGTGTGGACTGGGTTGTACTTGGGCTCGGATGTTGGAGCCGAACTAGAATTGATGACTTATGTATATGTATGGGCATATACCTAAGTAGAGTCGGATGTTACATCGTGATTGTATCTTTCCTTTGTGGATTATTCTTTGTGGATTCTGGGAGACCTTCTGGGGTCTCAGGGTCCCTACTGAGTAGCTTATACTCACCCCTGCATGGGCTATTCCCGCACTACGTTGTGTTGGCTATAGAGGACGGACAACGATGATCGTGGTTGAGGCTTGCAGAGCAGGTCGGTACCTGGAGGTGAACCATTGGGCGGGACGTACACGGAGAGGACGGATGGACCTGAAGAGCTGTGGGGGATATCTACACCCACACTTCAGGTGGGACTTCCAGTGGACGGCTCGACGCTGTGGCTTTACTTTTCAGTTGGTGTACTCTATTTTCAGTTGTACTTTACTTTCAGTTTGGGTTTGTATTCTGGCCCACATACTTTTCCGCACTTACGATTGTACCCAGTTTTTACTTAGTGTTTACTTCTGCTTCCTTGCTCTATGGTGTTTGTTTACTTTACATAGGCAATGCCTTCCCTTTTTACCGGAAATTACACCTTGGTGCTAGTCACCAGCCCCTGGCCTATGGAACGCGGTCTTGGGGTAGTCACGGCACGAGCCCCGAGGACGGTTCATGAAAAATTGGTATCAGAGGAGTTTTGTTCTACCGCAGAACTCATGACTCTGATATTTTTCTATGTGAAGCAATGGTGTTAAGAGTATTGAGTATGGTTATCAGTCCAGGGAGTCCAGTGTTGGTGCGGCGGTCGACTTATCCGTACACCAGGACCCTGACTTCTGATTTCCGACTTAATACACGAAAACATTGATTGCATGTGTGTTTCATGTTTTCATTGTGATTATTTTATGTCAGCTCACCAGGTATACTGTTTGAAAGTGGCACACCTGTATCCTTTCAGGATGGCCCCATGAGGGCATCCAGCTAGGGTTCCAAGAGTTGTGCGTGAAGACATCCCACCGAGTGAAGAGGCCTCGATACAGGGCCCTTTGACAGCAGAGGCACCGGCGGTACCACTGCCTGCTGAGCCACCGATGCTACCAGCCCCAGCCGCTGATGATGCATGTCAACTTAGTGCACTGCACGAGTTTCAGCGTCAGCGACAGCCCAGGTTCTACGGGGAGACGGAACCTCAGGCAGCCGAGGATTATCTGGAGGAAGTTGAATGATTTTTCAAGTTAGTGAGGACACCAGCAGACCTCATGGTGATCCTCACAGAGAGCCTAATACATGCGGTAGCAGGCAGACGGTGGAGCTTGATACTCTAGGTGCAGGACGAGGCATCTCTTCTCTGGACGGACTTTGAGAGCCTCTTCCGCTCGGAGTTCTTTCCAGCCACCCTCCGTGTGGTGCGCATCCAGGAGCTTCTTCAGCTGTGGCAGGGCAGCTTGACGGTCACCCAGTACTCGGCGAGATTTACTGATCTCTCGCGCTATTCGACGGACATAGTACGAGACCCATTCTTTCGGGCCTGAACCTTCGAGCAGGGATTGAGGCAGGAGATCAGGGAATCACAGATCTCCCTCAGCATTCCAACACAGGTAGGGGTACTGGAGCGAGCCCTTCTAATCAAGACCTTCCTTGTTGTGCCTATATCAGCAGCGAGACCTACCGTAGGGCGGCACGTAGAAGATTTTTCTACAGCAGGCAGTCGACGGATGACTCATGGGTCTAGGCAGACCAGACCCTCAGGAAGACGACCTCAGAACACTAGCTCAGTGGTTCGGGGCACACAGCGCGGGGCCAGTCTTTCGAGAGGCAGACAGTGCTACGCATGCGGCGGGCAGGGCCACATGGCTCGTGACTGCCTGAACTGCCATGCAGAGGAGCAGCAAATAGTTGAGGGACCACCCAGGCAGAGGCAGAGGGTCGACCGTGGCGGTCTGTAGGGAGCAGGTGGACGACGCAGAGGAGTTGGCCGAGCATAAGGTGGTGGGTGAAACGTTGAGGCTCTACCACCACCACCACCAGGAGGTCCACCCCAACCACAAGGAGTAGGCGGGCAAAGACAGGAACAACTTCAGGCAGCGGAGGCCTACGACCACGGCGCGCCTGAGATGATTCGAGGTACTATCTGTGTCTATTACAACCTTGCTGCGGTTCTTATAGACACAGGAGCGAGTCATTCATTCATAGTCGATACCCCTGTTCGGAGCTCGAAGATTCCGACAGAGCCGTTGGCTCGATCCTTACGGCTAGATACTCATACGAGAGCAGACTCAACGATTACAAACTGGTTCCAATAGTGTGACCTTACTCTAGGAGGCGAGATCTTTGGATAGGATCTTCTTGTAGCGGCGTCGAGGCCTTACGACGTCATCTTGGTCATGGATTGGTTATCCATAGTCCATGCTCAGATCGACTGTATGAGGCGCAAGGTGCAGTGTGTACGCACCGACGGGAGCAGGTTCACCGTCATTGGCAAGAAGGGAGACTTCGCCGCACAGGATAGACTCTCGCAGAGCAGAGGACAACCCATCACTCATCAGTTGGCTAGCCACATCCTAGGAGCAGTTGACATGCGGAGTCCTGGTTTTCCTACAGTGGTAGATCAGTATGAAGACGATTTCCCCGACGACGTTCCAGGACTACCTCCTCGCAGTGAGGTAGGATTTTATATTGATCTGTACCCCGGGACAGCCCCGATATCCACTCCAGCATATCGGATGGACCCCACTGAGCTTCGAGAGCTATGGGTACAGTTGGAGGACTTGCAGGGCAAGGGATTCATCTGACCCAGTGTTTCACCCTGGGCTTCCCCGATATTGTTCGCCAAGAAGGCAGACAGGAGTTTGAGACTTTGTGTCGACTATCGTCGCCTGAACTAGATGATAGTGTGGAACAATTATCCCCTAACGAGGATTGATGACCTCTTCGATCAGATCAAGGGAGCACGGTGGTTCTCAAAGATAGACCTTAGTTCAGGCTATCATCATCTCAGAGTTTGGGACGAGGACATGCAGGAGACGGCTTTCAGATATCGGTATGCCCACTATGAGTTCTTGGTTATTTAATTCGGCATAACCAATTCTCTAGAAGTGTTCATCGCCCTCATGAATAGGATCTTTCAGCCATACCTCGATCGATTTGTCGTGGTCTTCTTCGACGACATTTTGATTTACTCGATGACTGAAGAGGATCACACCTACCACTTGCGGGTTGTACTAGACACACTCCGAGAGCACCATCTTTATGGAAATCTCATGAAGTGTCAGTTCTGGATACGCGAGGTCCACTTCTTGGGACACGTCATCTTTGAGGCGGGATTTACGGTAGATCCTGCGAAGATCGAGGCATTGCTAGCTTGGGAGCCACCCAGGAGCGTGATGGAGGTGTGGAGTTTCTTGGGACTAGCTGGATACTACTGGAGATTTGTGCCAGACTTCTCCAGAGTTACGACACCACTCTCATCTTTGAATAAGAAGGGGAGACCCTTTGTGTGGTCAGACAGATGACAGCAGAGCTTCCAGGAGTTGAGACAGAGATTGACCATCGCGCCTATCTTAAGGCTACCGGAGGAGGGAGTTGGGTACGTAGTTTACTGTGATGCATCAGGGACCATACTCAGATGTGTCCTGATGTAGGAGCGGGCTGTGATCGCCTACGGATCACTTCAGTTGAGGCAACATGAGCAGAACTACGCTACCCATGACTTGGAGTTAGCAAAAGTGGTGTTCTCTCTGAAGATATGGAAACATTGTCTAATGGGCGAGCGCTTTACAGTCTATTCTGACCACCAGAGTCTCAGGTACATCTTCTCGCAGAAAGACCTGAGCCTGAGACAGCAGCGATGTCTTCAGTTCCACCTGGACTATGACTTTGAGATAGTATATACTCCTGGAAAGGGGAACGTTGTAGTCGATGCACTCAGCAGAAGGACGGGAATTCAGCTACATGGGTAGGCGACAGAGCAGCTATCCGCTTTACAGATATCCTTCATGGATAGAGATGGAGTATCCCTTCTTTAGTCACTCACAGTCACTTCTCCACTACAGCAGCGGGTCAGAGAGGCACAACATGGGGACGCTGACTGTGAGACACGACGTGCGCATATATCCTCAGGACAGGCACCAGATGTTTTCACTTTAGGAGGAGAGAATGAAGTCCTTTTCAGAGGACGTACCTTGGTACCAGTTGCATTACAGGAGGATGGGATGAGAGAGTTTCACACTTCCCCTTTGTCGGTACATCCTGGAGTGGCGAAGATGTACCAGGATCTCAGACGACAGAACTGGTGGCCGGGCATGAAGAAGGCTGTGGCGGAGTTCATTTCTCGATGCCTCACCTGCCTGTTGGTGATGACAGAGCACCATGTACCAGTAGGCTTGGTACAGCCCTTGGAGGTCCCAGAGTGGAAGTGGGATGGCCTATCTATGGACTTCATGACTGGACTTCCACCCACTTCCAGAGGTCCCGACTCCATTTGGGTGATTTTTGACCGACTCACAAAGTCGGCTCACTTCTTACCCATCAGAGAGCAGGTCATAGTGGAGAGCTTGGGACGCCTCTACGTTCAGGAGGTTGTACGGCTTCATGGTGTTCCATTGTCTATCATCTCCGATCGAGATTCTCGCTTTACATCCCGACTTTGGAAGGGGTTGCAGGAGGCATTTGGGACGCAACTACGTCTGAGTACCCCCTTTCACCCTCAGACAGATGGTCAGACAGAGAGGATGATTCAGACTCTCTAGGACATGCTCCGTGCATGTGTCCTTGACTTTGTTCACAGCTGAGAGGACCACCTACCCTTGGTGGAGCTTGAGTATAACAACAGCTACCACTCCACCATCGGGATGGCACCATACGAGGCGTTACACGGCCGACCTTGCAGGTCACCTCTGTTTTGGACAGACCCTATGGAGTCAGCACCTGTGGGACCAGAGATGGTCCAGGCCATGACAGAAAAGGTCCAGGTCATCCAGGAGCGGATGAGGACAGCTCAGAGCCGGCAGAAGTCTTATGCTGACAGTAGGCGGAGGCCACTAGAGTTCAAGGATGACGACTACGTCTTCTTGCGGGTCTCACCTCGACGTGGTATATGAAGATTTGGCTGAGGCATAAAGTTGTCTCCATGCTTCATCGGACCATTCCAAGTCCTCATCAGGATTGGAGAGGTGGCTTATCACCTGGCTCTACCACCTCAGTTGCACCGAGTGCACGTCGTATTCCACGTCTCTCAGTTGGGGAGATACGCGCACGACCCGATGCATATCATTGACCATGGGGAGCTGGAAGTTGATGATGGGGTGACTTTTGAAGATGTCCCAGTGGAGATCGAGGATCGACAGGAGCAGGTCCTACGTGGACAGTCGATTCCTCTAGTGTCCATCAGATGGCAGCACAGGAACCTCTAGGAGAGCACGTGGGAGCAGGAGGCTCAGATGCGCGCATAGTTCCCACTTTTGTTTCCCTAGTATTTGATGAATCTTTATGGGGACGTAAAGCCCTGAGGTGGGAGAAATGTAAACACCTGTAAAATTCACGGGAAATGTTTTCTTAATTTTCGTTGGGATTTTAAAAGAACGTGGTTTCTGACGGCACTTGATTCTGAGGCCCGGTGTGCCCGAAATTTCTATCCGAAGTTTAGCTCGGGTACGTTCAGTGAACGAACGAGCGGGTTTTCCTAACATTTGAACCGGTGCTCGGAATCAAATTCTGAGGGCGCCGATGAATTCTCAGTGCCGGTAATTTCTTAGGAACACCTTTTCCAGAGTTGTGTTTACACGGGAGGAGTTGTTAAAAAATGGTGGAAGTTGAAAATAAAAATTGAGCTATAATTTTTATTTCTTTCTAAGTGGTTAAACCTTTGAGTGGAAGTTGGGGTATCCACCCAACATCCCATGAGAGGTTATGAGAGTGGTGGGGCCCACAAGAACCCCACCCCGTCATTTTCTCTAACCTTCCATAACCCTCCATTTATTAATACAACTTGAGTTAATTAATTGAGTGGATTAATTCAACTATTGATTTTTTTTTTCAATCTTAAGTCATGTTAATAAAATAAGGGAAGTTATTATTTTATTTGGGTTGGAACTTGTTGCATTGGGAGGTTTGGAGAAAAGACAAGGAACCTGAGGATCTTCTTCTTCATCGATGAAGAACGTGAAGTACGCGAAGAAATCAGGATCCTTGGAGATCGACGATGCGATGCCGACGAATCATTTATCCGCGACGTGACGATTCTCCTTCTGCGACATCTTCTTCCGTGATGGTTTTTTCTGCGACGAAACTCCATTGAAACTACACTCGAAGTAGGGGTTTTATGCGTTTCTATTTCATTATTACATCTGTCGCTTTCTTCCTTCCAATTTGAACCGCCTGTTATCACAATAACGGGAGGTGGTCGGACCGCACAAACCCGGCCGACCCTCCTCCCCCTTGTTGGTTGATTTATGTTGCGGCTCATGTAAGGCGGAGTGGTGGAGAAGCACCGCACGGGAAATGTTAATGGAAGGGCGGAGAAGCGCGGCGTCATCACGCCGCTCCGTTGGAAACAAACTAATCTGCGGCGCCGTCGCGCCGTGCCAAAGAACCTCGAAGGAACCTCGAAGACACCGCGGCCGGAGCGGGGCCGCGGCGGAGGGGCATGCCGCCGTTGAACCGCGCCGGACGGACCAGGCCGCGGCTTAGTCCGCGGCAGAGCAAGGACCAGCGGCCGGTTCCGGGCCACCGACGGCGGAGCAGAGGGACCGGCCTGTGCGGGTCCTGTCGCGGCGGAGCAGGGGGATCGGCCCGTGCGGGTCCCGTGGCGGCAACAGCCGACCGGCCGAAGCGGGCCGACCGGTCAGGGGGAAATCCGCGGGTCTGTAACCCCCGGTTTTCCAGCAAAGCGGCCCCCATGTGGGGCCACGGTTACAACAAGTGGGGGGAAGCGCCCCCCACGCCTCTTCGCTCGGCCGAAATGGTCGAGCCACCTGGAAGGCACCAGCGCACCGGGCCGGCAGCCCAGGTCGGACCGCCAGGCCGGGCTGCGCCAACTGGGCCAGGCCACACCCAAGCGGTCCGGACCCACACCCGGGATGGGTCAACCCAGTTCGGGCGGACCCAGAGGGTATCGGGCTGGGTCGGACCGGGCCCGAACCCCCTAATACCGGACCTATCATGGTCTTTTTCCCATAACTTGGGATGTAGACCTCCGATCAACGCACCATTAGCTGTGATGTCATCCTTGGATATAGACGGTCTTTTCGATATATTACACTCAGGGTTTCGGAGAATTTTTGGTTCGGCCGGGTTTGTTCGTACACGAAACCAACCGGGCCCTCGGAGCGGAAACACTTATAACATGAGCTCCAGACGTCCGATAGACGTGCCGTCAACTTTGTTTGATTCCTCTTAGTGAGACGAACCTTTTGGATTTCTCCACTTGAGGTTTAGACGCAGGTGGAGTATGGTCGGGTTGTTTTGACTTAAAAACCAACCGGGCCCCTGGACGAAAAAGCCAATAACTCTGAGACCGAGTGTCCGATTGACACGCCGTCTGTGAAGTTGAGTTCCTGTTGACGATACTGATCTTTTGGATACATCAAATCTGGACTATGTGTCAGTGGATGTATCAGCCCCTCAGCTCGTGGAGCGGACCCTCCCGAACGAGCTTGCTGTGTGCGGGAACCCTAGAGCTGGCTGCGACTGCGACTGCAACGACGATGATGACTATACAGAAATCCTTCGTTGATTCGACGGCGATGACTATAACACTCATCGATCCTATGTGGATCAGTGCTACCGATCCTGTGTGGGTCAGTGCTCAGCGGTCCTGTGTGGGCCAGCGCCTACAGATCATGTGTGGGTCCGATCCTGTGTGAGTCATTGCTGGGGTTAGTTACCTATCGATCCTGAGTGGGTCATTGTGGGGGTTAGTTACCTATCGATCCTATGTGGGTCCGACGGCTTAAATGAATCAGTGGCTACATCTGATCATCTATATCATCTTATGAAGAAGTATACCTGCATGAGATGAATCTTGACTTTCAATCCTTATCTTTGATAATATTGACTTGATATCCTATGTGGATTACGTTTTTCTTTCCTGTGTGGATTGGGTTGGGTTTTCCTATGTGGACTGGGTTGTACTTGGGCTCGGATGTTGGAACCGAACTGGAATTGATGACTTAGGTATATGTAAGGGAATATACCTAAGTAGTGTCAGATGTTACTTCGTGATTGTATCTTTCTTTTGCGGATTATCCTTTGTGGATTCAGGGAGACCTTCGAGGGTCTCGGGGTCCCTACTGAGTAGCTTATACTCACCCCTACATGGACTATGCTCATACTACATTGTGTTGGTTGCAGACGAGGAACAACTCTGATCATGGTTGAGGCTTATGGAGTAGGTCGGTACCTGGAGATGGACCACTGGGCGGGACGTACTCGGAGCGGACGACTGGACCCGAGGAGCTGTGGGGGCTATCTGTACCCACCCTTCAGGTGGGACTTCCAGTGGATGGCTCGACGCTGCGGCTTTACTTTTCAGTTGTTGTACTCTCTTTTCAGTTGTACTTTACATTCAGTTTGGGTTTGTATTCTGGCCCACTAAATTTTCCGCACTTACTGTTGTACCCAGTTTTTACTTCTTGTTTACTTCTTCTTTCTTGTTCTGTGGTGTTTGTTTACTTTACATAGACAAATGCCTTCCCTTTTTACTGGAAATTACGCCTTGGTGCTAGTCGCCAGCCCCTGGCCTATAGAAGACGGGCTTGGGGTAGTCACGGCACAGGCCCCGAGGACGGGCCGTGACATTAATACTTTCTTTAAATGAGATTACTAATTCATTTGGTCACATTACTAGTCCTTAGCGTAAAATCACTATTCATAATTTACTATTCACAAAAAAATTAAGTTGATCTTATAAGACTCTAAATTTCATACTAAACACATTTCCATAAGACCATTTTTAAAAAATTATTACACATCATTAATTATTTAAGGTTTACATAAATATTTTAAAATATACCCTTTTCCCAAAATTCATCAATATACATCCTATATTTATTCGAATATCTAAAAAAAAACACAAACATCACCATAGGAAGAAATCAAAATTTTATTTATCTCGAAGGATTACACATAGTAGCTACAGTCTCGTTACATAGCCCCTTATAACCCCAGCATAGTACCTAAGTGTTAGGTGTGCTAATGTGATAGAATCTGAGGTTGTCTCAACCAACATTGCTCGAGTAGTGATTTCTATAGGCTTGAACTTCTCCCAGGGCGATTCTGCTCCAGCTTCACACGATGATGTTCGGCATGGGTTTGGTCCAGATCAAATCCTAGTGGTACTACCTCGTTCCCATGTTTCGTCAGATGGGCTTTGATCGGCCAGAGACTACTAGATGAGGCCATGAAATCTTCTTTCTGTAATGATTAACCAAGATCACTTGTATTTAAAGAAAACAATCATAACATTTAGTTTCCAACGGTCATATTGAACATCGATCATATAACAGTCGAAACCCAACGGTCTAATTTTAATTATACTGACATAATTAATCAAATAATATAGTTTTGTTGACTATAAACTAATATAACAATCAAATATAGGAAACAAAAATTCATTCAAAATTTTGGGTCGTTACATTCTCCCCCCCCCCTTAATAAATTTCATCCCCAAAATTTCAAATTGTATCCTCATAAAAGAAAAGGTGTGGGTACTTCTGCCTCATAGACTCCTATGGTTCCCATGTGGCTTCTTCATATTTGCGGTTTCTCCACAACACCTTAACAAGGTGGGTAGTCTTGTTGCGTAGAACCTTGTCTCTATGATCCAAGATCTCCACCGGCTGCTCCTCATAAGAGAGGACATGTTCGAGTTGTACCACCTTTGGGTTTAGTACATGTGGAGGGTTAGGAATGTAATTTCTCAAGATAGATACTTGGAAGACATCATGAACTTGTGATATATTTGGAGGAAGTGAAAACTGATAGGCCACTGCTCCTACATGATCAAGGATTTCATAGGGGCCAATGTACATAGGGCTGAGCTATCCTTTCATCCCAAAACTCATGACTCTATTCCAAGGTGAAAATCAAAGAAGGACCTTGTCACCAACATCAAACATCAAGTCACTTCAATGGTTGTCGGCATAACTCGTTTTCCGACTCTGAGCAGCCTTAATGTGTTGTTGTATGTCAAGGACTTTCTCTCTCATCTCTTGCACAAGATCAGGCCCAAGAAGCTTTCTCTCACCCGCTTCATCCTAACAAGTAGGATTTCTACATTGCGTCCAATATAGAGCTTTGTAGGGTGCTATTTGAATGGTCGATTGTAAGATGTTTTTGTAAGAGAAATCAACTAATGAGAGGTGTTTATCCCATCCACCTTTAAATTCCATTGAGTACATTCTCAGAATGTCCTCGAGTATTTAAATAGTCCTTTCAGATTGGCCATTAGTTTAGGGGTGATAGGCTGTACTGAAATTCAATTCCATTCTTAGAGCTTGTTGAATACTTCTCCAGAATTTTGATGTGAACCATGGATCACGATCAGATACGATAGAAAGTGGAACTCCATGCAGCCTTACCACTTCCTTCACATAAATCATGGAAAGTTGATCAAGAGAGAAATCTTCCCAGAAAGAGAAAAAAATGGGCAGGGTTGGTGAGATGGTCCACAATTACCCATATCGCATTATTTCCTTTTAGAGTACTTAGAAGACTGGTGACGAAGTCCATAGTGATATTGTCCCACTTTCACGCTGGTATGGGTAGTGTTTGCAATGCCCCTTTAGGAAGTTGTCTCTCTGCCTTCATTTGCTGACATACTAGGAACCCTGAAGTGTAGTCAGCAATCCCCCTTTCCATATTATCCAACCAATAATTATCATGAATGTCTGTATAGATTTTTGTGCTTCCATGATGTATAGAGAAAGTAGAGGTTTGAGATTCATCCATCAGCTCCATCTTTATTTCCGGAATAGATGGAACACATAGTCTTGTACAAAATCATAGCACACCTTCTTGATCAATATTGAACACTAGAAACATTCCATCCTTTACATCTTCAAACTTCTCTTGCAATAGAGGATATTCTTTCTAAGACTTCTTGATCTTCTCTAGTAAAGATGGTTGAGAAATCATTTGGATTAGGGTTGATGATGACTCATTCCTTATAATTCCCATGTCCAGTTTTACTAGGTCTTTGATCAAATGATCTTTTTGAATCCTCATCAGGGAAAGAACAACTGGGTCTTTCCTGCTTAATGCATCAACAACTTTTGTTTCTATTCCAGGGTGATAATGAATTGAACAGTCATAGTCTTTAAGAAGTTCCAACCATCTACTTTGTCTTGTGTTCAATTAATTTTGTGTGAAAATATACTTCAAACATTTTTGGTCCGTGTATATATCACATTTCTCCCCATAATGATAGTGATTCCATATATTCAGAGCAAAAATGACCATAATCGGCACCAGATCATGCGTAGGATATGTCTGCACATGAATCATCATCTGTTGAGATGCATAAGAAATGACCATGTCATTTTTCATGAGGACGCACCCAATCCTTTTTAGAGATGCATCACTAAAAATAACGAATCCTTATCTACTTAGAGCCGAGTTAACAAGGGCGTAGTAACCAATCTCTTCTTCAGCTTTGGGAAACTTTTCTCACACTCCTTTGTCTAGATGAACATGACCCCTTTTCGAGTTAACCTGGTTAATGGATTAGAATTTTGTGAAAAGTTTTTCACAAACCTCTTATAATATCCTACAAATCCAAGAAAACTACAGATATCATTTATTGTTTTAGTTTGGGGCCACTCCACTAAAACCTATTTCTTTTCAGGGTCAATTGTGATTCCTTCATTGGATACAATGTTCCCTATGAAAGCGACTTGTTGTAACCAGAAATCACATTTACTAAACTTTCCAAAAAGCCACTCCTTCCGTAGACCTTGGAAAATAACTCTTAGATGATCTTCATGCTCCTCACTAATTTTGGAATATATCAGAATATCATCAATAAAAAACTACCACAATGTTATAAAGGTAGTCCTTAAAAACTCTATTCATCAAATGCATAAAAATAACTGGTGCATTAGTCAGTCCAAAGGGCATAATAACAAACACATAATGCCAATATCTTGATCGGAAGGCAGTTTTTTGGAATATCATCTTTCTTCACCCTCAATTGATGATAACCATATTAAATATCAATATTAGAGAAGAATAGAGCCCCACAAAGTTGGTAAAATAAGTCATCAATTCTTCTAAGAGGGTATTTTTTCTTCACCGTGATCCCATTTAGTTCTATAAAATCAATGCAATGCTGCATCGATCCATCCTTCTTCTTACTCACAAAGAGAACAGGTGCTCCCTAAGGAGACACACATGGCCGGATAATCCCCTTATCCAAAAGATCTTACAGTAATTTCTTTAATTCATCCGGCTTCACATTTTCCATCTTATATGAGGTCTCTGATATCGGATGAGATCTAGTTACGAGTTTGATGGAGAACATAACCTCTCTTTCTGGGGGAGGTCCAGGAAACTCTTCCAGAAATACATCAACGTATTCCTGGATGATGGGGACATTTTCTTTCATCAAACTCTCATCTCCTTCTTCTTCTTCACTGATCAACTCCATAATGAAGGATATAGGGGGTTCTTATAGACATATATGAGGTTGATATATCTCTCCTTAGAAGATAAATGTAGGTTTTCCATTCAATACTACTGATATTTCCTTGTTTCCGCAATTGATATTAGCATTATTCTTTGAGATCTAGTCCATCCCTAGTATAATGTAAAATTCTAGAATGGGAATGACTACTAGATTTGTGATGAGATTGTGCTCACTAAAGTAAATACTAGAGTCTCTAAACATGGATGATTCTTGGATAGTCCCACTAGTAGTCTTCACTAACAACTCTACTTTTTTTAATTCTGGGGTTCATTCTAAATTCCTTGAAAATGTGGAGGAAATAAAGGAATGTGTAGATCCAGATTCAAACAATGAACTTGCTAGATTTGAGAGGACAACAAGAGTACCTTCTACCACATCATTCGGAGTATCAACTTCAGTTGTCACAATAGAAAAAGCAAGGACTTGATCCCTTGGCCTTTGCTGAGGATGATGGTGGTTCACATCTACTGCCCTCGGATTTGGAAAGTGACTAGAAAAGTACCCATGTTGTCCACACTTGAAGCACTGAACATCAGGTAGGTCCTGCACTATCTTCCCCTTCTCTTTTGTATTTGGAAGTTTTGGTTTCACCTCACCATGATAATTCCTCGCAATGTGTAAATCTCTGCAACACTTGTAGAACTTCCCACTCCCGAGAAGGCAGTTCCCTGAATTCTTCTCCCACATTTATTACAAATGGGAAGTTTCACTGGCTTTCCTCCTCTTCCCTGATCAATAGTCCACCCTAAAATAGGCTCCATCGATCTCTTCTTGACATTTGATTTATGAGAGCACTGTGTCTCACAAAACTGTAGCTCCACTTTCATCACACTCCACACAATCTCCTCGTAGCTATCATAATCTTGGTTGGCTAGATTCTTCTGTTGATGAGGTCTTCATCCACCAAAGAATCTATCAACATTACCGTCTGGATCCATGATAAAGCATGGGTTATATCATGAAATCCTTGTGAAGTTCCTCTCGTAGCTTCCCACTGATTCATTCTCCTTCTTCATTAGCTCAAGAAACTCCTTCTCCATTCTTGTTCTCATGGAACGAGAAAAATAATTACAGAAAAAGATCCCTCTGAACTCTTCCCACTCTATATCTTCAACTTCCACTCTTTGCCTCATGTATTTGATCACTTCCCACCCCTGATCAGCTTCTCCCTCTAAGTGATAGACAGCCATGGTGACCTTCTCTTGCTCTGAACAACATAGCAAAGAAAATATCTTCTCTATAGAGATGATCCATTGCTCAGAAATCAATAGATTAGTTAATCTACTAAAGGTTGGTGGTCTTTGGCGCATAAATGACTCAACAGAGTGTTATTCCCTTCGTGGTGAGATCGTCCTCTCAACTTGATTCAAGTTATTACTCATAACATGAGTTATTTGTTTCGTCATTCGCATGAAGTTTTCCATTCCGGCTTCCATCGGAGGGCCTTCAGCACATTGTCCATTGCGGTCACCATTTTCCCGATTCCTCCTATTGCCCGCCAATTTCTAAAATAATAACATTGTAGTTAGAAAATTATTTCATTTAATAATCTTTTGACTATAAAGGATTCTACATATTAAAACATCATTCTTAAACAATTATATATCTCTATAATTCCTTCATAATGATTCATAAAAATCTTGTGATTAACCAGACATATCCACCAGGAGTGTCATAACCAAGAGTGCAGTGAGGCCTATTTTTGTTCACTAGTTCCCATTTGAGTCCATCTCAAACTGGTTTTTTTGTGTTTTACCCCTACGTACATCTGTGCCAGAGCCGCCTCTACCTGGTCGTATCCAGACATGGATGTATTTGATTGATAAACAACTTACTCAATACTCACCAAAACACAAATAAGTTTTCCCTATATTTAAACTTTTCTATAGGGTTCTTCCTATTGTTTTCATAGGATAATTTCCATAAATAACTAAACGATCATTTGATACCAACTGTGGCATCCTACCTTTTGAAAACCTAACTTTTCATTACATTTTACATATAGAGGATCTTTACAGTCTAGTGTCTTGGAAATCAAGAACAATAAAACATAAATAAAACATAAAAAATCCTTCTAAACCACTTGTAAGGCATCATCGTAAGAACATCCTAAGTACAATTATTTCCTTTCATATCCTGGAGACATACATCAATGGAAAAGGGTGAGCAGAAGGCCCACTAAGGGTAAACAATGGAATCAATGTACCTGTGACATCAATAAGAACATGATTAACAACATAATGATATGAGCAAAGGAAGTATAGGAATATCATAATTAAAATAACATGAAACATAACTTGAATATGTGGCTACAACATTTCATTTATACATTCATGAACATATCACTAGGGTCCATCCCCAAGGTGTCATAAACATTACTAAGGTTATTTACCACGTTATCATGAAACATGTCATCTCTAGAGATTAGATCTTTACCCAATGCATTGGATCACTATTAGGGAACACCCTTAATATGTATTTACTAACATTTGATCCACATATATCATAATAAAACATTTCATAAATAACCCATAGAGAATAAAAGAAATGGGTTTCATTTCAAAATCGTGACATTTTAAAAGCTCTTCAAAATAAGATCATTATATCATTTATAACCCATGGAAAGGGAGTGAGGGTTATATGTATGTCAATTACAGAATCAAATATATCGTCTTTATATATTTATGAACACCCATAGAAATGATATAGTTATGTGTATTCACCTAAATAAACAAGGGAATTTTGTGAGAGAAATAGATTGAAATTTTGGGACGAAATTTCTATAGCATAATGACTATATATCATGGTTTTAGAAAACAATTAAAAGAGAAGGGACAAGAGTTGCACACTCATAAATAAATCATTATATAGTATGGGAACTGAATAAGATCATGGTATGAATATTTGAATGACATATCATATGAAAAGGAAACATGAAAGAAATGAGAAGATGTGATTTCTTTTATGAGAAATCCGGCAGCCTAACGACATCACTTAAAATTTCAAAAAACAAATTGATGAGAGAAGAAAGGGTATATCAACAATTATACATGAAATGGATAGTAAGGATAAAATATAAGAACATACCCTCAACATAAAGAGTTGGAATATATAAGACACAATATAAAGGAAGTCATGACTTAGAAAGAGGAGGGTGAAAGGATCCCTTACCTTGATGAGTAACTTCAAAAACATGAAGGTCGAGACCTAGAGATGCTTGAGGGAACCTTAGAAGGACTCTTTGGGATGTAAGGAGAGCATAACATCGTTCAGAATTATTTGGAAATAAAAAGGATGTGGGAAAGGCTTGGTATTTATAGGAGAAGTGAGGGGACAAGTCATTAATGGCTAAGGGACACCTCATCGGTGGTATTTGAAAAACCATGGGCTTTCCCATGGTATTGGCCACATGGGACACCTCATACCTTATCATACTACTCATATGTCGACCAAAATTATTACATAATTATTACATCTTTAATGATTTCATTAAACACCCGAAACTAAAAACTATATTTTCACTATTCAACGAAAATTAATTTTTTTCAGAAAAATCTCCTAAATTCAGCTTAACCCAATATCGATGCACTGAATTCAAAAATGAACTGCAGTTTATAAAAATAATTTTCTACAAACGTTTATTTATTTTTAATTAAAAAATACTATTCACCGGAAAAAACTAATACTTGACTAATAATTTTTGAAACAGCTATTTACCTATTTTATTGAATCACATTACTTAATCAAGGTGCCTAAATTATATTAATACTTTTTTAAGTGTGATTACTAATTTATTTGTTCACATTACTAATCCTAAGAATAAAATCACTATTCATAATTTATTATTCACAAAATATTATGTTGATCTTATTAGACTCTAAATTTCATACTGAACACATTTCTAGAAGAACATTTTTTGAAAATAATTACACATCATTAATTATTTAATGTTTACATAAATATTTTAAAATATCCCATTTTCCCAAAATTCATCAATATACATCCTATATTTATTTAAATATTGTAAGAAAAACACAAAATTCACCATAGAAAGAAATAAAAAATTTATTTATCTCAAATGATTACACATTGTAGCTACAGTCTCGTTACATAGCCACTTATAACCCCAGCATATGACCTAAGTGTAAGGTGTGATATGGTGAGAGAATCTGAGGGTGGATCAACCAAAATTTCCCGATTAGTGATTTATATATGCTTGAACTTCTCCCGAAAGCGATTCCGCTCCAGCTTCACACAATGATGTTTGGATTGGGTTTGGTCCAGAGCAATGCCCAGTGGTGCTACCATTTTCTCAAATTTTGTCAGATGGGCTTCGATCAGCCCGAGACTACTGGATGAGGCCATCAAATCTTCTTTCTGTAATAATTAACCAAGATCACTTGTATTTAGAGACAATAATCGCAAAATTTAGTTTCCAACTGTAATATTGACCAATAGTCATATAATAGTCAAAACCCAGTGGTCTCATTTTAATTATACTCACTTCATTAATTAAAGAATATTGTTTTGTTGAGTATAAACTAAAATAACACACAAAAATTGGAAACAAAAACTCATTCAAAATTTTGGGTCGTTACAACATACACATCACCTTTTATAAACACTCCATTCTGAACATAACCAAGATAATTATATTTGGGTCTAACTATTTTTATATGGGATATGTATATTCAATGGTGAATAATAAATAGTTATTTTATAAAACGATATTAAATATCCCTATAAAATTATTAACCTTATAAAATCACAAATATTCATCCCAAGATTACAAACCATGTTTTGAAACAATTGGAATAAAAAAAGTGGTTTTCTTCTCATTTGATAGGTATAATTCTTCATTTTACATCTATGGTTGTCCTATGAGATTAAAACACAAAAATTATCTAATATTTTGATTGATGATAAATCTGATTCCTTATAGCATCCACCCCTTTAACCCATTTCATTCTCAAAATGGAAATATAACAATGATATTAACAAGGATACCTAAAAATAAACCTCGTGTTGAATAAATACTTAAATGAATTCTCTTAATTTATATTTTTGTGTCTAGTCTCTATGTGAAGATAGTACTCAATCACATCATAAAACATCAACACTTATAACACTTTTCTTAAGGAATTCCACTATGAATTTTTTGTTATTCACTAGAATAATCAACCATGGAATGATCTAAAAAAATAATCAATAACACTTTGAGCACACATTTATATGATATCCACATAATCCCATAAAAAATACATTTCTATAGATAGTTCACCAATCGTCGTATCATAAATCAAAACTAGGAACCATCATCATCAACATGGATAGGGTTCATTAACAAGTGAACCTTCTACAAGAGTTCCACATCACCAAATTTAAGTAAGGTCCTAGAAGTCAATCATATATATAATTGTACTTTTCAATAAATTCTACAATTTGGGATATATGTAAAAAAAAATTTACCAGTCCAAGTAGAAATTTTTAATATAATTCTCTATAATGGTTGATTTAACTCATTAACATCATCAAATATGGTTCATAAACTAAAACGTATAAGACCAAGATTAATAATATGACCATCTCATGTCTTACTCATTCCTCATTCACTGGTAAAATACACAAATTCATTTATATAACCCAAACAATTTAATATTAATCCCTGAATAGTCTGATTGGGTTGTGTTTTTTGTTCATGAAAATAAATTATTAGCAAATCAAAAATTAATATGAGGCTATATAAACACCATATAGCCTACACATATCTCATAGGTGACCCATTAAAACACAATCTACTGTAAATATTCATACGATGATAAAATGATCCAACTCTATTTAATACAAACCCAATGATAACACTATATTGAAATCATGAAATCAAAAAAAAAAACCCATAGGTAAATATCATTTACCAAAATGGAATCATATTCTAGTAGGTAACCCTAGTTTAATACCTCCCATCATAGAATTCATTATGTTCATTATGGGAACACCACTATCCCTCAGTGTAAGATGATTCACTCCCTAATATTAGGATAATACATCCTGCACACTAGCAATGAAAATTCTGTCAAACCAGATGCCCTAATCGACATTTCAATGTTTTCACTCTCTTACTAGAAGAGAAATGGGGGATGCAACCATGACATAGGTCATACTTAATCTTCCTCTTATTTTAGAACTAACAATAGTACGGATATCTATTCAGACTTATCATCCATCAAAAAATACAATTATAACTAATTGCATCATATACCATTAATTTCTTTGTCAAATATATTCATAAAATTTTCAATGGCATCAAATTCAATGTATCTTAATTTCCTCAACACCCTTTAGTAGAATTACCCCAGGAAAAAGGAAATATCACATTCCAAACTATCACGATGTATTTTTATCTAACAATTAATTATCTAAAATAAATATAGGATCAAACACCAATTCTTGGGAAATAATTCTAGTAATTATACAAAACTATGTGTTCGATTAATGAGGACTACCACCGTTGATGCATGGATCGCATGAACATACCAAATGAATCAACTAAATCTAATAGAACCACTGTGATTATAGAATATTTTTGGATATTAGTGAACATTTCCCACAAAATACATTATTATGACATTAAATATAATTTTATTCATAGATATATTGAATCAAGATTCACATTCTCCATACACTTGTCAAAGTGGTGTTTACAAGACTAAAAAATGCCTCTCGAACATGTCTCTCAAATAAACAATCAACTTATTTAGATCAGTTTCACTATAAAATAATCTGTAAATTTTACAGTTACCACCCAAAATTAAATCCATAACAAAATCCAATATCTATATGAGAGAATACTAGAGATTTTATATACATATGATTATATACCCCAATGGTAATTCTTCCTTTATATTATACAAAGAAAACCAAAATAAACTCTCTTATTTGTGGGTAATTTTCTCTCTTCTTCATTGAGGTAACACACTCATCGTATCTGATGCTCCAACAATCCATTATGGATAAACCTCAATCCATCTTCATGACTACAAAATAAATCATATATCAAAAGTTGTATTCATTCAACATTAATGGTGAAAGAGAATTATATGATAATGGTATCATAGAATGATAAAAATTCCATCCCTCCCTTTAGAGTAGACCAACACCATTCCCTAACATGGGAAAAGGCATGATCCTGACCAATATGAGACATTATCATGAAAGGTTTTCCTAAGAGATTAAATATGATCTCGAACTCCCAAAAAAATATGAAAAAAATAAAGGGATCTACTTAGTATCTATGAGTAGGAGTGTCAATGAGGAAGATATAATTGTACTGCAAACCATATATGTTGACATTAGTTGAGAGACAACCATTACATGAAACAATCTGTAGTTTTATTTTTATTATTCTAAGCCTCGTAAGGACCACCTAAAGGTATTCACTGTAAAAATGGTCCTTGTTAGTCTTATATAGTGATGTTATAATGGTAAAGTGGGGGATGAATTGACTATTTTATAAAATCATGATGATTAATAAGAGTTAAAGTATAAATAAGTGGAAAAAAGAAATATTTTCATAAGGATTTCATAATTTTCTTTTGATCAAACTGATCATATATATACTCATCATTAAACCTGATCATATGTATAATCATCATTAATGTATATTCTTGAGAAAAATATAACCTACTAAGTAATTATTTTTTAATAAAATTCATATCCAAATTACCTATTCCATTTTATGTGTGGGTACAACCAACATGACAAACTTTTTATCGGTATCCATGACCTATTATGAATTAATTTGTGTATCCAAGATTCATAGCCCTAATACCAACGTTTTTCCTACTAATATGAATAAAAAAGTATGCCTTTTGAATGTGTAGTATTACCATGTTGTTATTCTTTAAGACAGAAAGTCATAATCCAAAAATTATACTCCAAAAAATATGAAACGTAGAATATATTACTGCAAATACTAGAATAAAATGATGAAAACATTGTATTAAAAGGAAGACATAATATTGTAAATAAAAATATAAAGTAGCACATTTAGGTCTAGAAAAATATCATAGTAGTAGTGATCACAAAATTATATAGTGAATCCTATAAAATATTCTCATTACATTTTCTGATCTCCCGAAATATGTGTATCCTCATATTTAATAGTTTCACAGATTATATAAAAACTATTAACAAAATAATTCCATGAAATATATAAAAAAAATACTTATCAGATTCCTACCAAAATCTAATATTTTATTTTTCTTAGTTCAACATTCTCAAAGAATCTATCATAGAAGTGAAGATAACAAACTACTTCAGAGTAGTTCAAATCTTCATTGTGACTTATTGATTATTTAATATTTGTTCACATATAATTATATCAAAATTGAAAATAATAATAATTTTTATTGTGTACTAAATTATATTAAATTATCTATAAAAATCCCAATTTTATATAAAATGATTTAATAATAATAAATTAAACATAAAAATATTATAATTAATAAATAATCAAAAAATACTTAAGCACAATGAATAGTTCCAAGATAATAAATAATAAAATGATTATATAAATTATAAAAAATAAAATATTATATATAATTCAATAATTATAAAGTCTGGAATATTTTTCACTCATGAAAAATGAATAATTATATGAAAAATGCAACAATTTTTTTTCAGAGAATTAAAATAACCAATATATAATTTTGGAATAACAAAACCAATTATAATAAGAAAATTGTTTCTAAAATGGGTTCGGAATGTATGCCTCACATATGGAATCTCCACTGATTGGTGACCAATAGAGTTATCTTGTCATCATCCTTGTTCGATCCTACACTGATGTGGTTGGAGGTCCCATAATAACTCATATCAACGCTACCTTTACATTAATATTTTGTATCGTTCCAATACATATGGAATCCATTGGATGGATTTTATCATGTGAATGTGGATTTTATTTCTTCTAGTATATGGTTTAGGATTGTTGGTAAGTTCCATTCTCCTCACCTTTTAGTCAAATTTATAATTTAATCATTTGAAATTATTTTTTTTCGCTTTTGGATTTTCACCCACTTGATTCCAATCATCTAATTATACATTTATTATACAAATAAGTTTATTAACATTGTTGGTCTTTATGTTTTTGAAACTTTTCTAGATTATCTATTATGATCTTGAAATAGTCTCGAGATATTGAAACATATATCGAGCAACTTGTTGTCTTATTTTGGTTAGGGTTTATAGGTTTCTGAGTGCTCCATTACATGTGATAATTCTTTTTTATATTTCTAGACATTTCGGTGAACTAATTATAATGTAATTTTCCATATATAATATTTCCCACCACTCTTCTTATGGTATCGTCATCGAGGTGGATTTATCAATGCCAATTTTATATAATATAAATATTTAAGACATAGAAAATGGTTTCAAGTAAACATTTTTTTTATGAAAATATTCAAGACTATTGTAGATATTTCAAAAAAAATTGTGACTTGTCTATGATATTTTGTATTATTACACAATAAGATCTCCTAAAGTGCCACCACCCACTAGAAATAATGTGACATTTGTGAAAAAATTAAACAAAATACTTATAGTCCCTCAATGTTTCATGTCTCTCAATTCTTAATCCTAGAGGACGTTTCTCCAACCACATAGTGTCAATGTCTTGAGGTACATAATTCCTTATAGGGGCAATTTTAAAATTCACTAATAACAAGGATAATTCGTCTTCAATAATACTTGAACACGCACCTAGGCTAACTATTTCTATTATAGGTTATAATACTCTTATAAAGATTATGTCTTGTCCAATAAAAGAATAAAAAATCATAATCACACATGATGTAACATAGAAATAATCCTATCCTAAACCTAGAATCAATGAAGAAGAATATATTTATCACAATATCAATGATTCCAAAAAATGAAGATAATAATTGGGGGAAGAATAATATTCACATATTTTTTAGAATGAAATAGAGTAAAATATATATTATAGTAGAAAAATCACTATGGATTCATATATTTAATTCATATATTCATTATTTTTCATGATTTAAGAAAATTTTGAATGTAATTATATCTTCAATTTTAGGTAGATTTTTTTTCAATGAATTTATATAAGGCCAATTTATTTGAATTTATCTATAAATTCATAAAATCATGGAATGGTGTGGGGTTCATGATCATACCGCAGTTAGATCTCCAGAATAATGGTTATAACGTGTATATAAGAAGTTTTAAACATTATTATATGTTGGAATTATATTCCAATAGTTTCTTATAGTTGGATACTATCATGAATATTTTCCCTTATAGATGATTGTGTTGTGGCAGTCATTAATTCTTGTGTTTTTAGGGTATAATAATAATTATTTCGACTCTTTATTGTGTTATATTTATTTTTTGTACATGATAGAATTTGGGGATATAATATCTCATTTGAATGTTTAGGATCACATAAACCTTTGAAATATTTAGGAGGAGATCCATATCTCAGGTCGTCCTGCAACGTAGCTCAATGCATGATCATGATCATGATGGGCTAGTGACAAGCACTAGGAATAACCAAATATCTATTGGGAATGGTTTTTTCACTAGTAAACCATCAGGGTATATTCATGAAATTGGATGGCCACCCCAACTTCATTAGAGAAAAAAAGGAATATCCAATGTATGCAATACAGTCTATGAAGATACCATAAAAAATATAATACATCGAATGAAAAACATGCCACAATAGGACATATAAATATTATCATCTGTAAAAAGCTAAAAAATTAAAAGAACGTTGAACACTACCAAATAATTCCTTTACAAATAACCCATATATTAAAAATTACAAAAATAACTCCACTTGTTCCAATTATTATGATACCATGTCTCCTACACCAACCACTAGTCAAAAATAATCATGAAGAGAAAAAATAAATCGCATTTAATAAACCCTTACTTATGTCTTGAAAAACATCTACACAAACTAAAAGGTCTATTTAGGTTTTAATGAACATAGCCCAAATATATACCCCTATTAATCTACTAAATTATTTTACCCATGAAAACCAATAAAATAATTTGAAAATACTTAACAAAATAAAACAACTTCATAAACATTCCATTTTCAAATAATCCATTAAAAAACAAGGGTCTTCATAATAAAATTAAAACATATATAAAATAAATATATAAGGATCAAGGAACCACATGATCTATAAATCTTGTAATCATAACAAGGAAGATCATAAGCATCATCAATAGAAATCCATGTAACCAAAAGATTTTTGTAACATATCTCATCACATAAAGCATGATGATAATAATATTCATAAATAATATAATCCAATCTAGAATGATTAATGTTAATCTAGTGATCTATCCATCAGGCCAAACATGTGTGATGCTAACAATCATTCTATCCAACTATGCAATTATTGAAGCTCTGAATGTCTTCCTCGGGCCCAACTCCAAGTGATATCATGGACTCTCAATAACAATTCAATGATGATATCTAGGTATTCCAACAAAAAGGCTCTCATAGAACCTTCAAAACAAAAATAGAAGATCATGTGGTCTTCCTTATAGTTCCTAAAATTTTCCCTTTATCAATACCCTCACTAACACCCAAATTAATCCATATACTACTCCATGCTACACAATCTCAAAACATGATCCAAATAAATAAATGCGTCACTAGAATATGTATTACTACAAATACATGACCATTTTATGAAAAAAAACATTATTATGGTAGACAAATTTAGAAGTCCATTTATACTTAATTAATTCATTTGGGTGTTTTTATCAAAAAAGTGATGTGAACACAAGACACAAACATTGAGAACCCATCTTTAATCAACCAAATTTCCAAACTAATCCATGAATCACATAAAACATGCAATATTTATTAATAATAAATCTTTTAAATGGAAATTTGAAGAACCAAAACCAACATATATTCCAAATTTAATTTCAATCCAGGGAAAATTCTCTTAAATAGAGACACTTACCATTCATTAAATCCAATGCTCATTGCATGCGCTAATAACCAGTCAAAAGAGGTAGAATAAGGACGTACACATAAAATTGATAATAAAATAAACCAAAATCCCAATTAAATACACTAAATTCATATAAAATCACCCATTATGTTTCCACAACTCTATGAAAATGTATGAACACATCTTGAGAAGTGGTAAAGAAGAAAAATCCAAGAATACTTGGGATTACCTAAATCTATATCAACTATAACAAAGAGTAATCCACCACCATGTGAGAGGGAGGATCCACACAAATATGGTGGAGGATATTCAATGTATGGAGAAGGAAAAATGAGTCCACCGGTTTATAAAATCATTTGGGGGAAGTTGTAAACAATCAACTTTTATGTGACCTAGACAACCACATGTTTTTTCCATATAGTTAGGAATACATTATTCTCAAAATGGTGGTTTACCTATTCGCTAAAAATTTCCCCACAAAGATACCCATGGGTTTCATACGGTTTCAAAACCTAGGTGAAAACCATGAAAACCAACATTATCGACATTTATAGGCATATTGAATGGTTAGATACACTGTCAGATAAAATGTGCACTAACTGTGTGCATTGATCTATCTTCCCAAAAATTCTTATTTCGAACCCCAACACCCAAGAGCTCAAAAAAAATAAAAAATTCATATAAAATTAAAAAATAGTCATACCATTGACCCAAATAGTTTCACGATTTTGCCACCATGTAATTTTATTCCCAAAAGATTCTTCAGGATGACTTAGAACAAAAAGGCAGGGACAATTTTCTCTCATCCAATATTCACTCTCACATGTCTCATGGATCTCATAACCTCACTACTAGATCTTAGTAACCAATGGGATCAGTTTCCAATAGTTTTCTTTATCATAATGATACATGATATGTATAAGCTACCCCAAAATAGTCACACCAAGCTAAAAATCTATGAATTTCCAATCCATCAAATTAAATCTATCTTTATGGTACATATTCTACTGGAAAAAAATGAAATATTTCATGGTTATATGTCAACCATGATGGAAAATCCAATTGATAGGATACCATTCCAAGATTATCAACAACATGAAATGTACTAACATAATGTTGTGCGAGCTTCCCTTCTTACCCAAATGATGATGTATGAGTTGATATAATACCTGGATGAACACCTAATCACCAACCTAAAACTCAATCTTATTATGATGATGGTAGAAATATGACTTTTTATTGCTCTATTCTATATTTTGTATTTTCTAAATAAGCCATATTGTCTCAGTCATATACTGGATGAGGATAATTCAACCAAAGAATGACCACCCACCTCATCCCAATATAGTGGGGGTTTGGTACGGATGTCTATATAATGATTCCAAACTACCCATCCTAGTCTATGCCAAAAAATTATTATCCTAAAAAAAGTCACAAATTTTTGTTTTCTTTCCCCTAAACCAAAAAATCATGAACTCGCTCTTTCAATATATCTATGTGGGTCACCATGTTACACTTATATTTTCCATCCCTATAAGGGTGACACTCAATGTTCAATTTAAGATGGGTTCCCAAATCCTCAAAAAGTCACATCGAAAACTATAAAGTAAAATGGGCATCCATGTCTGGAATTATCACTGAGGTAGCTCTGTAAAGTCAATAAACCTCTCGAACATACAAGTATTTTAGGACCTCTACTAGCCACAACTATCTAATGGAAAAAATATTGACTGATTGCGATAGAAGATCAGAAATAACCCATACAGAATATTTCCCATGTTGAGTACAAGGTATACCTCTCATGATATCCATATAGATGTCATCCAATTTCTAAAATATAAGGAGAATATGTTATAATTACTCTTCTATTCTATGATGTCCCTAATTTATTATCATAATGTTCAAGAAATCAAAAACTAAATTCACCATTGGACATCTCATCCCCGCCACCAATACCAACCTGTAATGGTATAAAACATCTTAGATTCCCCAATATGAGTGGACTAATAATACTGAGGCACCACAAGTATAATAGCCATCTATAAACTCAAAGAAAAATCCTTTAACCTTCAAAATAAGGGAGAAGCATTTGGAGACTAAGACAACTCACCTGAGGTATTCCCCCCATTATGAAAACTATTAATCTACTAGAACACTATTCCAGATACAATCTCACTCCTTACCTGATTGATATGATATAATATACCTCACACACTGGTCATGAACAACTCCCCTCGATCTTATTAAAACTCTAACCATCAATTAGTAAAAAAATTATTAGACCACACTCATTTGATGAATCCTGAATGGACTACACTATAATTCTTTTCACTACCTTAGAGAATACATTTCCCATACTAGGAATGTATATACTATTGAAATAAAAGAATTCATATACTCCACCAAAAGTATTTTTTTGAGGTTTAGGTCCATCTGTGTGAAAGTATACATCAAGTCTTTATAATTAGAATACACTATAAGATTCTTCCAAAAGAGGTAATGTCTCAAGATCTTTAATTCGTGTAGTACTGCTTCTAATTATAGTTTGTTTGTGGGATACTTTTCCACATATGGTCATTGTTATTGTGACCCATAAGACACCACAAGGTAAAATTACATCAACATACATCCAAATCCCACACTATAAGAATCAAAATTCAGTATATAATATCTCCCAGTATCATGATAAAATAAAACTGTTATAGATTTCAAACGGGTTTGAAACCACTACAAATCACTATATCACTTCTCATCCCACTCAAACATCACCCCTTTCTATGTAATTGTTGTAAAGAGATAATATAGATTCATTATGTCCCAAATCAAACGTCTATAATACCTATCCATGTTCAGAATGATATATATTATGAAAATATTATTTGAATGCTCCCATTAAATGACTACTTGAACCATATTTGGATCTACTAAAACTCCCACATCAGAAATAACTTAGCAAAACAAATTTAATTCCTGAATACGAAAACGAACATGGATAGTATGGAATATAGATGGTTCACTACCAAAACATCCAAATTTTGATACATTTGGTCAGCATGATAATCATTCATAATAGAATAATCCAAGTTATCAATCATACATAATACCATGAAAATCATATAATGTTGTGAAAGATCTAGTTCATCAATACCGTAAATAAATCTAGAGCATTGGAAAGACCAAACAAAATAACCAAATACTCAAAATACCCACATTGTCTTCAATAGTTTGTCTATAGAATATAAACATTATAAAACCTAAGCTATGTGTACCTATATCTCATGTAAAATTTGAAATCAAATAGTCTCCCTAAGATAAACATAAAGATCATCAATTTTGTAAAATTGATATTTATTCATTGCAATAACCTAGTTAAGATCATGATATTATATGTAGAGTAAAATAATCTCAAAAACCTATTTTTAATATAGAATTGGATAATCCAACTATGACATGATTAGATATATATGTCCATTGACCATGAGATCTTATAGTTAGAGATTCAACTCTATTAGCTCATATGTGGCTATTCATTATGACGATAATAAAATTGGTCTTATCCAAGGGAGAATATCATTATTAAACTCTAAATGTTTGGGATTAAATCCAAATAATTAATCTAAAAACAAATCTAGGTACCTATCCCTGAACACTATATGTTTACACATAGAAATATACTTTTAAGCATTGAAAAAAAACCATGAAATCTTGCATGAGATCAACCCCAACTCTAAAGAAACTATTCTTGTCTTTCCTAACTGTGGATACCACTCACTCAAGAGCATTTGAGGGATCCCTTTGGGAGTAAGGAACTAAACCTTGTGGTGATAATAGTCAACTAGAGCCTTAAATATTATCAATATATCCATGCAGATTTTAAGGTTAAAGATATCCAAATCCCAAACAAGTATGTCTTAGATGTAATCAATGTTTTCTACTAACTCATGACACCCAGGGAACATCACACCTCTCTCCTTCTTCTTACCCCTTGGGGTTAGAAAATTCAAAACATGAAGAATAAAATAAATTTGTATTCCCATGTAATCAATAAATTTAACTAAAATAATGTAATGGGATGAAATAGTGTCAAACAAAACTGATGTCATGTGAGAATCAATAATCATAGAACATTTCATGGTTTCCTATATGTAATATGAGTCTTCTAACATTTCCTTTTCATCGTGAAGATTGGTTATATGAATCCCACACTATGAATTATTCCCCTAGTGGGAATATCCCTTACCATGATGATTATATCATCATCTTTAGAAATCCTATAATGGAACCTATGATCTGATTGAATAATTGGATCCTAGACTACACCCCAGTGAAGCCAACTGGAATAAGGTTGTATATTCCTTGTCTTCCCAAAATGGTCGAATTTCTTTACTGTCTCCAAAAAATTGGGACTTGATTATATATCCTCTCCATATTAGCAAAAATGAAACAAATACACCCTGATGAATCCACATGGGCTGAACCTAATTTTTTTTGACATTGTTTCCTCTACCTCTCTGTAACTTGTCTCGCTTCAACTTTAAACATGACTGTGAGCAATAGTTAATCCCATTAGAATATAACTAGTAGAAAATTTCTTTGTACTAAGATAATAACCGTCTATATATTCATTGTTAACAACCACTAAATATGTTTGTAGACATATAATAAGGATCATATATCAAATCACCATATTTAAACACATCTCAAAACATTGATCCATGAAGTAATAATTCAAGAAGAGATCTGTAGAAATATGATCCTACATAAGGAAATGAGTGGTAATCCCTAATTAAAATTATCCCCACACTCTATATTCAAGAACTCATAGTCATTTCACGCCCTCAAGGTCTCTAGGTAGAACCGATTATTAGAATTCACCTTAAATGTGGACCATGTAAGAGCCTCAAGAACTCCTGAGAGAAACATAGATCCCACAAATTTTTACATTTTCCCTATAAAATATATGTGAAAAATCCCACCTCATTGGCCCCTAAGGTCATCCTGATATCAAAGATCTACTCAATAATATATAACCACTCATTTAGATAAATGGATCCCTTATCACCATGAATCACCAATGGATTTTTCCACGAAAAAACCTAAGTATGGTCCTCAATCTGGGACTACTCATGACCACCTAGATCACCAAATGATTGGATTATACAAATTGTTGAATTTACCAAAGCAAGATCAACATGAGGGTTCACTTGTAAAGTATTCTTCACAACACCCACTCTACTAATTAATAATGTCCAATTGGGAGGAATTGAATACAAGAAAAAAACATGATCTCAATAACACACAATTCATTATAAAACCATATAAAATGAACCATAAGAAACCCCCATCATGGGTACAAACTATAAACACTAAAAAATAAAGTCTCTCCATGTGAAAAGGTTTTAAAATACCTAAAATCTCATATATTTCACATTTGGCATCTTTTGGTCATACTACTAGTCGAACAATTTTGCAACCATGTGGGTTTTATTTGATGATGGAAGAAAAGGTCACATGGGCTACACAATGTTACTGCTATCCATGCTCACAAACCATGATCCTCTTACAAACATCATTGTTTTTCATCCAACACTCAATGAACCCCTTGGGATCACTAAGGGACTCAACAATAAATGTGAAATATATAAAAATATATTTAAAATAACCCATTATGAGGAAGAAAATGGGAAAAAAAATCTCAGACCACCCATGGATAATCGGTGATTGAAACAATGTAGTCCAAGAAAGTCACACCTCATTCCTACCTCTAGAGTACATGTGATCCTATCTCTATTATACAACAGAATCCCAAGTACCAACCATCTATAATACCATTTTAAATGCACCCACTCAGGTACACCTAACCCATAAACCATGTCATCCATCCACATGGTATGTATCATGTTCCTGATCACCACGGGCTGGTGTAAAGCCCCAAGAATAACCAACAATCACATGGGATATGTTAATAATATATCAAATCAAAAAATATTATACATGAAATAGTATTTCGACACTGACATTTTCATATTCAGAAACATAAAAAGGAACTAACATCATACGAATTAATTAAAATTTATATAAACTGAACAATGTCACATAAAATATAAAAAACATTCCATGATAGGACTTATACATTGAATCTCAATTCAAAAAATTAACACTCAATTGAATACGGAACAAGATAAAATAAGGACTAAATATACATACTATAGATACAAAATACCAAAAAAAAGACTCAAAATAATCCAATCCAAGTGAGGAAGTGTTTCATTCAGCGAAACATGACAACAATAATCAATATGAGACACTGAGGTATAAAATCCACTTTTAAATACATGTGTCCTAAAAAAATATACATTCAATGAAAAGACCACATAAGGTCTGAGGCACATATCATAGTAGAACACCACCATGAATCTATTTAAGAATCCTACCATTGAAACCTAATAAACTAGTTTGAAAACACTTTTCAAAAGCAATCCAATTTGGTAACATTTAATATTCAAATAAATAATAAAAATTCCATGGGTTTTTGAAATAATATTCCTAAATGTCTAACATAAATATACTTGGAAAAATGATCCAAAAGATGTACATATCGAATAAAGAATAATATGAATGAACAAAATAATTATCAACATAGAACTTAATAACAAAAATAGTCAAAACAGGCATAACATATCTCATCACAGAAAACATGGAATTAACAAAATGCGTAAAGCACAAAATAAAATCCAGCATGACTAATGTGCAGATAGGTATCTAACCATTAGATCTATTATGATTGAGTATAATAAGTATTCTATCAAGATGAGCAATAATGAAATCTCTCACAATCTTCCCCAACCCAAACTCAAATAGCTCCCATAGTCTATTGGCATCCAGTCCTTTAATATCTCATAGTCCTCTTAAAAAATATATATCACATTCCCCTAAAAAAAGAAATGTAATATTGAACAATCATTACTCATTAGGACAACATCATCCCACGAATAGTCCCCTCACACAAACCATGGTCATCTCATGTGAAACTCCATGCCACAAAGTCTCAATATTCATTCCATATAAATTGAAGCCACATCACAATCCATATTCATAGTAAAAAATTCCCATTTTATCATAACTTCTTGAACAATATAAAAAAATTTATAAATATATTTTTGAAATTCATTTAGGGATAATAAATCCCTTTAATAATTTTTACCAATCACCTAATTTATATAAAAGACACACCCTTTGGGAACTCAATATTAAACAACCAAATTGCCTAACCACTCCATGAAACAAATCAAACATATAATCACCAAAAATAATAAATAATTTAATTGGAAATTTAAACAACACAAACCAAATGTAATTAATAATTTAAAGGAAAATAATTGAAAATTATTTTAAAAAGAGACACCTACCTCATATTTGTTCAAATCGCATCACATTTAGTGAAAACCTCCAAGAAGTGGCTTAAAAGGCTACACCCACCTAATCCATAAGAAAATAATCCAAAACAAACATTTCATACCCATAATTTTTTCATCATCAACATTAAGGTTCACATCAATATCAAAATTTATGAACAAGTCATGATAAGGGGGAAGAAGAATATACCATGAAGATTTGGACATTCTTCATGATAAATAACTAAAAACCCAGAGTAATCCACCAAAAAATTTTAATGATGGGATACATTAATAAAGGAAAGGATATACACATTATTAGAGAATGGGGTTAAAATCAGACCAATGTTTTATAAAATTGATAGGGTAAAATGGTAAGACACCACATTCTATGTGACATGGACATACTGCATGGTTTTTTTGGATCTATTTCAAAAATTGTACACCAATCGTTCTGGTGACACATTCTTCCTCAAATGGGATTCAAGTTTACCCATGTGTGTCACGCAGATTGAAAAAATATGTGAAACTATAAAACCCCCCACTTTCACCCTTTATAACTCTATGACATATTTAGTTTCAGGGTTAAATAAACCATTCAATATCTCTGTATAATGAATTTTTTTCCATAAAAATTCTATTTCTGGCCATGACACCCCAAAACACCAAAAACTATCTAGAAAGGTAGGTAGAATTCAAATTTATATGTACTTGTTACATAGAGGGTGTCACCACTATTATATTGGTTTCTTTAGTTTGGATTGTAGAAGATTATATAGTCTTGAAGATGCACCTCATCATTTACTCAAACTATGATGCATGTGGCATAATGATTAAAACTTATATGGAATATAATGTTTACAATAAGTGCATCATTTTAATATAAATTTTGGTTTTAAATGGTTATATTGGAAATAATATATAAATATTTTGAGTGTCCTCTAAAATTATATAGTTATATTTATGTATTTTTTCAACATAAATCCATTTTCATCCAAGCGTATTGGACTCCTGAATTTATCCAAGAATAGTAATTTTTATTAAATTTTTGGGGTATTATTTTTTTCCCACAAGTCATATCTCATTTTGTTTTAAAGAAAATGTATATACATTTGACATAAATTAAAAAAGATAAAAAAAGATCATTATAGAGTTTCTAAAAAACAATATATGTGCTAATATAAACAATAAAAAATAATATATTATGCCAAATATGTTTGAAAAAATGTTTTTAAGATACAAAATCTCATAAATAACTTTTATAGTATAAATTTTTTTAATATATATATATATATATATATGATTTATAAGATATAGTGAACATAGAGGTTTTAATTAAATCAAGTATGAAATGAATTTTTAATGTTATGGATTTTAATATGGAAAAAAATCCTATTAGATAAGAAATATCACATGACATTAATTCTAAAAAGACACCAAATCCTAGATGATAATTAATCTCATATGACTGGAAATCCCATAAAAATTCTTCTATGACTTGATATCTAATATAACATAAAATTTCTATGTCATGTGTTTGTATTAGTGTTCATCCAATCATATCATTCTTTTGATTCAATTATATGATTCCTTTTAGATTTTTCATATGATTCATATGATCTACAAATGAGTCATTGACCTACATATGTATCATCATATGAGTCATTTGACATGGGTATGAGTCATTATATACATCAAAAAAATTTGAAAACACACACAACATAAGAATCATATATATTTTCTGTAGGTATAATTTTAAATATATGTACACAATATTATAATATTATATAAACATTCTGAAAAAATATAAGGACAATTGTTCACATAGATACATTTCTCTTAATGTCTTAATCATATGACTAATATTGATTTTTCTCTAAAACCTCTTACTATAAAACATAATGAATGTGAAGAAGTTATGAAATAATAATTATACCCAAAATATATAGAATAACAAAAAATGAATATAAAGGATTGAAAATTATTTGTTTATTCTTCATGTAGTGAAACCATTAAGGAAATTAAAATTTTAAAATATTATCAAATATTAGGTTAGTGGGAATAAAATAATGATTTCTAAATTATCAAAATAAAAAATATAAACAGGTGAGGTTATACAAAATAATTTCCTCATTTTAGATAATTATAAAATTGAACCTATGTAAAAAAATTCGACCCGATTGTGAAATTTTTAAAAGATAAATAATTGATGTGAAATTTATATAACTTAACAGAAGATAAAAGATTTCTTCAAATTTTTTTGATTCATTAAATATATTATTTTTTCATTTATATTTCCTTTTTACTATAAAATTATAAATATTTCTCTTTTTTAAACAATTTTTTAATTAATACAATAAGAATAATTATACCATGGTGAAAAATTAAAATGATATCAAACATAACTCTCATATAATTTTGATATATGTTAGGATAAATTAAACATAATTTTGAAATAAAATAACTCCATATGAGATAAATAATCATAAACATAAATTAAATTTTGTATCCTCGTATGGATTTAACAATAAAATTAAAAAATTAAGCTACTAAACTAGGATTCAAAGACAATATTAGTGTTTTGTAATAATATATTTTATCGAAAATATCTCCCCCAAAAATTCATGCACTATTAATATGGACACCAATTAAAATAATGTATGTGGTAGAATAATAATCTAAGAGTAGTAAACCTCCCTTAATTTCAGTATCTCATTATTATTTAAATAATAGGAGATTAAAAATACTATGTGTCTATTTGAAAAGTATTTAATACATATTTTAGAAGATTAATATATATAATGGTGAGTAACCCACATAAAAAGGACCTCTAAATCTATAATGATGAAGATATTTTTTTAAAAATTCAAGGAATTATTAAATGAATATCAAGGAATTACAATGTAATCAATAATAAATTAATATTCTAGAAAACTATATTATGTAACTGATATTATGTACTTTCCATCCAATTCATGAATATTATTATTTTCCCATTCGACTACATCGTTTTTGGGGTATTCTAAGGGATGAAAAGATAAAAAACAACTACTTTAATAAACTACTAAAATTCTATATTTACAACCTTTCACCACTATTAATTCTAATAGATAACATTAAATAACCTTTTCATTTTGAACAATCTTATAATATGATTAAATAATTGAAGTTGTTTCAGATGTCTAATCATGAAAATAAACCAATGTAAATATTCTAATGATGTCTATAATTTTTAGAAATGAATATTTATTATCACCATGTCATGTTGTTTATATAGTTCCAAATAATTGAATACAAATAAAACCACATCATTGTTTTTTACAAGGATACTCCAATGGATTAGGGTTATTGATGGTAGTGGTGCATGGAAACTTCTCCTCATGGGATTAATCAACCTTCTCGGCTCTTTCTCCCCAGTTCATTATGCTAGACCATTTCTCTGTTCAGTACGAAGGTGTTTTGGTGGCTTAAGATGGTGTTGGGGTTTCAATCAGTGTCGAGGATTTGATGAAGATGTTTTTTATCAATATAGTTGTTAGTCGAATCGAATGATCTAGTGGAAGTTTTGTGTTCTAACCTCATCTGCATCATTTTATACACATTAGCGGTCCTTTTATGTGGTCCTTCAATCTGACCATCTTGTTTATTGTTTTTCGTCTTGGTGGTCTCGATCTTCATGTTGGTGGTTTCAAATAAATTTGTTCATGATCTTGCTGATGGTCACCTTTCCTTGAGTAGGGCTCCCCTCTCCAAACTCTACCGTCGCCTATGGTTTCTTCTCAACAATTCAGGTCGTCATGGTGCAATGGATCATGGTGAGGTTTTGGGATGTTGTTGTTTGAGTGATGGGTGTCACTTAATGATGTGAAAACTATAAGTCGGTGAAAGGTTTGATCCTAGTTTTTTGTATCTACCTGCAATTCATGATTCTTGATGGAAGAGTTTCTCTGATGCTAGATTTTCTATTCATAATGGTGATAGTGATTTTGAGTGGATAAGTTTTGGTGTGATTCTGATTCGAAATAGATATTTTGATGGTATTTTTCCATGTCCATGCCAGCATTGGTGTAAGGATACTGATTGATAAATCATTGGGTGTGTATCTTGAGATTTTTTGTCTTCTATGATGATATTGACATGTGATGATTTTTTTTTAATTTGAATCAGTTGGTTGTGCACTGTGTTGTTTGGTGCTTATTTTTTATTTTCGTATGATGTACCATTGGGTTAGATGTTAGGTACCACTCACACAGAAAACAGTTTTATATTCAATAAATAAAAAAATTATATTAGAGGTGGAATACTCTCTTAATGTTTTCTACCATTAATGTAATAATTAAAAACATAGTTCTTTATTGTTTTAACTCAGAAAGCTACAATTTTTTTATGTTTATCTTTCTTTTTAGAAACCTAATACCAGCATTTTCATGACTCCAATGATTCAAAATAATTGTTCTATATTCCATTGCACCAGATTATTTTAGTTAGAAATATTATTTTTTATGGAATTAATATATAATTTCAGTTGTAATAAATCAATTTATGTTGATATTTTTAAAATTTTCATTTATCATTTTGAAATTTAAGAAACATTCAATAATCATATAACTATTAAATTCTTATTAGATTATGTTTTAAATGTGTAACATTGGCTTTTCAATTATTTTCAAGCATTAAATTACCCCCTTCACAAGCATTGGATGATAAAAATTTTGATGAATCTCCTTTCATTTTCAATGAGAATCTATTATCTGGGTACAATGTTTTAATTTTAGAATACCCATGGAATATATCCTTAATGTAATTATTATGACTATTTTTGTACCCATGGAATTTTTTTTACAATCAGTTATGAGAAATAATTTTAAAGAATGAATACTAATTTCAAACAAAGTATTGTTTTGTAAACATGAATAAAATGATTTAGAAATTAAATCATTAATATTATCAATATATTTTTGAAATCTTATGAAACACTCACTTGAATAATTTCTTTTCATTTCATAACTGAAACATGTAATTATAAAAACAATTCCATTAAACTTTTTTACAAATATTTTCTTCTAGATTTATGGGAAATAATTCTTATAACTGAGTATAGATGAAATTTTATTCATTTTGTTCATTGACATCATTTTATTATATTGTTATACACCTTGAAAAAACATGGAATTTTTCATCATTAAACATTCTATTTCATTTTTCATTGTTCTATATTTTTGTCGAACAATGTCGAAATCATTATATAAGACTCTAAATATATTTTAACTTTTTTATGTTCTTAAAACAAACTCATTATACTTTTCATTTTCTGATTTATTTTTATTTTTCTATTAATAAATAATTTTTTTCAATATCAATCATCTTATTTTTTCATCTGGTTCCTTGTATATATAATAAATTTTTACAAAATAATTTTTTAACCATTTATTCTCAACATATAACTCATCAATTGTCTGTTTTTATAAAAAAAGTTAATTTTCATCATAATCGAAATAACACTCTTTGTTTGAACAGGACATAAAACATGTGTTTTTTAAATCATTTTCTAAAAGAAATTAACAACATGAAAGGGAATATTTTTTACAAATATAACTAGTTATTATTTATCTATTTCCCTTTGTGTTTAGACTCTTATTCTTTATTTATTTATTTAGATCCAGGAAATCATGATTGATATGACATTTTCTTCAATATTAATAATAAATTAATTTAATTTGATGATTATAAACTATATTACCTCTTCCACATCATTAATGGTCATATCAATGATGTTACCTTCTATTATATATATAATATATATTCATTATTTAGTGTAATAAGTTTGTAACTTGATAAAATTCAACACATTTATTTTTCTGTAACTCATAGTCAGATTATTCAATAATATAATTTTTAGTAGTTTTAGATCCAACTTTTTTTATCGTAAAAAATTATTCATACCTTATATATTTAAGATATAATTTATATTTCAATGGTGAACCAATAAATTCATCAAGTTTGTGTTCTGTGAAATTCATACTTTCTTTATTAGAATCCGTTTTAGCATGGCATTTCAGAGGAAGATCTATAACAATTTTTTCAAAAAGAACTGTAACATCCAAATATTTTTTGAAATCACTCATTCCTTTTACTGTAATAGTAAATATATGAAATATTAAATTTATATTTTCCTCTTTACTCATATTCAAATCATAACATTCCATGCCTAGATCCCTTTATCTTATCATTTGTATACATAGTAAATTGTATAATTATCTAAATAGCATGATCAGTTTAACATATATATTTATTACATTAAAAATATCATCTGACTTCAAAATATAAATCATTTATCAAATTGATATTTAAGACATAAGTAATAGCCTCATTACCAATCATGGTATCTAGCTCATGTTTGGGTAATCTTTTTGGTTTTCAAATAATTATTCAGGGATTTGTACTGATCAATTTGAGGCATGATTTCCTTCCTATATTACCAATATGCAAAATTAGTTCTATAAAATAATAGACATAATTATGAAATATAACCATCATTAGAACATAAACTAGAAAACTAAAAATTTACCTTTTCTATAAAATTTTAAAAAAATCATATGGTTTGAAAATTATTAATTATATTAGAGAGCTAATTAACATTTCAAGGACCTAATTAGATAAAAATTGTTTGTTATTAGATAAATTAATAATCCAAACTGTCCATTTATAGTCCTAGATCTGATACCAATTTAATTTCTCCAATATATATGGAATTATGAGAATGAGGGGGTTGAATTTTCAAATAAAAAATTTAATTATTAATCTAATTTAAATTATATATTCATTGAAATATAAAAATATTACTACAAGGGAGTTTTATTGTAGTGTAGATCAAATAGATACTATGTTTAACCTTCTCTTTTCTATATCCCTTGTAGAATTGGATACCAATTAATAATGACCATTGAAGGGGACTCACAACCCAATTACAAATTCCATTTTTAGTCAAGGAAACCCCAATAAAACTAACTTTTAATGGGGATATAGAAAAAGTTACAAATGAATATTATTCAAATATATTCATTAACTAAATACCTACCATTGAATACCAAGATTCAAAAAAAAATTCTTCCATTTTTCTTCCTAGATCCAAAACAAAATATACCTTTTCAATGGGTATTATAACCCCATACCCTATTTTGGAATGAGAATGCATAGACCGAATATTATAACCCATATATATGATATGAAGAAAAGAATACAATACAAATCCAAATAAAATGATGAAAAATTGTGATGTAGAGGGAGACTATGTCAAGTTAGTACTTGTGGGGAAAACACTTTTAAGTCGAGTAATGGTGATCAGAACAACAGTGATCACAAAAGTGTATAGTGAGTACAATGAATTTTACATGTTGAAAAGATGGATCTTACCCATTGTATATTTACAAAATTATTATAGTTGTACTAGTATTATCAAAATATATTTATAAATTTTCTTCAAGTAGTCCATCTTCAAAAAAATTCAATTCATTCACATAAAAGTTATATATTCTTGAAACAACACTTCCTCATTGACAAAGTAACCTCCATTGTAGTGAAGATAATGAAATACATACAAGGTATTAAAATATCCACTCAAATTGATTTATTATTTATTAGATGCATCATGTATCCTTTCCTCATAACTATAAGTGATAAAATTCATATATATTTACTATTAAATATTAACCAATTATTAACAAAGAAAAAATAACTTGTACAAAAATTTATTATTAAAAAATGAAACAACAAATTAATAATATTAACCAATGATACCTTAAAAATATTCTTAATATTTATAAATATTTTCAAGAAAATAATAATTAAAAACTTTTTATAGATGAAGAGAAATTAAAATTTTTATATTTTCTTTTATAAATATAAAGTATGAAAGCATATTCCCTCATAATCGATATTTAATTCTATCAAAAAATACATATAATTTATTTTTCATAGAATAAAAATATTTAATAAGTAATTATGTTCAACTAAATCTTGTATAATAAAAAATGTGTATATATACTGGATTGAAAAACAGAAACTACGTAAAATATAAAATAATTTACATTTTGAAATATAAACTATTGAATCATATGAATAACAACTCAATTATGATATCTATGTTTCCAACAATTTTTTTTTGATAATATACAATATATTATAATATTTAAATCATTGAAATATATAAATTGTTTTTTAAGATATATATAATTCATAATATTGAGTGAATGAATATGATATAATGAAATATCATATGATATGAATTTCATATTATATGAATTCTCATAAGACAAAATATCCCATATGATATAATATATTATATGATATAAATTATTATAATATAAAAAATCACATAAGAAAGGAAATATTATATGATATTTAATCCAATATAAAATATAGTATAACATTGTAATATATTGACATAGAAATTTACAAAACATATGTGTGTAGGGGTATTCATCGTAGCGTATGATCCATTCAACTCCAATTTATGAATCATTTTATATTCTTTGTGTGATTAATTTTATCTTAGTATGAATTATTGAGGAATATTTGTATCATCATATATGTAATTTGACTTATGTATGAGTCATTTGATAGTTTATCAAATTATTATAATAATGAATATATAAGAGTATTATTTAATGTGTGAATGATGATTTTCAATATGTAGGAACATAATTCCTTTAATTTTTTAAATATCATTTGAAAAACTTATAAGGGTGTTCCTACAAATAGAATAATTTATGTTATATTCATCAATATATTAATAATATCCCACAGACAAACTAGGCTGAATCTAGCAAGGTCCAAAGGGAATGGCCCATCAGCCAGATCGGGTTGGGGCTGCCCATACCCAACCGGGTCAGTTCGGGTCCGCCAAGCCTGGTTGGGCCATGTGGGGCCCCCAAACTGGGTTGGTCAGGTTAGTTTGACTAGGTCACACCAGGCATAAACACAACTAGCCCCTGTTTACTAAAACACCAATATATTTTTAGACCGGGTGTCCAATTTATGTGCCATTTGTAGTGTTGGAACCCTCATGATTAGGTGTTGAATTTGGAATGATCTAAGGAGGGTTTCATGAAAGATATAATTTGATGAATGGATTGATGAGTGGAATCTACCGAAATCATGTGCACCACATGTGGGAATCATGCAGCTACTTGAGACCCAATGACTGCAGACAAGAAAGTCTAAGTGACCCTGAAAGCCTAGATTATAAGAGTCTATATGTAGAATAGCTACAAGAGGATCTATGTGAACAATATACACGAGGTTATGTGTGAACCACCAATAAGAGGCCTTGTATGAACCGAAAATAAATGACCTTATGTGGACTCGTTATGATGTACTAAGTGGGGATCAACTCTGTGTAACTAGGCATACCCACGGTGGGGAGAAACACTGTGTGACCTAAAATTCCTATGGTACTCATCACTGATGAGTAACTCAACATTTCATGGTGTTCATTGTTACGAATGATAGTCTTCCTTTTCATACGTTGAGTTATAATAGGGGTGAAATTCCTTTTCATTGGGATCTTGGTGTGAAGTCTTTATTTGTGGTATTTCTTGTGTGGTTTGGGGTTTGTGCTGAGTATTGTGTTTCTCACTCTTATATTGGATTCTCCCGCACATGTCATATCCCGTGCAAGAGATCGACTCTTTGAAAGAGACCTTCATGTACTAGGGTCAGGTGGTGCTCAGTGAGACGGGATGGGTGGGACATACTTCCACGACTCAGAGAGATATCCTCCACCTACACTCCAGGTAGGAATTGACCATATAGACCATGGTAGCATTACCTTTTCTTTTGGATTTGGAATTGTATTCATTCCCCTTGTACATTAATGTTGTACTGTAGTTTTATTAGTTGTCTGGTGAAAGTTTAATTTTACATAGTTCTTACCTTTCAACAGTTTCTGTTATGTGCGCGTGTACAGGTTTAAAGGAAAATGCCATCCCTTTTTGGTATATGACAATTCGGTGCCAGTCTCTAGCTCCTAGCCAATGTATGGATTTATGGGGCTACTCACATCATGATCATTAGGGGATGGGTCATGAATGGTAGTGTGAATAGAAGATGGGAGAGGGTTTCCTTTTATAAGTGGTGAAGATGACACATATGAAATTTTTGATTTTTTTGTTACACGAACATTTATATCATAAAAAATCTTGAAAATAGTTTATTAGGGACCCTTATTTGTGATAATGTTATGATATTCCATCCATTTTATTTCGTAAATATTTTTAGGTTATTCTAAAAATTATTTTTTTGTTATCCCCCTATAAACCCTTTTTTACTTAACAATTATAATTAATTTTTTCTAATTTTATTATTCATATTTGAAAAAAATTATGTAGAACTTCATAAAAATTTTAAAATAATGTGAATAAAAAATTTGAATCCACTTTTTCATATTTAATTCAAAGATTTTATAGGATACAATTTAAAATTATTCCAATACATGTGATGAAAAGAAGGTTTCCAAAGGAAAAATTATAATTAGTATGGAAGGTTTTTATAGGTAAATTCAAAATTAATTGATCACATTGTTCTAAACTGCGTAAATTGTAGTATAATTTAATAAAATTTACTTTAAAACAATTTAACATATAATTTAACTTTTAAAATATTTAAATGAAAAGGTTTTTTTGAATAATAATCTGTATTTTTCACTATTCAACAAAAAAATATAACCTCTAAAAAAATTCCAAAAACTCTCCCTAAGAAAAGATTTGTTTTTTGATTTAAAAAATTAATTTCATTTTGTAATAAAATTCCTAAAAGGTGAAAAAATAATTTTAAAATATGAACTCAAAGCAGTACCAAACCTTCTTTTAAAAAATAGTGTTTTCAAAAAAGAAATGTCCTTCAGTGGATTTTGAATTTTTTATAATAAATAGAAAATGAGTAAGTACATGTAAACATTATATTTTTATAAATTGCCTCGTCTTATTCACATCCTTTAAAATAAAGTATATGTCATAATGGCCATGTTTTGAATAATACTTTTTTAATAGAGTATTTTGTTTCATTTACACTTTATATTTCATGCATTCCATGTTATCAAAGAGATTGAATTTATTTACAAATAATTATATCATAAGTTCATGATGTTTTACGTTATGTTATAATATCAGTATCAAGTGTCGTATATAATATCAAACCCGACATTATTTTTCCAGAATCATAGGGATTTATAATTTCATTTTTTAATGCATATACATTATTTAAGTATTGATGTGCAAGGATTGATATGAATGGGATTTAAACCAAAAAAAACCATTCTGGTCTCACTTAGACTAGAAGGGATATGATTATTCCACGCTGATCCTTCCTCTAATATGATAATAGAATGATACTAGAACTAATAGGGAACCACAAACATGGGATGTCATATCCAATAATATCCTGCAATAAAATGCAACTTTGATACATGATATAAATAGTAATCAACCATAAAATATAAATAAAAAACTACATAACATAAAAATATATGATATAGAAAAACATCTGTGAAAATTCCACATGGGAAACCACCAATAGAAAATACATATCTATAAAACAATACCAGTAGTTATAATTGAATCTAGGCTAGATATGACATCTCCAAATTCCATGTGCACCAAGAGCAACCTCCATAAGGAAGTATATCATCCAAGTACACTATACCCTACAATAATTCTGATCCACTAACTCAACATCCACCAATATCACACTCAATTATTGAAACATATACACAGATGAAAAACATGTGGGAAATAGGGCTATGTATGAGTGAATATATCCATATCCAATATGGCTCCTAAAAAATGATAAGCATGAAATAATTATATCCCAAACACACTGCTATTACAAATTATAAAAAATCATAAAGTTATATATATTCTATAATTTCTAGAGATTCATGGATGAAAGAATAATCCCAAACTTCACATATCATTTATGTGAAAGATTTTATCTCATAAGAAATCAGATATACCTAGTGTTTTCAAAGTACAAATAAATCCTACAGTTGATATCCCAGATGTGAATAGTATATTGCACATACTTAAGAATAGTTCAAATATTGTATGTCCTATAAAAATGGTATTAAACTCCACTATAGCTTCCTATATATCACTACTTTTAAGCTTCCACTCTGTAACCATAATAGGGGATTTATTCCTCATTGGGGAATCCCTGTTAGTTGAGGTGGTAGAAAATACTATAGAGGATTAATTTCCAATTTTGTGGAATGTGTATAGGCTGAGAGGGTTACCAAATCCAAATGTATGGGATCTATACGTATTTTGAAAGGGGAGTTACATCTTCAAATAAGTATATAGGGGGTATACTCCTTGAAATCGACATACCACATGGGGAGTTACCAACCTCTTGTCATATCTAAACTTCATTCTTTCTCTTTATTATTATTAATATAATGAAAAGGAACCCCATATACTCACAAGTCCATAAAACCCAGATGACATATAATTTTTTTTTGTAGAGAAAAAACAAAAAAAATATACTTTTCTTGTGTCTATTTCTGTCTCCCAAGTGAGAAGATATGAAAATATATAAATAATGCATAATTCATAATATATATGTCCATATATATTTCAATAAGTTTTCACGTGTGTATTACCATATCCCTTGAGTAATGTATCTCGAAATAAATGAATATAATATAGAGATATTATTTCTATAATCTAACCTAGTTTTGAATTAGATTCTAGGTCACACATTGTATGTCCCTTATCTTACATATCATAAATAACTCAATTTCAAATTAATTTGTATACTCCAGTACACATATTCATGTATGATATAGTCAAAAATGGATTGTTTTCTCTCCCCTCACATTGTGTGTTATTATAACCACACCTATAAAATATAAACTGTTTAACAGAATTACATGTCATTTGTTGTGGTGTCACTCCACATGTGAAATTTATTTTTCCATATTATTCTTAGTATCCTAAGGAAAATAACACAAAGTGTTTGACCTATAAGTCTTAAAAACATAAATTAAATAATTATATATACATTTTTAATTATTTCATACAAATAATGTCACTTATTTCATCATAGATACCACCAACTAGTGTGCCTTTATTGTTAACCACTCTTGATACTTCGATGGGTCTTCGCCTTTCCTGGTAGGTTCATTACTCTAGCCATCCATTGTTAAAATCTCCCCAATTTTCTTCCCCATTCATCAAACCTTACACACACCACCACCTAATTTTCACTATCATTGACCAGTTCAAATATAAATTGTAATCATTAAAATCACATCTATCATAATGGTTAGTGGAATAATTTTGTTAAAAATATAAAATAAATGTGAGAATAGTGAATTAAAGAATGGATGAATTCATTTATAAGTTTTTTCCTAAGAACCAAAAAATGTTTCTCCAAAGACTATATAATATTTTGAGATTAAAATTAAATTTATAGATGTTTGTAATATTCTGTGTATAAAAATTGATTTGGTATTCCAAAATAAATATCATCCATAGATCCCCAAAACAACCCCCTTTGTTTGAGGAATCAATTTATTTCCCATAAATCATGGAATATAATCATTTATTCCAAATCATGATAATTTTATGTAAATAAATCATTAAAAATTATAATGACTGGAATAATGTGGAATAAAAATTCTAAAAAAATTATCCTATAATTTTAATGATAATTTCTCAGAATTTTGTCACAAAACAAAATGTCTTAATTAAACGATTTATTTTCAAGAAGAATATAATAGTAAATAATGTAGTAATTTTATACTCATAATTTCAACACCCACTCTTAAAGTCATTACCTAATTCCTCAAAACCCGATCATTATTTCCACACACACTTTCATCTAACAAGATAAAATCACTAATGGATACTACATGATTTTCACTATTCTATGGGTTTTGAAAATATTTTATGGGTAATCCTAGAAATATATCGTAATGGATGATTTATATTAATATAAATGGGTAACCATGTGTTTAAATTAATTTTTTAATGTGTCCTAACCCATGATTTGATACATCAACACGTAACATGTACATCACCTATTATAAACACACCATTATGAACATAACCAAGATACCAAAATCTAGTTCTGACTCTCTTTCTATGAGATATAAATATTCATGGGTGAATAATAAATATTTACTTAATAAAAATATTAAATATCCCCATGAATTTATCAAACTTAGAAAATCACAAATATTCAACCCATGATTACATACCATGTCCTAAAATAATTTGAATATGAAAATGTGTTTTATGAGGTCATTTGGTAGGTAGAATTCTTCATTTTACACATATGGGGGTCTTATGACATTAAAAAAAATGATATAATTTTCTTATTGTTGAAAAATATGTGTCCTTACATCATCCACCCCTTTATACCACTTCATTATCAAAAGGGAAATATACAGGAGCTATTAATAAGGAAGCATATAAATAAACCTCATGTTGGAAAAATCCATCCAAGATTTCTATTAATTTGTATTTTGGTGTCTGGTCTCTATGTAAACATAGAACACAATCTCCTCATAGAACATCACCAATTATAACACTTTTATAATAGGGAATTCAACTATGATTTGTCAGTTATTCCCTAAAATAATCAATCATTGATTGATCTAAAAAAATCATCAATAACATATTGATATTACAATTATAAAATATCCACATAATCCCTTAAATAAGACCTTTATATCGACAGTTCACTAATCCTCCTAACATTAATAAAAACCATGAAACATCATCATCAACATGGTTGTGGTTCATTAAAAATTTAATCTCCTACAGGAGTTCCACATTCCAAAATTTAATGAATGACCAAGAATACAATCTTATATAGACTATTAATTTTCAATAAAGTCTACAATTTAGGATATCTATAAGAATTTTTTACCTGTCCATGTAGAAATTTTTAATATAATTCTTCATTATGGTAGATTTAACTCTTTAACATCATCATACATAATTAGGGAACTAATATTTCTCACTACATGATTAATAATATAACCATCTCATGTCTTACTCATTCCTCCATTATCGGTAAAACATAGCAATTATTATATATAACCCTAAAAAAGTTGATATTCATCCATGAATAGTCTTGTTGGATTGTGGTTTCTATTCATGATTATAACTAATTAGCATATCAAAAAATAATATGAGTCTCTACAAACACTATATAGCAAACCCTTATCTCATTGGTTACCCATTCCGACACAATCTAAAGTAAATATTCTTAACATGATGACATGTTCCTACTCTCTCTGATACAACCCCAATGATAGTACTATGTAGAACTCATGAAATCAAAAACCATACCCCATAGTTAAATATCATTTACCAAAATGGTATCATAGATAGTAGGTAACCCAACCTTAAAACCTCCCATTATATATTTCAAAATGAGCATTATGGGAATACCACTTTCCCACCTTGGTGAAATATGATACAGTCCCTAATTTTAGGATAATGAATCATTGACACTACTAGTGAATATTGGGTCATACCAGATAACCTAATATATATTCCAATGTTGTCCTTCCCTCGCTAGAAGTGAAATTGGGATGCATCTTTTACATAAGGCATACTAAATCTTCCTCTTATATTAGAACTAACAACAACAATGATATCTACTTAGACATATTCTCCATCAAAAAATAATACATTTCCAACTAAATTCATCATCTAACATTAAATTTTTTCACAAATATATTCATTAAAGTTTTCATGGCCACAAATTCTATGTAGATTAAATTTCCTTACACCCTTCTTAATAATTCCCCTAGGAAAAAAGAAATCCCACATTCCAAACTCTCACCATGATTGTTTATCACACAAATAAATATATAAAATAGATACATGGTCAACTAAAAATTATATATATATAATCCCTCTAATTATATTAATATATGTGTTTAATTTATTAGGAATACTACTAATGTTGCGTGGATCACATAAACATTCCCAAGGAATCAACTAATTCTAATGGGACCACAAGGATTCTAGAATATTCAAGGATAATAGTGAAAATTTCCCACAAAAAAATCTTATGAAACTAAAGATAGTCTATTCATAACTATATTCAATCAAGATTCACATTATCCATCCACTAGTTAAACATGTGTTCCCCAGATGGAAAACACGTCTCTCCAACACGTCTATCGAATACACTATCACCTCTCTGAGATCTATTTCACTATCAAATAATCTGTAAATTTTATAATTACCACCCAAAATGTAGTCCTTAACAAAATCAAATATCATTATGAGGGAATAATTGGGATGTTATATACATTTTATTAAATACCACAACGGGAAATCAACCCTATATAGTATCCAAAGAACACCAAAACAAACATTGTAATTGGTGGGTAATTTTATATGATCTATATTGACTTCACGCACGCATCCTCTCTGATGTCCCAAAAATCCATAATGGTTGGACAACATTCCATGACGTTTACTAAAAAATAACTCATATATCACTAGGTCTATACATTCAACATGAAGGATGAAATAGATGTGTATCATTATGATATGATTTAATGATAAAAAATCAATCTCTTCCTTGAGAACAGACCGACACCATCCACTAACATGAGAAATTGAATTATCCTGACCAATATGAGCCATTAGCTGTAATAGTATTACAAAGAGAATAAATATTATATCGAACTACTAGAAAAAATATGAAGAAATAAATGGAATTATTTAGTATCAATAAGTAGGAGTGTCAATGAGGAAGACATAATTTGTACCTCTAACTATATATGTTGAAATCAATTTAGAGCCACCCATACATGAAACTATCAATAGATTTTGATAAAAACTAAAAAAGGTGTCCACGTTGAAAATGGATTGTGTTAGGCTTAAATAGTAATTCTATAATGGTAAAGTGGAGGATAAATTAACTAATTAATAAAATCCAGATGATTAATAAGAGTTAAAATAATAAATAAGTGTAAAATAATGAAATATTTACATAAGGAAGTCATAATGTTGTACTGATAAAACCGATCATATGTCTACTCATCACTAATCACTATCCTCGAGAGATATAGATCCTAATAAGTAATTAATTCTGCATGCAACTCATATCCAAATTACATAATACATTTCAGGCATGGGCATGAATAGTATGGAGATTTTCTAATGGGTATCCATAACCTTTTATGAATGAATTTTGGTAACCAATATTCATAACACTCATACCAATATTTTTCAACTAACAGAAATAAATAAAGATACCTTTTAATGTGTAGTATAACCAATCTATCATTATTTTGGACACAAAGTCATAATCCAAAAATTAGACTCCAAAAAAATTATAACGATAATATATTACTCTTAATACTATAATAAAATGATGAAAATATTAGATTAAAAGGTAGCTGTAATGAGGTAAATATAAATAGAATGTATCACATTTATGTATGGAAAAAATGTCATAATAGTAGTTATCATAAAATTACACATTTAATCATATAAAATTTTCTCATTACTTTATCTGATCTCCCCTAATATTTGTATCCTCAAATTTAACACCTTCAATAATTATATCAAACTCTATTAATAGAGTAATTCCTCGAAATCCATATTAAGAAATACTTATCATATTCCTACAAAAAATCGAATATTTTAGTTGTCTTAGTTCATCATTCTCAAATAATAAATAGTAGTTTTGATGATAACAAACTACTTTAGAGTGGTTCCAATATTTATTGTGATTGATTGATGATTTCTAATTTGTTTCACATGTTATTATCTCAAAACTGGAAATAATAATAATAATGTTTATTGTGTCTTAAATTATATTCAAATCACTATAAATACCAAAAAATTATAAAAAATGATTTAATAATATAAAATTAGTCATTAAAATATTAAATTTGATAAATAATATAAAATTCATTAATCACAATGAATAGTTCCAAGATAATAAAGAATAAAATGATTATATTAAATGTATAAAAATTAAATTTTATATATACGTAAATAAATTTAAGGTGTGAAATATTTTTCACTCATGAAAAATGTATAATTATATGAAAGAATACATCCAATTTTTTTCATTGAATTAAAATAACCAATATATAATATAGGAATAACGAGACCAATTATAATAAGAAACACTTATATAAAGTTGGTTCAGAATGTATGCCTCACATATGGAAGCTCCATTGACTGGTGACTAGTGGAGTGATTCCATCATGATCCTTGTTTGATCCTACACGGATGTGGTTAGAGGTTCTATTATAACTCACATCAATGCTCCCTTTACATTAATTTATCATATCCTTCCAACACATATGGCATCTAGTGGTTGGATTTTATTATAAGTATGTGGATGTTCTTTCCTTAGATATATGGTTTAAGATAGTTGGTATCTTCCACTCTCATCACCTTTAGTCAAATTTATCATGTGTTCTTTTAAAATAATTTTTTTTCACAGATAGATTTGTGACCACTTGATTCCAATCATCTAATTATTCATTTATTCTCCAAATAATGTTATTAACATAGTTGGTATTTCGGTTTTTGAAATTTTTCTGAATTATAAATAATGATCCAGAAATAATACTTGGATATTGAAACATCTATTGAGCCACCCATTATCTCAATTTTGTGAGGTTTTATAGGATTCCTAGTTCTCCAATACATGTGTGAATCCCATTTTATGTTTATAGACTAGTTGGTGAACTAATCAAAATGGATTTAACAACATATAATATTTCCCACACATACACTTTTGTTATCAACTCTGAGGTGGATAGATCAATGCCAATTACATCAAATATCAGGCTTCAACATAGAGAGAATGGTTTCTAATAAAATATTTTTTATGAAAATATCCATGATTATTGTAGGTATTTCCTAAAAATTGTGGACTTGTCTATGATTTTTGGTATGATGACACAATAAAATCTCATTAAGTGTCATCCTACCACTAGAAAAAAATGTAAAATTAGTGAACAAATGTAACAAAATACATGTAGTCCCTCAAAATTCCATGTTTATCAAGTTATAATCCAAGATGATGCTTCTCCAACCACACTGCGTCAATTTCTTGAGTTCCATAATGCCTTATGGTGGAAATTTTCATTTTTTCTCTTCAGAATGATAATTAATTATCTAAAATACATAAACTCACTACTATGATAACTATCTCTATTATAGGTTATAATCCTATTATAAATATTATTTCTTGTCTAATGAAATAATCTAATATCATAATCACACCTGATGTAACTGGCACTTAATCATCTATTGATCCCAGAATCGATAAAGATGAATATTTTCATAACAATATGAATGATTCCAAATAAATAAAAGAATAATTGGTGGAGGAATAATAGTCATTGTTTTTTGAGATTGACAGAGTAAAATATATATCTTAGTACAAAAATAACTATGGAAGAAAATATTTAATTTATATATTTAATGGTTTCCCCGATAAAATAGTTTTTCGAATGTAATACTATATTAAATTTGAAGGAAATTATTTTTTGATGCATTCATATAATGAAAATTCATTTTAATTTCTCTATAAATGCATTAAATCAATGAATAGTTGTGGTTTCAGGATAATCCCACAGTTATATACCTATAATAATGGTTATAACATGTATATAATATATTTTAAACATTAATATATTTTGGAATGATATTCCAATGGTTATTTATAGTTGGATATTGTCATGAATCATTTATCCTATAGATGATTGCGTTTTGGTATCTAGGAATTCTTGTGATTTTATATAACAAAAATTTTTTTTATTCGTTCTATTATATTTAATTTTAGTATATGATAGAATTTGGTGATGTAATATCTCATTTGAATTTTTAGGATCACATGATCATTTGAAATACATAAGGTAATTATTTATTGTGTATGTAATGCTAAAGTATCATTGGAGATAATTATAGATAGATTTTATTCAATTATTATGCTTGGAAGTAGTTATTTTCTATGATTTCCCATAATATGTGGATTCATCATCTTGAATATGCATTCATTGATGTGGTCTGTGTAACAAATTCACTAGTGTATAGGAGATCCATTTATTATGTCGGCTAAGAACATAGCTCGAATTGTGCCCATGATCACCACGGGCAAGAAAAAATTACTGAGAATAACCAAATATCTATTAGGAATGGTTTTTAGATTAGTAAACCATCATGGTATATCCCTGAAATTGTATGGCCACCACAACATCATCAGAGTCAATAAACCCAAAAATAAATTTTCAAAGTATGTAATAAAGGCTATGAAGATACCATAAAATATAATACATCATATGAAAAACATTCAATAATAGGACATATATGTGGTATCATAATTCCAAATCTAAAAAAATAAAATAATGGTGACCATGACCAAATAATCCATATACAAACTTCCCACATATACAAAATTCTAGAAATGACTCCACTTGTTCCAATCCTTATGATACCATGTCTCCTACACCAACCAATGAAAAAAATTAATTATGAAGATAAAAACTAGTTCATAGTTCCCACACTATTAATTATGTCATGAAAAATATATACACCTACTAAAAGGCCCATGTAGGTTTTGATACACATTTCCCAGTGATATACCCCCATTAGTCCATTTAATTATTTTGTCCATGAAAACCAATAAACTAATTTGAAAACAATTTACAAAATAATACCACTTAATAAACATACCATTTTAAAATAATCCATTAAAATACATTGTGTATTCATTCAAAATTTCCAACATGTATCAAATAAATAAATAAGGATCAAGGAACCAAATGATTTATATATGATGTAAATCATAATATGAAAGAGCATAAGCATCATTATTATAAAAGCATGTAACCAAAAAGGAAAAAAAATTGTGTAACATATGTCATACCCTAAAGCATGATTCTAATAATATTCATAAAGAATATAATCAAATATAGAATGAGTAATGTTAACCTAGTGATCTATCCATTATCCCAAACATGTATTATGATAACAATCATGCTATCTTGCTAATAAATAATCAAATCTTTCACTATCATCATCGGGCCAAAATCTAATTGATCTCATTGACTCTAGATAACCATTAAATGACCATCTAATGGTATTCCAACAGAAAGTATCTCACAATCCATTCAAAACCAAAATGGAAGATCATGTGGTCATCTCTATAGTGCATCAAATTTTCCCTTTATCAATAACCTCACTAACACGCCAGTTAATGCATATACTACTCTATGGTACACAATCTGAAAACATTATCCAAATAAATCAAAGTGACGTCAAAATATATTTTCATAAAAAAACATGACCATTTTATGAAAAAAACATTATTATGGTAAAACAATTATATAATTTCATTTAGATCCCATAAACCCATTTGGGTAATTTTATAAAAAACAAGATCTGCATACAAGACACGACCTTTTGGAGCACGTCATTAAAAACCAATATTTCAAAAATAATCCATAAATCACATCAAACATGAAATATGTATCATTAATAAATCTTGTAAATGGAAATTTGAAAAAAAAACAAATATGTATTTAAAATTTAATTTCTATCCATGGAAAATTCCCTTAAATAGAGACACCTACCATTTATTTGGTCTAAATCTCATCGCTTACAACGAAAACCAGTCAAAAAAGGTATATCATGGAAAAAACACAAACATTATAATAATATAATCCAAAAACCCCATTAAATACACTAAATTCAGATAAATTCACCCCCTTTTTTCAACATCTCAATGAAAATGTATGAACAAGTCTTGAGAAGTGATAAAGAAGAAGAATCCAAGAATATTTGGGCTTACCTAATCTATATCATGAATAACAAAGTGTAATCCATCGCCAAGTGAGATGGATGATCACCATAATCTAGTAGGAGGATCTTCAATGGATGGGGAAGGAAAAATTAGTCCAACGATTTATAAAATCAATTGGTAAAAGGTGTAAAAAACCAACTTTTATGTGACCTAGACAACCACACGTTTTTTCCACATAGTAAGGAAAACCATGTTGCAACAATAAAGGTTTAACTATTCACTAAATATTAGCCCACACAGTTACCCATGGGTTTCATAAGGTTTGAAAACGCGTGTGAAAACCATTAAATCCTCCATTGTCACCCTCTATAGCTCTATCGATTGGTCAGCTACACTATAAGTGAAGATGTGCACTAACTAGGTACATTGATCTATCTTCCGAAAAATTCTCATTTGAAACCCTAACACCCAAAACTGAAATATATATATATATATATATATATATATATTCCAAAAATAGTCATACCATTGACCTAATGAAGGTCATAATTTCGCCACCATATCATTTTATTCCCCAAAATATTCTTCAGGACAACGTGGAAAAAAAAGGGAGGACATTTCTCCCTCGTCCAATATTCACACTCACATGTCTCATGGCTCTTAGCACATCACTACTACGGGTCAATGATCAATGGGATCGATTTCCAACAGATCTCCTTATAATGATGATACATGATATGAATAGGCTACTCCACAATAGTGACACTGTGATCAACCTCTATGTATTTTCAATAATCCACATGGAATGGGTATTGATGGTACCTATTCTGCAGGAAAAAATGAAATATTTCATAGTTAAAAGTCAAAAAAGATGGAAAATCCAACTCATAGGATACCATTCCAAGATTATCAACAACATGAAATGTCCTAACATAATGTGGTGTGATCTTCCCTTATTACTGAAACAATGATGTATCAGTTCGAATGAAACTCACATGAACACTTAATCACTGACCTAATACTTCAATGTATTATGATAACGATCGAAATATAGGTTCCTATTGATCTATGATATGTAAAATAGATTCTTAATCAAACACATTGTCTCGTCCATATACTGGATGAGGATCATTCAACCAAAAAATAACCACCCACCTCATCACAATACAATGGGGTTTGGTATGGATGTCCATATATTGCATTAAAACTACCCATCCTAATATCTGCCTCGTAATATTCTATGATATTCATTGATGTCACACACTCATCCTATCTAATTTCCCAACAATCCATTATATATGGACCTCAATCCATCATCTTGACTACAAAATAACTCATATATCACAAGGTCAATGAATTCAACATGAAGGCTGAAAGAGAAGTGTACCATCATGATATCATGGAATGAAAAAATTACATCTATCCCTTGATAATAGACCAACACCTTCCACTAATATGAGAAAATGAATGATCATAACCAATATGAGCTTTAAGCTATATTGGTATTCATAAGGGATTAAATATGATCTTGAACTCCCAAAAACAAAATATTAAGAAATAAATGGATCTAATTGGTGTCAATTAGTTGGAGTTTCAATGAGGAAGACACAATTTGTACCTCGAACTGTATATTTTTACATTATTTGAGAGCCACCCATTGCATGAAACAATATATAGTTTTATTTTTATCTATCTAATCCCAATAAGGAACACCTAAAGGTGTTTATAGTGAAAATGGATCGTGTTAGGCTTAAATAGTGATTATATATTAGTCATGAGGGGGACAAATTGAATAATTAATAGAATAAGGATGATTAATAAAAGTTAAAACAATAAATTAGTGGAAAATAATGAAATATTTACATAAGGATTTCTTAATTTTGTTTTGATAAAATTGATCATTTGTCTTCTCATCACAAATATATATCCTTGAGAGCCACAGAACCTAATAAGTAATAAATTTTGAATGCAATTCATATCCAAATTCTATATTCCATTTTGAGCATGGGAATAACCAAAAATAATATCATTTAATGGGTATCCATAACCTATTATAAATGAATTTTGGTATCCAATATTCATAAAACTAATACCCACATTTTTTTACTAAGTGGAATAAACAAAGATACCTTCTGAATGTGTAGTATAACCAAACTGTCATTCATTTGGACACAAAATCACAATAAAAAAATTATACCCCAAAAAATAAGATAAGAAGAATATAATATCACAAATACAAGAGAAAATTATGAAAATATTTTATTAAAGGGTCGTCAAGATGATGTAAATATAAATAGAATGTAGCATGTTTATGTCTGAAAAAATTATCACAATAGTCGTGATCATAAAATTATACTTTGAATGCTTTAAAAAAAATTAATTACATTGTTTGATGTCCCCCAATATGTGTATCTTCAAATTTAACACTTGTACTAATTATATAAAACTTTATTAGCATAGTTATTCGATGAAATCTATAATAAAAAATACATATCCTATTCCTAAAAACATATAATATATTAGTTTTATTAATTCATCAATCACAAATAAGCTATCATAGAGGTAAAAATAACAAACTACATTAGAGTTGTTAAAATCATCATTGTGTTTGATTGAAGATTTTTTTTTTTCACTTTTTATTCTCAAAAAATTGGAAATAATAATAATAATTTTTATTGTTCATTAAATTATATTCAATTCACTATAAAAACCAAAACATTTTATAAAATAATTTAATTATAATACATTGATCATAAAAATTTTAAAATTAATAAATAATCAAAAAAATCTTGAGCATAATGAATAGTTCCATGATAATATTGAATAAAATGATAATATTAAATATAAAAAATTAAAATTTTATATATAATTAAAAAAAATATAAAGTGAGAAATATTTTTCACACATGAAAAATGTATAATTCTAAGAACAATACATCCAATTTTTTATATAATTGAAATAACCAATATATAATTTCAGAATAACAAAACCAATTATAATAAGAATGTTTTATATAAAATGGGTTCATAGTTCGTTTCTCATATATGGAAGTTCCACTGACTGGTGATCAATGGAGTGATCCCAGCATGATCCTGGTTTGATCTGACACAGATGTGGTTAGATGTCCCATAATGAGTCACATCAATGATCCCTTTACATTAATTGTTTGTATCCTTCCAACACATATGAAATCTAGTTGATGGATTTTATCATATGGATGTAGATGTTATTTCCTCATATATTTGGTTTAGGATTGCAGGTATGTTCTATTCTTAATTCCTTTCAGTAAAATTTATCATGTGATCATTTTAAAATAAATTCAGATTTATAATTGCACCAACTTGATTCCATTCATCTAATTATACATTTAGTCTCTAAATAATTTATTAATATTGTTGGACTCTAGGTTTTTGAAACTTTTCTAGATTAACTATGATGATCATAAAATTGTCTCTGGATATTGAAACATATATACATCCACCTGTTGTATTAATTTGGTGAGGTTTTATTGGTTTCCCAGTGCTCCATTAGATGAGAGAATCCCTTTTTCTAGTTCTAGACTGGTTGGTGGTATAATTAAAATGGATTTAGCATCATATAATCATTCTCACCCCACTACTTATGATATCCACATTGAGGAGGATATAACAATGCTAATTCCAAATAATATAATGATTCATGATAAAGGTTATGGTCTCTAATAAAATATTATTTATGAAATTATCCAATACTATTTTAGGTATTTCATAAATTTTTGTGACTTGTATATGATTTTCAGTATGATGAAACAATAAAATCACCTTAAGTGTCATCCCCCACTAGAAAAATGTGAAATTGGTGGGAAAATGAAACAAAACACTGCAATTACCTCAAAGTTCCATGTTTCTATAGTCTTAATACTAGAGGATGTTTCTCCAACCAAAAAGTATCACTGTCTTCAGGGCCATAATGCTTTATGGAGGAAATTTTCACTTTTACTTATCAGAAGGATAATTCATCCATTATAAGACATGAACAGACACCTAGGCTAACTATATCTATTATAGGTTATAATCATCTTATAAAGAGTATGTCTTTTCCAATGAAAGAATATAAAATCGTAATCACACCTGATGTAACTAAGACATGATCATCTACTGATACCAGAATTGATAAAGATGAATATTTTGATGAAATTATGAATGATTCTAAAAAAATAAGAGAAGAATTGGGGGATGAATAATATTCAAAGGTTTTTTAGAAATACATTGAGTAAAATATCTATTTTTGTAAAGCAATCACTATAAAAGAATATATTTAATTCATAGAGTGAATTTTTTCCATTATAAAAAATTATTTGGAATGAAATCGTATCATCAATTTTAGGGAATTTTTTTTCAATGAATTTATATAACTCAAATTTACTGTAATTTCTATATAAATGCATAAAATCATGGAATAGTGGGGGTTCATGATCATACCCTGATTTTATCTCTAGAATAATGGTTAAAACATGTTAATATGATTTTGTAAAAATTAATATATTTTGGAATGACATTCCAATAGTTTCTTATAGTTGGATACAATCATGAATCATTTCTCTTATAGACGATTGTGTTGTGGTATCCATGAATTATTTTGTTTTTATAGAATAATCAGTATTTTTTTGATTATTTATTGTGCTATATTTAATTTCATTACATGATATAATCTGGGGATATAGTATCTAATTTGAATCATTTTGATCTAATGATCCTTTGAAACATGTATGATATGGTTTTACTGGGTATTAAATGATCAAGTAGGAAAAGAGATCCTTAAATACTATTTTAATTATATTAACATGCTTGGAATTAATTATTTTATATATTTTCCAATAATAAAAGGATACATCATATTGAGGACTCATTCAATGATGTTTTCTGTGTGATGAACTAACCAGATTAGAGGATATGCATCCCAAATGTCAGCATACAACTTAGCCCGAAGAATATTCGTGATCACCATGGGCTAGCGAAAAGCACTAATAATAACCAAATATCCCTTGGGAATGGTTTTTCGGCCAAGAAGTCGTTGTGTTTTATCCATGAAATTGGATTGACACCCCAACATCATCGGAGTAAAAAACCCAAAAAGAAATATGCAAAGTATGAAATAAGGGCTATGAAGAAACTATAAAAAATATAATACATCATATACAAAACAATCCATAATAGGAAATATACTTGGTAATAGAATTAAAAATCTAAAAAATTAAAAGAAATGTGAAAAAGACCAAAAAATACACATAAAAAATTCCCACAAATACAGAATTCATAGAATTTTTCCACTTGTTATAATCCTTATGATACTATGTCTCATACATCAACCACAAGACAAAAATATTCATGAAGAGACAAACTAGTGCATAGTTCCCATACTCTTACCTATTTCTTGAAAAAAAAATCTACACATACTCAAAGGACCATATAAGTTTTGATGCACATATCCAAGTGATATACCCCAATTATTATATTTAATTATTTTACCCATGAAAACCGATATTCTATTTGAGAAAAACATTACAAAATAAAATCACTTCCTAAACATACATTTTTCAAATAATCCATTAAAATACCTTGGGTCAACATAAAAAATTTACAACATATATCAAATAAATAAATAAGTTTTTCGGAACCAAATGATCTAAATATCTTTTAAATCATAATAAGAATTATCATTATAAAGCCATGTGACCAAAAAAAGAAAAAACTGTGTAACATATCTCATCACAAAATGAATGATGAAAATAATATTCATAAATAATATGAACCATATATCATGGGTAATCGTAACCTAGTGATATATACATCCATCCAAACATGTGCGATGTTAACAATCATGTTATCCAGCTAAGACATTATTGAATCTCTCACTGTCTTCCTTGGGCCAAACTCTAAGTGATCTCATGGACTCTCGAAAACCATTCAATGATGTTCTCATGGTCTTCCAACCAATGGATCTCACCAAGCCTTAGAAAAAAAATGAAATATCATGTGGTTATTCCATATAGGGCCTCACATTTTCCCTTTATCATTACCCTCAATAACACCCGAGTTAATGCATATACTACTCCATGCAACACAATCTCAAAACCTGATCCAAATAAATCAATGAAACATAAAAGGATAATTTCATAATAAAATTAAACATTTTATGAAAAAAAATTTATTATGGTAAAATAATTTTAGAAGTCCATTTAGATGCAATAACTCCCTATGGGTAATTTTATCAAAAACATGATGTGAATACATGACCCGACCTTTGAGAACCCATCATTAAACAACCAAATTTTCTAATTAATGCATGAATCACATCAAACATTAAATATGGATAAATAATATAATCACATAAATGATAATTTTAAAATAAAAACCAACATATATTCATAATTTATTATACATCCTTGGAAAAATACCCTAAATTGAGACATATACCTTTGATTTAGTCCAATGCTCAATGCTTGCGATGAAAACCAGTCAAATGAGGTAAAATAAGGAATCAGACAAAAAAATAATTTTCAAATAAACCAAAACCCAAATTAAATACAATACATTCCAATAAAATCACCCCTATGTTTCTACATCTCTATGTAAATTAATGTACAAGTCTTGATAAGTGGTAAAGAAGAAGAATCCAATAATATTTGGGAATAGATAAAGACATATAACCAATAACAAACAGTAATTCACCACAAACTGAGAGGGAGGATCGACACAACCACGTAAGAGGATCTTAAATGGATGGGGTAGGAAAAATAGGACTATCAGATTATAAAATCATTTATGAGAAATTGTAAAAAATCTACATTTATGTGACCTACACAACAAAATGTTTTCCACAGTTAGGAAAACCATGTTCCAACAATGAAGGTTTAACTATTAACTAGAAATAGGCCCCCAAAGTTACTCAGGGGTTTCATAAGTTTTTAAAACCCTACTGAAAACCATGAAAACCCCAATTGTTACCCTCTATAGCCATATCGCATGGTTAGTTACATTGTAATAGAAAATGTGTAGTCACCCTGTGTCTTGGTCTATCTTCCCAAAAATTACCATTTCAAACCTCATCACCCAAAAACTCAAAAAAATAAAAAAGGTATATAGAATTAAAAAATAGTCATAACATTGACCTAAATATTGTCACACTTTTTCCACCATGTCATTTTATTCCTCAAAATATTCTTAAGGACGACTTAGAGAAAAAGGTGGGGACATTGCCCCCTCATCCAGTATTCATACTCCCTTGTCTCAGGGATATCAACACCTCACTACCATGAATCAGTAATCAATGGGACCAGTTTTCAACAGAGTGCCTTATCATGGTGATACATGATATAAATAGGAATCTCCACAATAGAGACACATAACTCAAACTCTATGTCTATCCCTAGTGATCTCGCACAGTTTTCAAACAATCAAGAGACAATGTTATAACTACATCACTAGACTCTGATGGACCATGTTGATTCTCATGAAGTTCATGAAATCAACAAAAATACACCATTGGACGTCTCATCCAAGGCCACCAATACCAACCTCTCAAATTTTAAAACATCTTGGATTCCCCAACATGAGTGGACCAACAAGACGGATTCACCACATGTCTAATACCTAGCCACAGACTAAAAGGATAAACCAATAACCTTTAAAAGAGGAGAGAACCATTGGCATACTAAGACCACTCACCTGAGCTATTCCACCCATTTCTAAAACTATTAATCTACTAGAAAAATATGTCAGATACAATCTCACTCCTTATATGTTTGATATGATATAATGTAACTCACACACTGGTCAATTACCACTCCCCTCAATCCTCTTAAAAATCCAATCAAATATTAGAAGAAAAATTCATTGGACCCCACTCGTCTGATAAATCCCGAATATCCTACACTATAATATTAATTTTTTATGCATTGGATACCACATTTACCATTCTAAAAATGTATGAAATACTGAAATAAATGCATGCATATACTCCACGAAAATAATTTCTGTGAAGTCTAGGTCCATCTATGTAAAAATAGTCTTTAGTATATTGTAATTAGAATAAACTATAAGATTCTTTCAAAAGAGGTAATTTCACCATATATTCAATGCATGTTTTACTACAACTAATTCTAGTTCGTGTGTGGGATAATTTTCCACATATGTCCATAGTTATTGTGACATATAGGCCACCACTTGGTAAACATACATCAACATACAACCAAACCCCACATAGAAGAATCAAAATTCAATATAGAATATCTCATGGGATCATGAGAAACTAAAACTATTGTAGATTTTAAACGTGTTTGAAACTACTAAAATTAACTCCAGTACATTTCATCCCACTCAAACATCTCCCCTTTCATGGTAAATGTTTTCAAGTGAAAATATGGATTCAATAACTCCAAAATAGAACATCTATAATATAAATCCATGGTGAAAACTATGTAGTTCTTGAAAAAATTCTTGGAATGATCCCATGAAACGACTGATTGAACAATCTCTGGATATACTAAAACTCCCAAATTGGAAATCACATGTCCCAATAATCTTAATTCTAGAATACAAAAATGGAACCTAGATACTATGGAATATAGATGGTTCTCTCCAAAAACATCAATAACATGCTACAGGTGGTCAACATGATACTCATTTATACTAGACTAAACCAAGATGTCATCCATACATATAACCATGAAAATCCTAAAAATTTGTTTAAGATCCAGTTCATCAATTATATAAATAAATATGGATCATCGGAAAGACCAAATGGAATAACCAAATACATGGAATGTCCACACCAAATTCAAATGTATGGCTATGGAATATATGATTTATTAAACCACAACTTGTGGTACCCAGATATCAAGTCGATTTTGAATTCTAATGGACTCCCCTAAGCTGATCAAATGGTTCATCAATTTTAGAAAATAGATATTTATTCATTGCAATCACTTAGTCAATCTAATGACAGTCTATGTATAATAGAAGCATCTAAAACATGTATTATTAATATAAAACTAGATAATCCAACTATGACATTATCTAAAAGATAATTCCATTGTATATGTGATCCTATAGTTGGAGATTTCACTCTTATAGATCATTCATATCTATTCATCATGATGAAAATAAAATTGGTCCTATTCCAGGGATTATATCCTTAATATACTTGACCGTTTTGGGGAGGAGATGCTAATACATAATCTGAAAACAAATCTTGGTACATATCCATGACCACTAGATTTTTACCCAAAGAGATATTGTATTTGAGCATCGAGAAACATCCTTGAAATCATTCATGAGATCAGCCCCAAAAATGAAGAAAATATTCCTATAATTTCTAACCATCGATACTACTCACCCATTAAGATTTGAGTGATACATTTAAGAGAAATGGACTACACCTTATGGTGATAATATTAAACTAGAGACTTAAATCTGATCAACCTATATATAAAGATTATATGGCCAAGATGCCCAAGTCAAAAAACAAAAATGTCTCAGACGACATCATTGTTTTCAACTAAAGCACGACACCCATGGAACACTAAACTTCTCTCCTTATTCCTACCAAATGGGGTTATAAACTCCATAACATGTGGAATAAAATTACCTCATATACCCAACAAATCATTAAATTTAATTTAAATAGTATAATATGATGAACTGGTGTAATATAAAACTAATGCCATAAGGGAATCCATAATCATTGTACATTTCATGGTGTCTAATGCATATTATAAGTCCCCTGTAATAGACTTTTCATCATTAAGATTACTTATATGAAACCCACACTATGTCTTATTTCCCTAGTGGGAATATCCCTTACCCTGAGGGTAATATCCTTGACTTTAGAAATCATCTAATGGAACCTATGATCCCATCTAATAATTAGATTCTAGACTACTCCCCTATGAATCCAATTATAAGAAGGTTGTATATTCCATGTATTCCAAAAATGGGGGCATGTCTTTAGTGTCTCTGTTCAATTTGGACTTTTTTATATATCATCTCCACATAAATAACAATGAACAGAAATAATCCATGATGAGTCCACATGTGATGAACCTATGAATTTTTTGACACTATTTTCACAACCCCTCCTGAACTCATCTCACTTACACTTTAACTATAATGGTGAGCTGCAATTACTCCCATTAGAATAGAACTAGTGGAAAATTAATTTTCACTAAGAAAATCTACATCTATATATTCCTTCTCAATAACCTCTAAAAAGGTCAGTAGACTTATAATAAGGATCATATATCCCATCACCATCTTTAAACCAATCTCAAAACATATATCCTTGAGGTAATCATTCAGGTGGGGAACTATAGAAACATGATCCAACCTAATTAAATGAGTGGAACTCCATAATAATAATAACACCTTACTCTAACTTTAAGAACTTGTAGTCTTTTCCCACACTTATGGTCTCTAGGTAGAGCTGTAAGTTGGAATACACCATAAATGTTTTCCACGATAGAAACTCAGGAATTCTTGAACTCACTATGGAATCCCACAAATTTTTACCTGGTCCCTCTAGAATATATGTGGAAAATTCCACCTCATTGGCCCCTAGGGTCATCATGGTCTCAATGATAAACTTGATAAAATAAACCCACCCATTTGGATCTGTGGGTCCCTTATCACCATGGAACCCCAATGGAGTTTTCCTTGAAAACACATAAAAATGGTCTCCAATCTGGGACTACTCATAACCACCAGCTCAGAAAATGATTGGGTTAAACAAATTGTTGACTTTACCAAAGCTAGATCAACATGAGGGTTCATTTGCAGTGTATTATCCCAAAAATACAATCTACGTTTAAATAAGGTCTAATTTTGTGTAATTGACTACCAGACACAAAATCATGATCTCAATAACACACAATGAATTATTAAACCTTATCAAATGAACCATAAGAAACTCCCATCAAGGGTACCAACTAGACACACTACAAAAATAATCACTCCAAGTGAATTGGATAAAAAATTTAGAAAATCTCATGTATTTCACATTTTGTATCTTTTGGTCATACTGTTAGTCAAACAATGTGCTAAACATGTGGGTTTTATTGGAGGATGGAAGATAATTCCACATGGTTTGCATAAAGTTACTATTATCCATGTTCACAAACCAGGAACCTCCTCCGGGCCTCATTGTTTTACCCCCCAACACTCAATAAAACCATTGGGATCACCTAGGGACTCCACACAAAATGGGAAATACATAAAAATCTCTTTAAAATAACCCATTATGAGGAACAAAAAAGGGAAAATCCCAAACCAATATTAGAAAATTTATTATTTAAACGAAAAAGTGTTGTCTAGTCACTCCCCATTCCTACTTCTCGAGTACATATGATCTTATCTCTACTCTACCATTGAATTCCAAGTACCACCCACCTTTGATAACACTTTAATATAAACAAACCTGGGTACACCTATCCCACAAAACATAGAAGCCTTCCAAATGATATGTAGTGTGTTCTCGATATCCACAAGCTAGTGAAATGCCCCAAGAATAACCAACAATCATAAGGTAGAGGTTTATCAACAATTAAATCCTCAAAACCAATCAATGAAATGGTATGGAGACACTAATATTTTCATAGTATAATACATAAAACAAGATATAGTAAAAATATTCTTTCATTTTTCTAACTTGATCCATAAAAAATGTACCTTTTGAATGGGTAGTAAAACCCCCAAACCCTATTTTGGAATGAGAAAGTATAAATAAAATATTCTAACCCCTAAATAAGATATGAAGAACACAAAACAAAACAAATAAAAATAAAATGATGAAAAAATATAGATTTAGAGGATTCCTAGATCAAGTTTGCAGTAGTGGAGACATCATTTTTTAAGTTAAATAAAGATGATCAAAACAACAGTGATCACAAAAGTGTATAGTGAGTCAAATGAATTTTTCATGTTGAAAGATTTATCTCACCCATTGTACATTTTCATAAATATTATAGTTGAACTAGTATTATCAAACTCTATTAATATATTTCCTCCAAGTGATCTATCATAAAAAAATTACTCATTCAAATAAAACATAAATATTCTAGATGCAGTAGTTCCTATTTGAGAAAGTAACCTTCAGGGTAGTGAAGATAATGAACTATATACAAGTTATTAAAATATCCACCCAAATTGATTTATTATTTCTTAGATGCATCATGCTATCTTTTCTCATAACAATAAATGATAACATTCATATGTATTGAAACTTAAATATTCACCAATTATTTGAAAAGATAAAATAACAGGTATAATAATTTATTATTAAAAATGAAATAAAAAATTAATAATATAATAAAATGACATCTTAAAAATAACCTTCAAATTAGAAATATTTTCAAGATAATTATACGTAAAATAATTCTACAGATAAAAAAAAACTAAAATTTAATTTGGTCTTTTATATATATGAATCCTGAAAGTTTCTCCCCTCATATAATTTCTATACTTGGTAAATATTATGAAAATCATGGTCCATAGGTAATATCACTAGTTGGAATACGTCTTATGAGGTAGTGGGATCACTCCCCATTCTTCTTCTCCTACATGATACCCATGTTCCAGTTCAAATTCTAAAGAAAAAATTTGTAAAATATACCTTTCTCAATCACAACCAATAAAAAATATTCAATAATATATACATAATTTATTTTCAAATCATATAATAATTTCAAAAGTTCAGGGCTTTGATAAATAACTTTTTTCACAAAACTCGTAGGAGAAATCAAAATTTATAAATCATCACATACATTTAAAACTCATAAACCTTAACACATTAAAATTAATCAAATAAATTTTTTTGAAATTTCATTTGTAATTATCGAATATGTCCATTTCTTTTATAATGCATGACATTAATAAAAAAATATTACCTTAAAAAATATATATACGTTTCAAAAACTCAATGAATTTAAAATTAATCAATACCAATTTTTTGAAACATTTAATTTCAACAATATATATTCTTTATTAAAAAAAAGTTAAAAATTATCACATTAATTTAAAATAAAATTTTAAACTGTAGAACATATTCATACAAATAATGTTGAAGTTATATAAACATAAATTTGGAAAAAAACATTAAAATAAATTTTAGTAAAATAAAAAATTATAATTATCTATATAATTTACATCCAATGATATAATGTAATAAAAATTTGAAATAATAAAATAATTATTTTCCCTAAAAACATATTAATTCTAATGTAAACCATCTTCTGATTGTGAACATTAAATCATAAGAAATAATAATAAACTCCCTTCATTTATTTCATGAATAACCCTTATTCTTGGAAGAAAACCCACTCCCCCATACTCTCACTATATATTATAATCCCTTATTAGAAAAACAAATAAAATAATATATTTTTCTAGTTATCATAATCATCCTTACTCTCTGTCATGACCCGTCCCCGGGGGCCTGTATCATGACTACCGCAAGCCCGCCTCCCAAAGGCCAGGGGCTGGCGACTAGCACCAAAGGAATAAATCGCTATGCTAGGAGTGAATTTCCATTATAAAAGTAAAAACACACAATCATAGTACACAACTGGATTCCAAACACTAATCAATACTGTATACAGAAGATGTAATGGAATATAAAATGGGTTGGAAATAAAAGCCCAACAGTAATGTACATGGAAAAGAAAAATTAGGTACAACTAAAAGACAAATAGCTGGAAGGTGTCTAGTAGCTCTTGGAACATTCACCCCAGATCCTAACAGAAAGGTAGGTACAGATATCCTCCTTAGTGCTCCACGTACGTCCGTCACCTCCGGGTACTATCCCGTCGTGAGGTCCACCTCCGGGTACTGTCTTGTGCTCGCACACTCCACCGCGGACAGCGCTGTCCTTCGTATGCATCCGACACAAAGAGGTGTGGGCATAGCCCTTGCTGGGGTGAGTATGACGATACTCAGTAGCGACCCCGAGACCCTCAAGGTCTCACGAAATCCAACAAGGATAAACCAAAAAGTATAAAATCAACGGATAACCCTTAATTAGATATATGCCTATACATATACCTATGTTATCAAGTAACCCATCTCAATCATGAGGAAAACACAAAGTTCATTAAATCAACTCAAACCAGTATTTTCATTAAGGAAACCGAAGCTGGTGGAGAACTCATTGTTTTTCGAGTACAGTGGCTCTGTTGCTACTCCAAGGTGCTACTCACTAACCTAAGACTGCTGAGGCACTCCTCTTGTAGAGTACTGTGGGTCTGCTGCCAAACTGGACGCTCCATCCACTGTGGTTCTAACGCCAAAACAGGAGCTCCCCCTAATAGCCTACATAGGCACACCTCCTATCTAGTACCATGGGTCTGCTGCCAAACTGGGTGCTCCATCCACCGTGGGTCTACGACCAAACTGGGCACTCCGTCTTCTAGGCTTGTCAAATCACTCCCAGTCGAATTGGTCAAGCAGTCATCGGGTCTACAGCTACTAGGTCTCTGCACTCCGTGTGCTCATTTCTGGGAGGTTCCGCTCCACGAGCTATTGGTCGATACTGCAAGTGTCACGAGGTCTTACATGGAAGTATCTCAAAGGACCGTCACATCATAGGGGTTTCAACGCAATAGACGGCTCGTCAATCGGATGTCCAGTCTATGAGTTATTATCATTTTAGTCCCGAGGGCCCGGTTGGATTCCTGAACGAACCAACCTGACCGTGACTCAACTATACCCCAAACACCAATGGGGTATACTCAAAGGGATGGCTATGCTTCAAGAATATTGGCGCTACTAATGGTTCATCAAGCAGACGTCATGTGCCAATGATTTGGCCCAAGAACATAATGGGTCAGTAATGGGCCCGGGTCCGGTTCGACCCAGTCGGACCGACTCAGCCCTACCCAGTTCGGGCCGACCCGGTCTGGTTCGACATGATCAGTCTCTCTAGGTCTGACCCATCCCAATAGGTAGGTCAGCCCTTTATGTTTCGACCCGGTCCACTAGGCATGGCCTAGCGGACCGCGAGGGTTGTTCGGCCCGATAGTCACCATGTAGGCGGCTCAGTAACTCGGCTCGGGAGACCAAGCTAGTTTGACTAGTGACACCGTGGGGGACTTTGAGGGTTGGATCAAGAGTCCAGTAGTCCAGAGGCCATCAGGCAAGCCGGTCGGGGCGCGGGGAGGCCGGTTGGTCACCGACATGCAAGGGGGCACCGGGCAGGGCGTCGGTGCGCTGGGCAGGGCGCGTGGGTGCTGGGCAGAGCACCGAGCAGTGCGCCCGGGCAGCGGCGCGGGGCACCGGGCATCATCGCGGGGGCGCTGGGCAGCAGTGCGAGGTGATGGTCAGTGGCGTGGGGGTGTCGGGCAGCGGCGCATTGGCACAGGGTGCGACGGGGCGCGGAGGCCGTGGGTAGCGAGGCCTTTGATCTCTGTCTTCTTCATCCTCTCTGCCTGTACCTCCTCCATTGTCATCAATCAAGAACATGTAAAGGGGAGAGGGTCGGGCCATGTTCGTGCTGCCCGAACCCTCCTTGTTATGGCGATATCATTTGGCAATGAAGTGTTCAATAAAAGAAGAAGAACCTAGGTTTAAACTCATACATAAATTAACTCAAAAATACCCTACCTCGCTTGTCATTTGTCGTTGATGAAGTCGCGGGAAGCGGGCATTGTTTCATTGACGTCGGAGGAAGAAGAGCGCGAAGAAGACGAGTTGAGATAACATCCTTGGCATTATTCATGGGTGGAACTGCTTCCCTTTCTTTATCTAGTTTAAGAAGGATGAAGACGGTGTTCGCCATTATTCGTTCGTCATGGGCGACAGTTCTTTGTTTGAGGAATATTTCTTCAAGGGCTAGGCATCACGTCTCTTTGCCAGCGTTTTGCCACTTGAAAAAGTCGTCCCAAAACCATTCCCCAAGCTTCCATTATATATGAGAGTGCGAGAGGTACGTAAGCATCGTAGAATTTATGACGGTTAATTTATTAGGAAAATTCCTAATTTCCAACTATGTGGTTACTTAATTTAAAAAGGGAGAAAAAATTAATTTGATCTACTAAAATAATTGCACAAGATATGGCGCACTTAATTTGGAGGATTTTAAGTGGCTCCCTTTAATTAATTTACTCCCATTGGCGAAGTTAATTGGAACGTGTGATGGCTCAATTAATTGGCATGTGCATTGGAACAATTAATTGGCACGTGTGTTGGCACAATTAATTGTGTAGAAGAGGTCAAGAGATCCTCCCTCATTAATCATAGTTTATGCGTCTCGGGTGGTCCTCACATCCTAACCCATCGCAGGAGGTTATGCTCGGGTGGACCCCACCACAATAACCTCTCATGGAAGGTTAGGGTGTGGTATCCCCACCCCCACCTCCCAAGAGAAGGTTCCAACTAACCGCACACACATGGCGTCTAGAATAAAATAAAGTGTGGCTACACATTATTTTATTATTATATTTTTTTAAAATCCAAAAACATAATTTTGAACTCTATCGAACACAACTTAAGTGAAGGTCGCACTATGAAATCATCGACGTTGTGATTTAAATAGTGACCTCGGATTTCAATTCCAAGCACTGGTTCAAGTGATATGAAACGCCGCTTGCACGTTTACTGATCGTACCCGAAAAAAAGTTCACAAAATTATTATCAGTCACCATCAACCCACTATGGTCAAGGTTAGGCTCTTCATAAGTGAAAAACGCCCCAATGAACCCAACGGTACTCTAGGATTTTCAATCCGAGTTACCGTTTCGATGTTATGAATTTTTACAATAAAATAAATGTCAATTAATTATTTTATTTGCGGCCAAAAACTAACTTTTTCTGGTCGCCCGCACTGGCCAATGTTAGTATCCTCTTAAATAAAAAACGCCCTCACGAGTTCGGTGGTGGTCTCAAATTTTTAATCCTAGCTAACATTTGTGTGTTATAATCATTTGAAAAATAAAATAACTTTATTTAATTATTTTATTAACGATTATTCCATTTTTGGGATTTCTCACAGGAGGCCCACGCCGAATAAACTTAATTCATTCTTAGGGTAAACCCGCCATCCTAAGCCCAACGGTGGCCTCAGATTTAAGATATGAGTAACCCTTTAATAGTTATTCAACTTTTTTAGGAAAACTGCTTACCCGCGTTAATTTATGCTTAGTAAAACGTCAGAAGTTGATTTTGGACACACCGAGACTTGAAATCAAGCACCGTCAGATACTGTGGACTCGTAATATTCCCATGAATTTTAAAAAAATAATTCCATGGAATTTTTTGTCTTTACCTTCTCCCCACCTCAGGTATTTATGTCCCATTCTGCTACAAGTCACACTAAGAAAACAAATGGGGGGGTACTGAGCACACATCTGAGACTCCCACTCACATGTGCCTTCCTGGATGTTTATGTGCTGCCAAAAAATGCGCACTAGAGGTATCAACCATCGTTTTAGGACCCAATATAGTCGATCCTCAATCTCCACTGGAACCTCTGTAGACCTCGCCACATCGTCGATGTCCAGCTCTCTATAGTCGATGCTGTGGGAAGGGTCGTGCACGTATTTTCTCAACTAGGATACATGGAAGACATCATGCACCTGGAGCACTTAAGGTGGAAGACCTAAGCGGTATACCACTTCTCCAACTCTAGTAAGGACATAGAACGGTCTGATGAGTTTCAGAGATAACTTTCCGCCTTGGCCAAATCTCTGTAGACCTCATCGTGGTGAGACCTTTAGAAAGACGTTGTCTCCATCCTAAAACTCTAGAGGTGTCCGTATCCTATTGTAATACAACTTCTACATGCTCTATGTAGTCTTAATCTGCTCCTGGATGATCTGCACCTTCTCTTTGGTAGCTCGTACCATCTATGGTCCCACGAGTGCTGACTCCCTTAGGTCAGTCTAACACAAAGGTATGTGGTCCTCCCACCTATTACCAATGTCGAGGACGCATGCACAAAGCATTTCCTCAAGATATTGAATTGTTCTCTCAGTCTAGCGACCCATCTAAGGATGGATGGCAGTGCTCAAATGAAGTTGTGTCACGAAAACCTCCTTCAACCCATTCCATAGCCGGGAAGTAAACTTTTTGTCACGATAGAATACAATAGATGGAGGTACTCCATGTAGCCACAAAATCTTGTACACATAGAGGCATCCCAATATCTCTACTGAACCCTGATCTCGGATAGGTAGGAAGTGGGATGACTTGGTGAGTTGGCCAGTGATCACCAAAATAGAGTTGTGACCCCTAGATGTACATGGATGTCCTGTCACAAAGTCCATGGATATCCCATCTGACTTCCACTCTAGGATTTCTAAAGGCTATACCAAGCCTGCTGATACCTGGTGCTCTGCCTTCACATTCTGACAGGTGAGCCACCGTGAGACAAACTCTGCTACTTCCTTCTTCAAACCTGGCCACCAATGTTGTCATCGAAGGTCCTGATACATCTTCACCACTCTTGGATGTACCTCTAGAAGGGATGTGTGAAACTATTTTAACAATCCCTCCTGATGTGACACTGAAACCATATTTTGTCCTCTGAAGAAGATGATGTCCTCCCCAACTTTAGTAAATCCGTCAGGCGCCTACCCTATGGATATCTGATCACATCGTGTCTCACAGTTAGAGTCTCCATGATGTGCCTATTAGACTCACTGATGAAGGGGAGGAGTGATTGTATGTGACTGAAGATAGGCTGCTCCATCCCTATCCACAATGGATATCTGTAAGGCAGCTAGCTACTCTGTCGCCTCGCCCTACTACTGTATACATGTCCTCTTGCTGAGCACATCCACAACAATGTTCCCCTTCCCTGTAGTATATACTATCTTGAAGTCATTGTCCTGAAAGAACTAAAAACTAAAAACTCTTGCTGCCACGAGGGTAAGGCTGGCCGGCTTAAGAGTGATCAGTTGCACCCTCCTATGCATGAGTTTAACTTGTGCTGCATGGGTTTTCCTTTTTTGCAGACTAAGGAAAACATCATCTCAAAATTGTAGTTAAACCACAACCTTTTTGACTAATACAATCAATCTGTGTATGAATTGTGGTTTCCTGGTCCGTACCCAAACTAACGTCATAAGACCTCGACACTGCCAGCAAGAGGTTCCAACCGAAACTCTCACCTCAAGGGTTAGATCACACTGTCTTCATATGTGTGATTATTGAGTCTCCTCCCAAAGGTATCTCCAGACGTGAGGGTCAAGTCAACGGTTTAACTGGAAACTCTAGGTCTGGGACAAGATTTGTGGAAGGAAGTAATGATTGGTACTTATGTCTATTGATAAGGCAGCTAGTAGTAGACACAGTCTGTACCTCAAATCATTCCTGGAGCCCTTGGGTCACACTCTTTTACCGCATGCATCAATTCTTTTCTTATGTCATCCAGCATCCTGAGCCTGGCGGGGACTACAAAATAGGGTGGTTGTAACATATAAAAATGTAAACAACCTCATGCTTCTCTCCCAACTCTGCTTCCACATCTTCTGCTCTACATATTCATCAGTTTTTAACACTTCCTCTTCTTGAAACATTTTACACACACAAATATCTGAGTCTGGAATCAGTTCCCTACTTTCCCTCTGCTAACATTAACTAGCTATATCCGGTCAGCCAAATAACATTAAACTGCAATGGTTCTCTCTAGCTTCCTAACATAGGTAGGAATTCACAGAGGAAAAAAAAGTGCTTGCTTGGATGTCCCTATAAACATCTCACTCGGAGGTCAAAGATCTGAAGTACTGATCGTATCATATTCATCATGTACCAGGAACAATCGTTATGACTCAATAAATACTTAGCTACCGACATGTCGTCCTACCAAAGCTGTAGATGTTCTAGAGAACTCTTAGCCACCTCCTCAGGTCATTCCTTAGCCGCCAATATGTCGGGCTCACCTTGGAACCTGAGGGGTATCTGATGATGAAACACTTGTAGGGAACGAAGCCTACATGTGTCATCAACCAGTACCGCCGGTTGAAACTCCTGACCAAGTGGTAGTGATATAGCTGACACACTACCTGAAGGTACAATCTCGAGAAAATGACCACATACCAAAGTCTCAGCACTATGAGAACCATCCTCTTGGTCACTCACTAGGAAACACAAGTAGCTAAGATCATCATCTGCTCTACTGGTGTCTCAACTAGGTAGAAACATCTAGCAATCGCCTCCATTTAGTCCTCTGCTGCCTGGGAATCTATCTCGCCATGTAACCTCGAAGGCCTCTACCATTGTACCTCGTGCAACCCGCTCAGTCGGCATGCACAATACTCCAGTGTGTCTAGTGTCATTTACTTCCCAATGGGTGGTGCTTCTGCTAGTACACCACACGAAGGTGACAAAATATTAAACGGGCCATGCACCTTAGCATCGTCGCTCAGTGGGACAAAATCCTGTAGTCTCTCGGAACTCTAACTTGCTGTCTGCATAGATGCATCCTGAACTGATGAGACACGGTCAAATGTTATACCTGGTGATCTGACTTGGTTGAGCTAAATTAAATAAAAACTGTTGAAAACACACACGCAATCAGTGTTTTTGTGCACTGAGTCAGAAATCAGTAGTCAGGGTCCTGGTGTATGGATACGTCGACCGCCGCACCAACACTGGACTCCTAGAACTGAAAACCACACTCGGTACCCTTAACACTATTTCTTCACAGAAAATAAATATTAGAGTCCTATATTCTGTGGTAGAATTGACTACTCTGATACCAATTTTTCATGACCCGTCCCATGGGGCCCGTATCTTTACTACCCCAAACCCACTGTCCATTGGCCAGGGGTTGGAGACTAGCACCAAAGGCGTAAATCCCTAAGCTGGGAAGGCATTTACATTAAACATGTAAACACACTCAATCATAGTACACAAATGGATGCAAAAACTAAGAAATAAAGTATACATAAGAAGTGTTGAAAAGTAAATGGGTCCGGAAATACATGCCCAACATAAAAGTACAAGGAAAAGACAAAACATGTACAACTAAAAGGCAAAAAGTTGGAAGGTGTCTAGAAGCTCCTGGATCCTCCACCACATATCCTACCTAAAGGGTATGTATAGATATCATCCTCAACGCGCTTTGTCTATCCATCTCGTTAGGGTATCGTCTCATCGTGAGGTCCACCTCCGGGTACCGTCCAGTCCACGCACACTCCGCCTTGGTCAGCGGTGTTGATCGTCTTCATCCAACACAACGAGGTACGGGCATAGCCCGTGTAGGGGTGTGTATAACGATACTCAGTAGGGACCCCGAGACCCTCAAGGTCCCACAAAATCCAACAAGGATAAACCAAAAAGTATGTAATCAATGGATAACCCTTACATAGTTATATTCCCATACATATACCTAAGTTGTCAAATAACCCATCTCAATCTTAAGGAAAACACAAAGGTCGTTGACTCAACTCAAAACAGTATTTTCAGTAACGAAACCATGACTAATGGAGAACTACTCCTCTATTGATTACAGTGGCCCTATTGTGACTCCGAGGCACTACTCACTAACCTTGGACTGCTGAGGTACTCCTCTTGTCAAGTACCACGGGTCTACTGCCAAACGGGGTGATCCGTCCGTTGTGGGTCCGCCGCCAAACCAGGTCCTCCCCCCTAATAGCCTACAAAGGTAATCCTCCTATTGAGTATTGTGGGTCTACTACCAAACCGGGTGCTCTGTCTGCCGTGGTTCTTCCGCCAAACCGGGCGTTCCGTCCACTAGTCTAGTCGAATCACTCCGAGTTGAATCGGTCAAGCAGTCGTCAGGTCTACAACTACTAGGTCTCTGCACTCTATCTGCTCGTCTCCGGAAGGTTCCGCTCCATAATCTACTGGTTGATACTACAAGTGTCATGAGGTTTCACGAGTATCTATCTCAAAGTATCACTACATCATAGGGGTCACAACGCAATAAATGGTGCCTCAATCGGACGCTTGGTCTGTGAGTTATTAGCATTTTAGTCCTGGGGGCCCGGTTGGATTCGTGTATGAACCAACCTGACCCTGACTCATCTATATCCAAAAATCCAACAAGGTATACACAAAGGGATGGATATTCTCCAAGAATATCGGCACCACTAGTGGTTTGTCAAACAGAGATCTGGTGCCAAAGATATGGCCCACGAAGGTAATGGGTCAGTAATGGGCCTGGGTCTAGTTAGACCCAGTCGGACCGACTCGGCCCAACCCCGTCTTGTCTGACCTGGTCTAGGTCGACCAGGTCAGTCTTTTTGGGTCGGACTAGGCCCATTGGACAGGTCAGCCTGCTATGTTTTGACCCGGTCCGCTGGGCCAGGCCCAGCGGACCGTGAGGGCGGTTTGGCTCGATAGTCGCCATGTAGGCGGCTTGGTAACTCTGTCCGGGAGACCGGTCCAGTTCATACAACAACACTGCGGGGGATGTCGTGGGTCGTCTTGGGAGACCGGTGGTCAGGAGGCCAGCAGGCAGGCCGTACGGTGTGTAGGTAGGCATGCTGGGCACCGACAGGCCGCGGGCGCACCGGGTAGGGCGCGGGTGCCTCGGGCAGGGCGTGTGGGTGTTGATAATGGTGTTGGGTCACCGGGTAGGGTGCCAGGGTGCCAGAAAAGCCATGGAAGGGGCTCCGTGCAACGCGGCTGGAAGCTGGAAAGCGGCACAGGGATGCCGGAAACCGGTGCGGGGGCACCGGGCAGTGGCGCGGGGCCGTCGGGCAGTGGCGCGAGGCCGCCGGGCAAGGGCGCCGGGAAGTGGCGTGGGGGCACCGGGAAGTGGCGCGGGGGCCCCGGGCTGTGGCGCGGGGGTGCCGGGGCATGGCACGGGGTGCGACGGTGCGCGGATGCCGCGGGTAGCGCGGCCTTTGATCTCTGTCATCGTCGTTGTCACTGCATGTACCGCCTCCATCGTCATCAATCAAGAATAAGCAAAGGGGATAGGGTTGGGCCATGTTCGCCTGGCCCGAACCCTCCTAGTTACGGCGATATCATTTGGAAATGAAGTGTCCAAAAAACTATGAAGAACGGAGGTTTAAACTCATACATAAATTAACTCAAAAATCCCCCTACCTCACCTTTTGTTCATCATTGACGATGTTGCGGGAAGCGGGCGTCGTTCCATTACATCGGATGAAGAACAGTGCAAAGAAGACGAGTTGAGATGACATTGTTGATGTTCATCTTGGGAGGTAGTGCTTCACTATCTTACCTCAAGTGAGAAAGGATGAAGACATCGTTTTTCATTCTTCTTTCTTCATGGGAGACGGTTCTTCATTGGAGGAATAATCCTCCAAAGGTTGGGTGTCGCATCTCTCTCCCAGCATTTAGCCGCTTGAATAAGTCATCCCAAAACCTTTCCCCAAGCTTCCTTTATATATGATTGGGGTAGAGGTAAGTAACCATCGTGGAATTTATGACGGTTAATTTATTATGAACCTTCCTAATTTCCAACGATGCGGTTACTTAATTTAAAAAGGGAGAACAAGTTAATTGGATCCACTAAAATAATTGCACGATAGGTGGTGCACTTAATTTAGAGGATGTTAAGAGACTACCTATAATTAATTTACGCGCATTGGAGAAGTTAATTTGAACACGTGTTGGATCAATTAATTAGCATGTGCATTGGAATAATTAATTGGTACGTGTGTTGACACAATTAATTGTGCAGAGGAGGTCAAGAGGTCCTCCCTCATTAATGAGGGGTTATGCGTCTCGGGTGGTCCCCATGTCGTAACCCCTCACGGGAGGTTTTGCTCGGGTGGACCCCACTACCATAACCTCTAATTAGAGGTTAGGGTGTGGAGGTCCCACCCCCAAATCCCATGTAGAGGTTCCAAATAACCGCACACATATGGAGGCTGAAATAAAATAAAGTGTGGAAACAGTTTATTTTATTATTATAATTTTTTTAAATCCGAAAACTAACTTTTAAACTCGACAGAATTCGACTACGGTGAAGGTATCACTATGTAATATTTGACGCTTCGAGTTCAATGGCTCCCTCGGATTTAAATTTCGAGCACTGGTTCAAAAGATATGAAACTCTTCTCGCACATTTACAGAACGTACCTGAATAAAGGTTCAGAAAATTATTATATGTCACCCTCGAACCACTACGGTCATGGTTAGGATCTGAATAGGTGAAACACGCCCAAACGAACCCAAAAGTACTCTCAGATTTTCAATCCAATTTACCGTTAAAAAGTTATGAATTTTACAATAATATAATTGTCACTTAATTATTTTATTTGCAGCCAAAAACTAACTTTTTCTGGTGGCCCATGCCTACAAATGTTAGTATATGCTTAAATAAAGCAATACCTCATGAGTTCAGTGGTGGTCTCAGTTATTTAATCCGAGCTACCATTTGTGATTTATAAGAATTTAAAAAATAAAATAACTTTATTTAATTATTTTATTTACGGTTATGCCATTTTTGGGATTTCTCACAGGAGGCTCGTCCCTACTATACTTAAGTCATGCCCAGGGTAATCCCGCTATCCTGAGTGCAACGGTGACCTTGGATTTCTGATCCAAGTAACCATCTAATAATTATTCCACTTTTTTAGAAAAACTGCATACGTGCGTTAATTTAACCTTAGAAAAACTTCAGAAATTGATTCTGGGCACACTGTGCCTTAAAATCAATCGCCGTCAAAAACTGCGGATTTGTAAAATTCCGATGAATTTAAGAAAAATTATTTCCGTAGAATTTTTGGGGCTTTACACTCTCTACCTTTTCCAGAATCATCTCCCATTACAATAAAAAATTTATACACTCAACAAGAGAACCCAAATGTGAGGATAGATTCAAAATTGTTGAACCAACCAAAGAAGAATGGGGAGCACCTATCCCAAACTACTCAATCAACTAGAAAATTTTGAATACCAAAATAGGGAAAGAATATCAAATGAAAAAAGGTGGAATATATTCATCATGAAAACATACATGCACATTTCATCATTGAAAATTGAATATATTAGCTAAAGTGGATAAATAGATGCACCACAAACATTAATAGAAATTCTTTTGCCTTTGATTAAAGGGAGACAACAATGAAGAAGAAATGAAAATGAGCTAAATTACAACCAAATAATTGTAAAATGATGCCCAAAATCATTTTCTAAAACAATACAATCATTTTAAATATAAAAAATGTCAGGTGGAAGGAAAAATAATGACAAGAAGGTTTATAAAAATATATAACACCCTAAAATGGATTTTGATGCCTAAAAATTATGTGTCTTTGATAACTGAAAACCAAAACAAAAAGAGGAAGAATAAAATTCATTCTTGATTATCCCCATCATTGATAGAACTCCCTTAGATGGATTACCCCTGCTTGTATTTGATCTTAGTTCTGAATGCTATATGGTGTTTGATCCCATCCTTAACCCTTGATCTACCCTAGGTGTCCAACAATCATCTTACTCAACTCTTGTATATGTCTGATCTCCTTCAGTAGCTGTCGATTTCATTTCTTATCTTAGCCCAGTGAAACCCTCACATTATAATTAAGAGGTTGAACCCTAATTCACTCGACTTCTATTTACTGATCTTGGGCCCCACTACCCGTATCTTCATTTTAATAAATTTCATCCATTTAATTTTTTTGAATCTTAATTCTTATTTCTATTTTATTATCCATCTATCAGATATAAATAAAATATTTTGTTAATACACTTATTATTATAATTTATCTATATTTATAATTTCATATATTTCTTAAACATTTTCATTTTCTAGATTTTATAAAGGATAAATAAACATATTTGTCAATATTTTTCTTAATTTTGTTAATTTAAATTTTTTTATATGAAACAAAATATTACCATTTTATTATATTATTATTACCAATTTTTTAAATTTAATTATTATATAACTAATAACCATTAATTTCATAATTTACTACAAAAATTTCTAATATATAATTTTCTATATTTTTTCATTGCAATTAATATAAATGAATATACTTATTTTTATACTTATAAATGATCATTTTGTAAGTGTTAATATTTATTAATAAAATGTATTATTACATAAAAAAATTCAATAAAAATATTTTTACTTAAAACAAATAATGCAAATAATTTTTTTAATAATTATGTGATATTAATACATATTTTTTAATTAAATTTAATATATAACATTTTTATGTAGATATAAATATAATTAAACAATATAAATATAAAATAATAAATTTTCATCCTAATAATGTCTACATATTTTTATTATTTATTTTTTCATTTCATTGAATTATAATTCATTAGAAACAAATAATTTTATATTATTTCTTAATATTATTATTTAATTTTACATATTTAATCAAAACATATAATAAGAAATTATTTTAATTTGGTTAAACTATAAAAAACAATTAAATTAATACATAATTAAAATAAAATTAATATTTAACTTTTATGGGGTATTACATCACTCCCCCACCCTAAAAATAATTTTTCTCTCGTAATTAGTTCATTGGGCCTTAAAAATTTTGAATTTCAAACTTCATTGTTTAGAAAGACATGAATTTCTAAGGGAAACAATTATCTATTGAAAAATAAATCATGTAGATATTTTTTCCTCAAAATATAATTTCTAATCTATAGAAATGTCTATAAATTTAATCTCATACCAAATATTAGGACCCTAACTCATACATCAAGATTCAGTGCTAAAACTTGTATTGCATTCTTTTATAAAAGGCACTTAAAAAATTCACAGTTCATAATACAATCTGTGAAATTTTCTAGTGTCTGTTATTTATAATTATGAAAGACCTTAAAGTTTAAATATATTTTCACAAAAACAAAATAATAATATTTTAAATCATGTTTTCTAATTCCATAATCAAAGTTGTCACATGTATAAATTTTATGATATCTAGGAAAATATTTTGAAAACATAGGATGAGAATTAAATTTCCCAGAAATGTGTTTTAAAACCAATGAAAAATATTTTTAGTAAAGATAAATTAAAAAATATTATTTGGAAATATTACATCAACTCAAAATATTATATATATATATATATATTTAAAAAATAATAAAAATAATTCATTTTGAAAATTCATTTTAAAAATATTTCATTGAGAACACGTGGATTTCTACTCTGAAATAATTCTTAATATAATTTTACCAATATGGGTTACTTTATTACATGGATAATTATATGAACACTTTATTTCCACAATTAATATCACCAGTAAGACAATGCCCCGTGATTTCGTGTGTTCAGTTCTTATTCTATATACTTCTGTAGGATACCCATGTACCAAATAATATTTTCATGAAATAAAGATCCCCTTTTCTCAATCAAAACCCATCAGAACATTTCAAAAATATTTACTAAACATTTTTCATAGAAAAATATAGTTTTATAACATATCATCTTTGAAAAATGAATTGTTCACAAAATTTATAGGATAAATCCAAATTTCTAAATCCTTACTTAAATTTAAAACACAAAATCATTAACCTATCAAAATTAAAAAATTGAAATTTCATTTAAAGTAATGTTAAATTATTGAATTTGTTAATTTCTTATAAATTGAATGACATTCACATAAAAAACATACCTTAAAAAATGAATTGATATTTATAAAACCCAGTGGCCTTAAAATTAATTAACATCAATTTGTTATAAGATTAAATTTATACATAACAAATACTTTTCTTCTTTAAAATAAAAAATTCCTAAATAAATGTAATGGAATCTTAATAATTGTTGAACATATTCATATACATAATTATAATGACATATAAACAATAATTTTCAAAATAAAATCCATTATAATAATTTTTTTTAAAATAAAAACTAAATAACTTCTTATGTAGGATAATTACCATAATAAAATATAATAGAAATATGTAATTAAAATAAAAAAGTATTTTTTGATAAATATTTATAATTATAATGTAAAAAATAAAATCTTAAGAGTATTCACATTAAAGATTAAAAAATAATAAACTCACTTAATTTTATTTGATGTATACTCCTTCATGGAAGAAAACTCCCACCCTCCTACTCTCACTATCTCTCATACTCCCATAATATGGAAAATGTTAAAACCAGTGATTCCTCTGATTCTCAAATGCATCCTCATACTATACCTTTTTTTGCATATTCTCTCACCACACCCACGAATTTATACACTAAAAAATATAAACCCAATGTTGTGGTAAGATTCTATTTTATTAAATCACCCACCAAATAAGGTGGGGTTTCTGTCCAAAACTGCTCAACCAACTAGAAATTTATATATTAACCAAAACATAGAATAAAAATTAAATGAAAAAATGGTAGAATTAATGCATCATATAGAAATACATATACATTTCATCAATGATAATTGAACATATTTTCTTAACTAGATAAATAAATGCACCTAAAACATTAATGGAAATGGTAATGTCATTGATTCAAATTAAATTTCAATGAATAAGAAATCAAAATAAGTGAAAACCCAACAAAATAGTTGATAAAAAATTCCCAAACCATTTTTTCAGTAAATAAATGAATTTAAAATGAAATAAAAATGTCAAAAATAAGACAAATTTATATAGAGATGGTGGATTGAAATCCGAAAACAACACTAAAATTTATTTTGATGCCTTAAAAAATATGTACTATTAACATCTGCAAATTGAAATAAAAGGAGAAATGTTAAGACGCTTGATCGATCATCTCTATCCCTGATTGAACTCCCTTAGTTTATTTATACCTACTGGTATTTGAACATAGATCTGATTCCCCACTGGTGTTTGATCCCGATTTTAACCCAAGATCTGTGTTGGGTGTCTATCCTTCATCCAACTCGACTCTCTTCCTTGTATTATTTTCTTTATTGGCATTTGATATCATCTAATATTTTTTATCAAGGAAACCCACAAATTAACATTAACATGTCGACCACCACTTTTCTCTTTTACCATTAAACATGATCGACCCCCATAGACCACATTCTCATTATATTTAAATACACAATTTCATGTTAAAAAAAAATATTAATCAAAATTATTATCTATATTGTAGTTTTTATAAAAAAATATTTTATTAACAAAATTACTATTATTATTCAAATATATTAATTGTTTCATATAATTTTTTAATAATTTTAAAATCAATATTTTATAAAAGATAAATAAAATAAATTTTATATAATTGATCTTAATTTTTTTAATTTACAATTTCATATAATTTATATTATATGTCATACCATATTATTATATTATTATTATTAAAACTATGTTTTACCTGTAATTATTATTGACGTCAATTATTTTATCTTCATAATTTACTATATAAATCTCTAGTATATTATTTTCTAAAAATAAATTTACAATTCATTTATATGAATTTATTTATTTTTATAGATATATATCATCATTGTATTAAGTGTAAATATTTATTAAAATAGAGTATAAGTTCGTAACAAAAAATTAAATAAAAATATTTTATCATATAACCAATGTCTAAAATAATTTTTTTTAAACCAATTTATTATAATAAAAATTAATTTGATTTTAAAAAAAATTAGATATATAAATTTCTTCTTAATGATAAAATTTACTAATACAAATATTATTTAAGAAATTTTCATTTTATGATTGTCATCATAATTATAATTATTTATTTACCTACTTTAGTAAAAATTGTACTAATTGGCAATAAATAATGTATTATTATTTATAAGTATTATTATTTACCTATTCATATTTAATCGTGACATATAAGAAAATATTATTTGATTTTTCCAAATTAAAAAAAAAATTATTGAATAAATTAACAATTAAAATAAACTTACTATTTCAATTGATTGGGATGTTACATTATTCTTATAAGTAGTCATTTTGAAATTAGTATAGGCTATCATCTGATATATAAATGGCATATAATTTGAACACTCTACACATAATGGACCCTTATAACATGGGTTATTAATACCTCTCTCTATAGTCGATGTATCAACAACTGATTAATTTATTGATTAGATTAAAGAATATCTATCATAAGACCGAGATCATCAGGTCCCTACTTCTATATCTATGTTGGTAAAAGATGGTGTAAATCTTAGTTTGATAGGATGAACTAATGATTAATGGAACATATCTAGGTGAGATAAATAATTAATGACATAAAAATCACAATACCCTATTACATGGTCCATGTATCATCCCGAATATACCATGAATATGATTCCTCTAAGAACAATATTGATCAATAAGTTCTAGAGTTCATTGAAATTGATATATTGGGCACCACACCAAAACAATATTCACTAGCCTTTATAATTAAATACGCATTAATATTATTTTCATGAATATTAAAATGTATCTTCATAAGAACAATATAACCAAACATCATCCCTAGGACTCAACAACCCTGATATAATTCTAATATGCCTTTACCACCCAGGCCTCATACGGACTAGTGATGATTCGGTTGTTCCCCATTATGCCCGACTCCAATATCCTAGGGGTTTATGACTATCCCTAAAAATAATTAATTAAACTTGGGGGTTGTTGCCTAAAATAACTAGAGATATTAATAAAACACTATAATATTATTTAATAAAAAATTTCCCACAATAAATAAATATGTAACTATATGAATGACTTATAAATGAAAAAACAACCATCTATGAAAATTCTACCCTCGAATCCATGAATGGGAAGTAAAACATATATAATGCAAAATCGAAAGGTATAATCAATAATAAGAAAGGGAATACACCTATAATCATTAATTAATCAAAAAAATCAATCAGCAACCTTCATCACCATGTCCCCTATAAAATAGTATTTGTTAGCTATACCAGCTACATGTCCATCAAATTCACCCAAAAACCATGAAATTTCCACACATACTCAACAAGAGAGAGGATAAAACCTAGCCAAGGGTGATTAAAAACATACCTAGTAGAAAACATCAAAAATATATAAATAGATAAAAACCATGACATCTTAAAACCAAGAATGTGGGAAATAGGAATAAATCAAAAAGTTCCAAATATACACTATGGTTTAGAATATAGTGGATGATAGAAGAATACTAGAATTTATAGCTCATATCAAAGATTAATTATAAATTTTAAAAAATTAATGATACCAAGATTATAAAAACACCCTTAAATACTGATTTAGATGGTAGATATTTGATATATATTTAGATGGAAAATAAATTTCACTAAAATGTTGGGAGACACATAAAACCCATATATACATCAACTCAGTAACCCAAATGTCATAACTCTTACTATTCTACTCTACAACCATAATTGGGGACCGTTACTGCACTGAGGAGTATATATGGTGATTTGTTAAACGATATTTAGGACTCATGCTGTGTATTATTGAATGTATATCTTCCAAGGGAGTTATTTTCTCTAAATTTAGAGGATTTGTGTTCTATTAAAAAATGGTGATAATTACACTACAAATTATTCATAGATCCTTCTCTATAGAAACCATATTCCCATGGAGGGGTTTCCAATATTGTGTATACATTAATCAACTGCCCCATTATCTCTCATCAACTAAATGTAGACAAAGAACTCTTTTTTACTTTGAACAACTTAAAATCTTTACACCGATGATATGGATGCATGAACAATTATGTCCTATGTGGATAGATTCACAAAACAAACTCTTTAGGTGACTTATTGTGAAACATATGTGAGAAAGTTTCAAGACACTTAATAATTCTTGGTATATTATGTATACCTAATTAGACACGGTGTGTGATCATCGAAAAATTAACAGAACCCAATTCCCATTATCATCATGGGTGGATTCTATATGCGTGATATGTTTCCTATGATTACAGGGCCTGTTTGACTTTTTGGTAATTCATAAATTTACTACCAGTAAACGTTGAGTAGTGTCACATACTATGATATGTATTTTTTAATTAGTATACATGTAAAGTAGTTCCTAGGGGTAACTAGCATGTAACGTTACTCCATATGTCAAGTATGTTACATAAATATTATATACACAATATAAAAATTGTGAGGAATTTGAAATAATAGGAAACTAAATTCAAGGCCACACACAATGTTCCTCGAGTATTACATGGAGTATGTAACCTATGGTCAAATCTAATTATTAATTATGGTTTACATAGAAAAGTATCTTGTGTAAAACAATGGGTTATTTATCTTACTATATATCATTGTTTATTTATAAAAATGTGGAAATCATAAATTGTAATGAAAGGTGGGACATGGAGTATAAAATTGTGTCACACTCCATTTGATATTTATGTTTCAATGGTAATCCTAGTTCCATATAAAAAATCCCAAATGATGTGTGTCATATAATAATTAATAATTTCTTTTAAGCAGTATAAATATAGTATTTCTTATTCCACACAAATTACAAAACCTCTATAACTATGTCCCCCACCATTGGAGGATCCTTCATTATTGACCAATTCCAAAACTCTAGTGATTGTCCACTTGACCATTTTTTTCAAAGAAATGGTCATAAATTATCAAAACAACACTAGAATTATTCATTATTTATATAGTACCAAACACATCATCATCGACCATATTAAGCCCCATCATCTAACTATATACCACCATAGTTCTATTACACACCAAAACGGTTGCCTCTTTTACCTTACCTTACACCTGTTTTTTTGTCATGTGAAATTATCAAACCACTAGCCATTGTCAGGACCAAGGGTAAATGTTTTTCCCAAAGATAAATAAATATAGAAAATAATATTTATGATTGGATGAATTATTTGACTACCACATACTTGTTCATAGAATACTATTTAATAAAATAAAATATTTTATTTGGAAATTGAAATGCAATTTTTAGTGATTTCATCAAATGTTAAGATTTCAATTAATATTTTTATAAAAAATATCATCCAAACATCACAAATATAAATTTTTAGACTAAATAATTATCTAAATTTACATCAAACATGAAATTTCAATGGTAATTATGAATTATGATATTGTTTCAATAAATAAAATAACATAAAAAAATAATTGTATAAGGATGAATAGAAATTTATAAAACAATTATAAACTAATATTTTTCATGAAATATATAAACTATGTTAAATTATATGAAATTTAGAATCATGGAATTATTTTCATGGTGATTGGATCAAATATAAATGTATAAATACCATTTCTGATGGAATAAATATCGTTACAATAATTTATTCACGGATGCCACATAACCTGATTATCATTGAACTGTGATCTTGCTTATGAATAAAACTATTTTCAAATGACTCTTAATTTTCTCCATTTTTGGTCTTAATAAAATCTAGGTTGACTAAACCTTAAAAAATATCAACACTGAATATTTATATCACATTAATGACAAAAAATAATTTTAAATTAAAGATCCAAAATATCTTATCCAAGGGTTTGTTAATTAATAACATCATTTATACCTCATCTATGTAAAACATCCTTGTTATGAACAAAACAATTATGTAAAATATATTTTTTTGGAAAAACATTTTAGGTGATATTTATTTTCACAATCATAGGATAAATATTTACTTAGTAAATAAATAATTAATTATCCACTAAAATTCAATGATATTGAATCTTCAACAAATTTGACATAAGGGTAAACATAATGTTCTAAAACTAATGTGATGGAAATAAATATTTTACCATTATATGTAATAAAAACATCATGATTAAACTACTCTAGAAAACTCATTGCCTCAAAACTAATTATATTTCTATTTCTTATCCAAGTAGAATCTTTTCCCACTATAGATTCAAATTATAATGTGTTTAAAATTTATGTTTGAAATTCTTATGGACAATATGTTTTTATATATTTAAATATTTGGGTGTTATTTTAAGTGTTAAATATATTTTTTTATAAATTTATAATTATTTATTTATAATTGTGTAAATATATTTTTAGTAGCCTAAAAACCTCTATGTTGATGGGTGACATGAAAGTAATTATTCTGTGGATTTGAGTTATATCATTATTTCATGTTAGCAGATTGTACATTGTGTATTGAGATTTATCTTGATGATAAAAGGATTCATAGTGGGGATATTATAACACATTAATTTTTTACCTATTATTTTTAGTTTCCATGTATCACACATGATTTTATTTATAAATGTTTATATAAAATTTCATAATTTCTCTCACTGGGAGTTATTTATCAGAGAAACAATGTCTTTAAAATTCATTCCTTTCATTTTCCCCCCAATTTCCCCCTTCTCCGGCCTCTCTTTAAAAATTATTCAACATCACCATAAAATTTATATTTTAATATTCATTTATTTAAAAAACCCTTGATTCATTAAAATCGAGCGACCCATTATAAGGTAAGGCCCATGGTTTTATTAAATCGAAATGATGTTTGGTCTATAAATTTCTTATAAAATTATATTTTTTGATTCATTTTCGAATATTTTTTATAATTGTGTATGACTAATTATGTTAAGTTTTAATTATATTTAATTATTCACCAATTTATAATGTGGTAGATGACCTATATCATTCGCATTGTCTCTAAAAAATATGTTTCTGTTATATTTGTATTTTATATGTGATATTAACATTTTTTGTAACTAATGGGGTAGAAAAATGATTATTATAAATAGGGATAAATTTGTTTCATTAAAATGATAGTCACAAAATAGATTTCTTATAATATAAACCTACCACCTAGGGGATGAAATGATTATGTTCATTTTGATGGTTGAAAATTAGTTGAGATATTTAGTCTCATCGTTTCCTTATAATTTCACTTTTGTCATGTACTACTAGAATGGATGGTTCCTAAATAATATTGAGTACCTCATAAACAAGATATGAATCTCCAATGTTTAAATATTAAAACTTATTTTACTAAAACATAAATTATATAAATTCTCTTAATATTCAAGGGAAATTATTTCCCAAAACATATTTCACGTAACTCTAATCTTTAACCGTATTTCAAATATATAGAAAATAATCATAGAAGGAGAATTCACTCAGGTATATTCCAAAGAAATCACTATAAAATCATCATATTCTATCCTAGTAAACTTACATAAAATTGTTTATGTAAAATGTTATGTTAGTATTAGGAAGATTCTATAGAGAAATCTATATGCATTCAATCCATTATCTCTAACATGGCCGGTAGCATGGATTACAAAATATTGACATAAAAATAGATAATGTTTGAATAGAATATTTCCAGGAAAAATATATAGAAAAACTTCATAATATTATTTTAATGAATATATTTCTTAACCTAGGCATTACTGAAGAATTATTTATAAGGTAAAAAAATCAAAAAAAAAGGAAAATTAACATATAAACATGACTATTTATCACATAAACATCATGTAAAAAACCATTTTTTAATCATCAAAATGTTTACGTAATTTACCATGAATCAAAATCCTAGATTTGGTTCTACACATATACGCTTTTATATCATACCATGATATTTTTAGCAAACTTCTATAATATGAATGTAAGACTATTTTGGAACTAGGTGCAGAGAAATAATCTAACCACACTTGAGATATTATATATAAACTAATCCATTATCATAAAACTCATATAAATCAATAACATTCTCTTTAACATATATTATCATCTATAGATATACATCTATGAAATGATGATATCAATTTCTAGTAAGGGGCTAATGAAAAGGAAGTATGAATATCTTAATTAATGGGAATTTTTATAAATAACTATTTATAACCGAGATAAATATAAGTCATATCACAGAAACATGTAGTAGTGATGGTTAATATTATCTGACCAACAAGTGAGACAGGTGGTCGCACTATAGAGGCATCCTGATTAATAATAATGAAGGAATAACAAAGGTATATTTTTTAATGTTTAATAATCATAAAACAAGTCCTCATAATAATAAGTTAATCCTCTCTTCTTAAAAATAGATAAATAATTTGAAAATATAACAACATCATGTTCATTTATTATACAGTCAATAAATATATGTTCAACATGTTCATAAAATATACTACTAAAAATTTTAATTATTCCATATCCAAACATAATTATCTCATGAGATGGAATAAAATAACCACTGAATATTAAGGATATCTATATATTTGGGGCCAATATTACCACCATAACCTTTACATGAATATGTGTGATCAATAGGATAAAAGAAAATTTTTTTCTTAATTTTGAAAATACATGGGAAAAAATAAATGGATTTCAAAATATATCATATATCATAATAAATGTACCGATATGGGATCTGAAAAATAATAAAGTGGTATTATAGAATTTGAGCCAATGAGAAATTTAATCCATGAATAAATTAACCTTAAAATATAGGGGATATATTCATATAAAATAAAGGTCATAAAAAATAAATTTGGAAGGGATAATCATAACAAGAATGCAGTGTAAGAAATCACCATTAAATGATAAGTGAAAGTAATACTGGTAAGTAATTAAATAATAATAATATAACTCTGTTATTATATATATTAATGTAATGAGGTATATGAATGATAACAGTAGAAATATTACTATTAAAAATCATAATTCCAAACAATGGAAAGGTTGGTAGAAAATGTTTCACATATAAACACTATATTGTTCAAGAAAAAATCAATTAGAGATTAGTGAGAATTCATATACATATATAGGATCATAGAAAAAATTGATAATACTTTATTAAATGATTATATGTATAAATTTAAAAGGATGGTATACATGAAGATAATATTTACACAAAAAAAATGTGATCATAATTTCTGCTCGAATAATTTCATTATGAAATATTTTTTGAAAAGGTAAAATATAGTTTATTAAAGGTAAATTTTCATAATTTCACAATAACAAGTGTAGAATAAGTATATTTTACTAAATAGTTATTTTTTTAAAACGTATTAAAAATAGTTATGAGAGAATTAATACATTGAACATAGATATATAGATTTTTTCCCTTAAGAATTATGAATGGTTTTACATGAATGAAATAATCATATGGAAAATTTTAAAAGACTTATATCCAAAAGCTGAAGATATATTAAGATTAAAATTTATTTTAATGGTATGTATGTTGAAAATAATATTATATATGGGTAAGATATAATCTCAAAGTGGAATGAAAAAGTGAGGAATTGAAATTTTCCTTTTAAAGAATCATAATGTATAAGATATCAATGCATTAGAATGGTAAGGATATGTATAACTAAAAAATTATGTTATACCTCTAAAATATACAAGAAAAACAATAGAGATAAGAAATATAAGTGATGATAGTAAATAGTGATGTAGTACATTTAAAAGTTTGAGGTTTGTAAGAGAACACTTTTTATCGACAAATAAAGAGATAGGTAAAATAACATTGGAAATAATTAAATGCATATTGTTTTCCCAACAACAAAAATAGAACCATATTATTAGCATAAAAAATTAAACTTAAAAAAACATATAAAATATTAGTGTGATTATAGGAGGAATAATTGAGAATAAAAAACTGATGGAAATGATTCTCATGTACTATTTGAACAGGACTGACATAAAATAAATTATTGGAAAGGAAATTGGAAATAAATTAATATAAATAAAATAAAGATAATAATTAAATATAATATATTAAAAATATAGTTATATAAAATAATGAAGTATCATAGGTAGAGAAAGGGAGTGTAACCTAAATGAATGATAAAATAGAAAGACTCATTACCTCCACTTCCGACTCACTTTTATACTCCTCTTACATCCAAAATAATTTAATTCCTTATTTTTATTCAATAAATAATCACATTATCAATTTTTATATTTTATATTATAATCCGTTTATTATCATATATAATTCATTCATTAGAATAGTCTTCTAGTGTTGGATTTTATGTGTAGTTATTTCTATAGTAAGATTGTCACTTTTAGTATAATGATTATACTAAACAGAATAGTCTCTATTATTCCACAATCTAAAAGAGATAAAATATATGGATTACTCAACATTATAAAATCATTCTTGTTTTATAGTTCATCATATTAAAAAATATGTTTATAAATTTTGTAATTTTGGTTGATATGCTCATTCTAGGTTATTTAAATTCCTCTTAATGTTTATTGTTAATATTACTAAAATTATTACATATTCGTATTTCAAAAATACTAATAATTTCATAAATATTTTAATTTTCCATGAATTGTATTTTTAAATCCGTGTAGTTTTCTAATTGTTTATTCATAATATTGTCATAATTGGTGGTTGAAACAGTCTATGATTAGATGTGTTTTATAAACAACTATGAAATATAATTTAAGATATAGACGATGACAAAATTAATTTTAAACTATACTTATATGTATAATTTTGTGAGGAATTAAATATATTCTTATTTTTATAAATATAAATAATGAAAAATTTAATGGAATGAATTGAAATTCATTATTTTACAAGACTTACATTCCTCCTTGAGACAGCTCCTTTAAACTACACATTAAGGAATCTAGGAATGGTATTTGGATTAGACCATTGCATAAAAAAATGTGTGTAGTTTTATATGTATTGGTATTTTATAAGATACTTGGTGGGTTATGTTTTTCTCATTATAATTATATTTGGTTTTAAGAGTGGTGTATTTAAATGTAAAAGAGAGGGTGTTTTCTGAATAAAATAATGAAAAATTTATTAAATTACTTATACATGTAAATAATATATATTATTTTGACTAATAATAGTAATCCATTCATGTTATGCTAGGAAAATGGTTTCATACATAATATAGAGTGTAACTATTCTTGTAGTTAACGTATAACGAAATTTATCACATATTCAGATAATTCACAATTCCCTTCAATATTTGACTATTTTTGAGTGTTAAAAAACCATACTCATACTAAATATGGATGTATTGAATAAAAAATGAAATAATTATTAAAAATATAATTTTAAAAATAATGTAATATTAATATGTGAATATATTATGAAATTATTGTTTATTAAATAATGTAAAACTATTTTTTTTGAAATATGTATTTGTAATTTTATTTTAGTACATTTATTAGGTAATTATTCTTTGGTAAGTTGCATCATATATTTTGTTTTTTGATTCCGATTAAAATTTGTTTTGAATATGATTTTCATCATTTACCCCTATGACAATTTAAGTATTCCAATTATCATATTAATAATATTATTGTCCAGATACAACTCAAATAGTCATATTTGAAATTAACATATAATCCTTAAACATCATATTAATACCACTTCCATCCATAAATCCTCATTTTAATGATTTATTCCGAATATCATCTTTATATTTTTAAAAAATTATAGTATTATATTTTAAAATTAGGTTTCTTTTTTATAGTATGTTTTGTTGGTGTGATATTTCTAAGATGTCATTACCCTACGTATTTCAAAATTCAAATTGTGTTATTGAGTTTATATATTTTCCCATTGTTAGATTTTTAGATTTAGGAATCATATTTATCCTTCCAATTACTTTTCTTAGGATGAATAAATAATAAAAATTATTATTCAATTATGTGTTTCATTTTCATTAGATAATTTATTTTTTACAGTAAAATTAATATTTTTTATAGGTAAATATGAAATTTGGTTTTTTTAATCAATAAGTTTTTTTAAATAATGGATTTAATATTTATAAATCCATTTAATGAAAATATTATTTTTTATTTTCTACCCCTCTCAATGAAATTAAATGAACATAATTTTAACTCTTTGATAAACAATTATCAATATTTATGATACTTTTTATAAACCACATTTCTAAACATTAATGTTATCACTAAATCACTGGAAATACTGATCATATGTGATTTTTATACATAGCCTAGTAATCTATAGGTAATTGTTTTCAATCTAAGGAATATTAATAATATTTATAAAAAGATAATTAAAAAAATTAACCAAACCCCTGCCTCATACCAAATGTGAATTCCCTAAACCGAGAAGGTTTTGATTTGGGGCTATACATAAGTACTTTCTAAAAAAAATATAATATTTACAACCAACTGATATAGACCAAATTTTTTATATATTGAAAATAATTAAATACTCATTAACATATAATTATACTATTAAATTTAATAATATCCTTTGTCATAGAACCCGTATAATCCAACCATAATTTCCTTAACATTTAAAATTATTTTGGTGAATACATAAAAGATGGGGTGTCTTAAAATCATTTTAAGGGGATAAAACAAGAAATATAAATATTAGTATAAAATAATAATTATAATATATCATTGATTCGAATAAATTGGAAATTGAAGGCATATCCTATGAACATGGAATCATGAATAAAAAATTCACAAGATCCTCATGTAATTAATCTGGTCCTACTGTAGAAGTGTCATGATTCATAATACAGAAATCATAACAAAATAATGTCTACAAATATATAATATAAATAAACATGTCAGCATAATCATAATACAAGGATTATAAATAAGAAATTATAATATAATAAAAAACCAAATGGTATCATATCGATGCATAATAGACTAGAAAAATGAGACTTCACTATAACTATTAATTAAATAGTGAAGAAACATAACTATATCATGAATAAAAATAATAATCTCAAGAGATATAAAACCTTAATCAATAAATTATAGTGTTTCATAATTTTATTTCACCCAACACATTATGAAATGTACATGTATATATGTTCCATGTTGAATAATAATATTCTACATTCATAAGACTAAAAACCAATGATAACAGAAATAGAGTAAAGATATATGTCTTATAAAAAAATAATTGGGAATATTTGTGGGAGTAAAAATATAATAATGTAATAAAAAACATTATGAATTGAATAATTCATTAATTGTTGAAAAAAATCATAATGAAATATTGGATATATATTCTAGAAATGGAATGGAAAAATAGAAAGTAATCGTAGAAGAGACCATTTTAAAGAATGAATATGGTTGGAAATCATCAATAAATAGTTAAATAAATGTAAATAGATAAGTAAATCATGATAAATAATGGAAGTCCAATATTTTATACAATATTGAAATGATGTATAGGAATGAAATAATATGGTACATTAGTATGGTTGTGTACAAATCAAAATAAGATAAAGAAAAAATTGTGAATATTTCCTTAATAGATACAATAGAATATAGGAACCAATCAATGTTATAGTATAGATAATTCATTTTCGTATCAAAAATAAAAGTAAAATTGAATAATGGTTTGTTATGTGATTATATAAACAAGTCTAAAAGGAAGGAATACATGAAGTGAACATTTATAATATAAAAAGATTCATTATAAAGTCTTTTAGAAGAATTCATTGTACCAAAATTTGTTTAAATGTGTAAAACATATTTTAATGAAAATTAGGGATTATAATTAATAAATTTCAAAAAAGAATCTATATTTTTATATTCAAAATAATTATTCATTTTGAACGAGGAATATAATGGGTTTTAGAGAATTAATACAAGAAAGAACAATTAGATATGGGTGACTTTTCAATTATGTTATCTGTATTATTTTTCATTATTGAAATGATTTGAAGCATAGATTGAAATATTTATATCCCAAAATTAATTGAAAAATATTTTAATATTTTCTTAAAATATATGAATTTTTAAATTGATAACATGTATAAGAGATATAGAGTCACACAAAGAAATGAATAAGTGGGAAATTTACATTTGTTTTTAAAACGTCATAATGTATGAATGATATATCCATCTAAAAGGCAATGACACACATAATAAAATTAAAATTGAGGGGAATCAGAAAGTTATGTAACAAAAAAATTCGAGGAATGATATAAAATGTTATATAAATAATATAGAATAAATAAATGTATAAAATGGACATTTGGAAGATAATAGTTTTACCAAAATATAAATATATATCGAAAAAATATTTTAGAAGAATTTAATGAATATGGTTTTTTAGAATATAAAAGAAGTATAATATTCATCATACCAACATTTTTATTAGAGGATATTACATCCAAAACCAGATAATTAAATGAGGAAAAAGATAAATTTAAGAAGATATGTAAATATTCTTATTATATATATATATATATATTAAAAATGATTTAATTTATATAATTTTTTTAAAATTAGAAAAATAAAATAATTTCCATGAATAATGATATTATAAACTGAATTAGAATAAATAAATAATGGGGGTGTGTAAATATCGAATGAGAATATATATAATGAGGATGTGTAACCTAAAATAGATATAAAATGTGAAGAGTCCCCCTAATACAAGAAGTGACATTCATGGATATTCATATAACTAAATTAATAGTTAAATTAAATATTTTAATTTCATCATTTTTATCCTAATTAAAATTTAATTCATATATTATATTAAATTTAATATATATAATTTATTTGTTAGTATTATGTTTTCTTCATCCGTAGATAGGGGTTGTTTGGTCAATAGATTCAATATTCCTTTAGCGGAAATATAATGGTAAATGGTGTCGTTAATATGGTTATATAGTATATAGAAGTGTAATTGTATTTATGATTTTCATTATAATTTCATATATGTTTCAATATTTAATATATTGTCGAAATTGGTTTCAAATTATAGATGCCATATTGGGATGCTCATTTTAGGCGGTTTAAATTACCCTATTTATTTATCATAAATATAAATAATATAATGTATGAATAATATTTAAATAATATTAATCATGTAATATATATTGTTTTTAATTATAATATATATTTTTTAAAACAACCATGAATGGAGGTAGTATTTGAATTATAACGTAATATAAATTAGTGGTTAAAATCAACCATTATTGGATGATTGCTATATAAAACTATGAAATTTCTTTTATTAATTACATAATGATATAAATGAAATTAAAATAGAATTATATGCATTAATTAATATAGGAATTGATTTTTTTGATTTAATGAATGATAAATGGAAGAAACAAATTGGAATTAGTTAAAGAACCCTTGATTGGAAGAATTTATTTCCTCATTGATATATCTCTTTTAGAAAACACATTAAATATTTTAGTGATGGTATTTTGATTAGAAAAGGTCTTCATAAACATTTAGTAGAGGTTTTATGGATATTTTTTCGTATATATTTTGTAAAAACCTACATCAACCTGGGTTAGTGATTTTTGAGGGAATTTGAAATTATTTGTAGGAGTGGAGATTGATTTGATAATTCATATTTATATTTGACTTTAGAGAGTTAAAATGCACTTAAAGAGAATATTTTTCAAATCATGGGTGTTTTTTGAAGTCTAAGCCATTTTTCTTGAGCTTTGAGAATGTATGGGTTAGGTGGTGAACTGAAACATTGTTTTCATTACCTTTTTTTACCTGGATTAAGGTCTCTACGTACCTTGTGGTAGTGGAATATGGGTAGTCGGACCACGAGATTCACAATGTTATAGGTTGAGCCCCATTATGTTTTTAGATCATTTATAGGTATGTGAATAAGGAAAACTAGGTACTAGATGGTTTCTAGGTGTGTGTGTTTTTTATCTGAAGACCAATATTTTTTTCACATAATTTTAACAGGTTTCATTATTAGAAGAGGTAATTTGGTTGTCCCTCTATCATTTTATTCTTATATGTGGACCATAATTTATCCCCTTTGGATCCTAAAAAATTAGATCATTTTTACAATGTTCTATATTGGTAATATCATGCCTCTTTCCATTTTCATCTTCTTATTTGTCTTCAATATGATTCAATACGTTTTTTCTTATGTTAATGATGGAGATTGAAAATAATACGGGTGGAATCATATTGATCAGTGGGAATTTTTTTCATGGTGGTGTTAGGTAATTAAGGATTGATGAAGGCATATTGTTCATCGTTATTTCTGTTGCGGTATGACATCTTCCAAAATTATTTATAGATATCAATTAAATTGGTTAAAATTGGTATCTTTTCGGAGTTTTAATGGATATGAATTTGTTATAGTGGTTTCAAGAGTGATCCTAGGACCATATATGTGTGTTTGATAGAATTTTTAGTGTTACAATATATATTAATGAGTAGTGGAGGGTTATTTCATAGTGGGGATAATTTTTGGATAATTTTATTTGATTTTAATTAAATGGGTTGTTTTATCATTTCATATAGGGGTTCATTGAATGGAAAGAGGTTGTATGTCTTAGCATGAGTGTAGTAGAGGATTGGAAAGTATGTATTAATGATCTGACATAATAGAAAGGTTGGTGTTCCTTATATAACATAACCATATACTTATTTTTATATGATTATGGATGACTACATGGTGGTTCATGTTTCAGTAAATTTGAAAGTGACTAATAGTTCCCTAGTATATAGTTTAGGTGTAATTGATCCTTTTATGATCTTAGTTAGTTCTCCACTATGTGACATATGATATTGAAATTATAATTGATTGTATATATAAGGGGTGAGGATGATTTTTGGGTGAACAATGGGACCATGATGGGTAATTGGGATCAAATTGAGTGTGGGAAGACGATGTTAGACTTATTAGGACTAAAAGTAAAAAAACAAAGGGATAACGATATGGGTGATGGGTGAAGAAATGACATGTTAACAAAATTATTGGGAGAATCCTCTAGTGGGTGAATCAGAGTCCTGGTTGTTGTTGTGAGTGGTATAGGTACATCAATGTTTGGTGTATCCTGATGGGAAGGGTTTCTTCTAGGGAATGAATTTTAGATATATCTTAAGTGAAATTTGAGATAGAAACATTATCATGGGTGGCATGATATGAGATATTATGTCTTGGAAATTTGAATATTAGAGGCCTCTAGTGAGGTTGGGATGGATTGATCTTATGGAATCAAGACTAAAATGTTAATTTCAGAATTATATGAGGGTTGAAACCTTCATATTGATGTTTTTATCAAGAAGAGACTTTGAGTGTTGGTTATAACATTGGTAAATAAATGTAGTTCATAAAAACTTTTTAGAGATTGATTTGGGTCAATGGATCATATTGGATATCATCATAAATAATATAAAAATGTATTTTGGTTCAGTGTTTAATGCCTTATATGACAGAGCCTAGGTTTTGTGAGATTGTATGAGTTATGGGATCACCCTTTGAGAGTGGAGGACTAGTGAATGGTTTGGTATTTAGACTACACTATGTGAATTAGAAGCGGTTAGGGTAGGTATTATAGATACTCTTGGTGAGAGGGTAGAGGATGATGTTTAAATATAGAAGACACTATGTGGGAGATCAGAGGTTTATCCTTGGTTCATGTCTTACCAAGAGTGAGAGGGTAGTGGTAGATATTTGGTATAAGTAATACCATGAGTTAAATTATTTTAGCACCATGAAATTTTTGTTTAAAATAATAATACTCTTGACTACTTGCATAACATGAAACACTATTCTTAATGAGAATTGTGATATAATTTAAAAAAAATTTAAATGTGTCCATTAAAACCTAATAGATAAATTATATGTATGAATGGGAATAACTATATCAAGATAATATGTATAATGTTTTTCTATAAAAAAATTGTGTTTTTTAATTCCTAATAAATATGAGAAAACTTTTTTGTAATACCATTTTATGCTTTGAAAATAATTTTCCATCAAAAATAATTTTTTTATCTTTTTTTGAATGGATATTAGTATTTTTTCTACATTTTTTATTAATATTATTTTAATAAATTAATAAAATTATCTAAAAATCGTCTCATTATATTATTAGGATTAATTTTTGAGATTTTGTTTGAAAAATTGATTTTTTGGAGAATAGTGAAAAATAAAATTTAATAAAAAATAGTCTATTCTTTTTAATTATTTAAAGAGTACCATTTTGTTTTAAAATATTTTTAAATTTTAATTAGTCACTTTTTATTAAAAATAATTGAGTTAATTTTATTTTAATTTTCATTATTATTCTATTTGAGTCAATAACACTTTTATACATAATAATGCATTTCTTTGGAAAATAGTTTTTCATTTAGTTTTGTAGGATTATTTAAAAACTAATTAATTATATTTATAGGAACCGAATTTGGAAAAATTTATTCCAAATTTCCAATCATCAGTTAAATATTTTATAAATAGGTCATCTTTATTTTTGGTCATAATTAATAATAACCACAGTAAATATTTATCAATAAAATAAAGGTTATATTGAACAAACTAGTCTTAAACCTAATGTGAAAATGATTTAAAAATCCATAAAACTTGATTTTAATCTATTTGAGTTTGGTTCAACCATCCCACTCCATTATTTGAAACTATGTAATTTTTGTGCAATTTTTCCAAGTAAATGATATTATATTATTTTAAATAAATAATAATTCTAAAATATCAATTTATAGGTTTAAACATCTCTATAATATATTCACAATAATAATAAAAATTAACTATTTTAAGTGGTTATTTATAATATCAATAATGTTTTTAATGATAGATTGTTTTTAATTTTTTGATGAAATAATTACCTTAAATTATTATATAACTCCATCATAGTGCTTGAGTAGTTAGTAGAAAAATCATATTAATGATTCTGAAATCATAAAATGTAATATTATCAGTCTATGTAATAGGGGTACATTAATTTTTTATAAATATAAATTATTATGAATTTATTAAAGGATTGTATTCCATATAAATTACAATATTTTCTAAAAATCATGCTAAGTCGTCATCTAAACTGTATCCCGAACTAGTTTGTGGCATGGCCTAATGGGAATTCTATATCCAAAAGGGATTTAAAAACATACCCAGGTATCATTAATAAAATAGTGTAAAGATTTCACCAAACATCCTAACCATAGACAACAAAAAAAATAAATAAGAGAGAACTAAAAATGCACAAAAAACATGAAAAAACAACTTTTAAATTCATTATTTTGCAACTTTAACAAAAAACAATAAATACTACATCGAAGGAAATGAAAATATCAACTTGAAAACCTATATGTGATATGAGAGACATCACTCTAAGGACACCACCAACACCTACATGGTGAAACTTTGACAACCGGATCCACCATCACCAAACCATTCTTTTACCTGAGTAATACAAACAATGTCTGCATTCAACCAAAGGTGTATGTATGGTGTGAGACAAAGACCAGTATTATTCCACCCAAATAAATGGATTACAAGACATTACATAAAAAATACAATTCATCATTTTTATATTTATAGAGGAATACATTGAAATATTTCATAGAGAATATTATTAAAGATATACACATTCAAAATAATCCATTTAAGGGGAACCATCCCTTAAATAAATACTTATTAAACAAATCATTCTCTAAAAAACCATCAAGGATCCTTGTATGCCGACATATAGTACCATATAATATAAACCTCAAGTGAGAACCATTGGTAAATCTATAGGGGTAATCTACCTGAAGTGGGACCCTAGAACCTCATTCCTCTGTGAAAGGTGGTATAATAACCACAACCATCAACGTCCTTGTGGATGAGCCACTACAGAAGAGAAACACCCAAAATTCATGTGGCGATCAATCATCATCATTGTTTATGTAGTGTTTCAAGCATAAATCATACTATACGAATTCGTGACGAAAAACTTACAAGACATCTAACGTACTAGTTCTAGTCCTCCCACCATGATACCTAAGATTCCCTTTGTTCTCAATTCCAAGTTTGCATGCCAGACATACCACTACATTTACTCATACCTTCCATTCATTATAAACACAATGGAAAATCATCATTTTTGATAAACCAAATTACATTCCATTTTACTCACAACGAAAACCATTTTGAAAAAGTATAACCCCACTTGGACATTTCATGATACTCCATTAGGAAAGCCACATGAAATAACACAAATACCATGCAATATTTTCTATGGGCCAAGACTATTTAAAATAAATACATCATCCCAATTCACTTTAAACATGAATTAATCATTTAACCAATTCATTATTTATACTCAAAAGTGAAAAAAAAGAAAAATTTCCAACAAGATAAATTTTAAGAAAAGAAGCAACCAAAAATGAGCAAAAAAAGGGAACACAACACTATAATATGTCACCAAACAAGGCTATTATCAGTATAGAATCCTCTCTAGAAAAAAGAATTTAAATTGAGTCCCAATAAATGAATGATTATAAAAGTGGTCATAATAGCCTCTTACAACTAGATTCGCCACACTAATGGCCTATGATAATCCTTTTATTAGGATAAAACCAAACAAAGACCCCAAAAACCTTTTAGGACATCAGTCAGCACCAAAAACCCAAACCTCTTTCCACACTCCCCTACTGGAATTCCCCTCACCACTCCCAAGTGAGACCTTCTAGCTTACATGTGTCATAAAAGAACATAAAAAATTCATGAAACTTTAAGGTACCAGAGTCCTTATAAACATTTCACATCCACTCTCCATCTGCGATATGTTCCACTTAACCATGAAAAAAGAAGGGTAGATTAAGTCTCTAAAGCTCAAGAAGAAATTCCTTAAATTGATCAACTTGAGGATCTTTTAATGGGGAGTCACCCATGCCTACATTTACAACATACATCTATTATTTATAGGGGAATGCACTTGTAGGAAAGGAAATTGAGGACCAAATAAAACTAGTCCATCGACTAAAATGTACCACGGACAAAAACCAAACGCATAAAGAAGGAAACTCAAGGGATTACCAACCCATCAACAAGAATAAACTATATATTATTTCCAAATCAAACTCAACTTAAAAACAGAAACTCAAAAAACCCTCCAAGAATAAATAATTTTCTAAATCAAAATGAATCATAAAAACATTCCCAAAATATAATAAGTGACAGCACTTAATCACTAGTTAACAATACAACACTATTTATTTTACAAACATTTTTTAAATAAAAGCTCATTGGTGGGTTACAAATTCACCAATGGAACATCATGAAGTCTTATAAATTCTTATCCCTGTGTCAAACTAGGCACCAATCCAGTTTCCAAAAATATCACATGAATGTGGTCACTAATTAGTGTAAAAATTTTTAAAACAAAACATTTCACCTCTCGTAACAAAATGATCAACCCATACTTTCAACTTCTTGATTTTACTCCCATTTAAAAACATGATAATGATTTAAAAAATTCATTAACCACCATATAAAAAACAATTCAAATAAAATATAACTTCAAACTCCAAAAAACAATTCCAAAACATCACATCCCATTTCAAATTTTTATTAATTGCACAAAAATCACTATTTTATAAATACCCATTCAACAAAAACTCATTTAGTTTCATTTAAAACAAGATTCAAAACCATTTATAAAGTGAATTTCATTTTCACAAGACAACTAATTTTAAATCAATATAATGTTTTTATTATAAATTTCAAATATCATTGAAATCAATCCAATTTGTTACAAAGGAAATTTCATGAAAATATACTTTTCCCTTCAAAATAATTCTCGAATCTCATTTTTCATCTTTACAAAACAAACCAATTTCTACATTAAAAAACAATTTTTTCAATTTTCAAACATGTATTTTCATGATGATTTCAATATCTAATAAATACACAATACACTTCTCAAAGGAGGGAGACTAGTTCTGATAGGTGACTCGTAGATAAGGTTGGTGGCCATATTCCATTCATGACGCTATCAGGGAGAGTGTTCTAGGATAATTTTTCCAGCTACACATGACTTTCCCAACCCTATGAGTTCACAAAGACTATTATACATACTCATTTTTCATTTCCCAGGCATCAAAACAACCAAAAGAAGCAAATAAAATTAATAAAACCTTACTTCCCATGGATACACAAGTCCCTTCACAAGGTGTACTAGCCAGCCACATGTCTCATAATGATAACACCATGTCCCGATAGTCCAAACTCTGGTCTATGCATACTCTTCTACATGAAATATGATAAGAAATTTTGTAACCTTCTCTAATACAATTTTATCACTAACAAAACATGGTTATCATCGATACTATTACCATACCTAGTCTTTTAGATGGATTGAAGGGCCTTCTCAATCCCCATATGCTAGCAACATTTTCTGGGGTATCATCAATAAATCATAGGAATGATTTCACCAAAGTTCGCAAACATTGACAACCAACAATATCAATAACAAATAATAAAAAATACACAACCAAATATGGATAACCAACTTTAAAATTCATGTTTTTACAAATTTAACCAAAAAATTCAAATACTATAAATATAGAAACAAAAAAAATAAACATGGAAAATTCAATGTGAAAAGAGGTACATTGCTCTCATGACACCATAAACACCTCCAAGGAGAAACTCTAACGGCATGATCCACCATCACAACGCCTTTATTTTACCTGAGCTATAGAAAATAATTCTACAAACACCCAAAGGTGTATGTGGGGTGTAAGCCAAATCCCAGTCGGATGCCACCAAAATAAAAGGATTCCTTGATATGACATTAAATGAAAATTTAACATGCTCATTTATATAATGGAACACTTTGAAAATTTTCAAGAAGAATTTTTTTTGACGAAAACCAATTTCAAAAGAACCATTCAGTGAGAACCATCCCTTCAAGAAAAATTTATTAAAATAAGTATTATTTAAAACAAAACACCGAAATTTCCCCCATATTCGAATGGATGGTGCCATATCAAATAAGTCTCAAGTGAGAACCATGGGTAAATCTCAAGGTGTAATCTATATTGAGTGGTACCCAAGAAACTAGTACCTCAATGAAAAGTGGTATAGTAACCACAGATGTAAGTATCCTCATGCATGATTCACTAGAGATTAGAAATATCAAAAATTCTAGTGGTGATCAATCATCATCATAGTTTAATTAGTGTTGTAAGCATCAATCCTACTAGGCGAATTAGGGATGAACCATTATAAGATGTCTAATATACTAGTTCAATTCTACCCACCTAGATACCTAATATTCGCATTGTGAGAAATAAATTTTTTATATTCCACACATAAACCTCTATCACTCACACACGCCAAACATTTAAACACACAAAAACATCATCATTTTCCATAAACCAAACTGTTTCAATTTAACTCACACCCAAAACTATTTTGAAACACATTAAACCCCACTTTGACATTTCATTAATAAATAAAAAATTCATATATATGAAATATATAATTACATAAATTCATAATACTAAATTTGTCTCAATAGATTTAAAATTTAGACGAAATCCATTACTACATTCTTGAATCGTCAGGTCCATTCTTTATCTTCCCAAGAATAACAAAAATATGTTAATTATTTAAATTATTAGGAACCATTTTATAATTTATTATTACATTTCTTAATTTATTACCATTTTATATTTAATTACTTGTTTAATGAAGTCTACATTAGTTTTTTTGATGATAGTCAGTACAAATGTACAAAATGACATCAGTAGGTTGATTATGGTAAATGGCATGATTATTCCATCATATATAGAATATAAATAAGAAAATAATTATAATTTCTATAAATTAATTATAATTTTAAAATTAATTAATTAATATTTTTATTAACGTTGAACTATGATACAACCATGGAGATAGTGGGTTTTACATACACATTAAAATCATTTAAATTTTTCCAAATTCCTTATAGAAATAATGTTATTATTTATTTACCTTTCTTTAATCATAATTATCTAATAAATTAAATTTTTTTTAACTAAATAAATAAATATATTCAATACATGTGATATGGTGGTGAAAACTAATCAAATCACTTTATTGAGGTAGTATATATTTGTACATACAAAAGCTATTATCATTTTTCAATGAATAGAAATGTAAGAAAATATGTTATATATTAATTTTAAAATAATGATAAATATTTCATTAATAATACACATATATATATACTTTAAATACATTTTTAAAACAATCATTAATAAGTGACAATTGAAAAGGATTTACAGCGGTCCATGAGGCGGTATTCCTCCTTCTACATTAATAACAATTTCATCTACCATTTAATAGAATGGGAGATGGATATAGAATATCTCATTAAAATATAACATATTATCATATGTAATATAATTTTTTGATTATTATTTAATGGTTGATTAATATATTATAGAGTTTGAAGATGAAATTGAATAAAAACCCATAGTTAAGCATTGTACCTCTTTCTCAAAAAACATATATTGGTTTATACATAATAAATCATAGGATAGTTTTATGAAAAAACCAAGGACTAAATATCATGGGGAAGGATTTAAGGAAGGTATGTTATATGTTTTTTATGAACCAAATCGATCTTGATGTGTTAATATGTTGGGGGGGGGGTTATCCTTTTTATAATTGAGGTGAGTTGAACACATCACATTTTTTCAAATATTACAATAATAGAAACTCAATTTCATGTAAAATTTTCTTTAAAATGAATCATTATGAAACCATAGGTTCCATTTTTTTATTAATAGGTTCACATAATATAAATTATTCATGGTTTTAGTTTATTTGAAGGATTTTTAAATTTTAACCCCCGGTAAACCTGTTTCACCCTTGACCATGGTAACAGCTTTTTTTTACTATTCATTAGAACAAAAATTTATTTTTATATTATTAAATATTAATAAATATTATTATTCAAAAAAATATATCTATTTTATAAAATTAATTTCACCATTTATTATATTTTAATTTAAAATTAATCCCACAATCACAGTGAAAAAAGTGTTTCCATGAAATAATTATCTGACATATAAATTTCTTATTTCAAATTTCAATATAATTTTTATTCCAATGAAAAAAATTATATTAATAATAATATTATAGAAATAATTTTAAATTTTAAAAAATTAAAAATAAATAACATTTTAATTTCTTGAAATTAGATTATTTCTCTTAAAAAATTTATAATTTTTTACAATTAACTGAAAAATCAATATTTTTAATAATAAAAACAATTAACCTAAGATGTTTTTTATATGAAGATTTTATTAATTAAGTTCATATTATCATATTCGTTTTGTTAATGTGAGAAAAAGTATATTATTTTCCATAAAAATAATTAACGAAATTTTTTTCAAGATAACATATTTTTGAATAATAAAATTTATTAAAAAATATTTGACTATTTATTTCCTATGAATTAATAAATAAACTGGTATTGAATAATAAATACATATATATTTATAATTTTGTTATTCCAATTCATACCAACCAATTTAATTGCTATTTTATAATGGTTATATTTAAATAATAAAATTTTTGGTTTGTTTTAGCTCAGTGTTGTGTGTTGTATATGCTATTCAAAGTAATTTTATTTATAAAAGGGATATTATATTATTCCATAAAATAATCCCATGAGATTTTTCTGAATATTATCTTTTAAATAGATGATTTTGGTTCCTCTCCATAACATTCTACGGTTACAATGATTCTTCCACTATTTTACAATTTCTCCAATGTACATTTTTAAGTCGAGTTGTATGATTTTTCAATACATTACCTCTTTAATAAGGAATATATATAGGGTCTTCATAGTATTATAGATCATGTTCTAATTATATATCATCATAGGTGATTACTTGTGTTTTTCCTAGAATATACTTCCATAAAAATGTGTTATGGAACACAACATTTACATTTGAGACGTTTGGTGGATTTTCCAATCATTAAGAATCAACTCTATTTCCTTCTAAAATTTCATAATATTCAAGGTACCTCATGTATAATATTACCTTTTTATCAATTCATCTAATACATTTTATATTTATGCATTCAATAACATGTGATATCTGAAGTGAAATTTAAATTCATTCCATTAATTTTTTGACAAACACTTTTTCCTATTGATGATGATGTAATATGACTTTGAACATTTATATACTTTATCAGTGTATACTATATAAGATATTTACCCACAAGATATCTTTCTCTATATTCTTCATAAAATGTTGGAGTAAAACATCTCTTTCTATATAATTCTTTATACCGAACATTTTGAAAATTTCATTGAATGTTATTATAATTGGAAAACTCTCCCAAGGGTAAATAATGATCTCATATATCTTTAAATTAAATTGATAATGAACTAATCATGAATTCAAATTATTGAAAAACTCTTATATAACAAAAACCAATTTGAGGAACATAGGTGGTGCTCAAATTAATCTCGATTAGAAGATACTTTTTGAGAAATTTCTATAATTTTGATGTAAATAATGGACTGTGATAAGAGATAATTGAATTTTGTTCCCCATGATGTCTTACATATTTATTAATATAAATCCTTACATGGAACTCAATAGGTAAATATCCTCTTATAAAAATAAAATGTACCGGTTTAGTGTGGAGATCTACAATTACCCTTATTGCCTCATTCTTTTTACAAGTCATTAGATATCTATTGAAAGATTCCATAATAATTTCATCCCATTTCCTCATAAGAGTATGTAGTTATTTCATGAATCCCCATGGAATATTTCTCTTAGCCTTCACTTCTTAAAAAAAATCTAGACACATAATTAGAAATTCACCACATCATATTTTCTAATAGGAAATATTTCATCAAATAACAATAAATCATGGTGTTTCTTGGGTGTATATAGAAATTCAATTTATAATCATTGCATAATATATCTGTTTTTTGATAATGTATATATGGAACAAAAATCCTTTTTATAAATTTCATAATTCTTTCTAAATATATGAATTCTTTAAATTTAAAATCATCTTTGGATTTAAATTTGATTATAATATTCTCATCATTAGGTTGAGAAATGTTTATATTTTCCAATAAAGATGGGTTATAAATCATTTGAAATTGGAGTAATATTTCCCTTATTTAATAATTCTCGTATCTATATTTACTAAATCCATAAAAACATTATCATTATTACACCTATTTTTGGAAATAAACCCATGATATTTCAGTCTATATGTATCTTCTACCTTATTTACCTTTCCTCGGTGATAGTGTATTAAGAAATCATAATCCTTGAGTATCTCCATCCATTTTATTCTGTACATGTTAATATATTTTTGTGTATATATTTATTTTAGACTCTTATTATCAACTTATGTCTGCCATATTTTCCATATAGATAATATCTCTATATTGACAGTGATAATATTGTGGATGCCAACTCAAGATCATGAGTTGGATAGTTCAGTTCTTCAAGCATTAACTACCTTGATTCATAGGCAATAACCTTATAATTTTTCATAATAACACAACTAGTAAGTTATTAAATGCTTAGAAAATATAAAAAAACAAACATTTCAGGTTGGTAGAGTTAAAACTTCATTATTGAAAAAAATTATCTTCAATTATTAAAACCATTTTTCACATTCCTTTTTTGATATTTACTTAATAACATTATGTGTAATCTTGGTTAATGGGTTTTCCAAATATGGAGTATTTTTTATAAAATATGTTACCATAACCTTACAAAACCAATTAATTTGTATACCACAATTATGATCAATAGTTAGTTTAATTCATTTACTTCTATTATATTTGTAGTTTCAACTGAGATACCATCATTGTAGAAAATTTGGATAAAAAAATTAAATTTATGATGCCATAATTCACACTTTGTTAAATTTCCAATATAAAAATGCCCTTCTAGAAATATCAATAATGATTCACATGTGATTATCATGTTATTAAAATCCATTATAGTTCACTAATATATCATCAATAAATACTATATTAAAATTATAATTAAATTTGTTGATTACTATATTCATTAGATCCATAAAACAAATGGTGTCCTAGTAAATTAAATGGAATTACTATAAACTCAGAATATTTGTAAATCATTTGGAATGATGTCTTCACAATATCATCATGAATTTCTCATGATTTATTACACCAAGAATGAAGGGAATTCATTATAAAATATTTAGCTTGATGAAGTTGATCAAATATGTTGTCGATATGTGGTAGAGGGTACTTGTTCTTTTTCACAATTTCATTAATTTCCCGAAAATCAATTCTCACATTAGATATATTTTTTAATGTAATGAATATGGTATCTATTAAGTGTTTCATAATGTATTATAAACCATTTTCTTGAAAAAATCCTATAGTTTTTTCTTATATCAACTAATTCCACAATACTCATTCTATAGGGACTCTCTAATATAAGTCTTTCATCATCAATAAATCAATGGGGAGACAAAATCTCTTTATCTAGTGGTTGTCTAGTTAATTCATCCATAAATACATTAATGTATATTTTTATAATAGTTACATATTAAATTTTAATATTACATTTTATGTATATAGGTTATGTGTGAAAACCTTCCCCAAGAATCTCATTTAGAAGATCTATTTTGTGTGGATCTTTAAAATAATAAGATGTCCACTTCCCCCTTTAATAATAAGTAATTCATCATCATCATCAGGAATAATAACTTCCTTCTCTTTATATTAAATTATGGAATAATATTTTTAAATTTAGTCCATAATTATGATTATATTAAAATAAATAATTGGTATAAAAATAATTTTATAAAATATGGAATATTTATGTGTCATAATGGGATTTTACTAACACATCATTATTATAGTAAGGTTTACAGTGATTATTTTAACAAAAAACTAAATTCTTAAGCCTCTAGGGAAATGTATTATTTTACTATCAAATGGGGTAAATATAATTTTTTATAATGTATATAATAAAATAAATAAATAGATAAATTTGAGGCTATGTATAATGTACCTTACACTAAAAAATTAAGAACTTCAATATTGAGACCTATGCTACTCATGCATAGATATGACATCTATTTAAATGAATATTCATTACATTACCAAAATTAAGTCATGATGACCATAATAGTTTAGTGACTTTGTAAAAAAGGAAAAATAATCTTTTCATTTTTTGAAATAGATTGAATATATCATGTAATGATCCTCTAACAATGTACTTCCCTTAAGAAAACCATACCGAACCTTTTAGTCATAACCATAGAATGAAAATAAAAGAAACGGTGAGATCAGATGCTCATCGAGGGTAGTTATATGAGATATCAATATATTAAGATATATAAGAATAATTTAACAATAAGGGTACATGATAATTATCATAACATAATATCTTCAATCTTAACCAATCATAAACTTGTTTAATGGCATAAATCATCATCATTCTTGAAAACATGTCCCATAAGGGTGGGAAATAATAATAAATCATTCATGCACTGTTATATCATATCATTAATCTATAGTGTCATAATATATATAGAACCCATTTAATGTTTCAGGTTTAACTACTAACCCAATGAACATTTTGGATTAGGACACACCTATTCCCCATAGTGAATCATGAAGCTCTCGTTTCCCATTGTGGATCGAGACAAACCCATTTTTCTTTTTGCAATATGATGCATCAGTTTACTATTGTAGATTAATCCCAATGACATGATTCCCATTTGTATATCATGAGTTATAAGTCAATACCCAATGAATTGGATGGAGATAAAGGGAAAACTCCTCATATAATGAAGTCAAAAAAATTTCATCTATAAGATCATAAGAATTCATCATGTCATAACTTATGAAATGAAATGGTTATTATAAAAAAAATCATATAATAAAAAACGGAAAATATATTGATTTTATAATCATTTCATCATATCATTAACATAAAAAGAAGCAGTTTTCATACGACTTTAATCTAGGAATAACTAGTGGAAGATAAATATATTTCATAAACATCATGTAAAAAAACATAAATGATTCATATATAGAATATGAATAGTTTTATTTGATCATATTTTATAAGTAAAAGGTAACATAAACGGTTGTTAATTTTTATATATTAATTATTTTTAAATAACTTTTAAAATATTTCATTAGGAAAATAATATTCCAACATTGAAAATCTCTTTCTTAAACATAAATCATTTTGAATAATTTTTCTTTGAAAATAAAATTGATAACATATAATGGAATATAGGAAAAGATTTTAAATTACCTTATAAAATATAAAAAAATTTCAAAATAACTTTCGTACAAAATTAATTTAAAATAACCTTTAAAAAATTTCTTTAAGATATATTTACAAAAATGGTTTTCATAGGAACTAGATTTCCGACCGACGTGAAAAATAAGGTCCAATTTTCTTAAAAAAAATTCTGAATTTTCTTATGTACCAAATAGTGGTAAAATGGTACCATTACTTGAATATATAATGAATATATATTAGAGAGGAAAAATAATGAGAATTATTATGATAAGTATCACAATATTTCATCAATGGCAGCATAATCATAAATAATCTCGATAAATGATGAGATTGTATCAATAATATATTACCACTTTGGAAAATTTGAAACATATTCCCCATGAAATTATTACATTACGTTAAGCATAAGAAAATATAGAATTGAATTATATTAATTATATAATATTTAAAAGGGTTATCCTATACACCTCATAAATCAATATAGATTCATAATATAACATGTGTCTCAAGGAATGAAAATTGAGACAAAATTTTATTACCGCTTTGGTAACATTGAAATTATATCCCCAAGAAATATAGATACTCAAATTATTTTTTAAATTCCAAAAAATATAAGTTTAATAATCATAATTTCCCTTCATTTGAATTATATTCACCAAATAGAACAAATATGTGATGAATAAATCATGTATCTCACAAAAGTAAAATGTGAGACACAAATCCTTTAGCTTATGTCTGGACTTACATAGTTCACATTCAAACATCGTATAAAAAAATATATATTTATTATAAAGATATAAAAGATAAATATTCTTATATAGAATACCATTTCTGATATGGTTATGATATTATATTACCTATTTATTTACAATTTCATGTTAAAGATTTCTTTTGCGTAATAATCATGTTGTCTCTCATACATTTTTTTGACTTTCTATTCTTGGTCCTCATACATAGATCATCATTACATATTATTTATAATTATAAACATGATATAAATTTCATATAAATTTCATATATATTTATTTATATCAAAGAATAAATTTTAGTTATATGAAATGAAATACATCATTCATGGATATTATATGACATATGTACACATGAACATTGTTTCTATTTTCTTGTAATATTGAAAGAATGAAAAGTAACACATATATATTATCATTACGAATGAATTTTAATTTCATATTTATAAAATATTTCTATTAATACGATCATTAATACATTACATGTAATGGGTGAATGAACCACATCACTTCGAAATGTGGTAGTACACTGCACACAAGAATGACATTATCATATTTATAAAAAACAAAAACTATGTACCGATATATGATATAATAATTGATAAACAAACAAATATCATTAATATAATGAATATCATATATAAATAATATTTCTATTATTATTAAAAACCGTTACAGGTGGAAATGAAAAAATGGACAACATCTGTTTGCATGGCAGTAGTCCACCATACACAAAAAAGATCATTTCGTAGAAAATTTGATGGATGTGTGTGGGTTTTTAGGTAGTAACATTAACATAAATGTAGGTTTTGGGTATAGAGAAATCACAATTGGGCCAGAAACCAACATTAATTTTTACCATGATCAATGATTAATCTGGGATCAATACGACGATGAACTCCAGTCTCAACAGAATATAATCAAAGACTTAGATAAAGAAGGAAGAGGCCCAAAACCATTAGAGAGGATCTTTTGAATCATGTTTATAATTAATTTAATTAATTTCATAATTAATATAATACCTGGATCATAGGTAATTTCTTCGTTGATGATATTGATCTTCCAGAATGACCCTTCCAGAATTTCTCATTACGCTTGCGAGGATCCAAAGTAGAATCCCTCCAGTGACAATCCACACGTGCTCTGACAGCCTTTGATCGACACCACTCATTATCTATGTTCTATCACATCTAAGAGAGTGTCATGTGTCTATAATTCTTCATCGCCTATTAATCAACCATGAAGAATGTGTCTCGTTCATGGGAGGGGTGGGAATATGATTTAGAGAATAATTGTTTATCTCAACAATTCTAAATTCACCAGGCATGCATTTCAGTATGTGGCCTAATAGATGTATGTTTCTATTTATTAACATAGGGATTTGGTTACAATATTTAATTATGTAACAAAAATTAAATACATTCATAAACATAGATAAAACTTGTTCTTCTGATAATAATATCGCATCACTATTTATTGTGTGTGAACTAGTGTAAACTAGAATTATAAATAAAAATCTACATCACAAAATAATAGCAGTGTTATTATTATTATATTAATTTTGTGACAACTAGTTAAATAATTATTTACTATCTTGAAAATAATTTTTTTACTACTGGACCATACTTGGTTCGCTTGAACACCATAGACATTTATTGAAAACCCGAATAAATAAATAGATAATTTATTCTCATAAATGAATATTTTTTTCACTAACTAGTAAATAAATATTTATTAAATGTTTTATAAAATAAATAAATTTTTTTACCCACAATATTATGAATAAAGAATTATTTATTTTATGCAATCATTTTAACCTGAATAATATTATTCCACTATCATGAAAATAAAATTCATTCCATTAATTAAATTCAAATAAAATTTAACAGAGACCACCATAGACACTTAGTGTGTGGCCCTCTAGGATTATTTCTCATTGGCATTAGGATGGATTCCCTAAAGTCCAAGATTACTATATAGAAATGTGTCGAGGAAACCATCATAATGAATGTAAATTCGCAACAACGAAATCCAGAAACGAAAACTCATTGTGTAATATAATCCTTGTGTCTCAATATCTCATCAAGCATGTTTCATGATTGTGTCATAAACCTTTTTTCTAGATACGTCAGTATTTAACTACGTGAAATAAACTCATCATTACACCATGGACTTAGAATTTTCCATGATGGTTCTATTTTAATCAAATGTGCAGGATATCAACATACATATATTTAAGGAAAAAAATCCTTCCACAACTTATCCATTAATAACATGCCACTCGTGATGCACCCAACATACCCTACATCTTTCCAACTGTCTACGTGATGGTTTTCGTTAGTAAATAAATGTTAGTTAGTCATGACACTTATTAATGATAAACATAATTTCTATGGATCATTACACATGCTCACAGATAATAATATTAGATGACACCAAAACATGTGGAATTCCTACTGGTGGGTCTGTTCTCATAGTCTCTTGTCATGGAGATTACTAAGTGGTAAATTCATGAGATAAAGTCTCATATGCTTATAAGTACTTGAACTTAGTGGATTGTATGCTATGAGTCCCATCATAGTATGTCATCCAACTACAGAACTACATTTAATAATATTGTTGTAGAATATCTGGGTTCTCATCCTATTGGGGAACTTTTATGACCTTATCAATGCAACAAATACTCTAGAACCTTGTTACATCATATTCATTCATATCAATGAAAAATATGTCAAAATATGCTTAATACTTAAAGACATTGAATTTTTATGTAATAAAAGTAAAAATAGTTGATTCTTGGACACAAAATCTAACAAACTCCCACTTGGACTAGAGCCAACTACCTCTGATTATCAATACACTAGAACTCACATGATGATCATGTTTCTACTGGGTCAAGGATTTAGTCAAGGGGTATGCCATGTTGTCTTCCATGGAAATAAATATCACTACAACATCACCTCTCTATGAAAAAATCATCAAGAGATGATACTTTCAAAGTATGTTATTCGTCCACTGATGTGAATGTGGCGCTTTGGAGATATCCACCACTGTAGTATTATCACAGTATAGTGTGACGGGATCTTTACTACCTAGGTATCACATCTAACTATAGGATGAAGCATCACATCCAAACTTCTTATTTTGATGTTGTAGAAGCTGTGATTTACTCAGACTCGACTATAGAATCAGCGACCACACTCTCCTTTGAGCTCATCCTACTCATTGCACCTCCATTAAAAGTAAATATGTATCCCCTTTGCGACCTCATGTCATCTTGATCATTCTGGGAAGTGGAATATTCATATCCTTTGATTACAAGATATTATTCTCCTCTATAAACCAGTAACATATCCTTTTTATGCCTCCTATACTTTAGGATGGTGTTGAATACCATCCAATGGAGGTCACATGGGTCATCAGGATATCACCATACCACACTCAATTCATAGGCGACATCCAGCAAAGTACATCTGGTGGAATATATGACTGACCCAATATCTAATGCATATTTTGCCTTTTCCATTATATTTCTTTCCTCAGGTGTATAAGGACACATTTTCTTGGAAAGATGAATGCCATGTGATGCTGGAAACAATCTTGTGTTGGATTGTTCCATAATAAATCTCTTCAAGGTCTTATCAATGTATGTACTTTTACATAGGCCCATCAATATCATAGATCTATCACAATGTATCTTTACCCCAATAATATATTATTCCTCACCCAGGTCCGTCATGTAGAATAATTGACACAACCATGCCTTAACAAACTATAAGACTGGTATCTCATTTCCAATAAGTAATATGTCATAAATAAATACAATTATGAAAACGACTACACTTCCACTAAACTATATGTAGACACAAGGATCACATTCATTATGGATAATACCAAATTTTGATATAGATTCATCAAAATGAATGTTCCATGAACTGGATGCTTGATTTAATCCATAAATGGATTTATGAAACCTGCATACCTTATTTCCATCCTTTGGAGTCATAAACCCTTCAGGTTGTGTCATGGAGGCATCTTCCTAAAGGTTCTTATTAAGGAAGACTATTTTGATATCCATTTTCCAAATCTCAATGATATGGTAAGAAGAAATGGCCAATAGAATACTGATGAATTTTAGAATTGCAACTGGTGAAAAGGTTTCTTCATAGTCAATTTTTTGATGCTGCTTGAACCCTTTTGCAACCAATTGTTCCATATAGGTACTAACATGTCCATATACGTCCATTTTTTCATCAATACCCATTTAAAACCAATTAAATTTACATCAACTAGAGGATCTACCAAAATCCAGACATGGACTCGGTATGTGGAATCCCTTTTTTAATCCATGGATTCTTTCCACTTGGAAACACCTATTCCACTTACTACTTTTTTTAGGTTAGAGGATCATTACTATCAACTAATAATGATTCACTATACTCAGTAACAAGAAAACCTTACCATTCTAGTTCTCTAACCTCTCTTTTACTCCTACACAGTTATTGTGTCTCTGGAATAGTTCTCTATTCCACTGGGCTTTGTGGAATCAGTTCATCTACAAACTCTTGTGTTTCATAATCCTTGACTTCATCGAAGTCTATATTTCTCCCACTATCTATTTTTTTGATGTGCATACTCTAAGGAAATGTGGATTGTCTTGAAACTATAACCTTTTTTTATGATGGGTTGTACAGGTAATAACCTCTTGTTTTCATGGGGTATCCTCTAAAGATACACTTTGTGCCTCAGGTTGAAAGTTTGTTACAATAAGTGGCCTTAACAAATGTATCACATCCCCAAACATGTAAATATGATAACATGACTTTTTAACACTCCATAACTCAAATGGAATATAATTTATTGATTTATTGGGTATTTGGATTACTATGTGCACTTCTATTTGTAACACATATCCCCAAATGAATATTAGAAGACTCACATGACTCATCATTAATCTCACCATGTCCAACAAGTTGTGGTTCCACCTTTCGCTCACAAAATTCCACTGTGGTGTGCAAAGAGGAGTGAGTTGGGAAAATATCCCAAACTATCGTAAGTAATCGTTGAATTTTTGATTAAGATATTCTCCAACTTGTTATGATAAGATTTTTTTAATCTTCTTACTGAGATGGTTCTCAAGTTCATTATTTTATTCATTGAAATTTTCAAAATAATAATTCTTATACTTCATTGAGTAGATATATCCCTATCTACCAAAATCATCCGTATATGTTAGGAATAATGAGTACTGTCTCTTGCATCAACTGTAAATAATCTACATACATCGGTATAAACCAATCCAAGAAGCTTTGTATCCCTCTCACCGTTACCAATAAATGGGGCTTCAGTTGTGTTTCCTCGCAAACTTGCACTACATATTCCCAATGGTTTTAGTTTGAAAAATTCTGAAAAACCATCTTGATGTAACTTTGTAAAGAATTTATCATTTACATGACCAAGCTGGTGATTCCATTGTTGGGTGAGGAATGATTCATGTGAAGTATCTTTATAATTGATTTCTATTACTTGATTTTTGTAATCCAATGCATAAAGAAAATTATTAAAAATATCCCCAACCAAAGAAAATGATATCATTGTAATAGAAGAATCATTAATTTCCCAACATGAAAACAAATCCATCTGTATCTAATCTGGATATAGAAATAATTTTTTTAGTAATAGATGAAACATAATAACAACCCTTTGACACCAAGATCATCCTAGTTTCCAATGTGAGGTGGTAGTCCCCGACAGCTACAGTAGCATGTCTAGCCCATTTGGAATCTCATATATCTACCTCCCCATAGTCAAACTTCTTGAATATACTTGGATCCTATACTTGGAAACATATGTGAGCACCACATGTTGTATCTAATACAAATTTTTTGGAAATGGATAGATTGAATTTGATAACAAATGAACATGAAGATTTCCTAGGAATCTTAGGTTGGATGTTGTTTTTATTCCAGTTCCCCATCTTACCACATGCAAAAAAATAGCCTCATGGTCCCTTGCCTCCCCTTTGATCTCCTTTTTCATGGAAGGTCTTGAAAACATTGGGCTTAAATCTCTTCTCCATCTCATTCCTCTTGTTCACCATAAAGACATAAGGCTTCTGTACTTCATATCTTTGTAAACTTGACGAATGAGGATAATAAGATCAGATAGAGACCTCTCTATGTTTTTTATGTTCAAATAAACAAAAAATCTAGAGAATCTCTAAGGGAGTGATGCAATAATGAGATCGAAGCCCGGATATTCGAGGAGTTTAAACCCTACAACCTCCAACCGCTTAATGTATCCAATGAGCTTGACTACATGTGGCCCAGCTTGGTCCCCCTCTCCAAGAATACATTTGAAGAGTTCCTTTCAGATCTCAAACTTTTCCTATATTTCCCACTCTTGGTAATGACCACTGATGTTCTTGAGCATGATATAAGAATCTATGTATTCATGAGACTTAATGAGCTCAGTAGACATTGATGATAACACTGAATATTGAATTTCGATCAAGTAGTTTATATGTTTCTCATATTCCAGTAAATCCTCATCACATCCCTGTTGGGAAGGTAGATCAGATAATGCTGACTCCATCATGTAATACTTCTGTTCATGGAATTGGATCACCAGAAAGATTATAATCCATTACTAGAAGTTATCACAGGTGAGGATGATGTCTTTATCCATAATTTATCTGAGAGATAGTGTGGTTGATGAGATTATAATTTTTATTCTAATTAATATAGAATATCATTAGTACATTCTAGATTACATTTTTTCGGATGTATTAAATTAATTTAATTATATCTCCCAATATTTTATCAAGTCCTAATGGCCCTCACCATTGAACTCAGAATGTCTAGATGAAATGGCTTTCTCATGGAACAGATCAATATTACCTTTCACATTACCAATATAAGGGTTGGAAAAGCTATTCTAAGGTATATAAGTTGAACGTATCCACCAACTATAGTCTTGCAGCTCCTAGATATGTTAAGTGTACACCCCAATTCTGAAATATTGACTTTGGATTTCCTCAAATATTTCCTAAAATATTGCACCAATTCTGCAGAGGGATACTCTTATTGATGTAATATGGTTACACTACTATAAATTTAGGTTATAGCCATGGTTTGAAACCATGGAAATAAGCACAAAAACTGTGGTTATAGGTTATAGCCACGGTTAAATGAAACACGGCTATATGGATTTAGCCATGGGTCAAACTGTGGATATAGGGATTTTAGCCACAGTTCAAATAGTGGCTATAGCCCTACATATTTCTTAAAAAATAGCCCCTGCCAGACAGACCCCCCTCCTTAGAGAAACCCCTCCCCCCTACAGACCTCCTCCCCTACAGACCCCCCTTCCTCTACATACCCCTTGCACCCTGGATAGACCCCTTGGACCCTAGACATACCCCCTTACACCCTGGAGAAACCCCTCTTACACCCTAGAAAGCCCCCCCCCCCCCGGACAGAACCCCATGCACCCCTAGACAACCCCCCCCCCCCTGGAAAGACCCCCATGCACCCCTGCAGACCCCCTTGAACCTTTAAACAGACCCCCTTTCACCCCTGGATAGACCCCCCCTGATCCTTGGATTGCACCATGGACAGACCGCCTTACACCCATGAACTGAACACCTTACACCCAGGACATCCCCCCACACACACCCCTACTGTCCCCCATGCACCTCTGATCAGGCCCCCTTGAAACCCAGAACAGACCCCCTTTAACCACGGATTTCACCCCTGGATAGAACCCCCTTTCATCCTAGACAAACCCCTTGCTCTCTGGATGGACCCCCTTGCACCCTGGGAGATCTCCCCCCCACCCCTGCACCCCTAAAGACCCCCTCGTACCCTTGGACAGACACCCCCTTTCACCCTAGGAACCCCTTGAACCCAGGATGAACCCCCTTGAACCTATGTAGACCCCCTTACAGCCCTGGACAGACCCCTCATTACACCACTAACACAACCCCCTTGCACACTATACACACCCTCCTACCCCCCCCCCCCCCGCCACACATCCCCTCCACCTCCAAAAAAACACCCCCTTCCCCCTATAGACCCCCTTGAACCCCTGACAGACCCCCCCTTTCAAACTGGACAGACCCCCTGACCCTCTCTCACTATACACCCCCTCCCCCTGCTGACCCTCTTGCACCCCTAGACAGACCCCATCCCCACTGGATAGACCCCATGCCCCTCGCTATTATTGACCCCCGTTGTAGACCCCCCTTACACCCCCTCCTGGATATCCCCCCTAGACATCACCCCTAAAAGACAACACTACAAAATACAGGGAGACCCCAAAAATACAGGTTCTAATGATATAAAAAAACCACTAGTCAAATTAAATACATAATATACTACTTAAACAGGGTTCATAATCTTTTTTTCAAAAAAATTTATCCAAAGTGATATTCAGTAAATGTAAAGGAAACTAACAACCGTGGTAGAATAAAATGATCCACTTTCCCAAAATATGCCATAGTTTCTATGTTCCATGATGCAGTATTTCTCCAAAATCCAATTATGTAAAACCTTTTAACTAAGTATCCAGGATCAAAATCCAAAAATTTATCCAAGTGAAAAGAATCTTATAGTTCAAGAAATCCAATCTAGAGTTTAACAAAAATGTATTAATAATCAAAACAAAAAAGAATCATAACATATGTTTTAGTGTTGAAATAAGGGTAGTGAATGTGTCAATGTTATTTAATTATTTAAAACATAAAATTTCAAAAAAAATATATAATATTTGTACAAAAGATACACATTGGAGGAATACATGTCAGAATGTTCATCTTGTTGACTCTCAATTATTTAAAATCTAACATGGTTTGTGCCTCATTTTCTTAGGCATTTCTTTCAGGATGTTTGATATCATTTAAGTCATATGTCAAAAATATTACCTTGAATTTATTTTTCTAACATGGTCGATTTGGTTGCAGACATTGAAATATAGTTAAGTGACCCCCCTGCAGACCCCCTTGCAACCCCCCCCCCACCCACGAAGTCCCCCTTGCACCCCCTCCCCTCCCACCTAGACATACACCCCTAGATAGAACCCCACCCCCTCCCTGGATAGACCCCATTTCCCCAACCCCTCTGCACACCCCCTCCCTACTTCTTGGACAAACCCCCTACCCGCCCCCTCTTCACACCCCCTCCCCCTACAAACCCCCTTTTCACCCCCTCCCCCACATGTAGACCCACCTTAGACTACCCTGGATACCCCCCCTTCCATCTAGACACCCCCTCTAAGACACCCCCACCCCCTTCCAGGATGGACCCCCACCCCCTCCCTAGACAGACCCCCTCCTAGAGAGACTCCCCCTTCATGAAAATCCTTCTTGAACCCCCCCCCCCCACCCCCACCTACAGACACACCTTCCACCGCCCCCCTCTTTCCTACACACCCACCCACCTACAGACCCACCTTGCACCCCCACCTCTTTCCTGGATAGATTGTCAAAGCAATGATGAGGTTTGGTTTTATGGAATGGTCTTATCAATTGTTTGTTGAATTCTACTATATGGTATCATAATATTTTCATTATCGATAAGGTTTCTGTAGGGATAGAGAGTTTAGAAATTCATGTATGAATGACCCAAACTGTTATCCTTCCCACGTACTAAAAATCTTGGTCGAGACATCGAAAACCTTATATTACAACGGAAACATAAATCTTAAAATAAATTAAAATTATTGTATAAAAAAAAAATTAGGAACATTGAATGTTTCATGATACCGTAAAATGTTATGCACTTTTCATGATCTTTTTGCTCTCTTGGAATTTGTTCTTGCTATTAAAACCTAACATCATGTTATTTTTAGTCATATACGAATAAAAAAGTGGTTGTTCATTGTTTAGAATTTACCTAAATATAGAATAAAGCGATATGTATTAACAAAGTCTTGATGATATGTGGTGTATTTGGATATATCTATTATAATTTAAAATTATATATTTAAACTAGCTATATACGTGTAAATTCATACAATGTGGTAGTGGAATCAACCCACCAAAAGTAGGATGGATTGTAGGATCCAAATCTATCTGTATAAGCTGTAATGAAAAAAGTGGACCTAAGTGCTTGTATTTTTAAAAGAAAATGTGTTAAATCCATACTAATAAGAATTAGTGGCATCATACAAAATCTGATTTGTTGCATGTAATATCAGAAAATGATTTTTTGAAATAAATCTATTGTAAATCTGATGGAATATTTGAGGAATCATAATCATGACGAAATGGGGGAGTTAGAGATTGCTTGTAATGGTTATTCAACCTTATCTAATATTAAATAAGCCTATAGAGATTAACTACACCCCTACCCCACTTACCCACCCCCTTCAAACCCCTACATCACTGCCCCACCCCCTTTCCCAACCCCCTCCATGTTGCACTGCACCTGCACCCTCCCTAGTACCCTGTAGACCCTCTACCCCATGCCCCCTCTGCCCCTACTAGTTCCCCCCCCCCACTACCCCCTTGAAACCCCTTCCCCACTGCCCCACCCCCTTGAAACCCCTACCTTATAGACCACCACCCTCTCCCCCTTGCATCCCACCTACACCCTCCCCCCTCTCCCTGCCATGAAGACCCCCCCAGCAGACCACCCATAGCCACCAGCCCTGCAGACCACCCCACTCTCCCCCTCCCAATTCCCCATGCCCCCTCCACCCCCCTCTCCCTCCCCTCCCCTACAGACCTCCCCTCTCCCCCTTCCCCTCCAACCCTCTCCTACCCCACAGACACCCTGCAGACCACCCCCTTTCTAGTTTTCCCTCCCCCCTTCCACCCCTTTCCAATACTAAATAACATGCTCATTAATAATGTTCTTGTATTTTTCAAGCATCACTCATTAATCTCAAATCACAATGATTTAATATATGATTAATAACCCATGTATCAAATCAACTTCATCTATATTTTTCTTAAAAACTCATGATTTTTTTATCTTAAAGGTCTTTCACCCTCTGGCCATACACCGCCCGTACCCCACATCCCTCCCCCCTTTCACCAAAACTTGCCCCTAACACACCTCGTACCCATCTTGCACCCCTCCCCACTCCCCTTTCACCCCACCCTGCACACCCCCTCCCTCATGGACCCTCTCTTAGACCCCCCTAGAAAACCCCCCTTCTGGACACTCCCTTGAACACCCCCAACTCTTGGACCTCCCCATAAACCACCCCTCCCTCCTAGATACACCCTAGAACCCCCTCCCTCCAAGACACCCCCTCCAACCCCTGGACACCCCCCCTTCTGGAAACCCCTCCCTTTTATAAAGCCCCCCCTCCTTGAAAAATTATTCTTGTAATAAATTTTGATCTTGAAAATCTTCCATCAGATACAATAAGAATTAAAAAGATGAATATATTGTAATTATATCAATTAACAAGTTGAACATATACATGAAGACAATCAGAAGTTGAAATTACCCTTTTGAATACAGCAATGAAAACAGTTGACCACATGCTACACAACACCCATTTTATTCTCACTAATTTTGACAATAAAATACTCAATGCTAAATGAAAGAACTACAATGGTGAAAAAATGAATGAGTTTGTTTTCCCACCTATACCCATTGAAAAAAATGAAGGTTCAAGATACTGTGAATACATGAGGTGCATTGAGAATGACCCATAAAGTAATTTAAAGAGGATACAAACATGACATATAATAAAACTTCATATAATGAGGAAAAGGACTCTCCATATGAGTTAGAAAGCATAGGGAAAATCCATATAGAAAATCTGGATGCAAAATCCACTTTTTCCTCTCTTCAATAATCATAAGTGTTTCACTTCATCCACAAAAAGTCATCATATTCCTCTCGAACCAACTTGACAATAAAGTAAATAAGAACTATCCAACCCTTTGTCCATTTTAATCAAATACATATTCAATTAAGCATGATTTTATGAAACATAAAATTAAATCATTCTATCAGATATGCCTTAACAGATGGTCTTAAATAAGAATATCCATCAAAAAAAGAATGATTCCAAACTTTTGATCAAAGCGAAGCATTCAAAACACCAGTGATTTGTAATTCAATAGGTAAATCTGATTAAAACCCCAAAACATGATTTCCAGTACTTTTCAACTCCATCCTTATAATTTAATCTAATAGAAAATTAAAAATAATGCATTTTATGTTGAAAAGAGGTAGGGAACAACAAATCATTGGAAGGATATAATCATTCATTCTCCTCATACCTACACTAATATGACACTAATAATTTTAAAATAATGAAATAATAAAGGAGTTGAATAAATAGAGGATGGATTAAATTACATAAAAGTGAAAAAAGATGAATATAATGATGTGTGACCTTATATAATTCTCTCATTGATTATATAATAATATCTTATAAAATAAATTCACCCCCACCCTATGTAATACCTTATAATGACCCAAGATCTCAATACATTAACTCTCTCTTTTATGTGTTAGGTTAGGTAGTGAAAAAATGATTTTCAATATGCTAGTTTCATCTACCCATGGTAGTTTAGAATACTTAATCACCCCTTTATCACCTCTCACTCCCCTGCATCATATTATAATTGAATGAAAATTGTTGCAGTATTATGTGTAAACCAAATTTATTCATAAAACCATGATAAAATTTAAAGTCTCATTGATAATAATCTACTACTCATATGGAAACAATTTGATTTCACGAAAATCACACAAGAGAAATAAAAATAAAAATTCATTTAAATCCCTGGATTTTGATGGGGGAATGTCTCCTCAACCACACCATAGTAGTCAAAACTCCATCACTATATAAAAAAATTAACTAATCGAAAATCGTTATGATATATTATTATTTTGATTGAAATCAATCTATTTATAAGTGATAATGATGTTATTTATCTAATAGCCATATAATGGCCATCTACCACCTATTATTTCAATGTCGATAAGAAATATCAATCTGATTATTCATTGAATGGGTTAAATGTGTCTATCTTTAAAGGTTGTTTTTGTCTTTATCTAAACTCTTGAATCTCTTATATTTTCATAACACTCTCTCATAAGTAATAAAATTATATTTAGGAAAATATGTCTAAGATGTCAAATTCTTATTTTTTTAAATATAGAAAACAAATGGTCTCTATATTTTAACACCCATGAACAATTTCCCCATGTTCCACTATTTGAATTTCAATATTCCCTAACCAACTCACTCATTATCCAACTCTGAATTATCAGTTTCTAATGATGGTTATTTAGTTCTTCTTATGATTTTCATGATTTCAATGGTTTATGAATCACTGGATTATGTTTTAAAATTGTTTTCCCACTCCTACACCAGACCCCAGCACCCGCCCCCCCTCCTACACCATCCCCCAACACCCCCCCTATGCCATCCCCCAGCACCCCACCCCATAGCCCAACCACTAGCCCTCACGTCCTAGCCCCAGCCCCCCACACCCTCCCCCATCCCACCTACACCCCCACCACACTCACCCCTGTACCACCCCTACACCAGCCACCATGCACCACTCCCCCAGCCCTTCCACCGAGCCTACCCCCCCCCCCCCAGCCCCTCCCCCTAGCCCCTCACCCACCCAAGCCCCAGCACCCCCACACCCTCCTCCAGCCCCCTACAAACCCACCCCACTCACCCTGCACCCCCATACACCCCCCCTTCACCACTCCCCCCATCCCATCCACCTAGACCACAACCCTCCCCCCCCCCCCCCAGATACACCCCCACTGCCCCCCCCACCCCCAATAACAGTCCCCCAAGAACACTACCCCCGACCCCCAGCACTGCCCCCTCCTGCACCAATAATTCTTCTCGGATATATTTGGTATTATTTAGTAGTCGGTGTTAATCTTCTTCTTCTAGGATAACATTAATTAAATAATTCTATGATTAATTTCCAAAATTAATTCCATTTTTTACATTAGCTCACTTCCATCAGTCATGACATTAATGTACAATTTTCAATGGTCCATGATCTAAACTATTCTTCCATAGTGTAGGAAGATCATCTCTAATCCAATACCCTATTCAATTCCATTATTCATGATGTTATTATACCAATATTCACTAAACTTCTTCCCAAATTTCACGTATCACTATTATTGAAAAATTAATGATATTCTCTTTATATTTTATGTAGTATATCTAATTTTTCTTGCATTCTAATTTTAGACAAAAATATGTTCCTAAACATTATTTAGAGATCCATATTTTTTATTCTTGATCATTTCCAAATTGGATGATATGGATGGATTCTCATTATTTAATCACAACCATATTTGTGCAGAATTTGTTTTTAAACCACGGGTAATAGATAAATATGCATGAGTACCAATAGATTTATCAGGATAGTCTGTCACATTATTCCATGAGCTTATAGTAAAAAAATTAGTGTATAAATTAATTTTATTTTGAAACAATTCAATGTATTTTTGTTAGTAATATTGTCATTATCAGTTTATTAGGTAGCTACTCCTATTTTCCTAAAAACATATAATGATTCGAATTGGGTGACTCCTTGATTTATAAATTTCACCTCTTACTCCAATCATTATAGATTTGGATAATACATATCATATTCAAGAGATTTTAACATTTATTCAGATCCCATTTTGTAACTTCAGAATCAGATATCCATACAATTTATTACCCTTTATAAGAGAACTATCTAGTTCTTTCATACTATTATCATTAACATACAATTATAAATCATTGACATCCATAGATGTCCAATGTAATTTTTCTAGTGCAAAGATAATTTCTATAATAAAAACCTCCTAAAAACTCTCTTTTGAAATTCTTATTCATTTGTAGGCAATTTTCCATTCAAGAGTGATCAAAATGTCTCTTTAGCTTCAATAAACACAATGAGGGTGATACATTTACTTATCTTTTTAGACATTATATTTCATTGACATAGAATCTAAATATAACTATGGATTTCAAAATTGAATCATCCTTTCATTCCTGAGAACACACATGCCCCCTCGTACCACCATGCACAGACCACCCCCCCCCCCTGCGGCACCCCCACCCGCACCCCCCTCGTTTCCCTTCACACACCCCATGGACACCCCCACTACACACCCCTTGCACCACCCCTACACATCCTATAAGGCCCCAACCTTAAATATTACTTAACATTGAATTAAATGAATAATTCCCATTGACTATCTTTTCAGGTTTAGAGTTTTAGAGAATTAGATCTTAAATATTACATCTCAAAATATTTCAAAGTAGACACTTCTAATAAGTTTCCATAAAATTAAACTCTTAAAAAGAGACATGTTTAGTTCCATGTTTTATATAGAATGACTTTCCCTAGATCCCATCCTTGACACTATTCCACATTACGTCATGTAAAAAAAATTCAAAAAAACTTGGGGTGAGCATAAAAAGCTCAGTAAGGGATACACAAGGAATGAAAACTGTTAGTTTTTTTCAAAACCACAAGTAAACCATGTATACATAATCAAAGTAATACTTTTCACCTTTATGAAGTAGTAAAAAATCTACACTAAATAAAAGATCATTACTTACCCTTTTGTAACCAAAATATTACCATAAAACCCATATAAAGAACATGTAACGTATAAAGGTGACTTGGGACATAAACATACTTAAATGGAATAACCATACGATAGACTTCCACACATATCACTTAATGGAATTGCCATACGGCCGACATCCATACCCAATTCATTGGATGTTATAACGTGACCACCAGTCCTGGTATTCACGGCACCACCCGTCATATGGTTTATCATGTAACCACCCGTCAAATGTCCAAGTACCATTATAAAATCATAAGACATAAAACAAATATAATGGAAAGAAAACATTTCCACAAATTGATCAAAATATATCACTTAAATATATTGACATAAAAAATCCATTATAAAAAACCATTTTCATTACCAAAATTCATAAAAGAGTATATGGTATTTATTTCATTTTAAAAAAACATTACGGCTTGTTGAGGAAGCCAAAGACCAAATAATACTCGCGGCGGCGGAAAAGGTCATTCTCACCATGTACGTTAAAAGAAAAATTACTTGTTTTCATTTAGTAAAATGCTTCATATAAAAAGATTACTTTTGAATAAAATTAAAATTAAAAGAGGTTTATACACCGTATGAAAGAAAGATGTGTATAAAACAAAATATGCCTCAATGAAAGGAGATTGAGATGAAGTCCCTTACCTCAGGTCCGACTTGACTCCATAGTTCTTTAATGTCCTGAATAATAAACATGAGTTAATTTATACTTGATTAAAATCTTTTTTCAAGTTCATTATTCCTTTATATCACTTATTACCATGTTATGAACACTATGTAATTATTTATGTTAATAATGGTCGTTTTGTCGATCATTGGTACTTGAGTCAAAAATAAACTCTTTATAATTACAAGTTGTTCATGTATGAATTATATCCAGAGTTATTCTCATGATGTAGATATCTTATATATCATATATATCCAGTATATACATGCATTTATAATATTACATAATATTTAGAGGTAAGAAATGAAATGGACCGTTCATGGAGACGGTAAGCCGTACGTACGCATGAACACTACTTTCATTTCTATTTATTACATAATGGAGTGAAATCATAATGATATAAGGGTATATTATAATTCCAGTATAAAATAATATATAATAACTTTAATGTCATCCTTTATACGTCCCACATATGGCATTAACGAATCAAATCACTTTGAGGGGGCGGTAGTCTGCACTTCTTAAAATGAAGATATCATGTTTACCCATAATGGAAACCATAAAGGAATTCCATAAATGAAAAATAGAAAAGCTTAAGTAAAACATAAACATATTATATATCATATATAAATACAGTGACATCTTAATGGCCACCTTTTAATGTGTTATATGAGTGTTGAACAATCATCGTTTCGTGAGGCAGAAATTCGTCATCCACAGAAACAGTATATTCTTTAACCATTAGATGTAGGTGTGTGTATGTGTAGCTCAAATAATTCACATAAAAACATCTTAGTATATTGAGTATACTGGTTTTGTTTCAAAATAAATGAATAAAAAGAGTTTAGGGGGTTGGAGAATAAAAATAAAACATAAGAACACAAGAGAAAATTCTACCTTTAAAACGGGTAACTCTTTTTGATTTGAGCTTAAAGGATTCCTTGGGAAGACTTCTGCCAAAAGTGAGGCTTCTAGGAGTAATAGAGGGCTGTGGAGAGACAACATGGGCAGTGTTTGGCCGAGCCAAAGGCTTGAGAGGTGTGTGTAAGGTGGTATAGGTGGAGACCCTTTATAAGAGGAGAGGAGGGGCACTCTTGGAATGTTATAAAAGTTTACTTTATTATAAAATAAATTTCTGAATTTAAAGGTCCCACATTGATGTATTTCGAGGATAAGGTGATAAGAGTTATAAATCCACCCATACAATAGGTTTTTGACATGTGTAGGTATTAGAGTTTACATTATCTTGTCATTTTATTAAAATCCTTAAATAATGAGGTAATCGCTGCATCATCATGATGTCATAAATAAATTAATTTATTTAATGTATAAAAATTATAAAAAACTTTCATGATGTATGAAATCTATTTAGAATTTTAATGAATATTTATAGTCAAAAATATGACCTGTATAACCCCATTTAAATTTTTTTTAGTAAAACAACTCATGTTTTGAGACATTTTTATTTTAACTTTAAATAAAAAGTTATTAATGTTATTTTCCTACCAAAGTGGCTCCATGGGGTCCCCAAGTTGACCCATGGATTTTCTTGGTCGGCCATGACACATAAAATAAGGGTAGGACATGTGTCAAGGTCATTTCACATTATTAAAATATTATTTTTACCTTAAACTACACTAATTACCTCTAATCGCGATTAAAAACATAAAAGTTACTATTTACCAAAAAATTATTTTAATCCCATTGAACCACATTTTACTTCTTAATGACAACCATGTATGTCATATTTTTGAAATTTAAAACACAGAGGTGGTAAAAATTCATTTAAACAAAAAATCAGTTTTTTTTTACTGCCACTTAGTGGTTTCACTATACATCAAAAATTCACGTTTTTCAGAAAAATACGAAAAATTCACCCTAAGCTATATTTGATATTCCTAATTCAAAAATGATGTCTATTTTAAAAAATTCAAAACATATAAGTTTCATTAATTAATTTAATAATTAATTCCCACTGTTAAAACAAATAGCGTGTTTTTATGAAATAATATGTATCAAAAGACCGACACTAGTTTAAGTCCAATTTCAAAGTGGAATTAATTCGAATGACCACTATTGGATTAAATGGTAAAAATATATTTTAATTTAACTTTAAAACCAACTCAAAATATAATCTAATCATATAAATAAATTATATTAAAAAGAGGTTTGGAATTAAAATACAACATTTTTCACTATTCATTAAAAAATGAACTTTATCAGAAAAATACCAAAAATTTACACAAAGTAAATTTTGATGTCCCGATTCTAAAGAAGAGTTTTATTTGGTCCAATTGAATTTATCAGAGTGAACAAAACTATATTTAATGACGGCTCTCCATCAAAAGGCGATAAGTGGACCTCTAGTGAATATTAGAGTATATATGCCTAAAATTGAATTCTTTTCGTATTTTAAGCCTTCGTCTTTTATTGGATAAATTTAAAAACATTTAAAAAACATATATAATCATCTTTTAGTTATTTATATTCATTCCCGCCAATACAATGACTATGTTTTAACAACCATTTAAAATAATATTATTTTATTACTAGTGTGCAACATAATATTTCAAAGAAACTCATTGTTGCGTATCGGGTACGCTATCGAACATAGAAACCCCTTTAAAGTAAAATTAGTATTTAATATGAAAATATTAATAAATATGAAAATGCTTTATTATTTATTTACCTGGGATGTTACATCCTTCCCCCCTTTTGGGAATTGCGTCCTCGTAATTTTATTCACTTATAAAAATAAGTGTTGGTATTTATCCCTCATAGAATTTTCAGATTCCCACATTGCCACTTCAACCATATTGGTTTTCCACAAAACCTTTACCTGGTGAATTACCTTATTTCGCAACACTTTCTCTCTTCGGTCAATAATCTGTACTGGTTGTTCATTATAAGAGATATTCTCTTCCAACTGAACTACCTCTCGGCTCAAAACATGAGATGGATCTGGCATATAATTTCTCAACATCGAAACATGAAAAACATTGTGTACCTGAGATAAACTCGGTGGTAATGCCACTCGGTAAGCAACTGATCCAACTTTCTCCAGAATTTCATATGGTCCAATGAACCTTGGACTCAGCTTTCCTTTCTTACCAAATTGCATCACACTTTTCCACGGTGAGACTTTGAGAAAAACATGATCACCTACCTCGAAAGAGAGATACTTCCTACTGTTGTCTGCATAACTTTTCTGTCTGCTCTGAGCTTTCCTCATGTGTTTATGAATCAGCTGAACTTTCTTTACCATCTCTTCTACCAATTCTGGTCCCATCAGCTTCCTTTCACCTACTTCATCCCAAAAATCCAGGGTTCGACACCGCTTCCCATATAATGTTTCAAACGGATCCATCTGTATACTAGAATGAAAATTGTTATTATAAAAAAACTCAACCAAAGAGTGATTTTGGTCCCAACTTCCCTGATAATCCATCGAACAGGCACATAGCATATCCTCCAAAGTCTGAATCGTTCATTCTGACTGCCCATCTGATTGAGGATGAAAATCAGTACAAAAAATTAATTCAGTATCCAACGACTTCTGAAGGCCTTTCCAAAAGTTAAAAGTGAACCTGGGATCACGATCAGATACAATGGAGAGGGTAAATCCATGTAACCTGACTATCTCGTTAAGATACAAATGAGAAAGTTAATCTAAGGAAAAAGTATCTCGTATAGCAAGGAAATGAGCAAATTTATTCAAGTGATCAACAATAACCAAGATTGCATTATTACCTTGAGTGTCTTCTGTAATCCCACAACGAAGTCCATGCATATATTCTCTCATTTCCATTCTAGTACTGGTAAAGGCTAAAGCATCCCTTTCGGTAACTTCCGCTCTTCTTTAACATGTTGAAAATTCAAACACTTCATAGTAAAATCAGCAATATCTTTTTTCATTCCATCCCACTAGTAATACTCACGCAGATCTTTGTACATCTTTGTACTGTCAGGATTAACTGAAAATGGGGAACTATGAGCCTCACATAACAACTCATTCTTCAACTGTGAATCACTAGGCACACATAACCTCTTCCCAAATCTCAAAACACAATCATTATTAATGTTGAATTCAGGAAACTTACCCTTCTGAACCAGCTCTACCTTTTTCTGCAACTCGCTGTCTTTTTTCTGTGCTTGCTTAATTCTGTCTCATAGAGAATATTTCACTGATACCTGAAACAAAACAGAAGGACATCCTGCAACAACAAATTCTATTCCAAAGTTCAACAAATCAAAATACAAAGGATCTCGTTCCAAATATGGCATGGTTAATGAAGCATTACTTTTTCAACTCAAAGCATCAGCCACATTATTTTCTTTTCCTGGATGATAATGAATTGTACAATCATAATCCTTGATTAATTCCAGCCATCTCCTCTATCTCATGTTCAATTCTTTATGAGTGAATATATACTTTAAAGTTTTCTGATCAATATATATTTCACACTTTACTCCATACAAATGATGCCTCCAAATTATTATAGAAAAAACAACAACAGCTAATTCCATGTCATGTGTAGGGTAATTTACCTCATGAGTTTTCAACTGACGTGAAGCATATGCAATTACCTAATCATTCTGTATAAGGACACAACCAAGTCCTTCAATGAAGCATCATTGTAGATAACAAACTCACCATTCCAGTAAGTAAGTGACAAAACTGGATCATTCACCAATCTTTTTTCAACTCATGAAATCAATCATCACATTCTTTTGTCCAGATAAACTTAACACCCTTCCGAGTTAGCTTAGTCATTGGACTGGATAACCGTGAAATTTTTTCAACAAACCTTCGGTAGTAACCTACCAAACCAAGGAAACTACAGATCTCGGTTACATTTGTGGGTCTTTTCCATTCTTCAACAACTTTTTTTCTAGTAGGATCAACAGTTATGCCATTTTTTGAAACAATGTGACCAAGGAAAGAAATTTGTTGTAACCAAAACTCACACTTGCTGAATTTTCCATACAGTTTATTTTCTTTTATGGTTTGTAAGATAACCCTTTAATGACTTTCATGCTCCTCTATAAAATTAGAAAACACAAAAATATCATCAATAACACAACCACCATTTATCACCTGATTCAACTGAGCCATCACTGCAACAAACTATTTAGTTCTGATTCTGACCATCTCAGGATACTGATTTGAAAAGTCATTTCTCTCTGTATACCTTCCTAGAAAATCAGTTCTGTTTCCTCTATGAAAAACCATTCTTAACACAGAAATATCTTAGGCGAAACAACATGGTAATACTTAAATGCTACATCATTTCAATCATACCATAAATTAATTTATAATTTAACAATTTTCTAACTTCTAAAGTTGTTTAAACCGACCTCTGATACCAACTATAAGGCCCCATCCTTAAATATTACTTAACATTGAATTAAATTAATAATTACCATTGAGGATGTTTTTAGGTTTATAGTTTTAGATAATTAGATCTTAACTATTACATCTCAAATGATTACAAAGTAGACACTTCTACTAAGTTTCCATAAAATAAAACTCTAGAAAAGAAACATGTCTAGTTCCATGTTTTATATAGCATGAATTTCCCTTGATCCCATCCTTGACACTATTCCACATTAAGTCCTGTGAAAAAATTTTCAAAAAAACATGGGGTGAGCATAAAAAGCTCAGTAAGGGATACACAAGGAATGAAAACTGTGAGCTTTTTTCAAAACCACAAGTAAAACATGTATAATTTATCAAAGTAATACTTTTCACCATTATGAATTAGTAAAAACTTTTCACCGAATAAAAGATCATTAGTTACCCTTTTTAACAAAAATATTAGCATAAAACCCATATAAAGAACACATAACATATAAAGGTAAATTGAGACATAAACACACTTAAATGGAATAACCATATGGTCGACTTCCACACATATCACTTAATGGAATAACCATACCGCCGAATTCCATACCCAATGCATTGAATGTTATAACGTAACCACTCGTCCTGGTATTCATGGCACCACTCGTCATATGGTTTATCATGTAACCACCCATCAAATTTCCAAGTACCATTATAAAACCATAAGACATAAAACAAATATAAAGGAAAGAAAACATTTCCACACTTTGATCACAATATATCATTTAAATATATTGACATAACAAATCCATTATAAAAAACCATTTTCAATACCAAAATATATAAAAGTGTATATGGTATTTATTTCATTTTAAAAAACATTACGGCTTGTTGAGGAAGCCAAAGACCAAATAATACTCATGGCAGCGGAAAAGGTCATTGTCACCGCGTACGTTAAAAGAAACATTCCTTTTTGTCGTTTAGTAAAATGATCGGTATAAAAAGATTCCTTTTGAATAAAATTAAAAGTCAAAGGGGTTTATACACCATATAAAATAACGTTGTGTATAAAAGAAAATATGCCTCAATGAAAGGAGATTGAGACGAGGTCCCTTACCTCAGGTCTGACTTGACTCGATCGTTCTTTAACGTCCTAAATAATAAACTTGAGTTAATTTATACTTGATTAATAACTTTTTTCAAGTTCATTATACCTTTTATATCACTTATTACCATGTTATGAACTCTATGTAATTATTTATGTTAATAATGGACATTTTGTCGATCATTGATACTTGAGTCAAAAATGAACTCTTTATAATTACAAGTGGTTAATTTATCCATTATATCCAGATCTATACTCATGATGTAGATATCTTATATATCATATATATTCAGTATATACATGCATTTATAATTTTACATAACATTTAGAGGTAAGAAATGAAATGCACCATTCATGGAGACGGTAAGTCGTACGTACGCATGAACGCTACTTTCATTTCTATTTCTTACTTAATGGAGTGAAATCATATTGATATAAGGTTATATTATAATTCCAATATAACATCATATATAATAACATTAACTCCATCCTTTATACGTCCCACATACAGCATTAACGAATCAAATCACTTTGAGGGGGCGGTGGTCCGCACTTCCTAAAATGAAGATATCACGTTTACCCATAATTGAAACAATAATGTTATGCCATAAATGAAAAATACATAAGCTTAAGTAAAACATAAACATATTATATATCATATATAAATACAGTGACATCTTAATGGACACTTTGAAGGTGTTATATGAGTGTTGAACAATCATCGTTTCGTGAGGCAGAAATTCCCCATCCACAGAAACAGAATGTTCTTTAACCATTAGATGTTGGTGTGTGTATGTGTAGCTAGATTCCTTCACATAAAAACATACTAGTATATTGAAGATACTGGTTTTGTTTCAAAATAAAGGAATAAAAAGATTTTAGGGGGTTGGAGAAGCAAAATAAAACATAAGAACACTAGAGAAAACACTACCTTTAAAACGGGTAACTCTTTTTGATTTGAGCTCAAAGGCTTCCTTGGGAAGACTTCATCCAAAAGTGAGGCTTCTAGGAGTAAGATAGAGCTGTGTCGAGACAAAATGGGTAGGGTGTGGCCGAGCCAAAGGCTTGGGAGGTGTGGGTAAGGTGGTAGAGGTGGGGGCCTTTTATAAGAGGAGAGGAGGGTCACACTTGGAAAGTAATAAAAGTTTACTTTTTTATAAAATGATTTTTCGGATTTTAAAGGACCCAAATTGATGTATTTCGAGGATAAGGTGATAATAGTTACGAATCCACCCATCAAATAGTTTTTATGACATGTTTAGGTATTATATTTTACATTATCATTTCATTTTATATAAATCATTATATAATTAGGTAATCACTGCATCATCATGATGTCATAAATAATTTAATTTATTTAATGTCTAAAAATTATAAAAAAATTATCACGATGTAGGAAATATATTTAGATTTATAATGAATAATTATAGTAAAAAATATTACTTGTATATCCCCATTTAAAAGTTTTTTTAGTAAAACATCTCATGTTTTGTGACATTTTTTTAACTTTAAATAAAAAGTTATTAGTGTCATTTTCTACCAAAGTGGCTCCATGGGGTCCCCAAGTTGACCAATGGATTTTCTTAGTTGTCCATGACACATCCAATAATGGTAGGACATGTGTAAAGATCATTTCATATTATTAAAACATTAATTTTACCTTAAACTACACTAATTACCTCTAATCGCGATTAAAAACTTAAAAGTTACTATTCACCAAAAAATTATTTTAATCCAATTAAACCACATTTTACTTCCTAATGACAACCATGTATGTCGGATTTCTTAAATTCAAAACACAGAGGGGTAAAATTTCATTTAAATGAAAAATCAGTTATTTTAACTTCCACATAGTGGTTTAACTATTCATCAAAAATTGAAGTTTTTCAGAAAAATAACAAAAATTCACCCTAAGCTATATTTGATATTATGAATTCAGAAATGATGTCTATTTTAAAAAATTTAAAACATATAAGTTGAATTAATTAATTTAATAATTAATTCCTGATGTCAAAACAAATAGCATGTTTTATGAAATAATGTGTATCAAAAGATTGACACTAGTTTAAGTCCAATTTCAAAGTGGAATTAATTTTAACGACCACTATTGGATTAAATGGTAAAAATATATTATAATTGAACATTAAAACCAATTCAGAATATAATCTAATCATATAAATAAATTAGATTAAAAAGTGGTTTTGAATTAAAATACAACATTTTTCACTATTCATTAAAAATAAACTTTATCGGAAAAATACAAAAAATTTACAAAAAGTAAATTTTGATGTCCCGATTCCAAAGAAGAGTTTTATTTGGTCCAATAGAATTTATAAGAGTGACCAAAACTATATTTACTGATAGTTCTCTATCAAAAGGCGATAAGTGTCCCTTTAGTGAATATTAGAGTATATAGGCCTAAAATTGAATTCTTTTCATATTTTAAGCATTTATCCTTTATTGGATAAATGTAAAAACATTTAAAAAACATATATAATCATATTTTAGTTATTTCTATTCATTCACACCAATACAACGACTATGTATTAACTACCATTTAATATAATATTATTTTATTACTAGTGTGCAACGTAAGATTTCAAAGAAACTCATTGTTGCGTTTCAGGTACGCTATCGAACATAGCAACCCCTTTAAATTAAAATTAATATTTAATTCTCAAATATTAAAAAATATAAAAATGCTTTATTCTTTATTTACCTGGGATGTTACACCCTTCCCCCCATTTTGGGAATTGCGTCCTCGCAATTTTATTCACTTATCAAAATAAGTGGGGGTATTTATCCCTCATAGAATTTTCAGATTCCCACGTTGCCTCTTCAAACATATGGTTTTTCCACAAAACCATTACCTGGTGAATTAACTTATTTCACAGCACATTCTCTCTTCGGTCAAGAATCTGGACTGGTTATTCTTTATAAGAGAGATTCTCTTCCAACTGAACTACCTCTAGGCTCAAAACATGAGATGGATCTGGAATATACTTTCTCAACATCGAAACATGAAAAACATTGTGTACCTGAGATAAACTCAGTGGTAAAGCCACTCAGTAAGCAACTGATCCAACTTTCTCCAGAATTTCATATGGTCCAATGAACCTTGGACTCGTCTTTCCTTTCTTACCAAATCACATCACATTTTTCCACGGTGAGACTTTGAGAAAAACATGATCACCTACCTCAAAAAAGAGATACTTCCTCCTGTTGTCTGCATAACTTTTCTGTCTGCTCTGAGCTTTCCTCATGTGTTTCTGAATCAGCTGAACTTTTTTTGCCATCTCTTCTACCAATTCTGGTCCCATCAGCTTCCTTTCACCTACTTCATCCCAAAAAGTCGGGGTTCGACACCGCTTCCCATATAATGTTTCAAATGGATCCATCTGTATACTAGAATGAAAATTGTTATTATAAGAAAACTCAACCAAAGAGTTATTTTGGTCCCAACTTCCCTGATAATCCATCGAACAGGCACGTAGCATATCCTCCAATGTCTGAATCGTTCGTTCTGACTGCCCATCTGATTGAGGATGAAAATCTGTACTAAAATTTAATTCAGTATCCAACGACTTCTGAAGGCCTTTCCAAAAGATAGAATTGAACATGGTATCACGATCGGATACAATGGAGAGGGTAACTCCATGTAACCTAACTATCTCGTTAATATACAAACGAGAAAGTTTATCTAGGGAAAAGTATCTCGTATAGAAAGGAAATGATAAAATTTAGTCAAGCGATCAACAATAACCCAGATTGCCTTATTACCTTGAGGTGTCTTTGGCAATCCCACAACGACGTCCATGGATATATTCTCCTATATCCATTCTGGTACTGGTAAAGGCTGAAGCATCCCATTTGGTAACTGTCGCTCTACTTTAACCTGCTGACAAGTCAAACACTTCATTGTAAAATCAGCAATATCTCTTTTCATTCCATCCCACCAGTAATACTCCTGCAGATCTCTGTACATCTTAGTACTGTCAGGATGAACTGAAAATGGGGAACTATGAGCCTCACATAACAACTCATTCTTCAACTATGAATCACTAGGAACACATAATATCTTCCCAAATCTCAAAAAACAATCATTATCAATGTTGAATTTAGGCAACTTACCCTTCTGAACCAGCTCTACCTTTTTCTACAACTCATTGTCTTGCTTCTGTGCTTGCTTAATTCTGTCTGATAGAGAAGATTTCACTGATACGTGAAACAAAACATAAGGACAACCTGCACCAACAACTTCTATTCCAAATTTCATCAAATAAAAAACCAAAGGATCTCGTTCCAAACATAGAATGGTTAATGAAGCATTACTTTTTCGACTCAAAGCATCAACCACATTATTTGCTTTTCCCGGATGGTAATGAATTGTACAATCATAATCCTTGATTAATTCCTGCCATCTCCTCTGTCTCATATTCAATTCTTTCTGAGTGAATATATACTTTAAACTTTTCTGATCAGTATATATTTCACACTTTACTCCATAAAAATTATGCCTCCATATTTTTAGAGAAAAAACAACAGCAGATAATTCCATGTCATGTGTAGGGTAATTTACCTCATGAGTTTTCAACTGACGTGACACATATGCAATTACCTGATCATTCTGCATAAGCACACAACCATTTCCATTCAATGAAGCATCACTATAGATAACAAACTCACCATTCCTGGAAGGAAGTGCCAAAACTGGAGCATTCAACATTTTTCTTTTCAACTCTGGAAAACAATCATCACATTCTTTTTTCCAGATAAACTTAACACCCTTTCGATTTAGCTTAGTCATTAGACTAGACAACCATGAAAAATTTTCAACAAACCTTCAGTAGTAACCTGCCAAAACAAGGAAACTATGGATCTCAGTAACATTTGTGGGTCTTTTCCATTCTTCAACAACTTTTGTTTTAGCAGGATCAACAGTTATTCCATTTTTTGAAACAATGTGACCAAGGAAAGAAATTTTTTGTAACAAAAAATCACACCTGCTGAATTTTCCATACACTTTATTTTCTTTTAAGGATTGAAAGATAATCCTTAAATGACTTTCATGATCTTCTTTACTTTTAGAAAGCACCAAAATATCATCAATAACACAACCACCATTTATCACCTGATTCAACTGAGCCATCACCACAACAAACTGTTTAGTTCTGATTCTGACCATCTCAGGATACTGATTTTATAGGTCATTTCCCTCTATATGCCTTCCCAGAATATCTATTCTGTTTCCTCAATGAAAACCCATTCTTAACACATAAATATCTTAGGTGAAGTAACATGGTAATCCTTAAATTCTATATAATTTTAATCATACCATAAATTAATTTATAATTTAACAATTTTCTAACTCCTAAAGTTGCCTAAACCGACCTCTGATACCAATTATAAGGCCCCAACCTTAAATATTACTTAACATTGAATTAAATGAATAATTCCCTTTGAGGATCATTTCAGGTTTAGAGTTTTAGAGAATTAGATCTTAACTATTACATCTCAAAAGATTAAAAAGTAGACACTTCTACTAAGTTTTCATAAAATAAAACTCTTAAAAAGAAACATATCTAGTTCCATGTTTTATATATCATGACTTTCCCTTGATCCCATCCTTGACACTATTCCACCTTATGTCATGTGAAAAACATTTCAAAAAAAAATTGGGGTGAGCATAAAAAGATCAGTAAGGGATACACAAGGAATGAAAACTGTTAGTTTTTTTCAAAACCAAAAGTAAACCATGTATAATTTATCAGAGTAATACTTTTCACCTTTATGAAGCAGTAAAAACTCTTCACTGAATAATAGATCATTACTTACCCTTTTCTAACCAAAAGATTACCATAAAACCCATATAAAGGACACATAACATATAAAGGTAACTTGGGAGATAAACATACATAAATGGAATAACCATACGGTCGACTTCCACACATATTACTTAATGGAATAGCCATACGACCGACTTCCATACCCAATGCATTGGAGGTCATAACGTAACCACCATACCTAGTATTCATGGAACCACCCATCATATGGTTTATCACGTAACCACCCGTCAAATTTCCAAGTACCATTATAAAATCAGAAGACATAATAAAAATTTAATGGAAAGAAAACATTTCCACACTTGGATCACAATATATCACTTAAATATAATGACATAACAAATCAATTATAAAAAACCATTTTCAATACCAAAATTCATAAAAGATTATATGGTATTTATTTTATTTTAAAAAACATTACGGCTTGTTGAGGAAGCCAAAGACCAAATAATACACACGGTGGCCGAAAAGGTCATTGTCACCACATACGTTAAAAGAAACATTCCTTGTTGTTGTTTTGTAAAACGCTTCGTATAAAAAGATTCCATTTGAATAAAATAAAAAGTAAAAGGGGTTTATACACCGTATAAAAGAAAGTTGTGTATAAAACAAAATATGCCTCAATGAAAGGAGATTGATACGAAGTCCCTTACCTCGTGTCCGACTTGACTCGATAGTTCTTTAACGTCCTGAATAATAAAATCGAGTTAATTTCTACTTGCTTACAAATTTTTTTTCAAGTTCATTATTCCTTTTAGATCACTTATTACCATGTTATGAACACTATGTAATTATTTATGTTAATAATGGTCGTTTTGTCAATCATTGGTAGTTGAGTCAAAAATAAACTCTTTATAATTACAAGTTGTTCATGTATCCATTATATAAAAAGTTATACTCATGATCTAGATATAATATATATCATATATATCTAGTATATACATGAATTTATAATATTTCATAACATTTAGGGTAAGAAATGAAATGCACCGTTCATGGAGACGGTAAGCCGTGCGTACACATGAACGCTACTTTCATTTCTATTTCTTACTTAATGGAGTGAAATAATAATGATATAAGGGTATATTATAATTCTAGAATAACATCATATATAATAACTTTAACACCATCCTTTATAAGTCCCTCATATGGAATTAACAAATCAAATCACATTGAGGGGGCGGTAGTCTGCACTTCCTAAAATGAAGATATCGTGTTTACCCATAATGGAAACCATAAAGGTATTCCATAAATGAAAAATAAAAAAGCTTAAGTAAAACATAAACCTATTATATATCATATATAAATATAGTGACATCTTAATGTCCACCTTTGAATGTGTTATATGAGTGTTGAACAATCATCGTTTCTTGAGGCATAAATTCACCATCCACGGAAACAGTATGTTCTTTAACCATTAGATGTAGGTGTGTGTAAGTGTAGCTCGAATACTTCACATAAAATCATCCTACTATATTTAAGATACTGGTATTGTTGCAAAATAAAGGAATAAAAATAGTTTAGGGGGTTGGAGAAGCAAAATAAAACATAAGAACACAAGAGAAAACACTACCTTTAAAATGAGTAACACTTTTTGATTTGAGCTCAAAGGTTTCCATGGGAAGCCTTCTGCCCAATGTGAGTCTTCTAAGAGTAAGATAGGGATGTTTAGAGACAAAATGGGTAGGGTTTGGCCGAAACAAAGGCTTGAGAGGTGTGGGTAATTTGGTAGAGGTGGGGGCCTTTTATAAGAGGAGAGGAGCAGAACTATTGGAATGTTATAAAAGTTTACTATATTATAAAATGATTTTATGATTTTAAATGTCCCACATTGATTTATTTCGAGGATAAGGTGATAAGAGTTTTATATACACCCATACAATAGGTTTTTGACATGTGTAGGTCTTAGATTTTACATTATCTTTTCATTTTATTTAAATCGTTAAATAATGAGGTAATCGCTGCATCATCATGATGTCATAAATAATTTAATTTATTTAATGTCTAAAAATTATAAAAAAATATCATGATGTAGGAAATATTTTTATAATTATAATGAATATTTATAGTAAAAAATATGACTTGTATAACCCCATTTAAAAATTGTTTTAGTAAAACAACTCATGTTTTGTGACATTTTTATTTTTACTTTAAATAATAAGTTATTAATGTCATTTTCCTACCAAAGTGGCTCCATGGGGTCCCTAAGTTGACCCATGGATTTTCTTGGTCTGCCATGACACATCCAATAAGGGTAGTTCATGTTTCAAGATCATTTTATATTATTAAAACATTATTTTTACCTTAAACTACACTAATTACCTCTAATCGCGATTAAAAACGTAAAAGTTACTATTCACCAAAAAATTATTTTAATCCCATTGAACCACATTTTACTTCCTAAAGAAAACGATGTATATCGGATTTTTGAAATTCAAAACACAAGGGTGGTAAAAGTTCATTTAAACAAAAAATCAGTTTTTTAACTGCCACTTAGTGGTATCACTATTCATCAAAAATTGAAGTTTTTCAGGAAAATACCAAAAATTCACCCTAAGCTATATTTGATATTTCGAATTCAGAAATGATGCCTATTTTAAAAAATTAAAAACATATAATTTGCATTAATTAATTTAATAATTAATTCCCACTGTCAAAACAAATAGCGTATTTTTATGAAATAATATGTATCAAAAGATTGACACTAGTTCAAGTCCAATTTCAAAGTGGAATTAATTCCAATGACCACTATTGGATTAAATGGTAAAAATATATTCTAATTAATCTTTTAAACAAATTCAAAATATAATATAATCCTATAAATAAATTTGATTAAAAAGAGGTTTTGAATTAAAATACAACATTTGTCACTATTCATTAAAAAAATGAACTTTATTGGAAAAATACAAGAAATTTACACAAAGTAAATTTTGATGTCCCGATTCTAAAGAGGAGTTTTATTTGGTTCAATAGAATTTATAAGAGTGACCAAAACTATATTTAATGACGGTTCTCCATCAAAAGGCGATAAGTGAACCTTTAGTGAATATTAGATTATATATGCCTAAAATTGATTTCTTTTCGTATTTTAAGTCTTTATCCTTTAATGGATAAATGTAAAAACATTTAAAAAACATATATAATCATATTTTAGTTATTTCTATTCATTCCCGCCAATAGAACAGCTACATGTTAACTACCATTTAAAATAATATTATTTTATTATTAGTGTGCAACGTAAGATTTTAAAGAAACACATTGTTGCGTATCGGGTACGCTATCGAACATAGAAACCCCTATAAAGTAAAATTAATAATTAATTCTCAAATATTAACAAATATTAAAATGATTTATTCTTTATTTATCTAGGATGTTACACATCCCCCCTGCACCCCCCCTTGCACCACACTTGCACTATGCACAGACCCCCTGCACCCCCCATGCCACCCTGCTCATTTTGTTCCACGTAAATAACTTACTACAAGGAAAAACATAGAAAAACACTTAGAAACGTGTCATTTAATTCTAGTAGGCATAAAATTTCAGTTTATTCTAACAAGGTCCTCTCAATTTAAACATTCACATAAAGGTTTTGCACCATGACAATCCATTCCATCCAAATCATGCAAATTACTTAATCAAAATAAGGTGATTGGATTTAAAGTGTGAAAAATACACTTAGAATGTTCCAAAGAAAAGAGGGAAATTACCTAGTTGGGTAATACCTTATACAACGAATGTCAAACACTTATGAGTTGTTTAGTTATAATTGGACATTTACCACATTCCCTTAAGACATTTCAAAAGTGGAATGAAAGTCACCATGAATAAGACACTAAATTTATTTCATGACATCCAATTATACATTAGAAAGGAGGCATAACCTTTTAATTTAACTCATTAAATTCATTAAAACATGGAAATTCCATTTATAAGATCATAGGGGGTCAGTTAATGGTGACATTTTCATTACCTAACTTTCCTACATGGTCATTTCCATCTTAAAAGTCTAACTAAACATAAAGGGTTTTTTGGTTCAAAAAACCATTTAAGTAAAAAGAGGGAAATCCCCTACAGGGGTATAAAAAGGGTCAAGTATGATGTGTGCTTTACAAATAAAAATTAAACCAAGTATAAGGAAACAACAATTCAATAATGTCAAGCAATGTATACCACAGTGAATTTTCGCAGACAGTGCACATCTGGTGGAGGGGTTTTATTACCAAACCAAGACTTGTTTTTCAAAGAAAAATTTATTTTAACTAACACTTATTCAAGAATATCAATTTAATATAAAAAAGAAAAATTAATAAGGAAACTAAATTAAAATTTAAACATTATTGAATTAAAGAGGCTATGAGAGGGACCCTACCTCAAATGATCCAAGACACACTCGGTTCTTGACACTTTTATCAGTGAAAACATTAAACAGTTTCATCCATCCTCCAATCATATACACCTTTTCATATACATAAGGATTCTCTAACCCCTATGTACGTGTCCATGTGGAATTTAACACACATGATTGGATCTTTATATATATATTCACATGAATAATCCCATTATCATCCACACACGTATGCATTTTACATATATATACATAAGCACACCAAGCCCCTTATATGTAATCTTACTGCCATGGGTGGATATACTTATAATGGTAGAAATTATTATATATATTCTTACCTATGCATAAACGGTGAGTCGCCTTTGACTCTAGTTTCCGCAACACACACAAACGGGTCCCAGGAGACTTCAAAAAAATTCCAATGATATTATGAATCACCATTAACTGAACCTAAAAACTGAAGTGGGAGGAACATGATTTATGAGAAATTAAATCTATCATATTAAATTACAAAACCCTACTCCCATGTTATACTCTATCTCAGCTCCCAAGTCTCCACCCAAACAATGTACAATACTTCCCACTGAGAATCTCTTACACTGTACCACATATAGAATTTCATCATAAGGGAATTCTCTCATTATAATATTTTCTATCACTATAGTTGTACACCAATCTATCATATTAATGATAAAAATCCTCTAATTTAGTCTTTTATTTCACTAGTATTTTCTAATTGTATTTAATCATAACCCGAGAAAAGTAATCTATAAAAATATAACATCATGTCTATTAGTCGAATTAACCTTTGATCCTTGATCTAAATCATTCATCATTATATATCTATTCTCAAATAAGGAAGAGAACTACTAGTAGTTTCACATTAATTAACAAGGAATATTATATTCATTGCATGATAGATTAAAAGGGAAAATTAGACTCACTATTGAATATCTTAATCATGATCCCCAAAGTCATCCATAATATCAAACTCTCATAAATGTGGAATTATGATATGTGAGTAATTAATAAATGTCAACTCTATATCTATGGTATACCACTAAACCAAAACCCTTATTAAAGCCTTCATACCTAGACAATTTATATCATTCTGTAAAATGAAAAATCTAAAATGGGGGAGACTCACTCTTCTCTTTTCCAATGATTTTATACCTTATATAGATTATTATATATAGGTACTATCTTCCCAATTTGGCGTTAATCCATAAATCAAAACAACCCATTTCTATCCTATAAAAATTAACTCATTAACCTCAAGGTAAATTTTGAAACACTTCACCACCGGTGAATCATCTAAATGCTTCTCACACTATCCCGTGTCCATACCATGACCTAATCAAAACTATGACTTATCACCAACAAATACTTATTATAATCCACTGAATAATCTCATTTTCATAAGAAAACCTAATATTCCAAAAATCCATCTCAAACCCTTATGGGATCCTTCCAAGGCCCCAAGATTTTGAGATCGTTATAAAACCCAGTAAGAATCTCATCCTGGACTAACCATCCCATCTTATAGTATAAATTCATGACATGTAGATCATATATAATTAAATTATAGAAACAAATCATGGGGAATTCAACAAAAAATAGATAATTCCAGATAATATTTCCATTATAAATAATTCATCTACTACATGAGGTTAATAATACCAATCAATTTTGAAAGAGCATACATTATGTTATATCAATAAATCAGTTAGGAAACACTTTTATGAACAATTTAAAGTGTTATATCATGCATACTACGCACACATTAGTTTCATGAACAAATATATTTAAAATATCCTATAGAAAATCACAAAAATCAATATTACAGAATTGTTTTAAAAAACCCTGTAAAATATGATTTACATAATGATTTTTTTTCAAAAATACATCACATTTAAAATTAAATTAGGTAGTTAAAAATTTATTTTTAGATAGCACAAAAAATCATGACCTCACACAACCTTGTGAACTGTATAATGGGCCACTGATAACTGTTCAACTAAGGTGGAACTAAATATACTTTTTAGAAAGCAATGTATCCTTTAGTGATAATTTTTATAATAATATCCCATCACAATTAATGATTTAGAGAATGTCATAAAATTATTTCAAAATAATAGCAATAATTACATGAATATAAAATAACTTATAACAATTTCATTAAAGAAAAAGGATTAAAATAATCAATTAATAAATAAAACATGTATTAATTATAAATCCAATATAAATCAAAGGTTATAAAAACAAGTTTCTATGAAAAAGATCCATTATCTATTCAAATTACCTTGAAATATATATGTCATATATTTAAAATAAAGTCATCTATTCGGAAAAACTAATAGAATTCTCACCATATAGAATAATGAAATAAAAACCATGAGAAATGTGGTGTACAAAAATAGTTTCATACACCATCACATACTATAAATACAATCCAAAATTTATAAATCTCAATAAAACATTTATTTCATGAAATTTTTCTAAAATCCATAAATAAATGTGTCTGGTGACATACCTCCATTAAAATGTTGTGTTTCAATACGTGTTAATCCTCTATAAGTTTCCTTTATCTATTGAACAAAAAATACACATTATTAGTGTGATTTCATTAATGATATTGTGAAATTACATACTCTAATACATAGAAAAAAACAAAAAATCAAGTGAAGAACAATATAAGGTTGTAAATAGAGATGAAAGTAAGACTCTTCATAAGGACAGATGAATAGATCCATACTGATCATACCATTGAAACATTTTTAGTACAGGGGAACCTTGAAAATCACAGTGGATTTCAGAGGTATGGTCAAACGATCACTAAGGATATGTAATAATTTCATGGGAGAGCAGTTGTTGTGATGGAGTAACTGCAACGATCTTCACAGAAAGTATAGGGGTCGACTCACATGGATCCCACTTGTGGAATTTCATGATTCAGACAACGCACCGATTAGAGGAATAATGTGTGATGATAGTGAGGGAGAAGGGTTTCCATGTGGGAGATGATTCATGCCGCCGTGAGAGAGTTTGAGGGTTCAGAGGATCACAGATCGGGGGAGGAGCGGTGGCCTTTAGTGGGGAGGAGGGAGCGGATAGGTCGAGGGAGGGGGTGGGTGCGTAGAGGTTGAAGGAGGAATATGGTCACAGTTCGGGGGAGGAGTGGTGTCATTAGGTGGCGAGGAAGTCAGAGATATCTCTATGGAGGAGGTCTTAGGGGCGTTCGATGGGGAGGAGCTCGAGGGAGGAGGAGGAGGGTGCAGAGAGGTTGAGGAAGGAGGGATCGCGTATCGGCGGAGGAGGAGCCCGACGATTATGCGAAAAAAGTGTTTCCACGGTTTGATAATTAAATCGTGGATTTAAAGAAACTATATCCATGGATCTATAAAACCATGGCTAGAGATCCATGTCTATAGCATAAATTTGTAGTAGTGTTTAGTAAACCTAAAATAGTTCATAAGGGCTTTCTGTATAAAAGTAAGTGTCCCAACAAGGGTTGATCAAACACATAGTTTTATTTATTTTTTCCCTTAATAAAGTAATGGATGGCTTGTTTTGACATAATATTTTATTTGATGGATTCTTCTCTCTTACATGTTAATTTTTTATTATCATTATCACATGATTTTTATTATTAAGTTGAACTTACTATAGTGATTAACTATATCTTGATAATATTTACTCCTAGTAATGGTTTATTTTAGTTCCATATTATAAAGTTATTTAATTCATAAATAATGTGATCAAGAAAATACATCCATAATGATAAACCATTCATCTGGAAGAAATAAAATAAAGAAACAACATGATCAGGAGCTTTTCTAATAGGTTGTATATCTAGATGTTGATAAGATAACCCTGACCTATGGGAGGCACACCATGAACCTTCTGGGTTTGTGTTCACAACATTCCACCTTTCCACCTCTGTATCCCATGGGATTGGTTTTTTCTCAGCTCTAGTTTGAACTGCCACCACTAGATTGGGAGTTCCATCCATTACATATTAATTTTTTAACTCACACATACGTGAGAGGTGAAAATGGGGTTTTACATAAATGAATCCTTCAGAACGCAGTCCCAACATATTAATGAGGAGAAGTCTCACAAGCCAACAAATTTAATTTAAATAAATAAATTATATAAATCCATCCACATAACAAGGTCTTTGTCTATCTCATGATCATCCATACATGAAATGAAATTTACGCATAAATAAAACGAGCATTAATTTCATTATTCGTTCTTGTTTATTATAAATTGTAATTGAATTATTTAATTATCATGTTTAATTAATCAATCCTTTTGTCTTTAACGCTTTTCTTAATTTCTCTGAGATTCTCAGCATTAATAACTTTAAACAAATAAATAAATTGAAAATTATCTTTGTACATAACTTGTACCTTGGAGTAAACCTTGTTAATTCGTATTCATAACAACCAATGAGTAGAAATGAACATTACATAGATTTTAAATTAATCACATATATATAAAACACCTATGATGTGTTGTACATCACCATTATGCCTAAATTATTGTACATGTCTCAAATGTATGTATAATATAATAATAAATTTTAACAAATCTGCCTAATTTGGCTGAGTACACGGTGTGTAGTTCCAACTACATTGTGTATACTGTTGTTCACCATCCATCCAAAGTATATGCATGGGGAAACAACATGTGACTGTACTTCATAAATCTTTAGAATACACATCGTGTCCAGTGGGCCACATGCCGGGTAGTTCCTCATTACACATTCTGGAGCCAGGCAAGCTGTGTATGGGTACACAGTCTAACCCTATCCCAAAGGGACTAGAGTTCGTGTTTAGTGGGCCAGACAACGTGTAATCTAGAAACAATGTGACACCTATTTCTTATCAACAGACAAAGTCATTAAGACTTAAACATACTTCAATGTCATATCTTGGTTTGGCAGACCATACCCAGTTCATTGAACTGTGACTACATGATGTGTATGGACGAATACATGTTAGGTGTTCTAGAGTTCTGAGGCAAGGAACATTAGGAATCAAAGGATGAGATCCTCTATTTTATTTTAATAAAAATTAACAAAAATCATCATTTCTATAAGTTGAATGAGAAATGCAAGAGGAGGCACAGATCTCAGGATTCATATTTGTAGAAAAATTAACTTAAATTGAAATAACAAAATTACTAAATGTGTAAATAATAAATGAAATATTTAAATAATTATAAACTATGATGTAACCCCTCTGATACCACTTGAAGGTTTTAGGAACTGTGAAAGCATGGTTGGGCCAACAATAAAATTTAATTTTTACCATGATCAATGATTATTCTGTGGTCAATACGACGATGAATTGCAGTTCCCATAGAATAGAATAAGATATATAGATAAAAAAGGAATATACTAGAAAACTTTATAAAGGATCATTCACATCATGTTTATAATTAATTTCATAATGAAAAGAATACCTCGATCTTAGAGATTTTATTCATTGATGGTGTTGATCATTTGGAATGACCCTGTCGGATTATCTCATTGCGCTTTCTAGGATCCAAATTGGAATCCCTCTAGCGATGATCCAGACACTCTCTGATGTCCCTTGATCGACACCACTCATTCTCCTGGTGCTAGGGTGGAAACGTTAGTGTCTTCTGTCAGTTGTTCTTGATCACTAGTTCTTTGGCCTTGAAGAACGTCTCTCGTTCATGAGAGGGTTAGGAAGAGGATTTCAGAGATAAATTGTTTACCTTATCATTTCTCAATTCACTGTGACTGTAGTTCGATACTTAGAACTTCCAACGTATGTGTTTATTTATTGATATAGGGATTTGGTTATAATATTTAATTGCATAAATGTAATTAAATGCATTCTTAACCTTTGAGGAAACTCATGCTTTTAGTAATAAAACCGCTTCATTACTTATTGTGCACCAATGTGAGAAAAACTAAATTATAAACACAATTCTACAAGATAAAATAATTGAATCATTATTATTATTTTTTTAATTTGATCCAACTAGTTATATAATTATTTTCCATGTTTAAAATAATTATTTTTCTACTGGATCAGCCTTGGTCTACTGGAACTCCAAAGGCATTTATTGAGCACTTGAATAAATAAATCAATAGATTATTCTCTTAAATATATTTTTTATTTAAAAATTACTAAATAAATATTTATTAAAATATAATTAAAATAAATAAATATATTTTACCCGAAATCTAGTGGATAAATATATATTTAATTTATTAAATCATTTTAACATGAATAAAATTATTCCACTATCATGATAATAATATTTATTCCATTAATTAAATAGGAATAGAATATAATTGAGACCGCCCGAAACACTTAATGTTTCACCCTCTGGGATTCTTTCTCGTTGGTATTAGGAAAGCATTCCAAAATTCCTAGAGTACTTTCTAGAAATGGGTCAATTCACCCAATAGAAAGAACGTAAAGTCATAATAATGACATCCATATAAAAATGCCCATTGTCTAATATAATCCTTCGGTCTCAATATCTCATCATGTAGGTTTCATGATAGTTTCATAAACCTTCATACTTTATATGTTGCACTTTGAATACCTGAAATAAATTCATCATTATACCCCGACCATGGAATTTTACATGACAGTTCTATTTCAATTAATGGGATGAGATATTAAATTCCATAAACGGAAAGAAAAAATATATCCTTGACTTATCAATTAACAAAATTCAACTCATGACGCACCCAAAATACCTTACATTCTTTAAAATGTCTCCATGCTAGTTTTTGTTAGAAAATAAAATTTCACAGGTCGAGACATGTATTAATGATAATCATATTGTTTAGGGATCATTACACATTCTTGCAGATAGTAATATCTGATAACACCAAAATAAGTGGAATTCCTAATGGTGGTTTTTTCCTCATAATCTCTTATATTAGAGGTTACTAAGAGCATAATTCATGATAGGAGGTCTTATATGCTTATGAGTACTTTCACCTGATGGTATTTAAGCTATGTGTCCCATCATATTATGTTATCCAATAGCATAACCATTGTTAAGAAAATTGTTATATAATTTCAAGGTTTTCATCATAGCGGGGAACTACCAGAACCTTATCAATGAAACAAATACTCTATGAAATTATTACATCATAGTCATGAAGAACAATGAAGAATATGTAATATTATGCTTAATATTTAAAAAAATTAAATATCCAGGTAATTAAATAACAAATAGCTAGTTCTAGGACACCAACTCTAATAATAATAACATCTAAAAATATATAAGACACCTACTTTATTATTTAATAATTACAAAAATATAATGTAATAGATTTCAAGGAAAATAAAACAAAAACATTATTTGATGAATATTGCCTCTTCTTTATGTATCTAATTTTTCATTGCACCAAAGGAAATCCATATATTGATTTGATTTCCAAACTAAGGCTTATAGGTTGAGATAATGGAATTTAAGAAGTTATTTTAGAATTTCTAGGTCGAACCAATTGTTTTTTAATATGTAAAGAGAGGTGGAGAGGGGTGCCTTTTTTATGTGGGGGAAAAGAAAAACATTACATTTTTAAAAAGAAGTTAGGTGTACCCATGTTTTCATCTAAAAATGATTAAATAATGAACCATATATGATAAATTATGATTTCTGGTCATAATATGCCTGTCTAATGGGTTTTGGAAAATTTTTTAGGTATTTTTTCTTTATGGTTAATCTTTAGTTCCAGGGTAAACTAGTTTTTCTCCAAATCGTTGTAATTCATTTAATATTTTTTCACTAATAATTTGGTTGAAAAATTAATTTTTACTTAATATAAATTCCGAATTATTATAATTCTTAATATGGAATCTAATTTTCAAAATCCAGTTCACATAAGTGAAAAAAATAATTTAAAATTAATCCCACATAGGTGTTGCAAATACGGGGTTTTAAAATGGAAAAAAGATCAAAAGGGTACAATGTTTTTATATTAAATTTCAATTTAAAATTTATTCCAATGACCTAAATTGAATTTATATTTCAATAATTGATTTAATAATTCTATAAAAAAATTATAAAATATAATTTATCAACCAAACTAAATTGATAAAAAATGATATTTTAAATTAAAATTATGTATTTTCACAATTAATCAATGATTGAATTTTTCAAAATGTTCCCAAAAACTCAACATATGATAATTTATACATTACTATTTTAAAAATAAATTTTATTTTGTAAAATACAATTTATAATAGTTTGAAAAATTATTTTTAAAATTAGTACTCCCTTAAAAGTCGGTGAATTTATTTTTTGGAAAATATACATATTTTTATCTGTGAAATTTGATTAATCATTAACTCATAAATATAAAGAATATAAAAAGAATCTATAGTGGTTTATTGAATTATATATATATATATTTTGTTAAAATAATTCATTATAAGTGGTTTTTCAATTTTTTTTATAAAAAATTTTTTTTGTGAAAATAAATTTTTTTATTTTAAAATATATCTTACTTTATTTCCTAAATAATTTTCTTCAAATATTAAATTTTATTAAAATTAATAAACCCTATTTTCATAATTTAGTTAATAATTTTCATACCCCCCATTCCAACATCTAGATGATTAATAAATAATATTTTAATAATATGTCATGTTTTATTTAAACATAGTGTTTCATGTAATGAATATTATGCTCAATGTTGTGTGTAATGTATGATTTACTTGTTATTGATTATAAATAAATCATAACATGATTTATGAATAAGTTAAATTCATGAATTGATATTAATTTATTATAAAAAATAAATTCATAAAAATTGGGGTGTAACATTATACACATAAAATGAATTTATCCCAAGATATTCGTTATTCTAACATAGAAACATGATGATACTTCCTTCTCGTCCTACAATAAATAACTCATGTAGGATCCAAAAACTATAGTTTTTTATACATGAGTGGTCTTTATTCATTGGAATTTCTCTATATGATCCATAATCTACAATGGTTGTTCCATGTAAGAATTATATTGTTACATCGCTATGGACACTATGTTTAGTACATCTGAAGTCGCAGGTATGTTCTTACTCATTATAGATACATGGAACACATTTTATAAATAAGTGATATTTTTTGGATGTATTAAAATATAATATACTCTCCCAATATGATCAGGTATGCTAACGGGATAGATATATCTTGGGCTTAGTTTTCCCTGACTTATTTCAAATATAATTTCATAAAAATATATTCTCAGAAAATTAGGATTCTAGATCACTATAAATATTACCAATATGACATATGTATTGAATTTATAATGTCAATATGTTTTTCAGAATTTCTCTAAAATTCTCAACCATATCATCATAATTCTCATAAAACAATAAATTCCATTCTCTAACTTATATATAGTATGTTAGAGTTCTAAACATAATTTTATAAAGAGCATAATAAGAAGACATCTAATTGTATGAGTGAAATATATTTTCATATGGAAACATAACTTGAGGAATCTGTTGATTTTTTACACCTTTATAATCAATAAGAAAATATCATAGAGTATCCCTTAATAATATATCCACAAGATTAAAAAGAATCAAGGCTCAAATAAATTTTTCAGTACATATATTACTGAAGAGGTTTGATTCCTTAAATGTCTCCTAAAATATCATTAATCCTGATAAACTCCCAACATATAAAACCTAAAATGGGGTTTTCATTGAATTTAAGTTTATGATAAAACATAATCTCATTAACCCATATTAGATTCCATATATAATAAGTTAATAATACATAGAGACATAAATGAAACCAAAATAAAATTTAACCTTTATTGCATAAATAAATCTTATCTTAATATTTTTTTAATTAACATTTTTGTTTATCCATGTGCCTATAAAATATAAAATGTGATTTTATTATTTTAGAATTCAAGAAGAGGTATATAATCACATTAAATTTTAAAAAAAGGATGAATAATATGATTTTAATTAGTCTCTTTCATTCAAAATCATACATGAAATTCGAGAACGGGGAGGGGGAATAAGTGTTCCATAATTATAATGATTAACATTATCCATCCTTATTGAATAATCCTTCCCTTTATCCTTTTTATTTAGTTATTTTTTTGGATTTTCATCCACATTATTCTTTTAATGGGGTCATTGATTTTTATAATTAATAAACCCCTCACAATTGCAGCACTAGATTACAGGTAGTTCATTAGTCTGTATTCTCCCCTCCTATATTGTCTTAATGAAATTCCCAGGATTCTAATTTCGACATTTCTCGCATATAAATTCCTAGAATTTTATTCCACTATTGGAGTTTTCACAAAACTCAATCTTATTTTTCTTATCAAAACCAAATGAATAGTGGGAATATCCAATTTTAATGTTTACCTTCATTATAAATCCAACGATATATTCATTTATACTAAATTATCTTATATCCAAGGAATTTTTCTAATGTTGTTTTATTCCACTAATAATTGATCAATGATTCTTTTGGGGATAATGATTAACCCAAAAGAATACCCTACGGGTCTTTTAATATTAGATTCATAGGGACCAATATATTCATCATCAATTTTTCTTAATATTAAGGAATTAATTATCTATATTTGATTTCTTAATATAAGAGAACTTATTACTAAAAATATCCCCTTAAAATATTCGCATTCCATGTATTAAATTTCTCCCTTTTTTAAAAAAGAGATGAGACATTGCCCAGAAAAGAAAGTCTCCTTTAATGAATAAAAAAACAACTTCCACCGGTCTAAAAATAGGAGCCTTATCACAATCTCTCTTAAGTAGAGGTAAAAATTCACCAAGAAGATGATCATTCCAAATAAAGTCGACACCACCAACACATTTATTTGCAAATGCATATACCACAGATTTTTTTTCTCGATAAGTGTGAGTGATGATGTGATGCATTGAGTAAAGAGAATCCAAAAAATTTATCCAAAATTAGTGAGCTTCCATGATATATAATGAGATCCCATCCTAATAGCTGTAACAATAGTTGTAAAATCACTCTCAAGCCATATACTATGCCAACCATGTCTTCTAGCTTGTTCCACCACAATAAGGGTAAACAAAGAAAATGAATTCTTTTATCTCTGAACACTGATGGAAAAAATATCATTTTATTGGTAGTGATCCATTTCTTAAAAAATATTAGATCAATATAACCAATAAAATAGGGTTGATGTCTCCTCATAAAATAATCAATAGTACATTATAATATTGTTTCATAATTTAGAAGTTAAACATGATTCACATTCTAATAATGTTTTATGATCATATTGAAATTATTTTTTATTCTAGAACCCATATATTTTGTTTGATAAAAATTAAAATCATTGAAATCAAAATTAACATGGTTCATTTTGGTTTCAACCATTGAATAGAACTGCAATGAGTATTGTAAGAAGTAATGATCATAACGGGGAACCAAATAATCCTGAAATAAAAATTGTAGGATGTGTAGATTATGAAAACATATTCTTTATTATAAGTCACCTTAATGTTATCCTAGTCCATTCGTTGTCATTTTATATTAAAATCCTTCATTAAGGATTGTAAATAGTTTTTTCATTACGAAAGTATATTTCATTTTCATTTCATACCAAGTGTGTTTCGAGGATCATTGTCATGCACTAGTTCTCGGTCGAGTTTAGCTCAATATTGTTTTATCAGGGTTTTTAACCCTTTATACCTTTGGAAACATAGAAACATACACTTGTATTATTTAGAAAAGGATGAAATTTCTTTAGTAACCACTTACTCTGTCCTTTACCAAAAATAAAGGACATTTTATTTTATATTGAATCATCTATAGTCTTGTTGTTAGACATGTCTTAGGGATCTCACAAAGGATTACTCATATGATTTTCCAAAGGCTAACTAATAATTTCCTCCAATACAATCTATTATGAACTGTGCTGCTCACACATGGATATTAGATCTTTTTGGATGAATATTCATAAAAATACAAAAATATACATCCAAGGACTGTAATATTCCTGTTCACCTGGAATCATGGAACATAATATTATAATTTCGTGAATGATCACTAGTATCTCCTAAAAATATCTTCTTGCATGGTGCTCCTATTATAAATACCCAACTAAAACTATTATTTATAAAATGGGGATGAATCATAAGAAAGGTTGATCTGGAATTCTTAATAAGGTTAAACATACGAGATACAAATCTATGACTATATAGAAGCATAATATATGTATAAGGGTACATGATAATTATAATACCTTATGAATATCATACATAAAATTTCATAAACATATTTCATGGAATAAATCATAATCATTTTTGAAAACAGGATCCATATGTGTGAGAAATTTCCATAAATAATTTATACACAATAAGATCATGTAATAATATTTTGGTGTCATCATAAATATAGATACCATTTCATGTGTCATGTTTAAATATGATGATCACAAAAATATTGGACCGGGACACACCTATTTCCTATATTAGAATACGAAACACCTATTTCCTATTATTGATCAGAATGTACTTATTTATCATTGGGAATTAGGATGCACTCTTTTCTAATTAAGGATCTTTCTTATTTAATTGTTACCCATTATTATCTCATGGGATAGAATTATTTACCCAATTCTCTAGAGGAAAAAATAGTTCCCCCACATACCATAATGAAATCATACATAAGTGTTCCACAAGATCATAAATATCCTTTATATCATAAACCAAGAAATTATATGGGTATCATAAAAATTTCATCATATTATAACCTATTTAAAAAGAGATATTTTTCATAGTCATTTAAAAATATAATATATTTTTGAAAAAAGATGGTTTCATAAGTGTTTTATCACAATATAACCCATAGAAGGGAAACAAGTTTCTTAACAATCATTTCATAAAAACATATACCATTTAGTGAAATAATATGATTGGCATTCTTAGATCACAACCTCATTATGTAATAGTTAACACAAACAATTCCACATTACATGGAAAATATTTTTTAAAGGTTATTTTGATCATTTCATGAGGAAAATATCATTTCCAATGGTAAAACCTCTTTCTATAACATAACACATTTGAAAAACCTTTTTTTTGAAAATAACATTTATAGATTATAATTGATTATTTGAAAATCATTTCAATCATTTTTTAAAATATAAATCCTTTTTATAATACATAGACTAGAAAATGAGCTAAAATATCATTCAAAATCCGTTTTTGAAAACATTTTTACAAAACATTGTTTTAATATATAACAGATATTTTATCAAGGAGAGAAATATGGTTTGATTTTGTTAAAGAAAATTCTTAATTTTATTTAGTAATAAAGGGCGGGTAAATGATACAATTTCTTTAATATATCCTAAATAAACAAAGAAGAATAAATTTAATTATAATAATCGAGATATGTATAAAAATATTTCATAAATGGAAGTGTAGTCTTAAACAATAGTAATATACGATGAGCTTGCGGAAATAAAATCTTACCACATTGGTAACAATTAATCATAATCTTCCTGAAATTGTAACATTAAATGAAACTTGAAATATTATTAATTGATGGAAATTCAGGATATAATATGTCAAATGGTTAACATATACACCTCGAAAATTAATATAGGTGTATAAAATCACATGTGTTATAATAAATGAAAATTTAGACAAAATTACATTACATCATAGGTAAATTTGAAACACTAACCTCATGAAAGACATTTCTTCCCAAGGATGTGTAAATACAAAAAAAATTATATTTATGAATCATAATTTAAATTCATCGAAGGTACATACACCAAAAAGTCTATACTTATGACCTATACATTAAATCCTATTATATAAAAAATATTAGTTTACTATACATCTATTACAAAACTATATTTCTATATATCATTCAATTTATGAATTATTATGATTTTATATTACTCTTTTATTAACAATCCATAGTTAGAGTTATGTTTTTAGTAATAATTTCTTTGTTTTTCGTACATGCTTTGACTTTTTATTTGTGGTACTTTTACTTCAATCATGACTTCATGATCTCAACATTTGTAACCATGATATAAATAATATATATATTCAGTATGTATATATGAATTTGAATCCATAAAATTTATTGATAAAAATGAAATACAACATTCATGGAGATAGTAAGCTACACATACCCATGAATATTGATTCCATTATCTTGTCATATTGAAAGAATGAAAAGTAAATTATATATGTATCTATATATATTAAAATTATAGTTGAATTATAAGGTCATATACATCATATATTTATATTAAATTCATCCCTAATACATTATATATAAATAGTGAATTAATTATGTCGCTTTATATGGTTGTAGTTTGTCCTTCACACAAATGAAATTATCGTATTCCCAAAAAATGGAAATAATAATTGTATATGTGATATAAAAACTATAGAATAATGATAATATCATTAATATATATATAATATTAATAGTATTTTTTTCAATAATCCCTACATTATGTGGTGATAATGTAAAAATGAACGACATCGGTCTGCGAGTCGGTAGTCTTCTTTGCACACAAATGATGATTTTGTATCCAATTTGATGGAAGTGTGTTTGGTAATTCATCATAAACATTACTTAAAAATACAATTATATGATGAATAACATGTTTTATAATATAATCATGATATAAAAATAATTTCTGATCTTTTAAAAAGAAATAAAACAAAAACATTTATGGATGAACATTACCTCTTCTTTAGGTATCTCCTTTTTCTTTGCGCCAATGTAATTATTTTGTTATATATCATCCCAAACTATGGACTCTTGGTTGAGATTTGGGAATTTTAGATGTGATTTTTTCAGGTTTTGTTTTAAATAATTTGTTTTTATGGTGTTAATAGGAGAGGAGAGTGGGTTGCAATTTATAAGGGTGGGGGAGAGAACATACTTCACCTTTTTAAAAAGAAAATTGGTGTACCAATGTTATTACATAGAAAAATTCTCAAATAATGAAAAAACGTAGATACATAAATTTTTAATGTATTAATATAGCTTTAAAAGTTTATTTTTATATTTTTTTGGGTCATTTTTACCATTAACTATAATTTTTTATCCCTTCATAAAATCATTTTTCTCTATATCGTCCGGAATAATTTTTACTATTTTTACTAATAATTTTGGTAAAATATTAATTTTGAATTATTATAAATAATAAATTGTTTTCATTCAATATATGGTAAAATTTTTACTAATTTCAATTCATATGAGTAATATAAATTAATTTAAAATTAATCCCATATACATGTCGAGGAATCATCTTTTTAAAAGTGAAAAGGATTAACCTTTAAAATATATTTTAAACTAAATTTCAATATTTAATTTATTTAATTTAACAATATTGGATTTATATATTAATAATTTATCTATATATAATTTTATTTAATTTTATCATATAATTTATCATATATATAATTTTAATGACCAGGCAGTTTTGAATTAAAATTAAATGTTTTTTTGATTATTTATCAAAAAATTAATCTTTTCTAAAAAATCACTAAATTCAAACTAACATTATTTTTAAATCATATTTAAAAAATAAATTTTTAATTTTCAAAAATAAGTTATAAAAGTGAATAAAACAGTTTTTAAAATAAGTGTGTACTTAAAATGAGGTAAAACAATCTTTTATAATAATAATTCATTTATATATAAAAATTGATGTAATATTATATATTATATATAAAAAATCAATTTTTAATAGTTTATGATATATTTAATATATAAATTTTAATATAATAATTCATCAAAATTATTCTTTAATTTATTTACATGAAATATGTTTGCCCATTGAAAAATAGTTTTTTTTATAAATGGGATTTCATTATGTTCAAATAGTTCTTATATTATTTTATAATTAATTTGTCACTAATGAATTAATTTTATAATTATTAATGAACAATATTTTTTTAGTTTTTTAAACCTTTTCATACCCTCCATTCCAATGACTAGTAGATATGTATTGTAATATTTTAATAATATGTCATGATTCATTTATACTTGGTGTTATATGAAATGCATGAAATGATTAGTGTTACATGTAAAAAATGATTTACATGTTATTTCACATAAAGAAATATTAACATGATGTATAATGTAATGAAATCCTTCAAATAAAAGTAATTACTCAAAACAAAATTAATTCATAAAAACTCATTGTGTTATGTAGAGACCCCAACCCCACCAACCCAGAATCAGTTCCTTCTTCCATAACATTGGAATATATACAATTAAATTGCATATTAAAGAACTGAATAGTTTAGTATTGAAGTTAAACTATATACATAAATGATTTTTGAATTAAATATTATTCAAAAAATACATCATAATGTTTTCATGAATATCTTTATTCTATCTAGAATATCCAATAATAGATTTCTTATTAAAATTCATAGAATCGTATAGAATAAAAATAAAATAAGGGTGAGTCCAAATGCTCACAAAAGGTTAAGTACCAATGAATAAATAATTATTAAACAAGAATAATTAATTTTTTATGGTAAATAATTGGACACAAAATAAATATAAATAACTATATAAAGAAAAAATCAATACAGACTGTCAAAAAAATGACAACACATTCCACTTATTCTATAAATTGATAAATAAAATAATCCTTATATTTTTCATAGTGAAAATACAAAGGATAATAATTACCAAATAATTAATTCTGTAAATTAATAAATATTTTATTCCACTTTTCTTAGAAATATGGAACATTTACCGTTATGACTATTCAAAAGACGGTTTAAAACATGTTGGGTATAAACCATTTTATCTGGAAAACTAATTCAAGTCTTGAGAATTGTGATGCATCTAGGGGAATAAATTAAATGTTAACCAACTCATTTAATTCCATGGAAAATAATTTCTAATATATATAGAAAATCAATCCAATTCATAAATAATTTTCCTTAACAAATATCTGTATTTAGTAAAAGATATGGATTTATCAATATTTCCCCACCTAATCAAATAATTTTCAAGGCAAACTGATTGCCTATATATGTTATATTTTATATGAAATAATAATATCTAATACAGAAGAATTTAAATATTACATAGAAGTATAACACGAAATGATAAATTATTACAATGAAATGATTTTTTAAGACAAAGATATTTGACACAAAAGAAGGAGATATTTCACAATTAATTTTACTACTTGTTAATTTGAAATTAAAATCCTCGATGATTGAGATAATTAAAAATATTAACTAAAAATACCATGATGAATACATTATTCATGATATTACATTTACACAGGGAATTATATAAACCACAAAAATTTGAATAGGTTTATATTAAAAAATAATTCCCAATGGATTGCAAATTGAGATGAAATACCTTACCTTATGATAACGTAGGGTTGAATGATATTTAAACCCAAGTATAATTGTTTTAGTAGTTTTATTAACTCACAATACAATAATATTAATATTTATAATATCATATATGATTATTTTATAAAATCATATCACCCATTTTTTAATAATTTTTTGTTATTTTCACTTCTTTCTCGATATAATTGCCCTGTTTTTCATGTATGTTTTGACTTTCTTTTCAAAAGTTATGTAAATAAGGTTTTTATCATCTCTATAATTTAAATAATGAGGTAATTAAAATATATTAATTTTATATTTCTATATTTTAATCCATAAAATTTAGTGATCAGAAATGAAATACACTGTTCTTGGAGATGGTAGGTCGTACGTATCCATGAACATTGCATTCATTTTTTTTGTTTTGTAAAAAAAATGAAAATTATATATATATCAATATAATCATTTAATTATCTTATTAGATCACATATAATACATGTGTTTATTAAAATCACCCTTAATATGTTCTATATAAAATGTGAACAAATAACATCACTTCGTGAGGTGTTAGTCAACCGGACACATGAATGACATTATCACAATCCCAAAAATTTGAATCTTTAAATGTATGTGTTATATAATAATTATATAAGAATTAATAAATCATAAATGTCAAAAATATCATATAAAGGAATTATTTACATCATTATTCATTACCATGAAAGGTGTTAATGTAAAAATGAATGCAATCAATTCGTGAGGAGGTAGTCAACCGTATGAAAAATATATTATCTCATTAACAATTTGATGAAATTGTGTGAGGTTTTATGTCATAAAAGTTACTTAAACATATAATTATATTAAATATACTGATTTTATTATATAATAATGATATAAAAATAAATTAAGGAGGTATAGAAGTATATAAAATAAAAACACTTTTAGAAAAACATTACCTATTCTTCGGTATCCACTTTACATTTGTAAAAATTTCATCCTATGTAATATTTATGAAAAATATATGTATTGAAAGATTATTTTAAGTAATTTTTTAAGTGAATTGGTCTGGTTTTTTATGATCCAAATGGCTTGGGTGTTGTGAATATGTGGTGGGAGTTAGTTCCCTTTTATAGTGGATGAGGAGTGGCATTCTTTTAAATACCAAAAAGTAAACTCCATTAGGAGGAATACCTTACCTAACATTCCTCCAATAAAGACATTGTTTTGAGATAATATTTTATATCATAAAACTATAAACAAAAATGAGTTTGCCACCAGTAATGGAAAATTTCAAAACCTTATCATTTAAAATTAACTTTTATATATACTCATATTTACATTAATCTCTCTGATTAAAAATAAATTTTTTCACTTACCAATTTGGTTAAAAAATTAGCATAACCAAATTATAAATTGAAAATTTAACAAATTCTTATTATTGAATAAATTTTTTCTAAAATCAACTCTTTTATTAGGTAGAATAAAATTTAAAATATATCATGGAGATGTGAGAACGAAGGGGGTTTTCCATGTACAAATGTTCAAAAATTTGGAATTTTTTTATATAAAACACCTCTTTGTAATTAAATAAAATAACATACATTGGATAAATTGATGTATAATTCATCTAATTAAACTCTAAAAAAGAATTAAAATATAATTATAAGTTATAAATTATTTTGATAAAAAATTTTTTTATAATTAAAATTTAGTGTTATACAATATTCTTCACTAATGGAAACTTCTCGAAACCAGAAAATAAAATAAAACATATGATATTTTTTAAATTAATCATTCAAAAATTAAGTTTATCTTTTAAAATGATATTTATAAATGTGTAAACATTTTTTATTGAAATATGTTCACCATTAAAAGGTGGTTATTTTTCATTTTAGAAAAATACAGTTTTTTATGTGTAAAATTGGATTTTTTTTCTTGTCTTATTCGTATAAAATCTAATTTATAAATGTCAATGATATTATTGAATATATTAGGAATATAAAATAATAGTAATTAAATTAATATATTAAGATAAAATTACCTTTGGGAAGAAAATATTTTTTTATGAAAACATTTCCATTATATTCAATTGGTTTAAATTCTCATTTAAAATCAATTGAAGAAAAAAAATTCGACCATATATATTCTTATGAAACTTAATACTACTCATAACAACTAATATTGTGGCTAAGAGATAATTTTGATAATGATATTAATAATACTTGGTAAATCACAGTATTTCGTTTAACAGAAGCTAACGAAGAAACTCACTGTTTCATATAACACAAGCTAACTTAGTATTGTGCTCTTTAAAAACTATATCAAAAAAATTAAATTTAATCTAAAAGTAAAATATTATAATTTATTTTGATTTAATATTTCATTAAAATCTTGGTTTTTTGGTTCATGCACACTATAAAATATGAATTTAATATTTTAAAATTTTTGGGTGTTATATCCTCCCCACCTTAAATAAATATTATCCTCACAATTTAAACATGATCATTGTGATATAATGTTTGATATTTAAAAATTAATTTGTTAAAAAACAAACAATATAAAATGGTTAATAAACAGTTCCCTTAATAATAAAGAGATGTAAGTACAATGGTCATATGAATTAACATATACCTAGGTTTCCATGTAGGAGAACATTAGTGGAAGTTGATGATATGGACTTGGAGGAAAAGTGTAAATAATTATAGAGAGTGATTGAGGTCATTTATCACATGAATTTTAATGACCAATGGAATGTTTATAGCCTAAAATCCATAAATATGTGATTATTTGAAAGATAATCGGTTCAAAAATTAAGGTATTAGGATAACATTTTTTAAGATCATTTTCCCAATATTGATGAATTATTTTTTTCCCAGAATATAATGAAATATTCATACATGATATATTTCTATAAAAACAACTACAATATTTGGTTGTGATTCAATAAATTTTTATTTCATCTGTTACATCAAGAACTGAATATCAAAAAATGATTGATTTTATTCAGGTAGATCTAAAATTCACTTATAATGGGTTGTAAGATAAATAAAACAAGTTTTATATTTTTCTTTAAATATTTTCAAAAACCAATATAGTTAATAAATTATTCTCTCAAACTATGTAGTAAAACATCTGGTTCAACATTAATATTAATCCATCAAATTTTCTAACTAAAAACAATGACACATTAACCAAGACGTTGCATTGGTCTGTGGTTGGGATTTTCCCATATCATCCATTGACCATGTGTTCAAGTCCCACATCCTTGCTAGATAAAACAGGTTCTCACACAACTTTCACATTTTCCTTTTATAAACTATATTAATATAATTCATATAATGTACCCAAAAATATGTTGTGAATCATTGAAATATCATTTTTCAATAAAAAATATTTTTACAAAGGTATTCAATGTGATTATTTTCAAAGTATAATAAATAATATTTGAATTTAATAGTCCTATAAAACCTATATACAATAAATCCCTTTAAATATAAGCATATAAAATGTAAATTCGCTATTTATAAAAAAGAATTCCTCGAAAACAAATAATTTCAACACATTTCTCCAGAATGTTTTTAATTGTGGTAGACTCTCATCATATAAAACTGAGAAAGGAGGCATTAATTTCGGTAAACTTATTTACAATATTAAACTCATAATCCATTATGGTATCTATAATTCTTATGTCAATGAAGACATATAATCTTCTAAAATTTCACACAATCCATTGATGTTTTATAAATCTTATAGTAAAAATAAAATTTGTAAAATCCATCAAAAATTAATTCTTGAATCCCAATAAGTTATTATTATTATTAAACATAATATCATTTTTAGTAAAAGGCTTATCATTGGTCATTCTTTTTCATTATCTATTCAAATAACTTATAATTTGTTGTAATGATAATGTGAATAGTCCTATGAATATCCTTCATGAGTGTCAAAATAGGTGAGCGGTGATGCCTATTTTTGTGTATATAGTAATGTTTGAGTCATGAATGATACACCCTTTTGAGGTTATTTCCCCTAGGTATATCTGTTCCATAACAACTTCAACATGTAGTATCTAGGCCGGGTTTTATTTCATGGAAAACCCAAATAATCTCTTTCGTACCAAAACATTTGTTTGTTCTTCTGTACTTATCCCCAGATTCTACTATATCAGTGACTTTTGTAAAATTTGTTTTCATATTTCTAGTTCAAAAGGTTTCTATTTAACTTATTCCAATGCCAATTGTAGTGACCCTGACCCTAGGAGCCTGGAGAAAATGACTACAACCATGAAATTGGCATAGATGGAAAAAAATTGTATCCCCAAGGGACAAATATTTTATTAGTGTTAGTAAGAAAGATAATTACATGAGTTTTACATAAAATTTTAATAAAAAATTACAACATAATTTTTCAAGAATAAAATTGTCCCATATAGTATATTATTGTACATCATTATTAATACCCTTCATAGAATCCTTGGGAATGGAAAACAAAGGTCGATCTCAAATTATTAGTAAGGGATAAGCATAGTAGAATAAATAATGAATCAATGAGCATAGTCAATATGAGATGGTATGTAACTGAGAACAAAATCCATTTAAATAAATATATAAGGAAAAATCAACATATAAATGTAAATAACATAAAACACATTCAATTTAATCAAAAATTAAGAATGAAATAAATCCATATATTAATTCATAGAGAAATCCTAATGGGTAATAATTACTAAATTTTGAATATATGAAACACTAAAATATTGGATGCCATGTTTTCCAAGATCATCGCTCCATTACCATTAAGATATTTCACAACACAGATTAAAATATATCTGTAAGAAAACCATCGGATTTGACCAATTTATTCATCTCATGATACTGCCAATGCATCGAGTGCATTACTTTATATAGTCCCCAACCCATGTCACACTATTCCAAGTCATTACTCATATATTTAAAAAATAGATCTAATTCATAAACAATGTGACGTGTCAAATATCTATATTGACTAAGGGATTATGATCTATCAATATTTCCACCACTAATAAAATATCCTTTAAGGTAAACACTATATGTAAAAAAGATATATTATTTATGAAATAATCAAATAAAATACAAAATATTATGAATATTTTATAAAAATATAAACTATGTTGAAAAATAATTACAATAAATTAATGGTTTTAGGATAAAGATAATAATCTCAAAAGAAAGTGAGATTTCACAATAACTTTTTCCACATGGTATTTTAAAAATAAATTTTGTCATCAATGAGATAATTAAAATTTATAAATCAAATTCCATGAATAATAAATTAATCATGATATTATATATTTAATAGGTATTATATAAACCACATAAATTTGAATTGGTGCATAATCGCGAATAGATCTCAATAGAATTTATATTGAGACAAAATTAATCACCTTATGCATCCTTTTTGTTTAATTCTCTTTAACATCATGCAATATGGTTTTAAAAATGTTATAAAAATAAAAAATAAACATGTTAATATTTATAATATCATATATTATTCTATAATAAAATATTTTCACATATCTGTCAAAACACGTTCATTATTTTCACCATTTCAGGTTTTAATTGCCTTATTTGTTTAGTATATTTTGACTGGTTATTTTTTTCATATAATGGGAATCATTATTTTTTCACAAAAATAACTTAAATAATAATATAAATATTACATATATATTCCTTATATATTTATTTATATTAATCCACAAAATATAGTGATAGTAAATAAAATGAAATGTTAATTTACAATTTAGGCCATATATATGTATGAACACTACTTTCATTTTCATGTCATAATAAAGAAAGAAAGTCAAATGATATATATGTATATTATAATTTTATTATAATATTTATTTAATATATAATACATATTATTATTAAAAATATTCATAAAATCTTCCATTTATTGTGTCGATTAAGAACATCGCTTCATGAAGGAATAGTCAAATATACACATGAATGACGTAATCATATTCCCAAAAAATTTAAAGTGTAAAGATATGAGTTATATAATAATTCCAAATTCATGAATACATCATAAATATAATATATAAATAGTACTTAAATGAGTATTCCCATCCTTGAAAATTTTAATTGAAAAAAAGAATGATGTTAGTTCGTAAGGTTGTTGTCCATTATATACGCAAATGATGATTTCCTAAACCATATTCTTGTAGTGTGTGAAGTTTTATATGGTAAAATTAATCTTTTTGTAATTAATATACTATGTTTATTATATAATAATTATATAAAAATAATATATGGAGGTTTTAAAGGAAATATAATAAAAAAATATTTTTGAAAAACATTACCTCTTCTTCTGTATCCTCCTTGGGGTTGCACTCATGCCCTCCATAGAATGATTTAAACCTAAAGTAAGATATCTATGATTTGGTGAGAGAATTTCAGAAGTGAATTGGGAAGGTTTTGGATGATCCAATTATATTTTTAGGTTTTATTAAGGGTGGTTAGTGAGTTCCCTTTTATAGTGGAGGCAGAGTGGCATTCTGGAAAATTATTGTAAAGACCCGGAAATTGCAAGGGAAATTCTTTTTCTAAATTTTATATGGGATTTTACAAGAACGCAGTTTCTGACGGCACCTGATTCCGAGGCCCGGTGTGCCCAGAATCATTTTTTGAAGTTTGGGCTCGGGTACGTTCAGTGAACGAACGAGCTGGTTTTTCTAACTTTTGAACCGGTGCTCGGAATCAAATTCTGAGGGCACCAATGGAATTGTAGCGCTGATAATTGCTTAGAAACACCTCTTTCGGAGTTTCGTTTGCTTGGGTGTGGTTTTTTATGATTTTTGGGATTTAAGATAAGAAATAAAATAATGTGGTACGAAAAACATTATTTTATTTTTACTTAAAGCCGCCTAAAGCCACTTAAAGCTGCTTAAGCTGAGTTGAAGCGGATAGGGTGGAACCCAAAATGTCTTACCCTCTTGGTAGGATATTTTTGAGGTGGGGCCTGCACGAGCCCCACCATTTCTTTTCCACTAAGTAACACACCCGTGAAAACCCCTATTAAACGAAAGTCAATTGACGCGTTTTCTAAATTATTAACGCCCCTATTAATTGGGCGGTTAGTTCGTTGCAATTAATTCTATGAATTAATTGTTCATTACTTATATTTGTTTTTCAAATTCTTCAGGTGATAATAAAATAAGATGAGGACTTATTTTATTATCTACTTGTCGTGTTAGACCTTTGGAGAATATCTAAAGATCTTCACCCTCCTAGGCGAAGAACGCGAAGAACGCCGACCTCCGACGAAGGGCGACGAAGAACTTCGGACCCCCGGAGATTGACGCTGATGATTCTCCCTCTGCAACGCTTCTTCCGCGACGATCCAACCCCACGACAATCTTCGATCGACAACGACTAGGTATGGGATTGCGGTCTTTTTAAGTCTTTGTGGATTATAACATCAACATGGATTTAATTGTTATAATTAAATCTGTATGTTCTTGATCCTCGGAGTTTGTGTGCGCGACGCCGAGTACCGCGCGACAGCGACACTCTTCCGCGACGCGACGATCCTTTTCTTCCGCGACGAACTCAAGTCTGACGACGACGTTGAGGTAGGATTTGTTTTTAAAATGATAATACTCCATGTTTGTTTCCCTTCAAGGCATGAACGCGGACCATCTAATTAACAAGTTGGCCTGTGGATTATTATTGCGGTTCGGGGTTTATCAAATTGATGGGAAATATTATGGTGTTGTTTCAAACCGCTAACGTGGTGGGTGCGGACCAATGAACAAGTCCGAACCACCGCATTCTTTCTCGTTCTTAATGTGTGGAATGGCGGACGACGACAAACGGGGCCGCAAGGGCGATTTGAGGGCCTTGCAGTGAAGGTCGGGTCCCGGGAGGACCACTGGAAAAGACCTCACGTAAAACGGACCACCGGAGTGCGTCCGGTGGTCCACGGAATCCCACGCCGGCGCGGCGGCGGTGCCCGGCTCGCCGCCGGCAAAACCTGTTGCGGCTGAAGCCGCGGCCGCGTGGTGGTTCCGCGGCCGCGTGGAACCGGGTGGCAGGATGCGGCCGGCATGCCCCGTCCGGGTGCTGCGGAGTGGCCCCCACCGGGGGTCGCGGTTCCATCGCTCGGCTGCTCGGCTGGGCCGAGCCGAGCCGAGCCAACCCGCCGGGCCGGGTCACACCAAACAGAGTCAGACCCAGACCCGGATCGGGTCGACCCGGTTCGGGCCGACCCGGGGTGGGGGGGGGGGGGGTCGGTCCGGGCCTAGACCCCCCATTTTCGGACCCTCTTTACACTTTTTCCCATATCTTGGGCTACAGACCTCCGATTGACGTACCGTAAGTTGCTTAGTGATCCTTGGATCGAGGCGGCTGTTTCACTATATCGCACTCAATGTTTCGGAATAACTTTGGTTCGTCCGGGTTGGTTCGGATACGAAACCATCCGGGCCCTCGGAGCGGAAACGCTTATATCTTGAGCTCCGGACGTCCGATTGACATGAAGTCGACCTTGATGGATTCCTCTAATAGAGAAGGATCTTTTGGCTTACTCCTCTTGAGGTTTGGATGCTGTCGGAGTGCGGTCGGGTTGGTTCGCTCACGAAACCAACCTGGCCCCGGGAACGAAAAAGTCAATAACTCACAGATCGGGCGTCCGATTGACGCGCCGTCTGTCTCGTTGATTTCCTCTTGTTGAGACGGAAAATTTGGCATACTTAGCCCGAGTTTTGGTTGCAGTTGGATAGTGGCCGGGTTGGATTGCACCAGAAATCCAACCGGGCCCTTGGAACAGAAAAGCTGTTATCTTTCAAACCAGACGTCCGTTTAACGAACCGTCAGCGGTGTTGGTGATCACATTGAGAAACGGTCTCTATGAGTATATCCTATTAGAGTTCGGGGTACAGTTGAGTTACGGCCTGGTTGGTTCACTCACGAACCCAACCTGGCCCTTAGGATGAAAAGGCCAATAACTCACAGACCGAGCGTTCAATTGACGCGCGGTCTGTTACGTTGAGACCCCTATAATGAGGCGTTCCTTTGAGATACTTCATCGTATAAATTTGTGATACTTTTAGTATCGACCAGTATCTCGTGGAGCGGACCCTCCCGGAGACGAGCGTGCAGAATACAGAGACCGTGTAGCCTACTGAGACCTGACGACTACTTGACCGATCGACTCGGTGTGTTTCGGATAGCCCAGTGGGGAGCGCTTGGTTGTAGCGGCAGACCCATGGAAGAGGAGCGCTTGGTTGTAGAGGCAGACCCGCTGTACTCAACAGAAGGAGTACCTCTTGAGGATATGTGGGGGAGCGCTTGGTTATAGTGGCAAACCCCTGGTGGGAAGCACTTGGTTGTAGAAGCAGGCACACGGTACTCGACAGGAGGAGTACCTCAGTAGTCTTAGGTTAGTGAGCATTACCTCGGAGTCGTGACAGGACCACTTCACACTCCAGTGACGGGGCTCTTCAGCAGTTACGGTTTTGATAATGAAAATCCTGGTTTGAGTTGAGAATTTTGACCTTTGTGTTTACCTCATGATTGAGATGGGTCACTTGATAACTTAGGTATATGTATAGGCATATTACTAAGTAGTGGTTATCCGTTGATTTCATGATCTTGGTGTTTTCCTCATGATGGAGATGAGTTACTTTATAACTTAGGTATATGCATGGGCATATACCTAAGTAGAGGTTGTCTGTTGAGATATTTTTTGTGGTTATCCATGTTGGTTTTGGTGAGACCTTGAGGGTCTCGGGGTCCCTACTGAGTATCCTTATACTCACCCCTTCACGGGCTATGCCAGCACCGCGTTGTGTTGGTTGCAGACGACAGACAGTGCTGACGGAGGCCGAGTGTTCGAGGACTGGACGGTACCCAGAGGTGGACTACACGACGAGTCAGTATCTGGAGGTGGACTTCATGGCGGGACGACTCTCGGAGGAGGTTGATGGGTGAGAGAGTTGTGGAGGCTATCTGTACCTACCCTTCAGGTAGGATCCATGGTGGACGATCCAGGAGCTGCACCATCTGTACATACCCTTCAGGTAGGATCCGAGGAGGACGACCCAGGAGCCGCTTCCATTCTTCCAGCTGTTGTCTTTTTCTGTTGTACTTTTTCAGTTGTATTTGTACTTTCATTTGGGATTGTATTCTGGCCGATTTTCTTTTCAGCACTTTATTTTGTACTTAGTGTTTTGCTTCCTACTTACTCTGTGGTGTTTGTTGTTTACTTTAATAAGGAAATGCCTTCCCTTTTTCGGGATTTACGCCTTTGGTTCTAGTCGCTAGCCCCTGGCCTATGAAAGGTGGGCTTGGGGTAGTCACGGCACAGGCCCCGAGGACGGGTCGTGACAAATTGGTATCAGAGGAGTTGGTTCTACCGTAGAACTTATAACCCTGATATTTTCTTTCTGTGAGGAAATAGTGTTAACGGTACCGAGTGTGGTCTTTAGTTCAGGGAGTCCAGTATTGGTGCGGGTGGCCAATGTATCCATACACCAGGACCCTGACAACTGAATTCCGACTTTGTGCATGAAAACACTGCTTACATGTGTGTTTCGAGAAGTTTTATTTAAATATCAGCTCAAACCAGGTCATCTCACCAGGTATAATCGTTTGACCGTGTCACGTTGTTTCTTTCTGGATGCCTTTTCTCGGACGACCAGATACAGCCCAGAGGGATGTACGTGCGGACAGCCTGCCGAGCGAGGATGCTTCGGTAAAGGGCCCTCTTGCAGTTGAGGCACCAGCGGAGGCACCAGCCGTACTACCATAAATTGGGCCATCGATTCCACCAGCCCCAATAGTATGCGATGCACGCCACTTGAGTGAACTTCACGAGTTCCAGCGCTAGAGGCCACCCATGTTCCGGGGAGATACGGACCCGCAGGCGGATGAGGATTGGCTGGAGGCTGTGCTGAGAGTCTTCAGGCTAGTGGGGACACCGGTAGACTTCATGGTGATCATTGCTTCCATCCTTCTTCAGGCAGAAATAGGCAGGTGGTGGAGCCACTTGTTCCAGTTTTGCGATGCGATGACCTTCGCATGGGAAGACTTCAAGACCTTCTTCAGGGTGGAGTTTGTGCCAGTAGCTCTACACCCCGATCGTGTACAGGAGCATATGCCTTGGCCATAGGGTTTTCGATCAGTAGCCTATTCATCTGTGGGAAGTATACAGATGTTGCAGAGGTCCAAGAGGACCAGAGCCAGCCGTACGAGGAGCAGGAAGTGTTATGAATGCGGTGGGAAGGGTAACCTGGCACGTGACTATCCAACACCTTGTACAGTTGATCCGCAGGCTTTGGAGGAGCCACCGAGGAAAAAGCAGCGGCAGGTGTTTGAGAAACAGACGAGCAGTGGACAAGGCAGTAGATCTCCGGGGGCAGGTGGACAGGAGAAGAACTAGTGGATATGTCCTTTGTACTTCTATTTCCATGTTGCTGTTGTATTCGTGTCTTTGTACTATGAGCTGAAATATTAAAAAGACACTTATCTTTGTGATGTTTTCTTTCCTTTCTTTCTTGTTTGGTTGATTCTGAGTGGTCCTGGTTAGGACTGTTGACTTGACCCCCACTTTCTAGATTCCTGCTGGAGGAGACCCAGTAACCTCACACTGATGCCGACAGTGTGACTCGACCCTTGGAGGCGAGAGTGACAGTTGGATCTCTTATTAGTTACGTCGAGGCCTTATGACATCATCCATGGCATGAATGCATCCTTCATGTCAGGATTGACTATATTAGACAATGGGTGTGGTTCATCCAGGGGATGAGACTGAGTTTCTCTTTTCGGCAGAGGATAAATTTCAGCATCTCTTTCAGATCGTAGGCAAAGAAGTTGCAGATCATCCAGGAGCGGATGAAGACTGCACAGTGCAGTAAGAAATAGGAAACTGGCACCAGTCTTGGAGACTCGGGCAAGTTAAATGTTTAAAGAAGAGAAATCTTTAAGGAGAGATGAGTCTGCGGAGCAACTGACGTGGAGGAAGAGCTAGGAGAGCAGCATAAGGTGGTGTACATGTTAGCATGCTACAACCACACGCCTTTGTTATCCCCTCCAGGCTCAGGGAGATAGAGGGCGGAGGAAGAGTGTGGCTGCTTGCGGTCAAGGAGTGTGACCCAATGGCCCTAGAAACGATTCAAGGGATAGTATGTGTCCACTACTAGTTGTTGTAGTAACAGACGTCGATATGAATCATTCCTTGCTTTCAAAAATATTTTTCCAAACCTAGAGTTTCCGGTAAGACGTGGACATAACCCTCATGTCTGGAGATACCTCGGAAAGAGACTTGATAATCACACTTACGCCGATAGTGTGCTCAGACCCTCGAGGCGAGATTTTCAGTTGGAATCTCCTGGTAGCAACGTCAAGGCCTTACGACGTTGGTCTGAGTATGGGTTGGATCCACAGTTCATACACGGATTGACTGTATTATGAAAAAAGGTTGTGGTTTAACTACGACGTCGGGATGGGTTTTCCTTGGTCGGCAAAAAGGAAACCCCAGGCAGCACAGGATAAACTCTTTCCCAGGAGGGTGCGACTGGTCACTTTTGAGTCGGTCAACCATACCCTCGTGGCAGAAGTCGTTTGAGTTCCAGTTCTAACAGGAGTTGGATACCTCTAGAGTTCGAGGTTAACGATCACGTCCTTATACGGGTCTCACCTCGATGAGGATTACATAGATGTGGCCAAGGCGGAAAGTTATCTCCAAGGTTCAACGGACCTTTCTAGGTCCTCAGCTTGGTAGGTGGGGTGGTTTACCGCTTGACCCATCCACCTCAGTTGCACCAGGTGCACAATGATTTCCACATATCTCAACTGAGGAGATACGCGCTCGACCCTTCGCATATCATCGTCCATGAGGAGCTGGACGATAGTGATGGGGTGTCTTTCACGGAGGTTCTAGTGGGGATCAAGGATCGATAGGAGCGGATCCTATAAGGATGATCGATTCCTCGGGTGCACTTTCTCTTGCAGTACGGGAACCTTCGGGTGAGCACATGGGAGCGTAAGGCTCAGATGCATGCTTTGTACCGCTTTTGTGAACCTAGTTTGTGTTAAAGCTTTAGGAGGACGTAAATCCCTGAGGTTGGAGTAATGTAAAGACCGGGAAATTTCAAGGGAAATTTTTTTTCTAAATTTTCATTAGGATTTTACAAGAACACATTTTCTGACGGTGCCTGATTCTGAGGCCCGGTGTGCCCAGAATCATTTTCCAAAGTTTGGGCTCGGGTACGTTCAGTGAACGAATGAGCTGGTCTTTCTAACTTTTGAACCGCTGCTCGGAATCATATTTCGAGGGCACTGATGGAATCGCAGCACCGGTAATTTCTTAGAAATGCCTCTTTCAGAGTTGCGTTTGCTCGGGTGTGGTATTTTTTAAATTTTTTGGCTTTAAGTTAATAAATAAAATAATGGCGTACAACAAAAATTATTTTATTTTTACTTAAAGCCACTTAAAGCCACTTAATGCTGCTTAATCTGAGTTGAAGCGGATAGGGTGGAACCCAAAATATTCTACCCTCTTGGTAGGATATTTGTGAGGTGGGGCCCACACGAGCCCCGCCATTTCTTTTCTGCTGAGTAACACACCCGCGAAAACCCCTATTAAACGAAAGTCAACTGACGCATTTTCTAAATTCTTAACGCCCCTATTAATTGGGTGGTTAGTTCAATGAATTAATTGTTCGTTACTTATCTTTGTTTTTCAAATTCGTCAGTTGATAATAAAATAAGATGAGGACTTATTTTATTATCTGCTTGTTGTGTTAGACCACTGGAGAATCTCTAAAGATCTTCACCCTCCTACGTGAAGAACACGAAAAATGTGAAGAACAGGAAGAAAGGGAAGAACGTGAAGAACGCCGGCCTCCGATGAAGGGCGACGAAGAAAGCCGGACCCCCGGAGATTGACGCCGACAATTCTCCCTCCACAACGCTTCTTCCGCGATGATCCAACAACGCGACAATCTTCGATCGAAAACGACAAGGTAGGGGATTGTGATCTTTTTAATTCTTGGTGGATTATAACATCAACATGGATTTAATTGTTATAAATAAATCTGTATGTTCTTGATCCTCAGAGTTTGTCTGCGTGACTCCGAGTACCGCGAGACAGCGACGCCCTTCCGTGACGCGACGATCCTTTTCTTCCGTGACGAACTCGCGTCCGACGACGACGTTGAGGTAGGAGTTGTTTTGAAAATGATAATACTCCATATTTGTTTCACTTCATGGCATGAACGCGGACCAACTAATTAACAAGTTGGTCCGTGGATTATTATTGCGGTTTGGGGTTTATCAAATTGATGGGAAATATTATGGTGTTGTTTCAAACCGCTAACGCGGTGGGTGCGGACCAACGAACAAGTCCGAACCACCGCATTCTTTCTCGTTCTTAGTGTGCGGAACGGCAGACGACGACAAACGGGCCTGCAAGGGCGATGTGAGGGCCATGCAGTGAAGGTCGGGTCCCGGGAGGACCACTGGCGAAGACCGCACGTAAAACGGACCACAGGAGCGCATCCGGTGGTCCGCGGAATCCCACGCCGGCGCGCCCCGCCGGTGCGGCGGCGGTGCCTGGCGCGTCGCCTGCAAAACTCGCCGCAGCTGAACCTTCGGCGGCGGGGTGGTTTCGCTGCCGCGCGGAACCGGGAGGCGGGACACGGCCGGCATGCCCCGTCCGGGTGCTGCGGAGCGGCCCCCGCATGGGGGCCACGGTTCCTTCGCTCGGCCGCTCGGCCGGGCCGAGTCGCACCAAACCGGGTCGGACCCGGACCCGGGTCGGGTCAATCCGGTTCGGGCCGACCCGGGGGGGGGTTCGGGTCGGCCCGGGCCCAGACCCCCAGTTTTTTGACCCTCTTTGGTCTTTTTCCCATATATTGGGCTACGGAACTCCGAACGACGTACCGTCAGTTGTGTATCGATCCTTGGAACGAGACGTTTGTTTAGGTATATCGCACTAAAGGTTTCAAAATACCATGGGTTCACCCGGGTTGGTTCGGATACGAAACCAACCGGGCCCTCGGAGCGGAAACACTTATATCTTGAGCTTCGGACGTCTGATTGACGTGCCGTCAACCTTTATGGATTCTTCTAAGAGAGACAGATCTTTTGGCTTACTCCGCTCGAGGTTTGGATGCCGTCAGAGTGCGGTCGGGTTGGTTCGCTCACGTAACCAACCGGGCTCCTGGAACGAAAAATCCAATAACTCACAGATCGGGCGTCCGATTGACGCGCCATCTGTCTCGTTGATTTCATCTTATTGAGACGGAACTTTTGGCATACTTCTCCTGAGGTTTGGTTGCAGTTGGATAGTGGCTGGGTTGGATTGCACCCGAAATCCAATCGGGCCCTTGGAACGGAAAAGCTGTTATCTTTCAGACCAGACGTCCGTTTGACGAACCGTCAGCGACGTTGGTGATCTCGTTGAGAAGAAGTCTCTATGAGTATACCCTATGACAATTCGGGGTACAATTGAGTTACAACCGGGTTGGTTCGCTCACGAAACCAACCGGGCCCCTGAGACGAAAAAGCTAATAACTCACAGACCGGGCGTCCGATTGACGCGTCGTTTGTTGCGTTGAGACCCCTATGACGAGGAGGTACTTTGAGATACTTATTCGTGGAAATTTGTGATACTTGTAGTATCGACCAGCAGCTCGTGGAGCGGACCCTCCCGAAGACGAGCGTGCGGAGTACAGAGACCGTGTAGCCGGCTGAGACCTGACAACTGCTTGACCGATCGACTCGGTGTGTTTCGGATAGCCCATTGGGGAGCGCTTGGTTGTAGCGGAAGATCCATGGTGGAGGAGCGCATGGTTGTAGCGGCAGACCCGCGGTACTCAACAGAAGAAGTACCTCTTGAGGCTATGAGGGGGAGCACTTGGTTGTAGCGGCAGACCCATGGTGGGAAGCGCTTGGTTGTAGTAGCAGGCCCACAGTACTCGACAAGAGGAGTACCTCAGCAGTCTTAGGTTAGTGAGCAGTACCTCGGAGTCGTGACAGGACCACTGTACACTCCAGTGACGAGGATCTTCAGTAGTTACGGTTTCGATAATGAAAATCTTGGTTTGAGCTGAGACTTTTGACCTTTGTGTTTACCTCATGATTGAGATGGGTCACTTGATAACTTAGGTATATGTATGGTCATATTCCTTGGTAGTGGTTATCCGTTGATTTCATGATCTTGGTGTTTTCCTCATGATTGAGATGTGTTACTTGATAACTTAGGTATATGCATGGGAATATACCTAAGTAGAGGTTGTTTGTTGAGATATTCTTTGTGGTTATCCATGATGGTTTTGGTGAGACCTTGAGGGTCTCAGGGTCCCTACTGAGTATCGTTATAATCACCCCTGCATGGGCTATGCCCACACCTCGTTGTGTTGGTTGCAGATGACAAACAGTGCTGACGGAGGCCGAGTGTTCAAGGACTGGACGGTACCCAGAGGTGGACTACACGACGAGTCAGTATCTAGAGGTGGACTTCACGGCGAGACGACACTCGGAGGATGTTGACGGGCGAGAGCATTGTGGAGGCTATATGTACCTACCCTTCAGGTAGGATCCATGGTGGACGATCCAGGAGCTGCGCCATCTGTACCTACCCTTCAGGTAGGATCCGAGGAGGATGACCCAAGAGCCGCTTCCGTTCATTCAGCTGTTGTCTTTTTATGTTTTACTTGTTCAGTTGTAGTTGTACTTTCATTTGGGTTTGTATTCTGGCCCATTTTCTTTTCAGCACTTTCTTTTGTACTTAGTGTTTTTCTTCCTGCTTACTCTGTGGTGTTTGTTGTTTACTTTACAAAGGAAATGCCTTCCCTTTTTTGGGATTTACGCCTTTGGTGCTAGTCGCCAGCCCCTAGCCTAGGGAAGGTGGGCTTGGGCAGTCACGGCACGGGCCCCGAGGATGGGTCATGACAATTCTACATAGTAAACAATATTGGGAGGTCTCCATTTCCTCATAATCCTAAACTAAGGAAAAATTTCATATATTATAATGGATATGGTTGATATATTTCTATCCCATGTATTTTGGATATTTTTTGAGCCATTTCCACACCATATATTTTACTATTATCCACTATGTAAACACACTTTTACTTTAATCTTTGTGATTAAAATTAAATATTTTCACAAATTTCTTTGGTAAAAAATCATGTTAAACTTATAATAAATTATAACTTATTCTTATTCCAAATATGGAATCCATTTTTTCAAATTTAACTCATATAAGTGGTATAATTTAGTTTAAAATCTATCTCGAATATGTCATGATAATGTATCTTTCTAATGTGAAAATGTTGAAACTGTTGAAATTTTTTTATATAAAAATTTTATATGAAATTTATTCACATGATCTGAATCAAATTAATATATTTTTAATTGATATAATTTTAATTTAATACAAATTTTAAAGATAACACCACAAACATTGCATGGTATGTATCTCTTAAATACATTAAATTAATTAGATAGCCTATATTGCAAGAATCACTTAGCCTATAGGAAACTACACTTGGTTATTTATAGGATATAGTCATAACATATCTATTAATCTTAAATTTTCCACTAATTTCTTTTGAATTTCAAAAAATGGACATACAAGGTTGTGATTAGGGTGATATTTGGAGTTTGATAGAATCAAGATAATTTTTTGTGGTTATTAACTTACCATAATGAATAGTAACATATACTTATGAATAGTAACCTACCCTTAGGAATAGTAATATGACTCTTATGAATGGTAACATTACCCATGAAAGTGTGAATAAAATTTTGGCACCATAAAAATGTAGATGAATATTTTACATGAAGGTGGATTTTGATTATATGAATACTTTAATTAAAATTAAAATTTATCATATGTATGAAATCGTTTTTGAAAAATGGAGTTCATTTTCTGGTTCTACACATTGATAAATGGCTAGGGTGAAGTTTTTGGATTTTTTCTGAAACACTTGAATCTTTGGTAAATAGTAAAATATAGTAATCACGGTATAAATACATTAAATGATAAATTCATTATTCCATACATCATGGTTGATGTAAGAAACCATTTGATTAAAATCACATGAATGTATAACTATTTTTTTCATGGAATCATCATTATTGTTTATCATAGTGAAAAATAATAAACTAATGATTAAAATATAAAGAAAACCCTCCTCCCCTCCAATATATGAACCACACCTCACCCCCTCTTCCTCTCAAACCACTCATGATTTGAGCCCTACCTGTGTTCTATAAAATACACGTCCCATGCCCTCCCCCCACTTCAATTATCTAATTGTCTCACTAAAAGACCTAAAATGTTCCTTAAGTAGATTCTCAATAGGGAGTACTCAATAGGTAAACCTTTTCTCCTTTTTCATTCAACTTCTCTTACAAGTTCCATTTTTTGTTTCTTTCTCTTCACCTCTCCTCATAAAAATGAAATGATAATTCCATTATCATACGTGAACTAGAATTTTATTATGGTTATGGAATATTACATCATTATATCTCTTTTCTCCCCTCCTCTTATACTAAAAATGAAAACACCGTTCGAGACGTGTAAATTTATAAAGTTCAAGGATAACGATTTTTAAATTTCTATTAATATCCTCAAGACTGGTCATGAAATATTTTTAATGGTTGAAATAGATCATAATATATTTATTTTACCTTATTAAATGTTCTATAATCCTTAGAAAATTATAATATAAAATAAAAATACAAAACATGTTCATTGTGCACAAAACCCCCAAGTTAATCCAAGCATTTATCATTAATTTTATCTAATGAGTCCTTTTCATTATACATAAAAAAATTTCAAGATCATTTATACCTATATAGTGTCACTAATAATATATATTATCTATTCTAGATGTTTAACCACATTCTAAATGAATATCCATTCATGACTATAAGTAATTCGATCATGAAAACGAAAGAAGAAAATGCTTTGAAAATAGTAAAATTGAACCTCCTAAACCCATAAAAATGGTCATTAATGAACCTAATATGGGTGTACTAAATCAATTAAATATAGAGGGGGTTATATAATTTTTAATTAATGAGCATAAATTTTTTTATCCATGTCATTAAAATTAATAAAATATCACATTCAGGCATAAGGTAATGGGTTTCCCATCTATATTTTAATTCTGTGAGATTTCCATTATTCGGCACTTATTTGTTTAATATCTTGTACGTGTACTTCCATTTGATATATAATATCATGAATCTATTTATATTAATGGTATTGTGTGGTTTTTTATTATTATTAATTTTGAGTTATATAATTCAATTGATTACAACGTGGTAAGAGACTTTGTCTCAATTTCCATTTCATTGTGACTTACAATGTATTGTACATCAAATAATTTTAATGTGGTTTATCCATGGCCCATTTGAAATAATTTTTCATTTAAAATTACAATTCTGTTAAATATCCAATTTATTGTATCATGGATATGATTATTACCTTAGTCTATATACCATTTCACATACGATATTTATCCTAAATTCCATTTTAACTAGGGAAATATTGATGAATCTGTATCCTCTGTTCCTTATGGATATAAAAAAGTAATATTGTTCCTGTATAAAATCTACCTATAAAAAATCTTTGTAAAAGAAGTGATAGGTGGGTACCTCTATAGCACATCGATGCATCGACATGTATCAGGAGACAAATCATTCTTTAGCGAACCCATAATGTTTGTTTCCAAAAATCAGGTAGGATTCTACCCACATACGTAAACTGTCTCGATGGTATAATGGTTAATGTTCTAGATACATGACATAAAAATAATAAGAATTATTTTTATTTATTAGTCAATTATTATTATCCATGAGTTTTTCACTATGAAAAATTCTATGGAAGCATTTTTATTCTCTAATTAATTATGGAAAGTGTTTACATTTATTCATCATTCCAAATTAGTCTTGTCTCATTGATTTTTATTCAATTATTATTGATTCATGAATCTAATATATGTAACCCTTAAAGATTATTTAAGCATAACACTATTATTTTTCCTTTCCCTGGGTAATGAAGAATATAACCTTGAATATTCTTTCAAGGAGGAATTTTATTTCCGTTTTTTGTGTACCATGTTGTAATTTTTATCTTTCTAAATGTACTATGGGTATTATATATGTAATCTAGTCTTCTAAAACTACTAAACTAATTGGTTCTCCATTATTTATTTCTTGTAATCATGCCAATATTGTAAATTAATTCACCTGATCTAGGTTTTTTGGGACATGGTGTCACATTAAGTATAATTTAATATTAAAAATTAATTAGTTGAATAGATAGTTTTAAATTAAAATTTTGTATTTTTCACTATTAAACATAAAATGAATCTTTTCTACAAAAAATACCTAAAAATAATCCTAATATATATTTAACATTTTTAATTCATAAATTAATTTTATTTTGTCTAATAATATTTAAAAAAATGTGAAAATTTAGTTTTTAATTATGTTTTCTTTTAAGATGAGAGAAAATTCCATTTAGAAAAATACATTTCTTGCATTAAATTGGGTTTGTTTTTATCTTATTCAAATAAGTTCAATTTTTTTAATGTAAACCATTTTATTGAATATATTAATATCATCTAATAATATTAATTAATTCTATTTATTAAGATAAAATTCCATTGGTGCATGAAATAATTTTTTATAAAAACATTCAATTTATATTCAACTGCTTTTTTATTCATTACAAATTAATTGGTAACCAATGAATTCAACCATATATACTCATATGTTAGTTATTACTATTCCTAATAACAAAATTACAATCATTGAGATAATTTACAAATTAATATTAATAGTATTGGATATAAATTAGTGTTTTTGGGAACGTAAGATATCTAATAAAGGCATTGTTTCATGTAATACAAGATAACTTTGTGTTGTGTACATGTCATGTTAATTCAACAAAAGATAAATATAATCTAAAGGGAAAATATTTTAATTCCCTGGGATTTTATATTACCATATAAATTTCATGTTTCTTTAACACTTGATACAAAATATGATGATCAAATTTTAAAATTTCAGGGTGTTTACTTTTACATTCAACTTAGATATAGCGATTGAATATGTTTTCCTTCTCCCCATGGCATATTTTTTGGAATATTTCCTCAATGATTTAGAAATTTTCTTGAATAATACCCAATTTTATTATATATGATGCACTATCTTGAAGTGTAATATTTATTTTCCTTATATTAATTAACCTGATAACCCTTCTCTTTTAACTTGTAACAAACTCCCATACCCTTTTCGAATTTTCCAGGATGTTTCGTTCCACAATATTCAAAAGATGGAAATCACTTTATTACTTTCTTCTCCTTGGATGTGTTCCCTTTTTCATGGTTCTTAACTGACCTCATATTATTTGTATTTCCCTTGAATATATAAAATATATATAATGTCATCTCAATATTAATGTAACTTGATATTATATCATCATAAAATGAAAATGTTTTATAAACTAGTTACGTTTAGTCACCCGGCTTAATCTCCTCAAATAAATTATCAATATTACATTATTTATTATATATGTTTTTCGATAAATAATGAATATTTTTGTAACTTTATCCTTATACTTTACAACACATTCTAATTACTTATTTTTTAAGCTAAGAACATACTCTCTAATTTAGATCACTAGCCTAGGGGGAAGTATTTATTAATTAAAATAAATTTAAATCATATACACTATATTAATTATATTTTATGTTCCTATTTAGATGTTCTAATCAAATATCTCCATTTATCTACATCTTCTTTCAAACATTAAAATTCTAGAATAATTTTTCACTTTTACTAAATCTTGAAGCAAGGAATATATTTTTGATTGACTTAATCAATTGCTCAGCTACAAATGGATTATTAATTCTATTAAAATATAGTGGATTTTGTTAAATTAAGATACCCTACATATGATAATTACAATATCTAATAAAAAGTTTCTATATATTGGAGTGGCTATTAATCATAGAATGAGAAAGATTCCATAATATCTCCATGAATATCCATGTTCCAATAATAGAATATTGGTTTTCCCAGTTGGGAAATCAGTATATTGTGTGCAAGTGTTGATTGCCATTCATATATTTTGAATCATCACTGAATAATAGAAGACATTTATTTATCTCGTAATCATCAGGAATATTGAGATTAAAAATAAATACCCCACTAATGGTAAATTTTATCAAATACAATAATGGATTATCCTCATTCGTTGGTTTCCAATGTTTATTTAAAATCTGATTCGCAGGGTTTCAACTAAACTTCTTCTAACACCAATTACAACAACCCTTACACCATTATCATAAATCCAGCGTCTATATTAATACACTTTAATATAAAAAATGGAACTAATCCTTAAAGTACAATCTGTTTAGTAGTCTTGAAAAATTCATATTCATCCATTATTCACATATTACAATCGATAAGCATAATTCCAAGAATAAAATAATTCCTCCATCCTGAATATTATTCATAGTACACGTATTTATTTTCAAGGAAAATAAATCAAATTAAGGGTGATCATAGATTCTCATTTAGATTTATACACAATAGTGGATATCATGAATCAGTAAGGCATAATCAATATGGAAATTTAAAGTACTAAAAACATTACATTTTCTCAATAACATGAGCATGAAATTAATCCTCGTATAATATCAATGTAATAATGTGATGGATAATAATAAATGAATTCTAAATGAAGAAATTATTATTATTTTATATCCTAAATTCTTAAATCATGATATCTATACCATCAAGGACATGCACTAATACAATTTAATTTATTGTCAGGTATACACCAGAAACACATTTTATGAAATCTAACTAATTTTTCTCATAAGATCCCCATCGATGAATATAGGGAAATGAGATTACTAATCCATACCTATAAAAGAATTTCTAATTCATTCTTCGTATATTTAGTGATTTATCCAATTTATAAATAATATTCCTTATCATAAAATACTCTTCATAACTAAAGAATATCAATTTATCTTGTTTTCCCAAGTAAATATAATATCATTCAGAATAAAACATTTTATATAGAAATGATATATAGTTTAGAAAAAAATAATATGCATGATAAAAAGAATATGGATTTATAATAAAAATATAATGTCCAATGATCATAATTAATTGAGAGTTTCGAGGGAAATTTAATATTCACAAAATTAATCAACCGATGAGAGATGACCACCAAAAAAGTATATCTCATAGTAATATATATTTAATAAATTGTAAGGAAACATTAAAAATTATTTTTTATAATTAATTTCCCTTGTAAATTTATTTTATTCTTATAAAATACTATATTGGGAATAAAATAGTTATGATGGATGAAATTTTATTTATTATCTTATATATTACAATAAAAACACTTTTTATTTCCTTTCTAAAAAAGGTAGATAAAAACCCTTTAAAAAAACAGTATAAATATTCATTTCGAACCCTGTAAAAAGTCAGGGATTTGTTAAATTTTTTTAATAAGTAATCGTAGTAAATATTAAGGACTATTCTAAAATAATATTATTTAAAAATGAATGTGGAAGAAAAATGTACCCAATAAAAATAGAGAAATAAGTCGATATTTTAATTTAGATTTTTTTTTTCAAATAGTAAAATTTATTGAATCATTAATCATCAAGAATAAATATATATTCATATTACTTTCCTCATAGGTTCAATATATAAACCACATAAAAGTAAATAGGGTTTTAATATAAAATATGACTTAATGGAGTGGGAAATGAGGTGAAATCTCTTAACTCATTCCTAAATCAGGGCATATGTTATTTTTCATCCAGAATTACAAAATTATGTTAATTATTTACATTATTATGATTATGTTTCATTTTTATTATAACTATTAATATATTTTTACCCTGTTATATTTAGTTACTTAACCAATTAAGTTCATATTGGTTGTTTTGATGATATTTGGTATGTATATCTAAAAGGACTTAATTAGGTTGATTTTGATCAATAAAGCGATTATAAAATAAGCTCAAAAATAATAATAATGAAATCATTATAATTTTATTCGTCAATTATACATTTAAATCCAATCAATGAAGATTGTTATTAAAAATGAACTGAGTTGCAATTATGGAGATGGTAGGTTGGATGTATGCATATGTAACATTTATACTATTCAATGATCATGATGGAAAGAAAATAATTATTATTGTCTATTTATATAAGGATAAATATTTCATTAATAATATATTATTCATTTAAATAAACATATATATACCAACCATGTGGTGCGGTGGTGAAAATGGAATCCCATCGCTTTGGGGAGGTCATTGTCCACATATACTCATGAATCATATAATCATTTTTAATGAATTTAAAGGTAATAAAATATTAGAAATATAGATTTCATAGAATTATTAAGTCATAAATTACACGTATATTCATTAAATCCATCATTGTAACTTTCCATGATAGGTGATTAGGGGAAATGAATTTCAGTGGTTCGAGAAGCAGAAATCCACTAAAAAACAAAAGACAGTTGCATTTCCTCTTTTATTGGAGAGGATAAGGGTATAAGTTATTAAATTTGAAAAATAAAATCTTATTATACCTAAGATAATTTTTTTTAATATTTAATTATGGTTGAATAATAATATGTAGAGGTCGATTAATAAATAAAATGAAAATGTATACTTATGCTTTATACCTCTTCATGGGACATTCACTTTATATTTATACCTAAAGCCTTATTATGAAAATTTAATGATTAAAATTGGGAAACTAGGTCATGGTTAGTGATTTATGGAAGGGATTTGGGTTGGAATTAACCGAATAAACATCTCTTTAAGTGTTGATAATTGAGCAGAAGAAGTTTTCTTTTATAAATGAGGTAAGTGGAAATCATGAATTTTTTTTATATGTTACACTAATATCAAGTAACATTCTTTGAGAAAAGGATAAAACATGCACCCTTAATAAATATTAGATATGATAAGTGTGGAATGTTTTCAAAAAATTAAATGTAGACATGTTTTTAGGTCACTTTTACTATTATCATTTTAGTATAAACAACCAGTACAACCATTTTATCCTTAACAACAGTTATAGTTATTTTTCTTTTATACTATTCATTATGAACAAAAATTGACATTAAAATGTTAAAATAAATACTAATTACTATTATTCATAGTAAATAATAAATTATATCATTTTCTATATAGAAATTTATTTAAATTAAATTCAAACTTTAATCCATAATTTTGAATGGAAAAAATATTTTATAAAGAAATAGATTTCTTATGTATGAGTATTTTTTGAAATAAAATCAACATAAAATTGAATAAAATGACCCAAAATTGATTAATAATAAAATTATTAAACTAATTGTGCTTTTCAAAAAATTAAATGTATCTTCTTAAATTCTAGTAACAAAAATACATTTTTTAACATAATTTAGTATTTTTCGCTATACATTGAAAAATAAACCTTTCATAAAAATAACAAAAAAATTTCAAATATAATTTTTATATAATTATTTAATGAATGATGTTATTTATTGGAAATAAATTTTAAAAATTTTGAAAAAAAAATATTTGAATTATTTTCTAAAAAATATAAAAAAAACTCATTTTCGATGAAGCCATATTTTAGAAGAATAAAATGAAATTACAAATAATTAATTTTTTGTTTCATATGAATTAATAAATAAATTTTAATTAAATATTTTATTTATATATGTTTCATGATGTGTTTATTCTTTTTATACCTGAAATTTCAATTCCTAAGTAATAATGATTATATTTAAATAATAACTATTCTTTTTTTATTTAATCTCAGTGATGCATATTGTATAAGATATAGGTAGTAATGTTCTTTTGAAAAAAAAATATATTTTAAAATAGTGATTTTCGGAAATATTAAAGATACATATGTTAATAAGTCTATGTAGAATAAAAATATTTAATGTATTGATACCGCTTTTGATGTTTTATGTAATAAGAGTTTAGGATGATAAATGATATTTTTGGAGTCATTTATTGGAATATAGCCCTTTGGTTTGGTATGTGTCCTAGGGAATTGAATATTTAAGCTAGAATAGATTTTCTTGAAAAGAGTTGAATGTTATTCATAGCATATATGGTTACTATGATCATTGATGTTTAGGTAATTATAGATAATAGGGAGAAACTGGTTATTAAATTTTAGGAAAATATTATTTATCATTTATATAACCATGGTATTGAAAATTAATTTGGTTACTAAATTAATACATTTATTTTTAAAGAATATTTATTTATTTAGAATATTGTATGATTAAGTTAAACAAAATAATATTGGATAAAATGATATTTTAGTTGAGGAATAAATATTGGGTTTATTTAGAGAATCTAACATGATTTTATTGTGTATTTTAGAGAAATGATGTTATTTATGTAAAAGTTTATTATTATTTTAAAATTATATGATTATGGAATATATAATTTGGGATTGTGACATTATGAGTATTTCATGTTTTTATAGATAAATTTTAAATTGATCAGAGTAAAATATATGATCAAATCAATCTAATATTTGGGTTTAATTTTGTTATGTAATGTTTCAAATATTTTCAAGGTGAGGGACTCATATAATAATGCATCTTCATATTTGGGTGTTATTTTGAAGGCTTTGAAGATTAATCTATAATTTATCCATAATGGGATTATACATATTGGATTATCTCATCTTATACTAAGGTGTTTGGTTTTATATATATATAGGGGGAATAGATTTTAAACATTAATGGGTATTATAATTGACTAAAACTAAATTTCAGTGCTTTAATCCTGGAAAATGATCTAGAATATTCATTTGTTAGAGTAAGAGAGGAGATATAAGTGTAAATTGATCAAAGAGCCACCAAAGGATGAAATGGTGATTTTGAACTAAAAAAAATACAATGAGTATATTTTCTCCTATTCCCTATCATAATATAAAATGGATCCCACGACTACTATAAAATGATCCTAAAATTAATTTTACATCTTCATAACGTTATTTCTGATGATGTGATGGTCTTTGATATCCCTTATATAATATATTATGTTTTCGTTATTAAATTTATCTTCTCCATGCAATCTATAACAACTTAATTTTCTTTAGACATTTTCTTTCTCCCCCAATTCTATATTTCCACATACCTCTAACGTTGTCCTAATTTGGGAACCCAATTATTTTTTATATCAGTTATCCTTTATGTTTCATACTTACACTTTTCTATGGATGTTTTATGATTACATTGTATGATATGGGTATTCAAAAAATTTACTTTTAAATACAGAATCCTTGATTACATAGGTAAAAAATGTATGTATTAAATTTATGTAATGTTGAAAAAATGTATCACTGCAATTCATTTTAAAAAATACTAATCTCAATAGCTTTCTTAACACACAACCCCAAGAATTCATTGAACTGGGATATATAGTAAAAAAAAAATTATTTTACTATTTATATTATAGACTATCCATTAAATGTTTTTTATTAATTGGAAAAAAAAAATTTGTATAATATTTATAATTATTTTGTATAATATACATGTTTTTATTAATTCAAATAAACTATGCAAAAAAAATTTTAAAGGAATTTTATGCTTCAAAAATATGTCCTCTTCTAAACTAAATTTAATTCATTTTTTCATCAATATTAGTGTTAATTAATTCCAATTTTATAAGCTTTTTTTTAAAAAATGGATATCAATTTTTAAATCAACAATTCATAATTGGTTTAGAATGAATTTTTTGGTTTTGTTAAAAATGTGATTTTTTATTGAATGATGTAAAATTATTTTTTATAGAAAACAATCTTGTTTATCCAAGAATTTAAATATATCCATTTTATATTGAATTAGATTGAAAATATAATTATATTAATTTTATAAAATAATAATCCAATTAATTTCATTATAATTAAAAATATTCTCTATTTTTATATAAAAACATTTTTATACATAAAAAATCATTTTCCTAGAAAACCATTTTGATTAAATTTTTGGTTTTTTTAAAAATAATTTATTGAAATTATAATTACATTATTCGATAAATTTATTCAATTTTTTTAGTCATAATTTTTATATTTTTTAAATATTTTTACCATAGTGTCTATCATAATGAATACTAACTGTGGTAAATATATATCACCTTAATAATTATTAAATTGGGCTAAATTAGGTTAAAATATTAAAAAGATTTAAAATAACCCTAAAATTTGACATTAATAATTTTTTTTGAGCAATGTTTGACCATAACCAGAAAAATTTTTATAATAAATAATTTTTGTGCCATTTTTCCATAGTAATTATCATAATGATATTTTAAATAAAGAATAATTCTAAAAAATCACTTCCCTGAGTTTAGAATTTATAATATGTTTTCAAAAAGAAAACAACATGAATTTAATGGTTCTATGTGGTAATTTTTTATATTAAAAATTTTTATGTTGTTAAATTATATTTATCTCTTAGTGATGTTATATTTACCTTAAGTTCTTATGTAATGTCGATAGAAAGCTAGAGAATTCCATAAAAAAAATTATATGTTTGTAGAACATACAAATTATGTTTATTTAGGTGAGTTATGGTGTTAAAATAATTTATTAGAGATATATAATTTGTTAATACTGATTGAAAAGATTATATTTGAAATTAATTAGTCACTTTTTATTATTTTAAATTTAGTTATGTGAGTAGTACCAAAAATGACTTCAATTGTATTTTATATTAAATAGATTTTTATTAAATGATTAAAATTAAAAAATATATTATACTTGGAAAATTTAATGGGATATGGTTGGTAATATCCTCTAATATATACTTATGGGTAACTAAAACATTTATAGTATCATTCTTGACCCCTAAGGTCTAAAAAATATTAATATCATGGCAATCATTTAATGTGTCAATGAGATATTAAACAAAGTTATATGGGTTTAAAAATTACCTAAACTTGTATAAATTTTATTATATGATACAATTTTTTTTATTATAATCACCCTATATTTAAAATATATAAAATTTTCCACTTTAAAATATGATTTATTTTATATTAATTGGATATTATAAGTGATTTAAAGAGTTCTCCTCCCCTCAATTATATAAAATAACCACCCATCCTCTCTTACTCAAACTTCTTATGACTTGTAGATTAACAATTATCATTTAATAATCCATTCCCATCCTTCATCCCAATGTAAAATATGATATTTCCTGATCAAAATACAAACATAAAAGGCTTATGAGGTAAGTGTAACACCCCAAGCTTCCACAATACGTTTTCCTTTGAATAATGCAATAGCTTGCATTGTACGCAACATGGAGATTTAACACATCACAACCAATTAAACTAGCCATTATGAATATTAATACCAGCTTTTTGAAATTTTACAAATTTTAATTTTCAAAATTGACTTCATTTTTGGATTCGAAATATCAAAATCATCTTTGGATGATTTTTTGAAATTTTTCTGAGAACATTCAATAGTTTGATGAATATGAAAAACATTGCGTTATTTTTTAAAACCGACATTTTATTTAAATAATTAGTTATTTTATTTTAACTTATATTAGGTTAAAATAGTTACATAATAAATATATGTGTTCAATGTAATTAATTGGAGTCATTTTATTATAAGTCTAGATATATAAAAAAAATTGAATTTTTTACGATCTTTTAGCCACCTTATCAGAGAATTTGAAAATTTTCATAAAACATAATTTTACCACTTCTTTGAGTTGAATTTCAAAAATTCGAGAGACACGGTTGATATCAGTAAGTAAAATTTGGTTCAATAAGATGAATATAATTTTTGTGAATAGTAACTTTTAGCTTTTATTTACGACGGTTAAAAGTAAATAAGGTAATTATGGGTAAAAATGATATCATAATTACCCTAACACATGTCCTAATTCTATTGGATAAGTGTAATTCGACCAAAAACAACCTTAGGGTATAAAATATGACCCCCTTTGGTTCATTTTTATTATATTAGGATACTTAAAATTATTTTATTTAAAGAAGAGTTTAAAGAGTTAAATTCAATGTTTAATATCTAATCCATTTTTATGATAGGGATACATACAATATGAATTCGACTATAAATATTCAGTATAAATATAAAAATATTTCCTACATGATTATATTTTATTTATAACTTTTAAACATTAAATAATTTAACTTATTAATGACACAATTATGATACGGTAATTACCTTATAAATAAAATATTAAAATATTTGATATTATTAATATCCAAATAAATGAAATTTCAGACATTTTATGAAATCTTCTAATTTTCAGGGTTAATATGAAAAGTTATGGTTTATTAAATAAATTTTTTTCGAAGTAATCATGTTGTTATGATTTTTACAATAACCAAATAAAAAATTCTGTCAAAATTGACATAATTGAGTTTTCAAAACAAATACTATATTATTAATTGATATAATATTTCTAAAACTCTATGGTTCTATGAAAGGACTTAGATAAGGATATATATATTAATAATGAACCTCTTTGGGTTCTCTGGGATTGTTAAAGAAATTTTATTAACAATATAATATTAAAATTCAAAGTGACCTGGTAAATGTCAAACTATAAAAGTTAAGGTTAATATGGTGACATAAACCAGTCTAAAAACTGTTGATTGAGAGTTTTTAGACCAATCCCCGCCATATCCTCAAAATAAATAATTTTTTAGGCATTATAAAACGAAATGATTTTATTATAAAATAATATTTCAAGCTTTTACTAAAGTGACTCTCGCCGCTCTTATAAAAGGGTACTTACACATCTCTTAATTTCACACCACCAAATCCATTTCGCTCAGCCAAGCCCTACCAAAATATCCTTCCAACATTCCTACATTCATCTTATAATCCTTCATTTGTTCTTAAATCCATCCTATGGATCCATTTTGATCAAATCAAAATAAAGAACCCGAAGAAGAGGTAAATATTTCATCACCTCTTTCAAAATCATTTCTTCATCCACTTCCTCTTTCTTTGTTGTTTCCATTCAAAAAAAATAACTCCAGTATCTTATATATACTATGATGTTATTATAAAAATTTTACATCCATATTCATTATTCTATCCATCATATGAATGACAAAGTCACCATAGGTGTGTACGTATGGATAATCGTCTCCACGTCGTGGTGTAGTTTGTTATTCAAACACATCATTATTTGGATGGTTATAATAATGAGTATAACTGATGTAAATAATAAATATAACATGTTAATGATTTTGTGTATATGTTATACCATCCAATTACAGACGATTTCTCTATCAATATAATGATATTGTCGCTCGTGCGTACGTATGAATTACCATCCCGAGGAACATGATGAGATTCATTCCCCATCATAATCATACAAAAATAATATTAATTTATTGAATAAAAAAAATTTATGAACGTAATATAATTCTTTATATGAATAAAATACATTCTATCCATTAAAAACATGTCTTACGTAACCAATCATATAATGGAAAAACGGATCAGTTAACACTCGAAACGATGATACTACTAAAATATTATTAACATATCAATATTAGAGGATCATACACCAGTATAGTATGGTGTATAATTTGGCATGATTGGGTGTCATGGTTGTCTAGTTAGCAAAAATATGACAATATATGAATACTTGGGTACATTTTCTACTTTTTCTACATACACCAGTATAGTATGGTGTATATTAGAGGAAATTGGTGAGAAACCCCTAAGATCAACTTCTCAAATCTAATAAGGGAAAATTGTTGCATGTGTGGAACATAGTTATGGTATATTAGTCTGATCATATGTTACATAGTAGATCGAGTTAATTATCTCAAGTGGTATTGGATATGGGGTTGTGTTGTGGATCAAGCTGGTAGTAGATCCTTAAATATATATATTTTTACTATTTTACTTTTTACATGTGATTGAATTGGAGGGAAATTTATTATGATGTCTAATTTTAGTTATTATCTTCCACATTTGTTATAGGATAGGTGCCTATTATTTTTTTAGGTTTTTCTATAAATGTAATAACATATATTCATATTCAAACTATCAATTGAATTTTATTATTGGTTGTTTATTTTTTATTAATAGATATGATAGATATAATGTAGTATACCCATCATTATTCATAGAATCCCATGACTAGTGGGTGCTTTGACATATGTGGATGTGTTCCTAATTTTATATGGTGGCATTGACTCATGTTTAAATAAGGTGAATGGAGTTAGGTAATCAAAAAGTTGTTTAGAAACATGTTTGATATTGAGAACCTCTTTTTTGAAATTGAAAGGGTTATGGATGTTTAGAGATCCTTTGGTGGACTTAATGGTCTTTTTTCCTATAACCTACTTCGGGAGTATTTATTAGACAGATGGTTCCATGGCTCAGATATCTCAGGGCTGAACAATAGAACCCATGTATTGATTCTCATTACTAGTTGCTAGTGTTTTTTTAAGCCATGAACATGGCTAGGTTTGAAGGAGTTACATCCATGGGGAGTCTATCATTATTTGGAAACAATCACCGCTTATTGACGAGGTTTGTCGGATCAAGAATAGGGACGATGCCCCATCACTAAGATCTTTGCAAGTGTGCGATTCATTGGTTCAATGATCAATTACATGTTTAAGGGGCCACTGATTGTGGTATAATCTTCTAGTTATGGGATTAAAAATGAACTTTTATGGGTCCTTTATTGCAGACATCATGAGAGGATGTGGGGTGGTCCAGTGTTTTAGAGGCAGTTCTCTACTATATGCTATGATGTACTATGGGAGAGGATGATCTATTCTAGTGGAGGCCAATTCTATACTCATGAGGATAAGTTTATAAAAGTAGGGGACATTTTCATTAACCAGGTGGATACCGAATCTACGATTATCCATGATTCTGTGCATGGTAAAACCTACACTCCATAGTCTATGGAGTATATTATTTGAATTTTTAGATCAATCCACAGCAATTACAATGTCATGGTTCTCCACACGTGGAATCAGGGAAAAAAGGTATCCAATCATTTATCCTCTATAGCGGTGGGGGATCAAGGTTCCAACATCATTTTCTTCCCTAATGATATACAGTTAGTACCGAAGGGGGTCAATTTTCATAGAGTATATTAGATGAGGCTTCAATACATTAGGGCTCCATAGGATCTTGTATTATAGTTCTCAGCCACGGACTTACTTTATGGTTTTTCCTTTTTATAATAAATATATAATGATGATGATGATGTTATAAATTGAGGTAGTTTTTCCAATTTCTCTTATCATTGTTTGAAATGTATCATCCATTCATAAGTCAAAATTGACCCATATAATCATTACAGAAATAAATTTGTTGTGTGTGATTGAATACCAATTACAACAGAGGTTTCATTTGTTTAATGTTTCAATAATAACCTATATACTATTTTATTATATAACATGTTAGTGGAATTGAAATCCATTGTTTCATTATTTTCTTATAACGAGTTATAGATCTTGACATGTGGAATCATATTATTATGATTCCGTGGTCAATATCCATTGGTGGTGGATGGAAAGACTTAGTAGAATGACTCATGAATTAGATTCCATGGTCATGGTTTGGAATATGAGGGTTATTCTTGGGATGTAGTTTAGAATTGTAATCTGTTTCCTTGATTAATTAGATATCCATGAGTTGATGGAGAATGTAAAAAAATAGATTTTTTTGGTGGTAGTGATGTAAATAAAAAAATGGTTGATTTTAGTACCACGGTCTTGTTTAGAATGTAAGATAGGATGGATTACTAGCCTTTTTGGATTCATGTGTGATTTTTAATGGGATATTAGATGGTTACCTGAGATTGTATGGACTAGTATGGGTAGGTTGAGGAAAGATGCCAATCATTTTAGAGTAATGATCGAGTGGAAAGTGATTATATTTTATTCTCTATAATATGTTAGATATATTGGGTTCTTAATAGTATAAGAAGAAAAGATTATTTTGATGAAGTTATATTTACATGAAAGGGAAGCACGATCAGTTGATTATGTGTGTGAGACTATGATAGAATTCATATAACTGAATAAAGGGTAATTTTAAATGAACGATTGGGTAAAAAAGGGAAATTTTCAATTTTTTTGATGAGATTTATAAGGGTAAGGGGAAAAGAACAAGTGAGATGGTTCTTTAAGTTTTTCACTATTTCTTAGGGAGAAAGTGATTCCTAACCATTGGTTAAGGGGACCATGATGTGTAAATGAGAATTCACATCAATTAGATACGATTCTCTATCGATATGTAGAGAGATTGAATGGGATATGTGTGTGTCTATGGAGTATTGTCTTGTCTTTATGAGAGGATAATGGGGTAGTTATGACTGTATAGTGATGAGTATGCCATATTTTTTTATTTTTAAGAGATGATTTGCAGTAAACAAGCTAGTTTTTGGTAGTGGTCAAATTATGGTGATATCATTATTTCAGGTTTATATAAATTTCAATGGGATGGGTTTATAAAGGTTAATATTGGAAGATTAGTGGTTTTATATATATTGTAGGAAGTTACATATATGAGTATATTTAATGTAGTAGAACTAGATAAAATCTATTAGGGATTGAATCATGAAAAAAAATTATGGTAGTAAAAAAATTTTCCTATGTTAGACTTGTTGAGGTGTATGGGAGGAGTAATTGAGCATCAATACATTTTTGAAATGATGGTTTTAATAACTAAGATGTTTTGGATTTTAACAAGATTATTAAAGAGGGTTTTTGATAAAATATTACAATTGCGTAAGAGGATCAAAACATTAGTAATGTTGGGACATATTTTGGTCGTTTCAATAGAATTAGTGTAAGGGAATTCATCTGGTGGGGTGTTCATCATTGAATATTGGAGGGTTTTACCCTTTTTAAGAAAATTTTAGTTATTATTGACGATTTTGTTATTGTAATCCTATAATGGATTGAAATTGATTCTCATTTTCATTAGAGTGTGATTATTTTTGTTATATCTAATCACTATGTTCAGTAATTGAAAGGATTTGGTAATTAGAGATAGAGTATTTCAATTCAATAGGATGAACATAAGGATAAAGATATAGTGACGAGAATATTATCTATTTATTTTTATAAAATCTACACATTTATAGGACCACAGTGTAGTGGAAATCAGTATGTGAGTTGTCGATGCAGCACATATAATACGTGATTGTAGGTAGGATATTTATATTTGGTTTCTTTTTAAATATGAGAAATTAAATTTCTTAGTGGAATTATATAGGATTCTAGGCCTAAGAGAGATAACTCGAGTTAAATTTTATATTGTTATATGAGGGATAGATATTGAAGGTACAATGGTCCTTTTACAAATAGTGAAATCATTGATTTTTTAATGTGGATTCATATGTGGAATTCACACTGATTATTTGCTTGAACATTATTTTAGGTGTTAGGGTGATTTAAAAATTACCACCATGATTATGGAATCCTGATTAGGTAGAGTATAATTTGTTCTAATGTTAGAATATATTTTTTAGAGTAATCGGCTAGTGATGGACTGAATAGTTATTCCTTGTTTAATGGAATATTATAGGGATGGAATTTCATAGAGTGAAACATACATGTCTTATTTCTATTTTTACGATAATTATATTGTTCTATTAATAATATCATATGTATTTAAATTTAACATATCTTGAGTTTAGTTATGCATGATTTAGTGTGGAATCAGGAATGAATAATGGTTTCAAATTCTTAGGGTTGAGTGGTATTCCCAAGTCCTTCATCTGGATGATTATAATTATGACTGAGATTTTTTAATGACCTATATTGTTTGGATAAATTATTAAAGATGAAATTTTAATTTTTCCACATAGAATTTATGATTTTAGAAATCTAATTTGATTAATGTTCCATGTGATAAAACTCTAATATGATGTGTTTTTTGTGTTTGGTTTTTCTAGTTGACTAAGAGGTTCATTAGGTGTTCAAAGTATAGAGGGGTGTTTGGTGAGTTGAATGATTATTACATTTACCATCAGGTACCCAATAAGAATCTATGATTAAAATTATGTCTAATTGAGATTGTAAGTAGTCCATAGTGTTCCATAGGGTGGCTAGTTCCTTACCCGGTAACCGTTTATGTCTGATTGGGTGCCATGTGTGTTTTGGGTTTATTTTTTAATTAAGTTCATAATCATAATTTTATGGTCACCCCTTTCATTTTATCTATTTGGAACTTAGGTGAAGGAATGTGGTGAGCCTATTCTCCCTTATTTATTCCCCAAGGATCTATGTTGGTTCTATTATTGTTCATAGATGATAGAGGATTTTTGTTTCATGTTGATGCTAGGTAAGATCCTCCATCTCTCTTTATTAATATTTCTCTATGTATCCTATATTATTATTATTTTTATTATTATTATTATTATATTTAATTTGGATTTTTTTGATGATTCCATAGGATCATGGAGTAATCATATTGATCAATGGGGATTTTAAAGAGATAGACCATGGGAATAGATAAATGGTGAAACCACATCAAAAAATCAATATTTCATTCAAGGTATATCATTCAACATATTTTTTTTGTGTTTTAATAAATTATAGTAAATTAATAAATTATTAGGATCAGTTTGTATATATTTTCATTATTATGTTTAAGTAGCGTGTCATCAACCATCTACATATTATTGGTCATGGTTTGGACACCACTGCATCTATCAGTGATTTTATGATTGTTATTCAACATAGGGCTAAATTATTTAACTAATTCTAGTTTTATATAATTAATTGGTAGTATTTTTTTAATAGAGTGTGGGGTATCAAATAACACGATATTGATGTGGTTTTTTATGATTATGTTCAAGTTTTGGTGGGAATGGATGAAGAGTGTTACTCTATAAATTGGTATGTGGTTTTTATAATACTAAACTATATTCATATTTATCGATAAATGTGTTTGTATTCATGGGGGTTTATGTTTGGGTAAATTAAAAGCTGGTGATGATTTTCCTAGTTTATATTTTTGTGTCTTTGATCCTCCTATATTAAAAAAAGATTCTCTATCATGTTTCTTGTGAACTTGAAATTCTTAATGATCATTCCTTCATGGGGTGATGATTCTAATTAAGTGAAAAATGAGCTTGAGAAATGTATTTGGGAATAAGATGATTATGGGTAGCCTAGTATGGATCTCCTCTTTAGAATAAGATCTATGTTGGGTATACTTCAAAAAATGAATTCCTTTTATTCTAGGTAAGACATTATTGACCCCAAGGGATATTTATAATATCAATATCTGCTAAATTATCACAATAATTTTTATTTGTAAAATGGAATAATATATATGGAGAGAATGTAGTTTATATATTTATGTTATATATTTTTTCAATGTATAAATACATTTCAAATAATTATATAAAAAAGATAATAATATGATCTGATGACTATTAAAATGTTTGGCAGTGTTTGAAGGATCTTTGATGTTGTTCGGAAGATATCGGGTGGTTTTGGTGGCTAGGAAAATTATAATTTCCAATAATATAGATATTAAATACATAAGGGAAAATTTTATATTAGGTATACGTGAATCTAGTGTTGAGAACACTGGATATGAAATTTTGATATGTCTCCAATACATAAGAGTATCATTGTACATGCATGAAGGTCACCCTAATTTTCAGCAGTCTGAATTGTACTTTTTTACTAATTATTTTATACATAAGTGTAAATTAAAAAAATTAAGGGTTATATTGATGTTGAGAAGATAGTTTAAAAATGGTAAATTCCATATTATTTATTTGTCTTTAAATTTATATGTATGATTTGTCTAATCCATAATTAGTGTCACTGTACTGCTAAATATATGATGTTAGAAAATTAGAAAAGAACATGCATAAAGTTATTGTTTAGATATGTAAACTTGATCTGAGGAATAGGAAATATGTAAATGTTTCTTTATTAATATTTATGTGTAAATAAAGGTAACATAAATATTTAAATTTTGATCTATTGATATGTATGTGTTAATCAATGGGAGGGGATTTATGGAATTTTTTATACTATGATTTACATCGTTCACCTGAAGGGTTCCCAAAATTTTTAATGTTATATATTAAATATTAAGGGATTCATAAGTGTCTTATAATTTACTAAATTTTATTTCTGTTCAAATTAGAATTCGTTGAAAACATAAAATTTGGAAGCTATATCGTTCGGATCATGATGAAATATAGAAGTCAAAAAATCAGTCAATTTTTTTAATTAAATAAATGGTTATATAATATGATGTGAATATATAAGGGCTTAAATTAAGATGAGATAATGTTTGAAAAAAATTAAATTCATTTTCCTATATTAAATTCTAAATAAAAATTCAATTTCGACGAGGGATGATTTTTTCCTCTACTTTAAAATATATTAGTTGCCACTGTGAAAATGTATAATTATAATAATATGATAATGTAGAAAAATAACATGAATAAAATAATTTTACTATAATAATTCCAAGATAATGATGATGTGGAATAACAATAAGGATAAAAATAATACACACAATAACAAATTGATATAATTCTAACCCCATTAACATCTATCTGATAATTAAAAATAAATTATATATATAGTTTTGTATAATAATTTTACATATATATAGGGAAATTTTTTATCATGATTTAATGGAAAACACATTAATATAATATCCAACATGAGGTTTTGATTTTATCTTTTGATCATTGGTTTTATTAAATCAAACCCAGGATATTGCTACACATTTTGAGTGATGAACCTTCAAAAAATTAATTAACCCTATTGTGTTTTTCATTTTTTGTGATATAAACTCTGTCCTTCACTATAATAGGTGTCAAAGGTTTTATTAAATATATATTAAAATGGTCCAATTTAATAATTCACCCAATATTAGTGATTTTCACTGATTTAGTGCCTATATTCCAAGTGGTGTCAGAGCAAGATGGTTTCCTTCAAAGATGATATAATGTTTTGATATTTAATTGAAAATTGTTCCTTTAGATAATATTATTAGAGATATAAATTTATATTTTAAACATATAAAAAATAAATCTTATGGAGAATAAGTGGATTCATAATTTCAATGTGAAAATTTATTATAGATGGAAATATTGTTAACCGAAATACTTATTGTTAATCAACCTATATGATTTTGCGGATGTTACTAATGATTTGATTTCATGTGCTGAAGTTTATTTAGTAATAGGTATAAACTGAAATAAATTAAATAATGTTGGTATGCATGAAATTACATCCTATCATCACATTCTAAAAAAATATCAAGGTTAAAAGAATCTATATAGTAAAATGATTTTTGGATAAATTAAAAATAATTTAGAAAAATAATATGAAAGTGTATAGATCCAAGATAAAGTTTTATAGGTTGAAATTTTAATATCTCAAAATTAATTATGAATTAAAAATTTATGATTTATTTAATATATTTAATCAAATGGTTAAAACTATTGGATGTTTTGGTGGTATATTAAATTATTCTATGGTTTTCAATAAAATACTATGTTTTCATCCAAATTGGTTTGATGCAAATATATTGGTTCTTTTTTTCCATCATTTGGGTACACATTATCTATATAATATTGGGTTTTATTATGAAACTGTAATGAGTAGACATTGTAAGAAGAACAAAAGGGATAATAAGAAGTTTTTGATATTGCTTCAACTCAAATTAAGAGTATAAAAGGAGAAATTTTATAATAATATGATTATGATAATGATGATAGAAATATTAATGTGATATTTTAAAATGCGATTTCATTAATTTCAAGAATTTATAAAAGAGGTAGAGGAATGTTTTCATGAATTCTACCCCTAAAGAGTTTAATGTCCGATGTTGTTTAACACATTGTAGTTAATTTCCCAAAGTTGAAAAAAATAAAAAGATTATGGACGTGAAGAACAGAGTCTAAGGAGTTCTTCACAGATGAAAGGGAAACAAATTCCCATGATAATGATTTATTTAAAGGGTAAAGGTATAGTTTTTTCTTAAAACGACAATGGAAAACAATTTTCTATGTTTTAGACTACTGAGAGTAGTGTTAATGATTGAAAAGCATGTACATCATGTGATATTGATGAGAAATTTCAAATTTTAAAATTGAAAGAGGAAGTGTTCACTAGTGATGAATGTATTGTTTCTTTATGTGATAAATAAATTGAATAAATAATATTATTGTGATAAACCATGAAATTTATTTTAAAGATAAAAAATATATATATAAAAATATAAATAAATATAATCAACACTCAAGTATGAATTAATTTATTAATTCCTGAAATTATTCACACCTAATTAAATAGATTGATACATGAAAGAGTTCCTCTTAGAAATAAATTGCTTGATATTTGATGTGGGAGTGAAGTATAATGAAAATGGTATGGTTCTTGAACTTGTTGAATGAAATATTTTCCAGGAAAAAGGGTAATTAAAAATTTAAATTCATCTTTAAAAATCCATTATAAGAAGGTGAAGAATGATCAATATAGAATATTTATATAATTTCATGTTTCATAGAATGTTGATATTTATTTAGTACTACAATGATAAAATTAAATTTTTAAAAAAATATCATAGAAGTGTTAATAAAATGTTTGAGTCAACATTATAATGGAATAAATTAAAATTTCTAAACTAATAAAATTATTCATTGAAATCTATAAATTCAAAAAACATTTATTTGAAAGTGAAAACTATTAAAAATAGGGATTTGAAAATTTTATGTAAAATTCAATATTTAATAAAAATGTATTTAAATTATAATATTTTTTGAATATTTTTTTATAATTGATGAACATAGGTTAGAAAAATATAGGGTGACAATATCTTCAAAAACAAGCTATTTTTAGAGAAAAGTATTCCTTTTTAAGATATTTTTGGTATTTTAGAGGTTTGGGTACCTTGGAAAGGATATGTTGGTTAATGTGATAATGTTTCTATTAGACGGTAATATTTAAGAGATAAAATTTAAGGTATATTCAAACTAGTAAAAGGAACATATTTTTTGAATAAATGTGATTTTTAAAAAAAAAATTGTGAACAAGTTCCAAACATTGGTAGTGGTTTTTTGGAAGATGTGAAAAACCCGGTCACATTAATAATATATTTCCAAAAATTATATATTCACAAAAATGTATGAATTATAATAGTTTAAATACTAATAATAATAAAGACAATGGAAAGTAAAATTAATTAGAACATTATGATTCATCCAAAGATTAAGAAAAGAAATTACCATGCATTTTCTATAGAGGTTTTTTCCTCAAACATACTAGGATATTAAAATCACTTAAAGGATATTGAAAATCCCAAGAAAGGCTCAGTGACCTTTGTAAATTATCGTTCACATAAAAACATAGTAGTGGTATTGAATATGATTAGAAAAGATAAGTTGATATCCAATAATATATTAAATGTTTATGGTCTAAAACAAAATATAAAACGTGGTTATTAGATTTTTGATCAAATAAATGAACTGGTCTTTTGTAAATATTTCCATGGGGTGAATATGTTAAAATATTTATAAATACTTATAATATGGTAGAAAACACAGTAAAAATTGTTTTAATTTTATGTTATTATAAATTTATTCTACAATGGAATAAATGTGTAAAATTAGTTATGGAATGAAAGGAATTATCATTTTATACAATATAAAATGAGAAAATAATGAAGATAATTTTTTAATGTTCACATTATGAATAAAGAGATAATAAATTGGATATCATCAATAGTCTAATAGGAGGAAAATCTTAATAATTCCCAATAGTGATGATCAAAACATCTCAGACATTAGAGATAGAAATTTTGATATATTTAGGAAAATGAGGAATAAATCAAAGAATAATGATTATTATTTTTTCTTTTATGGATGATTTCTTATGTACCACATGAATTATGTCTATTGAACACAATTTAAAGGCTCTAAAATTTCTTAAAATTTTTATAATAACTATTTAGAAGGAGTGTTAATACTTTATAAAGTAGATCCACAAAGACAATGAAACTGAAAATACTATTAGAAAATTTTTATCATATCTTGAGAAGAATGGTATTCAGTATGAACCTAGTTCATTATATTTCCCAAAACAAAATAGATTAGTGGAGAAGAGAAATATGAATTTTGTGTATATTTCTTATACTATATTAATGGAGAATGACACTGTAGAGACCCGAAGCTTGACGTAGAAGGACATTACATTACTTTTGCGGAATACTTATTACATAACAAAAACACACACACAAGGACCGTAATAGTTTAGTGTCTTTGGAAACTCAGAACGTAATCTTCTAATCATGGTGAAAGATCTTCAACATCTCCCATAAAGATCTTCCTTTTTTCTTACCTAAATCCTTTCTTTATATACTGGGGAAAAGAAAACATAAAAGGGTGAGCTCAAATGCTCAGTAAGGGTAAACAAAAGAAAAATCAATCACATCATATTCATAAGAACATAACATTTTGGAAATCTTAACCTGCAAAAGAGATCATAATATCATAACATGGGATAAATCATAGTAGTGAAATGTAATCCCAATAATCAAAACATAAAACATGAAACATTGTGGCATACACACATAATCATAGAGAATCATTTCTTATTAGTCAAGACTCATTTCCAAGACTATCTTAGTGGACAAAGTCCATTTCTGAACCGAGTTCACTCCTCATTTCAGTCCTGTTTCACTGAACCGGTATAACCTACCGTTCCAGCCATGTCTATCTCATGAAATATAAAATATTTACCCAATGCATTGGAGGGAGATATAGCTCCCACCCATCTTATAATGATACCATTCTTATGTGTGCCACAAAATCAAAAATCATACATCATTGCATAACCCATGTAATAAAAATGGGATACTTACAACATGACATCATAAAACAATTCATATAAGATAAAGGGATTCATAAAAATAATTCCATCACAACATAATCAAATCAATGTAATAATAGGGATAGAAACAGAACCCTATATTATCTTAGATGGAAAATAATTTTGATAAAACACTTGAACTCCATTCTTGAGGAAAGTATCCTTTCAACTTCAAAATCACTTTTCCTTTCTTAACATGTCATACAATTCTAAAAGAAGTTGATTAAAAATAAACTTGAAAATTATTAAAGTAAGCTTCATGGAAATAATTTTTTAAAAATCCATTCATGATGTATAAGTTACAGAAACATTCTTCTCGTACTTTAGTCGGAAAAGTCAAAAAGTACCTCGTACGAAAAACGACAAAAGATTCCTTTCACATCTTTTACTAAAAACTCACCGAAGGGTGAAATTGGATATAAACTATTGTAGAAGGATATAAATATTACATATTGAGGAAGCATGGATGTGGATGATAAAATAAACCCCAGTAAATACTAAATTATATACAATCTCGGATAAAAATTAGATTGTGATATTTCCCTTACCTTAGGTCTGATTTGCTTCATAAGTGTCCGAACCTCCTCTTCTTTGAAGCGCCTCTTTGAGATCTCATTTTAGGGCACTAAAATTGGTCTTTGAAGAAGACCAGAACCTCTTGGATGTTTCTAGGGAAGTGGATAAGATAATTTGTCAGGGGTTGTCCGAGCATGAAGGTTCAAAGTGGTGTGAGGAGGAGAGGGAGGGGGTGCCCTTTTATAAGGGAGGAGAGGGGCTCCTTTGGAAAACTAAGAATATTAATTTATTATAAAGTCATATTCAGTTTTAAATAGCTCTAAATTGATTTATTTCTAAGCTAAGGTGGGGATGGATCGAAATCCTCTCATCCAATATAATTTATACAAGTTTAGGTTCCTATTTTAACCTTATCATTTAGATTTACCATTAAGTTAAATAACTTTACTTTTACCGTGTCTTCTTGTATTCTTACACTATAAGGTTAATAAACTTACTATAACAATCCAAACGAACCCCAAGTTGTTTATTATTAATATATATAATCTTAAATAAGTCATTTGGCTGAGCCTTAGATTTTTAAGAATAAAATAACAATTAATAATATAATATTTGTTTTAAAAACTATTTTATGTCAATTTTGACACTATTTAGTAATTGATTTTTGTAGAAATCATTACAGAATTATTAGTTATAAGAAAGTTAATTGAATCAATATTAACATGTCATATTAACCTACAAAATTATAGGAATTCATAAAAAGCCTCAAATTATATTTATTTGGGTATTTATAATATCAATTATTATAATTTTTCACTATTATTGTAATTACTGCATCATCACTGTCTCATAAATAAATTAATTTATTTAATGTCTAAAAATTATAAATAAAATATCATTATGTAGTAAATTTTATTATATTTCTAATTAATATTTACAATCTAATTTATCTTATGTATAAACCTATATTAAAAATGTTTTAGTAAATAAACATTGATTTTAACTCTTTTAACTCTTCTTTGGATTAAATAATAATAAATGTCCTAATCTAATCCAAGTGGGCCTAAATGATCATATTTTATTCCTAAGGTTGTTTTTGGTAGAATTACACTTATACAATAGAATTAGGACATGTTTTAGGGTAATAATAATATCATTTTTACCCTTAATTACCCTATTTACTTTTAACCGTGGTAAAAAAAGTAAAAATTTACTATTCACCAAAAATTATTTTCATCTCATTGAACCAAATTTATTTACTGACATCAACCGTGTATCTCCGATTTTTGAAATTCCACTCACAGAAGCGGTAAAATTAAGTTTTATGAAAAATTCATTTTTTTTACTACCACTTAGTGGTTTCAGTATTCATCAAAAAATGAAAGTTTCCAGAAAAATACCAAAAATTAGGCCTATGCTATATTTGATATTATGAAATCAAAAATGATGTCTATTTTACCAAATTCGAAACATATCAGTTACATTAACTAATTTAAAAATTAATTCCCGTCGTCAAAACAAATAGTGTGTTTTTAAGAGATAATAACTATCAAAAGATTGACACTTGTTTATAACTGGTTTAAATGTGAAATTACATCCAATGACCAAAATTGTATTAAATTGTAAAAATATATTCTAAATATACTTTAAAACCACTAAAATTAATAATTTATCACTATTAATTATTTCGATTAAAAAAGTTGTTTTTAATTAAAATTTAGTAATTTTCACTATTCATCAGAATATGAAAGTTATCCGAAATGTACCAAAATTTTACCTTAGGCTAAATTCGATACTCCGAATCCAAAAATGAAGTCCATTTTGAGAGTTAAAATTTTTAAAATTTTAAAAGGTGGTTATTACTATTCATAATGGCTAGTTTTAATAATATTTTAATAGCATATCGTTGTTTAGTGAAACTCAGTATTGCATACTACACACTCTATTGAGGAATGTCGCGATTGAGTGTAATGCAAGGCAAGTCAAGGATGATGGTTGTGAAAGCTCCTTTTGGTTTAGCATACAACACAAGACATTAATGAAATTAAAAAAAAATATTTTTCATAAAATCTCGGGGTGTTACATTCTACCCCCCCTTAAAATGAATTTCGCCCTCGAAATTCGTAGGGGTTATAAATGGTTTACTATTCGAAAGTTTCTTTGATAGAAACCCACAACGTAAAAAGGAATACCAAACCAATCTTTAAAAATGAAAGAATGAAACGTACTGGTTACCCAAATAAACTAATCAATGGGTTTCCAAATAGGTGAAAATATGGATATAGAAGAGAAATCTAACCATCATGTTATGAGGGAGAGTGGTAGAGAACATGGCTATAGAAAAGCCAGCAATCAAAAAGCCATAAATTTGTGATGATATAAGGTACCACCTTATTTATCAGATATAGGATCACTAGGACAACATTTCTGGTTTTCAAGATCGTTTCCCTAAAGATGATGAAATTGGAATTAGAAGAAATACTTTCGTGATTTCGGTATAGTCTCACCCTTGGTCGTTCTTTGGACAATTTCCACTTCATATCTTGAATAAATGAAGTTGAATTTTTCATTCGAGATGTATTAGCAGATCATGTGATAGAATGATGGGTCACTCCATCTATCTCAAACAAAAGGTTAGAAAAGTTATCAAAAAATACATAAGTCCATCTATAGTGAGATTAATCATATATGGTTCTTAAAATGGACTTATACTTCATATATCATACTAATTAATATAATAAAACTAGTTTCTACTAAACAGGGACTTCCTGTAGGCCAGTGGTAGCCGATAAAGGCTAGTCGCACTTTGGTTGTGGGTTCGATTCCCACGGCCTTGTCAGACGCAATGGGTTGTCGCCCGTCCGGCAGGTTGTCCTTTTTCTAAAACTATATTACTATATCATCCCATCAATAATATCGAAAAAACTTTTATCCTTAAACAATACTAACTTATGTCCAACATAATCCATTCCAATCTTTAGGCTTATCCATAATACTGCAGTCCACTCTTATAATATAGTGAAAATGATTACCATAGATTTAATACTATCGTTGATCCCCATATATCATAAAATATGTCTTGTTGGTCACATTCCAAACATTCAAAGGCCTTAATCATGTATTCTCTTGAATACCCATTGAACCTTAGTGAAAACATGAATGCAGTTAAAAGTTAACTCTTTCCACATACCAAATTCCTCAAATTTCTATATACTCAAACCATGATATCACTTAGTCCTTATATCAATCATGAGCTCATGAATACTGTCAAACATTTCATTTTTTCCTCATCCCTTCATTATGTGCATGTCATATTTTTTTCCAAAAATATCTCAATAACCTTCCATGGTTACCGGTACCATAAAATTATTGAAAACCACAATAGACCAATACATAAATATTCCAATATTCCACGATACTATATAAAACATTATTTTGGAATCCCAATACATAAACACTTAATCATTACACCACATTGTTATCATATTCAACATCGCCAATGGTGATCGCATGTGACTTCCCTTTGTCCTATTCCTTAAGTTGTTTCTCATGTCGATCATCACTAACCCTTGGATTAGGGCATTTGTTAGCATAATGCCCCATTTCCTTGCACTTGAAGCATTGAAGTGTAGTAGGTTCATTCTGTGTATCCCTTCCTTTGTTTGCATCATTAGACATCTTCTTCCCATCATTGCGGAACTCAAATTTCCAATGACCTTCCTTTCCACATTTGAAACATTTACTTATCCCTTTAAGTCAATCTCCACCAAGCTTCATTCCACACTTTGAGCATAAGGAAACATTAATCTTCTTTTCACCATTATTCTGAGATTTCTCCTTGAAATCCAACTTTATTTTCTTGTCAAAACTATGAGATAGATAAGTAACACCAACTTCCATTTCTACCTTGATAGCACAATGCACAATTTCTTCATAACTACTGAAGTCTCTTATAGATAATTCCCTTCGAAGATTTGGTTTTAAGCCACTAAAGAATCGGTCAACTTTACTTTCAGGTTGGATGATAAATCCAGATGCATACCTTGCAAGCCTTGTAAAATTCTCTTTGTATATACCAACAGATTCATCATCCTTTTTCTTTAGTTCAAGAAACTCCTTCTCCAACTTTGTTCTAAGAATACGCGGGATGTACTTATTGAAAAATAAGTTATTGAACTCGTCCCATTCCATGGACTCAATTTCATATCTTTGCCTCGTATTCTTGATAAGATTCCACCATTGATCTGCTTCACCTTCCAAACAATATACTGATAAGATTACTTTATCATGTTCAGAACATTGAAGAACTGAAAATATCTTTTCAGTGGTACTGAACCATTGTTCAGAAACAACTGGATCAGAAGACCCACTGAAATAAGGTGGGCGTTGCCTCATGAAGGACTCAATAGAATATTGGTCCCTTCTCTTCTCATTTGGAAGTCCAGAATGATTCATAGATTGTGTAAGTATAGCAATAAGATTTTTCACTCCATATCCCATAACATTTGTTTTTTTAGGAGGACAATCCTTGCATTGTCCATTGCATTCATCAAAACGGTTCCTTCGGGTTCCAGCCATCATCTAAAACCCAAAAAGAATAGTGTGAGAGGAAAAAATCATGCTAGGGAAAACAACATAATAAAGGGTGAGTACCTTCAATATCTAACATCATAGGTTTTATTCTAAGATCGTTAGTGAAATTCTAGGACTATAACCTATACTTATACTTAACCTTAGGGACATCCCTAGACATACCTTAGAAATATCTCTAGGGATCTCACTAAAGCTCTTGCATCCTAGTTTCCAATGGTTGACTAAACCTTTCCTCTGATACCAATTGTAGAGACTCGAAGCTTGACGTACAAGGACATTACATTACTTTTGAGGAATACTTATTACATAACAAAAACACACACACAAGGACAGTAATAGTTTAGTGTCTTTAGAAACTCGGAACGTAATCTTCTAATCATGGTGAAAGATCTTCAACATCTCCCATAAAGATATTCCTTTTTTTCTTACCTAAAACCTTTCTTTATATCCTGGGGAAAAGAAAACATAAAAGGGTGATCTCAAATGCTCAGTAAGGGTAAAAAAAAGAAAAATCAATCACATCATATTCATAAGAACATAACGTTTTGGAAATATTAACCTGAAAAAGAGATCATAATACCATAACATGGGATAAATCATAGTAGTGAAATGTAATCCCACTAATAATAACATAAAACATGAAACATTGTGGCATACACACATAATCATTGAGAATAATTTCTTATTAGTCAAGAATCATTGCCAAGAATATCTTAGTGGACAAAGTCCATTTCTGAACCGAGTTCACTCCTCATTTTAGTCATGTTTCACTGAACTTGTATAACCTACCGTTACAGCCATGTCTATCTCATGAGCTATAAAATATTTACCCAATGCATTGGAGGGAGATATAGGTCCACCCATCTTATAATGATACCATTCTTATGTGTGCCACAAAATCATAAATCATACATCATTTCATAACCCATGTAATAAAAATGTGATAATTAAACAACATGGCATCATAAACCAATTCATATAAGATAAAGGGATTCATAAAAATAATTCCATCACAACATAATCAAATAAATGTAATAATAGGGATAGAAACATAACCCTATATTATCTTATATGGAAAATAATTTTGATAAAACACTTGAACTCCATTCTTGAGGAAAATATCCTCTCAACTTCAAAAACATTTTTCCTTTCTTAACATGTCATACAATTCTAAAAGAAGTTGATTAAAAATAAACATGAAAAATTTTAAAGTAAGCTTCATGGAAATAATGTTTTAAAAATCCATTCATGCCGTATAAGTTAAAAACATTCTTCTCATACTATTTTCGGAAAAGTCAAAAAGTACCTCGTACGAAAAATGACAAAAGATTCCTTTCATATCTTTTACTAAAAACTCACCAAAGGGTAAAATTGGATATAAACTATTATAGAAGGATATAATTATTACATATTGAGAAAAACATGGATGTGGATGAAAAAATACACCCCAGTAAATACTAAAGTATAAACAATCTCGGATAAAAATGAGATTGTGATATTTCCCTTACCTTAGGTCCGATTTGCTTCGTAAGTGTCCGAACCTCCTCTTCTTTGAAGCGCCTCTTTGATATCTCCTTTTAGGGCACTAAAATTGGTCTTTGATGAAGACCAGAACCTCTATGATGTTTCTAGGGAAGTGTAGAAGAGAATTTGGCAGGGGTTGGCTGAGCATGAAGTGTCAAAGTGGTGTGAGGAAGAGAGGGAGGGGGTGCCCTTTTATAAGGTAGGAGTGGGGCTCCTTTGGAAAACTAAAAATATTATTTTCTTATAAAGTCATATTCGGTTTTACATAGCTCCAAATTGATTTATTTTGAAGCTAAGGTGGGTATGGATAGAAATCCTCTCATCCAATAGAATTTAGACAATTTTAGGTTCCTATTTTAACCTTATCATTTAGATTTAACATTAAGATAAATAACTTTACTTTTACCGTGTCTTCTTGTTTTCTTTTACTATAAGGTCAATAAACATACAATAACAAGCCAAAAGAACCCCAAGTTGTTTATTATTAATATATATAACCTTAGCTAAGTCATTTGGCCGAACCTTATATTTTTTGGAATAAAATAACAATTAATAATATAATATTTGTTTTAAAAACTATTTTATGTCAATTTTGACACTATTTAGTAATTGATTTTTGTGGAAATCCTAACAGTATGATTAGTTCGAATAAAGTAAATTAAATCAATACTAACATGTCATATTAGCCTTGAAAATTAGTGTAATTCATAAAAAGTCTCAAAGTATATTTATTTGGGTATTTATAATATCAATTATTATAAATATTCACTATTATGGTAATTACTACATCATCATTGTGTCATAAATAAATTAATTTATTTAATGTATAAAAATTATAAATACAATATAATTATGTAGTAAATATTATTATCTTTCTAATGAATATTTACAATCAAATTTATCTTATGTATAACCATATATTATAAATGTTTTAGTAAATAAACATTGATTTTAACTCTTTTAACTCTTCTTTAAATTAAATAACAATAAATGTCCTAATCTAATCCAAGTGGGCCTAAATGATAATATTTTATTCCTAAGTTTTTTTTTGGTCGAATTAAACTTATCCAATAGAATTAGGACATGTGTTAGGGTAATAATAATATCATTTTTACCCTTAATTACTCTATTTACTTTTAACCGTGGTAAAAAAAAGGTAAAAAGTTACTATTCACCAAAAATTATTTTTTTTTATTGAACCACATTTTACTTACTGACATCAACCATGTCTCTTGGATTTTTGAAATTCCACTCACAGAAGCGGTAAAATTATGTTTTATGAAAAATTCATTTTTTTACTACCACTTAGTGGTTTCACTATTCATCAAAAAATGAAAGTTTCCAGAAAAATACCAAAAATTAGGACTAAGCTATATTTGATATTATGAACTCAAAAATGATGTCTATTTTACGAAATTCAAAACATATCAGTTACATGAACTAATTTAAAAATTAATTCCCGTCGTCAAAACAAATAGCGTTTTTTTAAGAGATAATAACTATCAAAAGATTGACACTTGTTTATAACTGGTTTAAATGTGAAATTACATCCAATGACCAACATTGTATTAAATTGTAAAAATATATTCTAAATATAATTTAAAACCACTAAAATTAATAACTTATCACTATTAATTATTTCGATTAAAAAAGTTTTTTTTAATTAAAATTTACTAATTTTCACTATTCATCAGAATATGAAAGTTATCCGAAAAGTACCAAAATTTCACCTTAGGCTAAATTCAATACTCCGAATCCAAAAATGAAGTCCATTTTGAGAGGTAAAATTTATAAAATTTTAAAAGGTGGTTATTACTATTCATAACGGTTAGTTTTAATAATATTTTAATAGCATATCGTTGTTTAGTGAAACTCGGTATTGCATACTACACACGCTATCGAGGAAGGTCGTGATTACGTGTAATGCAAGGAAAGTCAAGGATACATGTTGTGCAAGCTCCTTTTGGGGTAGCATACAACACAAGACATTAATGAAATTAAAAAAAATATTTTTCATAAATTCTCGGGGTGTTACAGACACATCTCATTAATTCTTGAGAATGGAAATTTATAAAAAAGGTTATATTCAAAACAATATTTATAAAACAAAGTCAAATATTTCACCATATGAGATGTATTATAATAATTATACAAGAATAAGATAAATAATGGTATTTTTCATCCGTTTTATTGTCAAATTTAATGGTGAAACCCTTTTTATGTTTGAGTGGAGAGGATTAGATGGTATTAACTATGGTTATCCTTAAAATAGAAGATGATATTGTTATTATATAATAATAGTATATAAATTGAATAATCAAATGATTTAAAGGTGTTGAAAACCTGAATAATTGAATCAAACATTATGAATAATTTCCTATAAGTAATGATAAGGAAGAATTGGTTGTTGCGAATCTGGGTGTTGTTTCAAATAATAATCAGAATCCAAACAAAAAATAGACTATAATTGATGATCTGGTTTTTAAAAATGATTAAGACAAATTTAAATTAACTCATCCTAGGATGATAAATTAGTTAGAGGTCCAAAATATAATTTAACTAAAGGGAAAAGTTCTTATTACTAGCGAATCATTGATCACATCAAAACAAATCAAACCATTCCCTCAATTTAATCAACGAGATGTGAAAGAGGAATTGAATCATCAACCATGGGTGGATTTTATGAATGATAAGTGTGATCAAATGATGAAATATTATATATTTTTTGTATCAAAACTATGAAGTAATAAAACTGCCCTAAAAAGGTGGGTGTTTCAATTAAATACGAATGATAGAGGATAAGTGGTAAAATACAATGAATTACTTGTGAGAAATGGATATGTTCAAGTTAATGGAATTTATTTCAATGAGATATTTGAACATGTTTCTAGGCATGAGACCATATTCATATTTATGGCACAAATTTGATTTAATATCTTATAAATGGATTTTATTTTGACATTTATTAATGGTGAGTTGAAAGAGGAAGTTAAAATTTTGTAACATTGGTATTTCACTCATATAAAATATAATGGATGTGATTTCAAATCAAAGAATTTTTTCTATACATTATATAAAATATTGAGATCATGATATTTTAATTTTTCCACATACTTGAATATTTATAGGTTCATAAAGGGATGACTGGATACAAACCATTACATTAATTATGTAAAAAAATATCATTTATTTTTTGTTAATGTTGCAGATATAATCATTATTGGGAATGAAATATGTGTGTGAAATGACTTTTTATTGAAAATAAAAAGTTTGATTGAGATTCCAATGCTTTTATATATGATATATAACAAGGGATTATAAATTTGAAAATAGAAATATGATATCATTATTTCCCAATAAAAATAATCATGTAATCTTCTGAACATGTCTTCCATGAAGGATTTAAAGACAATTTATACCCTAAATCTGGTGGGAATCGTGTTTTAACCTGATTCGAATATAAAGTATGTTGATTCAATATGTATCTAAATTCTTATTTTATGTTTTTATTACTTGATAGCTCTATGAACATATACAGATTTCCCTATTACTTTATATATAAAATATCCAATAAAATTGATTTATTGTCATTTTATTTAGGGAAATAGAATTCTAATAAATATTAAAATCATGATGGATTATGGACTCAAATATTAAAATAATGGAAGTCTCAATCATTTTTAATATATATATATCCAAGTGTGTGTGTGTGAAAATTTGGATAGAAATACTTATGACAAAATAACATCACCATATAAATTTTTCATTTTGGCAGAGTGTTCATTATGTTTGTGCAAAAGGAAAAACTTTCCGGTGAATTTGAATATTTATAAAGTAAAATATATTTCTAAAACTCAATATCTAAACTAATTTATTTTGATACTGTCTCAATTTGGTTAACATTAAGGAGGATGTTATTTTTCATTTTTTTGGGTTGAGAAAACTAAATTAGAATCAATATATTAAAAATTCATATTTAAAATTCAAAAGCAAGTAACATTATTATAAAATATCACATTATGATATAGATTGTGGTGAATGGAGTTGTTACAAAATATTTTTTTACTACCATGAATTTGATATAAATCTACTACTGGTGGAATCATTTAAAATAATAAAGTTGATCATGTATTCTTAATCATATTCCACATAAGATTATAGTAAGGTGAATCTATCCCCCATCTCAACTCCTCTTTTGATACATACTATCAATGGGGATGAAAAACAACATATATATTTATATATTTTTATAACATAATGAATTTTAATATGAGGAGAACAAAAATATAGGGAATAATCAAAAGATGTTTTTAAAACTAACGGGGGATTGATCTCTTTTTAGGGTGAGATATTTTTTATAGGGGTTTTCAATAGATATATTTTCTGAAACCAAAATGGGTTCATGAGTTGTGAATTATTTTAACTTGTTTATTGAGCATGTATATATACATATTTTAAATATTGGTTTGAGGAAAAAATTTAATAGGTGAAAATTGTTCTCATTTAGTATAAAGATCTATGAAGAAGTGGATATAAGTCATTTTAATGGAAAAAATTATATTATTATTCAATATTATTTTTTCCCTGTAATGTGTTTGATAATGTTGTATAAGAATTATTGAATTAAGATTCATTTATATGCTCATTGAGTTTGAAAAGGTATTTATGTTCATTAGATGAAACAATATATAATTAAGATATCTGTTTATTCCATATTTTCCTTAGTTTATGGATAACCGGCCCCCAAATATGGATCCTCCTGTCAAAGATTCCTTCAATGATGTTTTTTGTCCATCCTCGTCCTCTCTTTAGTGTTTCTTGGATCTATCCTTAGAGGTTTCAGGGTCCCCCCTACTGTTGGATTTCTGGAGGTACACATCCCCTCTGAGGTCTTTGAGGAAGCATTAAGCTACCCTAAATGGGCCATGGTGGCCATATTTGGTGTGGAAAGACCTATATTCTTGCTCTTTCATGGTTTTGTTCAGTTGTGGGGTTTGGATTTTTTTTCTCGGATCTCATCCTTTAACCAAAAATATTTCTTCATAGGGATTTCCTCCTTTGAGGATTTTGATTAGGAGTAGTGGAAAGCTCCCAGGGCTGTCAGTCACTAGTATTTTTCCTTCTTTCACTGGTGGTTGGATGTTCACTTGGCCAGGGATTCTCCGCGCGTAGTGGTTTGGATCAATCCTGTTGGTCTCTCTCTTCTCTTCCAAAACATATCCATGTTGTGAGCCATTGGAGACTCATTAGGCTCCTTTCTCTATGTGGCCCAGTACACTGTGAGTCTAGGGGAATCATCGGCACTGCATATATGTTTGGTAATTTATTTATATCAGCCCCTTTTGGATCAGATTCATCACTATATTGAAGATGATTTTGAGTGGTCTCAAGACCTTATCACCCTTCAGTTCCCAACATATGTTCATTTTATCTAATAAATATTAATTCTATCATACAGTGAAGGAAACGTAGGTAGATGGAGATTTAGGAAGGCCTTTAGGGTTCTTATTTCTCTATTGGGAAGTAGATGTCTGATCAGAAGGGGCCACTATGGTTTCTTATGATGGGAAGGGAAGTGTTCTGTGATAAGGGTCTCTTAAAGATCCCTGAGTTCCATAGAGAAGGCTCTCTACCTCGGAAATCTCCCTATATGTTTTTGAGACCCCAGTTCTTCTGAGTCCTTCCTTCATGGCCTTGGTTCCTTTGTCGGATCCACCTCTCCCTCCCCCCATTGAATGATTCTATTCTTATTATAGGTTTTCGTAGTGGTGTGCTAGACAGGGGAAAGAGACTCGTTCCCTTGGCCTACATTCCCCACTGGTGTGATCCTAGTCCATCAGAATAGATTTTCTGTGGTACATGGAATGACATTTTGTTGGTCACCCAGTATGATTATGAGGTATCCAGGGTCATTACTCAGGATTCTGCAGAGGATTTGAAGCTTAAGGGGGGATTCCACCCTCCATTCCTAGTCTCCTACTCCTTTCTCAGACACTCTACCTCTAGGTCCCCTTCCAGGGACAGTAGAAGTAGTAAATCTCGTGATCAGTTATGTTCAACTCTCTCAACATCATTCCTGTTGGAATCCTCAAATGGGTGTGTACCTGAGCTCAATCTCTCTCTCTATATATTTCCTTATTCTATATCTCTCTTCCCCCTAGTGGAGGTCGAATTAGGTCCCATTTTAAATCCTTTTACTACATCAGGTCTTGTAATTATTTTTAGTTCCATGAAACATGGACCAATTCGAGACATATTTTTTATCAATGATTAACTTCCTCGTATGGAATTCTCATGACCGAGGATCCCAGGTAATTTTGGATTTTATTTCCAGTTAATTTCTTAATGACTCTATCAAGTGGTTTTAAAGGCTTGAACCTAAGGAGTATCAGTCAAAAGATATGTTTTTCCTTACTGGTTGAGTGTTCATTGTTTTCTGAATATCATTCCCTCTTATACTCATATTTTGATATTTTCAAAAGTGTTAGTTTTCTGGACATGATATCAATATAAAATCAGTGCATCAATCGTAAAATTTCAATAGGATTATGTGATTTTATGTTTTCCATGGTTTATGCCAAATGTGAAGCTCATAATATAGCCTGTTTGTGGGAATACTAGAGTTCTATCAATATAGTGGACTCCCCATGTGTTGTTGAATGATATTTTAATATAGTGGTGAGTTTGGAGGAGAAAAAAGACAATTCTCCTTTACCTTTTGTTTTTTGAGGATATTATAATATAGTGGTGAGTTTGGAGGTGAAAAAAGACAGTTCCCCTTTCCCTAGAAGATAAATTAAAGAGGTTGGAATGTTCATAATTATCAATAGGATCATGGATATGGGATTTTCTTGAGATACGATCACTTGGTGTAATAACCAGTGAAGGTGTCAGAGGCCTTGCAATCGGCTTGACCAATGCCTAATGAATGGATATTCTGTTTCTACCTTTCCAGTAATAAATTTTTCTCATAAGGTTTGTAGCCTTTATGATCATTCACCCCTCCATATAACTGTGTATTCCTACAATGTTAAAAAATATTTATTCGATTTCTCTTCCATGTTGGCTGAAATATATATTTTTTTTTACTTTTTAAGGAATTACTGGGATCATGTTTCAAAAGGTAACCCATGGATTTCCCTCTATAACAATCTAAATAATATGAAACATGGTCTTCAAGCATGGTCCATGCACCTCCCATTAGGGGTTCTAGATTAGGATAATATTTACATGGAAATTCAGCTGTTGGAAGAGATCCAATATGTGGCTTGGGATGAAGAAGGTTTTTCTCATATGAGATGAAATAATGAACTTTTACGAGAGGTTTTTTTAGGATATAGGGTATTTCCTTAGAAAACTCTAGATTAAAATGGTTGTGTGAATGAGATAGAAATATAGGTCATTTCCAAGCCTTCCTCAATGAAAAATGCAGATTTTTTGTCCCAAACATGCTACTGGATAATGCTTCCAACCCAAATGATAGAGATATTGTGGGGTGCCTAGTTGATTCCTAATACATGTCTCTCTGGGAATCCCCAAACCCGGTGATGGATGGGGGTCATCCTAAAGGGCCTTGAGACTAGTTTGAGGTGATCCCTTGTTCAGTATCTTATGACATGAATAACAGCATGGAGGCTACATCTAGTAATAATGAAATTATTGAGGTAGTTTTTTTCTTATGTTTGGTTTGCATTTTGGGGACAGCTTCATTTCATTAATCCTTTTATAGGTCTTCTTGCTACAATTTGAAGAAGATTTTAATCAGTATTGTGTATGATTTAATCCATGATGGTAATATTTCATGGGTTTCTTATGCTACAAAAATTGTTATCATGCATAAAGTAAAAGCTCCTCAATATCTCAATCATTATTGGTCCATTATCCTATGAAATTTCCCATACCAAGTCTGTGATTGTGTTCTCAATAAAAGGTTAGTATAATTTTTTCCAAGTTGGGTGTCTGATGATAACATTGTTTCATGCAAGGTAGAAAAATTATAGCCCCCGTTTACTTCTCTCACAAAGTTTAAAGCATCATAAACCACAAATTTTTCAGTAGCTACATGGCCATTAAACATGATATGTGTATGGATTATGAGGGAGTTGAATTGGGAGTCATCAATGGGATCATAGAGTGAATGGGTTTTTCGCCACCATCATTAATATTCTCTTTAATTTCCTTAGTTCCCCATTTCATTCCATTTATATCATTGGTAAATGGTTTAGTTTCATCAAGGATACTATAGGCTTGAGTTTGGGAGGCCCCCTATCCCCATCCAAGTTTATCATTACCAATGACTCCCTCAACTGATAGTTGAATCACTGGATTTATCAAGGTAATATTTTCTCCTTATTCTTTAAAAAATTTAAGGGATTTATTTTACATCTTATGTTTGTAACTGACACCATGATAATTATCAATAGTATTATAAGGGTGAACCCAAGAGTTAATGTAGACCTTGAGTATTATTTATTCGGAGTGGCCATGTTTTCAACTGTGAGAAAAATAGATTCTTTATTCCAAACAAATGTTTTGAGAGGAGAATCTAGGTTATTTTTTCCATCTGTGGTATGCACAAATTCTCCTTCCCAATGTAATATTTGGATTCCACAGTGTCACCAAATATTCTTCTATTTAAACAATTTGACGAAGTTATGCAGAAAATTCTGGTCAAAATTTTTAACAAGAAGAATAAGATTTTATCATTTGGAGGGATTATCAGTATGATAAATTACTCCCGCTCTGACATTTCCATGAATATTTTTTGATCTATGATTTTCCCCAAGAAAGTGATTTACATATTTTAAAAAACTATTTCTAGTTTTCTATGGGATGGTCATTTGGGAGGGAAATGCCATTGGGATTTTTGGTCCAAACTGGCCAAAACTATCAATGGTGGGGGAAATAATCATAATATAATTACAAGAACCAAGTAATGGATCTATTCCAAACATTAAAAGAATTTCATATAGGGGAAAAAATATTGGAAAAATATATGAAATTAGTTTATGCAAATGATGAGAATCTGTCCAGATTTAAATCATCCAGTGTTTATAAGTTGATTCAGCTATATATCCCTTGTTTTCATCCCCAATAAAGATTGATTGTTGGAAAGGGTAAAATCATCTATTGGTTTCACAATTTTTCGAGTGTCATCGTCATATTTACTCTCTATCCATACCCAAAAATTAGTTTTACGGAGGCCATCACTTTCCCCACTATCATTCAGACTACCTTCGATGAGGACCTGAGATGCATCTATGATAGTATGGTTCTGACTAATGACATGGAACGATGTGTTTTCACTGGGTCTTCTTCTAATGTCTTAAAAAGTTAAGGCTTTTAAAAAACCCAAGTAGTGTTTAACTGTCAAAATGTTTGGGGGAGATCCTATGGTGCTAGGAGATTCCAAATAAATATGTTTTCCTGTTGTGGTGAGTTAGGAATAATGCCTTCTCTATAGATGAATGTTTTTAACGAAAAGGAATCACGTTGGATTCTAAATGTTCATGCTGCATGGATCTGAGCGTTCTTTCCACCTTTCATAAGTTCTTCAAAAATTAATGGGAGAAGGATATATATGGGGCCTTCGTCTAGTTAATTGGAATTTTTGTGTTGGTTGTTTCCTTGGACACTTTCTTCCAGCATTGGATTCGCAGTGTGACAATCCGTAACTCATAGAGGATATCCATCTCTTATATTTGCAGTCGAGTGATAGGTGATATGTTCAAATAGGAATTACCGGAGGCTTATGAACACTCTTAGGACCTTCATATGTATCTTTTTTAATATTCGAAACCACATTCTAGATTTTTGTATGTTGTTTTAAGACTCAGCAGACGGTCCTTATGTCTGGACCCTATGTCCCTACACGTGATTGTCTTATTCTACATCTATTGTCTGGGGAATGTGGATCAAATATAATCCCCCTTTATCATGTTATAAGTTAAACACTGATGGTTTATGTTTTATGGGGTTTGTGAGGGGAGGCAACTTGATCAAAGATACCAAAGGTTTCTGTCATGGTAGATTTCTATGCATTCTTTGGGAAAGACGTCTACCTTCAAGCAGAGGCTTGTGCTTTGCTCATTTTCCTTCTTTTTTACAATCAATGGGGTACCCCATTCATGGATATATAGGCTAATACAAATAAAATATACAATTCAAGTATAGGAAAGGGAGCTATTCAGTGGTCCATTGAATATTCCATCAGATGGTGAAAGCTACTAATAATAACTCCACACTGTTATCCATATATTTCATGAAGGAAATGATGTGGCTACCATTCTTGCCTCTTGAGAATCTCAAGATAAGCGGTTCCTTGCATTTTATAGTATTAGTTCCTTTCCTTGTAGGGTATAAACTTTGTTCTAGCTAACTCTATAGGGTTCATTATTATTGACTTAACAGATTTTAATTTGTAGGTGATTCCTCCATTCCTTTAATTTAATAAAAATTCATTTTTGGATGATTAGAGTTTTTTGCAAGAAGTATGTTTTCATTGGGGACAATAATACATATAAAATTTATAATTTTCTTAAATACATATTAGCAACATTTTTTATATATAAATATCACATTATTTTTAATAAGACTAAATATGAACATTGACTAATTCCTCAATGTGTAAGAGTAATTGTGTGCATCAGTAAGAGTCACTCTGGTTCAGAGTGTGGAAATTTTGAAACATCAATATTCATTAAATATGTAAGAGTTACTTTTCTACAAACTTAAGGGTATGTAAAACCCTAGTATTTTGCTATATATATCGCTTTAAATAAACTATATTTTATTGATATCCTTCTTTACATACAACACACTATGTAAAAAGATATAAATATATTATTGAATTGATATTATTTAATGTGAGATTTACTTATTATCTATTGGATTGGAAGGTATTAATTTGACTAAATAAATTATTAAAAGATTTATTTGAATATAAAGAAATAATTTATTATTTTTTTATTTGGTTTGAAATTAAAATAAAAACATTTGTAAGTAAAAAAAAGTATTTTGAAATTGAATTTTTATTCTCACAATTTTTTTATTTAAAAACATTAAAATAATAACTAATGAGTTAATTTTTAGTGATTTATTTATTATATATTCAGTAAAATATTTTAAAACTTAGTTATAGGTTTTATTATTTATATAATAATGAAAAAAATTATTGATAAAAATATATTTTTCTGAAAATAGTTTTTTTTTGTATTTTTTGCACTTATTTAAAAATGAATTTCATCCACATATAGAAATTTAATATTTTAAACATGATAAAATATTTTTATAAAAAGTAATTAATATTATTTAATAATGTTTTCTTACTTTTGGTAAATTTTTACTGGTAACTTTCGTAAAAATAAGTAACTTACTGCGATAAGACATAAAAGGGGTTGAATAGGTTAAAACAAAAATGAAAATGGGTAATATAACTAAAAACCTTTTATAAATATTATTATTTATTTTATTATTTAATTCATATATCTTATCAACATCCAGGATGGATCATTTTGGTTCCATTTTTATTGAATAAGACATCAATATATTTTAATCTTTTGAAATATTCATAGTGTGGACCCTCCCTCTCTTATAAAAGGATACCACCTCACCTCTTTTCCTCATAGTTCAAAAGACTCTAATTTCACCCAAGGCCTAGCTAAATACATTTTTAAAACCTCTACTGATTTCCTATAGGCCATATGTTTATCAAAATACTATCCTTTCTAATATTTTTTTGCAAGACAATGGATGCTTCTCAATGAAGGGGTATTACTCTCAATTAAGCAATTGCAATTTTATTTCTTCAACTGCCATCTAAAATACTGTTATACCCACCCTAACAATATTAAACCCATATCTTAATTATCTTAATATTTCATTGGGATAATTTCACAACTATTTTACACCACCTTTTAATTAAATTCTAAATTATGGTTTTGCAAGTGTTTGTGTGGACTACCACCTCTACGCAATGATTTCATTCATTTTACATTAACACAACTAATGGTTGGTTATTGTAATTTAATAGTTGTTTATGTAAGATATTTTGGTAATAATTCTTCTTCATAAATTATAAAATCTTTTCTACCTTGTAACATTTCCATTTGTTGGAAAAGAATATTATCAATTATTCATAGGAGTAGAAAACCACCTCCACGAATGGGTGTGATTTTTTATTTTTTTCCTATTTACATAAATTATAATAAAGATATATTAATGATATTTATAATATGATTTTTATTCTATTATGGTTAATTTTTATTTAACTTTATTTCATTCCAAGAAATCAAAATTGGATACAACACTCGTGTGTATGTATAAACTACAATCAACACAAATAATGTAATTCATGTTTTACCAACACTTTCTATGAATGGTAATTAAAGTTAATTTGATGAAAAAATATGAATTTTATCTCATTAATTAGATTATAGAGATGATTAAACCATGACTACGGTTAAATAATGAAATGGATCGTGTTTTCACTTACAAGGATTTGGAATATTTCTAACAATATTCCCGATTCTAGGCATGGAGTTGGCAAGGGATTTCAGGACTGCGAGAGATTTACTGCAGTGATAGTTAAAATATTAACTATATTTATGTCATGAAAGATTATTTTTTCATGATATGTGTGATAAATCTTCATCAAATTCTTGAATCATAATTTCCTAATGTGGTTGAGTTCAAAACCAAATTTATACCAATGGTGCAACATAAAATCGGTTGGTGTCGGGTATACAACTATAGGCGAGTTGGCATAGGGGTGTTAAAAGGGAGTTTAATTGATTTAAAAAAAATTAAACCAGTTAATCCATACATCCCCCACCACCATATTATATACAACATAAAGGGTAGGTGAACCCCTCTCGCTCCCCCTTAAGATGGTAGATGAAGCTAAAGACAAATCGAGGCAACGATGTGTTGTTGATCTCTAAATTTTAGGTTGAAAATCATAATATCGAGAAGAATCGTTATCTTCAAATCATAATGGAACTGAAAGGTCAATGTTTATCTATGGTATTGATTTATTATCATTTTAAATATTGATCCCTTTTTTATGTAATTTTTAAGGTCATAAAGCCCTATTTTGACTGTTATAGATCCCTTTTAAATCATTCTGTAGGTTTTGGGATAAACTTAGGTGATTAGGGTGGCTCATAGAAATATTTCAATCATAACTACTATTTAAATGGTGTGTAAACCAAATATAAAAAATTCATGTTCCTTCAGGTTGGGTTATATTACTTTTATGGACTACATGCCAGGTATCTTGGTTACGCACCACGTAGTGACCAACAGTCAGGTGGCCATGGGATGTGGCTGGGAATGTTGTGTCATAAGATATTTCCATGTAGAACAAATGGATAGAGTACATGATCATGGGGTTCTAGACACAAGAATGGGAAAATGGCTATGTTTCCATTCATCTATCACATGCAGTGTACTGAGGGTATACACCTTGTTTAAGACCCGACTAGTTGAGCCATATGTGGAAATACATGGCATGGGGATGATGTGATGTTTGAAATGATTTTTACAAACCATACATGTCATTTACTCCTACAGGTCCATCTAATACATTCAATAAGATTACATTTCTAGGTTCTTAGGTAGGTTTACACACCATGTGCACCCAAGTGCAGAATGTGTACTTTCCTAGGGTATTATTGGGATATTCAACCTTATATAACTCCTTCTATTGGTCTAGGATTCTGGATTTTGAGTAGCATGCACGGATCATTTTTCACATAGAAACAGGATAGTGTACCCTATTTTGGTCGGTGAGATTCAATATTGATTTATTCGAGCTTGATGATGTAGTAGTGGTGATAATCCTTTTGTAGTGATCATGGTGGATCACTAGGTTGAACTCGGTGATGATACCCTTCCATATCATTTCATGATGTGGGTCCCATAAAATATTTAGTTTGGTAGTGTGGTGATCCCCTTTTTTATTACATTTTAGTTCACCTACCAAGGGCTATGTTTCCATGTGAGGTATGCCAAGTGTGACACTCCTTTCAATGGAACTTGACTGATGATGGAGATCGGTTTGGTTCTTAGAGAGAGACGATGGGACTAGTACTCCAATGTGGAATCAGGGTATGTGTTTCAATTACCTCTCTGCTTTGTTCAATATGAAACTCCCACATTGTGGGTGTGTGATATTTTCCCAAGGGGTAGTTATTCTAGTGTTGGTACACCCATGATGGACCATGGAACATGTTCCCCATTTCATTCATGTTGTTGGAGACAATTATCCCCTATCATGAGGGTGTGTGGAACCTCCACACAAATTTTATAGATAGAGTAGGTGTCCCCTATTGGTCTAGGATTCATGTCCTCTATTTTTACAATCATTACTCCCATGTTGTTCTAGGGTGTGGTTCCTCTATATATGTTGACTAGACAGTGTTGGTACTCCCCTACCATGTTAGGGTGTGGGTCTTATAACCATGGAGTCACAAATACCATGTCCTTCTAAGGTGTATTTCCTCAATAAGTGTTTTTATATGTGAGATTATACTCCCCTATCATACTTGAGATAAGTTCTTATACCCTAGGGTAGGTACTACCCTATCGTGTCATGGTTTGGGTCCCCAATAGTGACTGTGATGGTAGGGTGGTAATCCCATGTCATGTCAGTGTGCGAGACCTCTATCTATGGATTTCCCATATTCTATCATATTAGGGTATTAGTTATTATTATATTGATTGGTACTCCCCTATCATACTATGTTAAAGGTCATAATCTATAGATAATAACTATTTCATATTTGATTAGCGGCATGGATTGGGTCCTCCACTAGATTTAGAGCTCTTTTATCTATAGAGTATAGTCATGATGAGTTGGAATCTCCACTGATTATGTGTGGTAACATGTTCGAGTTTAGATCTCCCATGATGGAGAGAGGTGTGGGACATTCTATATAGGATTAGAAAGATTTCATGGGTTAGTTAGTAGAAATTACTCCCTCAGACGTAGTGAAATAATGTGGAATATGTCCCTCTATCTCTATCATTATAGAGTAAACAGACACACCATAGTCTAGAGAAGTTATCCCTTAACTATTTGAATTTGTTAAGAGAATGACTCTTGACATTAGATTCTTTTTCTATTCTATTAGGAACATGGTAGTGATGATAGGATATATAGGGATGGGCACTAGAGTTTGACATATTGTGTTTTTACAAATAGAGAGAATTCCCCTGGCCATGCCATCATGAGTGGTAGAGATGTTCTTGATGGAGTGTTTGTCTCAGAAGGAGCCATATGGGATGGATGAGATCATGGAGTTTGATCTCCTAGTTATGTGTTAACATCGATCCTTGATTAAAATTGTATATATGGATATTATGATAGAAGCTCATGAGATTTAGAGTATTAGACAAAAAGATATTGGTCATTTTGGGAGTCATTGTGGTGTTTTCACGTGTCTCAGTTGACACCCCTTTTATAATTATCTAACTAGTCATGTGTATCCAATGATGGTCTGGAATAGAGTTTCACTCTCATTTGGAATCATCTACCTATGTTGAGTAGAATGGTTCCTTTTAGTTTCTCTCTTTTCTATTGGTTATTTTTTCGGAACATACTTTGAACTATTATACATACACCTACATGGTATTCTCCAACATGTTTTGTGTCTTGTGCAGACCAGAGGCCTTCTAACAAAGTCCCTAGATAAATGAAGGCAGATAGCGCATAGTGATATAGACCAACCAAGGTGTTTACTAATGATGGTCTAAGGATCATTCAAGTAGTTTCTATTGACAAATATCACCTAATTTTGAGAATGTTGGATACTTTTACAATTTTTATGGGTTTTTTTTCCATTTTTATAATTTCATTACTTATATTGTACAATGGTACATGATAGATTTATTCATTCATTTTTAGTTTTCAGCTTTTAAGAACTCTAAACTATTTAATGATGTTGTTTGTTGGTGCGTGTATACAGGTACCTTAGAAAATGTCTGCCCATTTATATAATATGCCTACTCGACACTAGATTCTATCCACTGGACTATAAGAAGTAGGTTCTTGGGTTGCATCTTCAACGTTGTTGGGTCATATCATTATAGATTAGAATCAAAGTGGGTTCACTTTGGGACTTTTATGTTGTGATTTTGGTGTGGGTATCATATTGACCTTGTTGGGTTGTTTTTAGTTTGAATCTCTGGCTGGAAGTTCTAGTGTTTGTGCAATGGATAACGTATCCATTCATCATGACTATGATAACATTCTATTTTACTTGATACATTATAGCACTATTCATAATAAAATAATGGTACAATCACATGATAGGATTGGGTTGTGGGTTCTTGGTACTTCTTGAGTCATCTCCCTAGATATACATTTGTATAGTTGAATTCATTGATTATATGTTTGGATTACATAGTGATGATGAACTAATAGGGTTCCACAGTGGAATTGTGATGATGATCGGCACTGTGAAGGGGTGTTGGTATAGGGAACTAGTGTTGAGATGGTACCTCTAGGTGGTACTCAAGATAAGACACCACTTGAGGACCATCTAGTTGTGTTTCTAGTTGAGGATGAGGATTCACATAGGTTGAGTGTTTTTCATGAGTTCATGAGGCAGTGACCAATAAGGTATTGAGGTGATCGAGACCCCATGAGGTCAAGGAATTTCTTGTGGAAATCAAACACATTCATTAGATTTTTATGATTCCTATTGATCTGATATTGGTCCTATAAGAAATCCCTCTATAGAATTAAACTCACCTATGGTGGAGTCTTGTGACATAAACCCATGATGAGGTGATTCTCACTTGGGTGGAATTAGAGAGACTCTTCAGGGAAGGGTTTTACCCAGTCATGATGAGATTCATGCATATACTAGAGCTTTTGATGCTTCATTAGGGTAGCATGACAGTGTAAGACTACTAGGAAAGGTTCACAAAACTATGGAATTACTACCTGGATAAGGTTTCTGACCCATTTTTATGAAAACATGCCTTAAAAAATGGAATCAATAGTGAATTCTGATCTGGTTCTATCTTCCTATGGCTTCCCTCTTATGCGGTGGTACTTGGGAGAGACTAGGTAGTAGATAGATTCTTGGAGAAGTAAAGTTTGGATGTGTCTTGCTGGGGTGGTCACGAGGACAAGACATCCATGGTAGCTAGTAGAAGGAAGATGTTAGAACTATAGCGCCTAAGACATAACCATTCCCAAAAACCAGCACAAGGGGATGTAGCCATACATCCTCACAGAGGATCTGGTTAGCTGTAATAGATTCAGTGTTACTCCTTCGATGGTTGAGGACATCTTGATATAAATTCTCCAACCCACAATGATACTAAGAGGGATACAGTCCACGGAATCCCCTGGTAGAGAAGTTATTTTTACCCAAGTGATATTCTGGATTTCATACATGGAAGATGATATTGGATAGTTGCTGGAGGTGGAATATGATTCAATCTATTACCAATACCAAAATGAGGTGGTCCAAACAAGGCTCATGGAGGTTCAGTATAGTGGTGAGGAAAACATTAGGTCATAGAGGACTTTGACCTGGAGGCTTCAAGAATGAATAGATGCAAGATCTATTTCATTTATTCTTTCTATAGTAGAAATTTTTAAACACTACTGTGTGGTACTATTTTCATTCAGCTTCATGCTCCATGTTTAACTAGGGAGATGTAGGGTGTTAGTTGGACCATGTCTTGGTTTTTTTAATTTATCATTGAATGCACAATAAACAAAGAATTTTTCCCCATATAGAGAGATATTTTATGTCAGTAAATCAATGTGGTTGAGCAGTTCTTCCTGATTAGGATAGTGTTGAGGTATGGTGGATGAGTTCCTTTGACTTGTATTTTGGATCAGTAGTTTTTTACAAGAGTGTTGGAGCTATCCTTAGTGTTACCAAAGGAATCTTTAGCTCTAATTATATGCTAGGTTTCCATATTATAGGGAGATACAAGCTTAGAACTATTCTATAGTGGAAGAGTTTTAACCTTAAATGTTTTCAATGTGTGGATTAGTTTCTTTCAATCCATATCAACTGGGATACCACTACTGGGTGAGCTGGTGTTTCAGGTATAGTTATTCATGTTATTGATGTAGGTTCATATAAAAGGGCCTGGAAAACCCCAATGTTTATGCATGGCCTACCATATATTGTTTGTTGATCACTTGGTTTATCAACATCAATGTGGAATACAATATGTTTTAGTATATCATGAGGAATTTCATCCAAAGATGGATGTGATCTATGGGGTTATATTGGTATCTATTTCAAGTTAGATACGTATTGTATGGGTAGATACTATGACTATAGAAGGACAATGGTGCTTGGTATTTTACCACCTATCATATCTTAGAAGACTTGTTCCTCTTATTTCACATTGTTGACCTAGTTAGAGCTATAACAATTTTTTATTTGGAATTGTTGGTTCCTCATAGTATTTTATTGGAAGCGTAATGGGTTCCCATGGCGATATTATTAGTGGGAGAGCTCAATTTCATCACGTTGTACCCAGGCATTTTCATTTGGGTGATGAAAAACTGTAAAATTGCATGAATTTAATGACTCAAGTTCCCACCTATAAGACTTTGGAATATTTTGATGAATTCACATGAATCTTGGTGTAGTGTTAGAATTGGATTTTATAGCATGGAGAGCCTTAGTGAGGATATATTTAAAATGTTGAATTTATTTGTATCACAAATGTGTTGCTTTTATTGAAATTTGGAATAACTCTTGATTGAAGTCTCAAAACAGAATTATGAGACCTTGATTGAGTTCCATGTATTGTGTTTACCGTGGGTGCAACATAAAATTTGTTGGCTTTAGATGTTTGAATAAAGTATATTTTGTGTTGTGGTGTTAAAAATGAGTTAAATTGAATTATTATAATTAAAAATTTAAACCCTACCTCCCCACACCCGTGGTGTGCATGAAACAAAGGATTAGTGAACCCCTCTCTCTCCCACTTTTGATGTCGGATGAAGCTGAGGCCGAATCAAAGGGATGAGGATCCATTAATCCCCAATTTTTTATTTTTATCATCATCGGATTAAGGTGTAGGATAATACATGCATCATTTTGGACCTGAAGATTTGGCCTTACTCTAAGATGTAGAAGAATTTGGGTTTTATGTCTCGATCACGTTTTATTATGCATCACATTAAGGTTTTAAATCCTTATCGAGGTTTCTAGATATCCCTTCTAAGTTGATCTATAGGTTTTAAGGTAAACATGGGTCATTCAATAATCTCACAAGAAGTATCCCATTATGAATTCCCATTTACAAAGTGTATAAAACAGAAACACATGTTGTGTGTTCTTCCTGTTTCTGGACGAATTCTTTTGGGGACTACATGTAGTGTATCAGGGTTCAGTTACATTTTTAAACCCAAGTCACATGGCCATGGTATATGGCTTGGGATATCATTTCCTGGTGTATGTTCATGTATAAATACACATCCAGAGTACACAAGCAAAGGTTGTCGAACACTGCGATGGGAAAATGACAGAGACAAGTGTTCATTTATCTAGTACAGACCTTGTACCTAGGATACACACCTTTTATGATACATTTTTATCTTAGTCATGTAAGAAAGTAACATCCCATGGGAGGCTAGGTGAGGAAAGACATGTTATGTATGTCTGGTACATGTCATGTATTCCTACATAGTCTAACAAGTCATGAAATTATAGGAAACATCTGTGTGCTTGAGTGGGATTAAACAATATGTGTACCCCATTGAACATCATGTATTTCATTAAAATATTATTGGGATCCCCAACAATGCATATATCCATCTCTGAGGCTTGGATTCAATCTTGTGAGTAGCCAATCCCGACTAGTTTATTTCGTAGAATGTGATGGTGGCCTCTATATTGTCCTTTGAGAAATGATGTGGAATGGTTCGAGCATGATGTTGAACATGCAGAGATAATCATTGATTAGTGATCAGGGTGGATCACTTGGTCTACATTAGCGTCCTCACCCTTCATTATCACATTTAGATTTGGGTCCCCTAGACTTTTTAGTCTTGTAGAGCTGTGCACCCCGTTTGTATCCGGGAATAGGTCCAATACCAATGGCAGTGTACTTCCATGAGGTATGATGAGTGTGATTCTACTTTCATAAGAACTAGAATGATGTAAGATATTAGTTTTCTTCTTAGAGAGAGATGTTGGGACTAGTATCCCCATGTGACATAGGGTTTAGGTTTCCCATACCTCCCTTTATTGGTAGAGGTGGAACTCCCCACATTATGGGTGTGGGTTCTCTTCCCAAGGGATAGTTATTCCATGGTCAGTTCACCCATTATGGACTATGGAACTGGTTCCATGTATCATTCATGTAGTTACGTATAGGGATCACTTATAATTTCAAAGGGTGGTCCCTCCATTCGTGTTCACCAGATAGAGTAGATACTTCACTCTTGGACAAGCATTCAAGTCCTATATCTGTGGAGATGGTACTCCCCTATCATGTAAGGGTGTTGGTATTCTATATGTGACGTATAGATATAGTGGGTTCTCACATACCATGTTTGGATTTGGGTCTTCTATGCTTATAGTCAAAACACCCTTGCCGTTCCATGGTGAAGGTCCCATATACGTGTTGTTCTAGAAAAGTTGGTACTCCTTCATTTTACCAGGGAGTGTTTCTTCGAGATTATGGTTTGTATTCCTCTACCATGTCAAGGTGTGGGTACCCCATAATGGTCATTCTGGTAGAATGGTGATATTAATTCATGTTAGGGTGTGGATCCTATATTTAAATTTTTTTACTCCCTGGTCATGTTAGGGTGTGGTTTCTCAATCTTTTGAATGATACTCCACTATTGTACCAAAGATCAGGTCCACATTTACAGAGTAGTACCCACAATCTTTGAGTAACGACGGGGAGAATGTATTCCACTATTTTTTGATCTCCCATTGAAGTGGAGTACAGTTAGGAGGAGTGGTACCGTCCCCTATTAATGTGTGACACATAGTTAGTATTCAGTGCTACCTCGTTGGAGGCCTGTGTGAGCCACCACATTCACGATTGGCAGAGGATTCACATGTTAGTTTAGAGCTAGTACTCCATAAGTCGTATTGAATTGGAAAGTTGTATGTAATTTCATTATCTCTAATTAGAGAGGTTTCACTTAGTGATTAGTCCACATCAGTGATCTATAACATGTCGGCATTAGATAGGACACAAACTCTCTTCTTGGGTTTCTTTTAGATTTTGATGGTAGACAGGTAGTATTCTTGTGACATTTGGTACTAGAAACTAGATTTCTACTAAGTTATTTATTTTCTATGGATCATATTATATATGATATACCATTAAAAATAGTATATATCTTCTCAATGTAATGTATCTCTTGGATAGGTTCCATCTGGGTTGGATGAGACCATGCAGTTTTCTCTCATTGTTGAGTTCTACCTTCAATACTCATGTAGATTCTTATTGTTTATTATGAGGCCAAAACCTCATGATACTTAGAGTATGAGATAAGTATATCTGGGTGATTTTGGGACACCATGTGGTGTTTTCATTTGTCTAGTTTAAAATCCCTTCCAGATGGAGCTAATTAATCATGTATAACAGAGTATTGTTTGAGTTGGAGTTTCTATCTCATTTGGGTTCCCTCTTGCAGGGTCAAGTGGGTTATTGCCTTTTAGTTTCTCCGTTTTCTTTTTAGGTTTTTGGGAACCTACTTTGTATTGTTACACTCAACTCTTAATAGGTTATTCATGCATTTGCTGAATCTTGTGAAAGCCATACACCATTTAACAGATACCCCAGAGGAACTAAGGTGGGAAGATCTTAGTGTGATATACTAACCATGGTTTTTAGGTGTGTTGCACTGAGGAGATTTCTAGTAGTTTCTCCTGATATTGATTCCCTCCTTTTGATCAGGTTTTACTATTTTATAGTTTTTGGTGGGTGTGTACTTTTATATTTTTAATCATTCAGTACATATTTTTTATCTAATTTGGGATAGATGTATCCATATATTTTTATTTTACATCTTTCTACATCTCTGTTCTATTACATGGAGATGTTTGTGGGTGTGTGCAATGAGGTACCATAGGAAAATGCCTCCAATTTCTCTGATTTGCCTACTTAGGTCTCATCACCAACCCCTGGCCTTCTAGAGGATGGAATGGGGAGTTGCATCTGAAGCCCCATTGATTTTTTCATTTACAAATATCAGAAGTATGAAATAGAAAAATGCATTGAATACAAACCAACTTTCACCCAAATATTTATTTTATGGACGATTTATTAATAAAGGGTAATTCAAAAATATAAATGAATTGTAAATAAAATTTTTCTATGAATATGATTTTAGAATAAATTTATAATAAATATATGATTATTATAAAATGTATTTAAACATGTGTACATAATGATTGGACTCTGGGTAACATAATCATGTTACAATCTCATTTTTTCTAGATTGTACATGCTAAATATTTACTAAGTGAAATTAGATAGATCTAATCCTTTAAAATAAATGTATTTAATTATATTATGATTGTTACTGAAATTCTTATATATTTCTACCATTTCATTCTCTTTGGTAGTTTAATATATAAATATAATAATTTTAATAAATTTCTGACACTATTTCCACTTTGCTTGAAAATATTGTATTCCATGTCCATGCTCTTCAAAAAAATTATATATGTTTTTAGCTGTAATTGCTTTTTTTAAACATACTTTTAATTGAATTTTTTTAAATTTTTTATAAATAATATTTTCAATGAAATTTTTTCTAAATAAGTCATTTTTGATGTCTTTATAAATAATTGTAAAAAATGTTCAGTTTTAACATATGCAGTATTAATGAATTTTCCTAAAATCAGGACTTATCATTTCATTGATTAATCCTTTAAAAATTTTCATTTTTATCTAAAATATCACCTTAGTATTCTAATAATTATTACAAAAAAATTTATAAAAAATAAGATATTTTTCTAATATTTTCAAAGAAGGGGTTCAATGTTCTTTTAAATGTACTTTTAATCTTTTTCAACATCCTTTAATGATTGTTATTGTTTATTAGGGATATTCATATACGATTACATATAAATTTATAAATAACTTATAATGATGATGAATTCATGATAATTCTATAAAACTCATTTATTTTTTATGGGTTAATTAAATTATGTTAAAACCATTATGAAACATAGTTCTTTTCCGTTTGCTTTACTATGGTGAAATAATGATATGATTATGAAAATAGTTTCATTTCCATTGATTATGATGTGATGATATGATTAGTGTTTTATTCTTCTATGGAACACATATTTATTGTTTTCATTATGTGATATATTGGCACATAATTATATATCCCTCCAATGAAATGGGTAAAGGAGAATATCCCTTGAGAAAATAAGGGTTATAATGGGGAGTGCTCCTTATTCAATTAGGGTCACTATCCTATAATATAATCATTGGAGTAAACCATGTGCAATGAATTGATTGAATGGGGAGTGAAAGAAACCCAATATATCCAATTAAAAAAATTATCATTAATTTAATTATCATTAGTCCATCATGGAATAATAATAAAATCATTTTATTCTATAAAAATACATTTTATTCAATAATGTTTTTATTAAATTTTGTTCATTATTATTATAATTAGTTTCTATTAATTATATATATATTATGTTAAAAAATATAAATAATTTTTTTATATAATAATTTCATAATAGTATTAGGGTTTTAAGTTTTTCATGAAAAGATTTATTTTGGAGTGAATAATGTTAATATAACAAATTTGTATGATTGATGTTTCTTTTTGATAAATAAAATAATTTAAAAGTATGATTTTCTTACTTTAAATTAAAGTTAAATTAGTTCAATTTGATTATTAATAACATAATCAATTATCTATGAATCAAAATTACCCTCATCTATGGTAATATGTCATTTTTTGGGGACAAAACACATTTTTCTAAAAATAATTTTCCTTTGAATGTTTCATATTTTTGTTTAACATAATATATTACACCTATCAAAATTGGATATTGAAATTTTAATACCATATATATAATCAATAGGTTCATATTTTCTAAATATTTCTCTTTTATTTTGTGTTCATTATTAATAGTAATTACTATTAGCATTTTTAACCCAGGTAAGCGTAAAGAAGGTAAAATATTGTTAAAACGTAGTGGTAAGGCCAAAAAATCACCATTAAATTTTACTTTATCTTATTATATGAGTTTTTAAAAAAATATATATATACAAATATATGAAAAATTATTTCCTCGTTCCTTGGATTATAAAATTAATATTATTTTTTGAAAAGGTTAAATATAAAATTTCACTCATCATTTAAATTTGTATTATATATTTTCATAGGGATATAATTTTATTTTTTTAAATAATGGAATTTTAATTTGAACATAAATTAATTATTTTAATTATGGTAATTTGTTTTTAATTTTTTGTGATGCGATAATGACCATGAATTCATAAGTAATGTTGACTGAGTGTTTATGTAAAAAGTAGGAAGAAACTAGGAAAAGATATAAAAACATTAAGTGAAATATATTTTTGGATGAATAATGGGGTTAGATAAATTTTATGGCTAATAATAATGTATAACATATTTTAAGAGAGTTTATATCCAGAATATATTTCAATCATGAATAATTTAAATTATAAATAAATGAATAGTAAAAAATGGATTTTATAATTTTTTATGTTTATAAAAAATTATTTAAACGATTTATAAATAAAAATAATCTTTAAAGAGGAATGGTGTTATTCTAAATAGTCTAAAATATCATCCATGGACCTTTTTATTTTCACGTTTCACCTTATATGTAAATTTCTAATTCAAAAAGAATAAAAAAATGTGTTGTTGGGATAATGATTATAATGGGTTAACAAAGTGCATAAACCAAAAAAATAAGGATAAAAATTATCAAAAAAGTAATATTAATATTATTGGATAATTAAATTTCAACTATATTGTATGTCAATTTTAGTATGTGACCATTATGAATAATTTTACATGATAAATGCACTAATTATATTTTATTTTTTATATAATTCTATGTGTGTCATCTTCTCACTTATAAAAGGGAATATCTTATCCCTTCTTCCCCCAACCGTATTAAAATAATTATATAACTCATTTTAAGTGTAATAGGGGTAACATTATATTTTGATGAAGTCACAAGGGAATTAAATCCCAATAAATTTATCTCATAGGCCCTATACTGTATGTTCCTACGCTTGGCCCGAACACGCATAACCAACTTCACCGGGTGTTCCAACTCCATTTCCAATTATCAATTCTTTTTATCAGTGTCATTTTATAGGACTCTCTCCACCTCCCTAGATACAATATGAAATAATATATCATTTTTTCATCACCACTTAAGGCTCCACTCTTGGTACCCCAATCATTATTTGTGTCGTCCATCATGCAGTCTCTACTGCCAGTTTTTTAACAACAGCCAGATATGTCTTACACTATCATGACCATCATAATACATCACATTAATAAAGCCTCAAATTCTATAATATATCCATATGAATTATAATTTCTATAAATAGACATATATTTGGGCTATTGTAGATTGATTTGAAAACCTCAATGTAGTCTAATAGGGATACCTCAACACTTGGCCAACACCCAAGATAAAAAATAAGTGGTACAATTCTTTATATAATGCTTCATGATTTCTTATTATAAATCCATAAGTTAATGTTATGAATTGATTAAAAAATAAAATAAGTATCCAATGTACACTCAAATTTTTTTATCCCTTTTTTACAATCCATATTTATCTCAGTTTCAACATGAAGCAGTATGTAATTTTCGAGCACCAACTCACAAGGGTAGTTATTATGATGTATTAAAAAAATATAAATTATATTCATGGGATTATTATTATTCTATAAATATAGTATACTTTTAACCTTCTTACCCTAACAACCATTAAAATTGAAAATGTTTCTCATGAATACATGTAGAATTCCACATACCATATTAAATGTGATTCATTATTCATGTTTGATTATAAAATTTTATTTATAGTATAAACAATATAACATTTTCATAACTTATATTCTATTAATTATGTTATAATAACCCATTTAACCTTGGTCAACCTTTAAATGTTATTTTGGGAATTATGAACTGAACATCCTCAAATTACCAAGAATGAACTACATAATTTAGTAAATATGTTTTATCCAATAACCCCATAATGGTTCTTTGTCACCTAAAAATATAGGTTTTCTATATGAACATAGGTTATCCTCCCCATACGACTAAGGATACTCACTGAAATCAAGGCTTTAATAAGTATAGTTGGGAGACTATAACCTCTAGTATAGAGTAACCAATTATATCAAAAACTTGGATAAGTAGATAATACATATCCACACAAGCTATTAACAAGTAAAAAAAACAAAAAATACACATATATTAAGCCATGTAATATCATATTGAATTTATAACATGATTATCACCAAATAATATACTAAAATCCAAATGTAAACGCATGAAACATCAATAACTAGGCTCTAGGTGATGCATGATCTCGACTCTCTGGAAGATTCCCAAGAAACTCAGATGATCAATTGATCATCAACCCCTATCCCATATCCTTACCCATATCCACTATGTCTGTATGGGTACCCAATGGAGTCCTACATAGGGTGTGATTGCAACTCATTAGTCCATGACCAAATGTGTCTAAATCAAGTCCATTTTGAGTAATAGTGTATGTCAATTTGCTTAGAAAGAAGTAAATTACATTAACAAAATAAAATTTCATTAAAAATACATACACTATATGTGTCAACCCTTGGTCATAGGGGGATCAACTAAATCAACCTTCCATTGTAAAGCTAATTTCTAATGCCTTTTTCCTTGAAATAATATGAAAATAACCATGTGTACACTCCTTTTACACACCTAATATATTAGTAAATAATCAAATGTAACCATAAATCCTTCCATTATAAATAAAAGAACTTGTCATCTCATCATTGGGAATCATATAACTTGATAGTCTTGTTTATGAACCAAGAAAATTTGTTTCCCATCATCATGAATCATAGATAAATGGATATGTCGCTAAATAATCAAGAAAGCATGTGTAATTTTCTCAAAAATTATGTAGTCATGAATATCACACTTTGGAATCCTGAAACCTTGTTTCTTACATTCGGGCATCTTGTTACCATGCATATCATATAAAAAAAATTATTAACACATATAAAATGGACATGTATATTTCATTATAATCTAAACTATTCATTTCCCCAATTAATTCATTATAATCGTGGATAAAAAATCAATATACTATTTCTGAATGTTATCTAGAAGAACCAAACTAGAGATAACAATATTACTCTAATAATCTGCATACCCCTAGGGAGTCCTGAGGTTCAGGTTCACCTCATTATCATATCTAGGGGACCCATGGATAGTCTAGGGAAGAAATATAGTTATATAATGAGGGTATAAAGATAATATAGTTTAATTTTATGGTACATTTAACCCCAAAAATAGCACACATACAATATAAGATGAAACATGATTATGGGAAATTTAAAGGACCACCTACCTCATGGGTGGTTGCAGAAATCACACCAGTCAAGATCCTAGACAATTTGAAACATATATTTACCTAATGAAATAATTGGAAACATATATTCAAGTATACATGATATATAAATGTAAAGAATGATATTTTAATCCATAAATTTTTAGAAAAGATCACCATAAGAGGACCTCATAGTCGAAAAACAGTTTGAAGGATTGAATGTCGACACTAGGGAAGCCAAGGAAGCCCTATAGGATCTTTTAGTTTCATCAAAATTGGAAATAGTTGAATATATAGGATTAAAAAATATAAACTATGTTCTAGAAGGAAATTATTGGGATCCCCCATATAAATTTTCCAAACGGTACCATCAGGCAACCATTGTGATCACACCGATGAGCTGAAAAACTCATGTATCCTTACTGGGTTATGGCCCCACAAACCAATTTATGAGTGGCCCTAAAAAATCCTATTATACATTCCAAGAATAGAAATCATCATATACCCTTCTCTAACCCCCCTTTTCACCTTTTTGGTTCCCTCTTATTTTGGTAAGGATGCTCAATTATAGAGTTTATAAGTCCTTACAAATCTTTAAAAATGCCATGTAGCAAGATAGTAGATAGGGTCATTAAAAATATTAAAATAATATTGGATAATACTTGAGTTATTATCTCATGTATAATTTAAATCTATTAGTGATAAAATAATTCCTCTATAACTATATATTTGATTCCCTCTCCCGTGTCTCCTCCTGAACACAACCATGCTTCCACTACACTCACACTATGGGAAAAATATTTCCTCAAATAATATTTTAATTATAATCTATGATCGATATAATATTCTCCTCAATGAATTAATTTTAATTAATCTCCACATAATCAATATCTATGATGTGATAAGTATTTGGGTGGTGTTACCAAAGATCCCACAGATGAATCATTTCAGGAATCACACTATGGCACAATGGAAGAGAGAAATGGTTCACCACTAGATGGAAACTATCCGCTATATCAAATTACCAAATATACCTAGGTTCTAATATTACCCACTTCTATATAAGACTCTATCACATCCTTGGTGAAAATTATAGTAATACCAGATCACCCACCTTGAATTCTAAAGTTCATTTCTTTCAATGTTCATTAGATTCTTACCTTCTATTAGTGGTTATCAACCACATCCAGATCAAAAAACCTATTCCAATGTATCCTAAACAGTACATTTTCTAACAGGTGATTATTTTCCCACCCCCAACTAGTAAAAGTGTAATGGGAACAACTAACCATATAAATCTTGTAAAAGATCCTTTTAGATCGATTCCGGGTAAATATTGTTGTAGGAAAAAATAATAAGGGACATGAATTTCTCCCAAGAAACACCAAATTCCAATAAACATGATCTCAATAGGTACTCTAGGATCTTAATAGATTTCTAATATTTTCCGTAATTTTGAAGGTGATAGGATATACTTAGAAAAACCTATGAACCCATTGCCTTTTCTAGCACATTCTAGAAGAACAATGAAGAATAAGGATCTCAGTATAATTCTAAACCATGTGACACCCCATGAATCTATACTATATCATGAACATAAAGGATATGATCTTCATAAACATATAAAATCTATTGTATATACTAGAAATTGGTCACATTCAATATTTGTTCTATGATCACCAATTCTTGATACTACTTACGGGGTGTCTTTGGTAAACCAATAATTAATTCTAGGGTGACACCATCCAATTTCAACTAAAGAATTGGAAAAGGCTAAAACAACCTACATTTATATGATAATTATCCAACACCCACTTACTCGTGTGCTATGGGTTCAAAAATTTCACTATTTCCATCTTTATACATGGCCACCAATACAGTTGTAAAGATATTGATACATCTTTGTTAAAGTTGGATTTACCACCCACCTGAAGTCATTATTGTCTATCATAATATCCTTGTTCACATCATCATAAAATAAAACATTCCAAATAATGTGAATATCTACATACTCATCAATGGTATAAATTTATTGTTGATCCCCAAAATTTATATTCTCTTGAAGATGAAAATATATTGGATAAACCAGTTGCCTCACCTTAATCCTATTGAAATGATATTGAAAATTGACACCACAAAATTTTTCTAAATCATGTCTTGAATGATTAATAGTTCATGAAGATATATGGATGTTGTCGTTAATACAATATCTGATGATTTTTTTGGGAAAATACATAAACTATTTTAATCAACCACTCCTTCTACGGGGATCACTAGGGATAAGCATACATTAATCATTCAGTAAATGTTGTCTCTATCCTTGAACCACAATAAATATACGTAGAAGAAACTTATATGTTCTCAAAATAATTTCTCCCTCATCAATCATATGTTACCATGAATCATACATTCAAGAATCAAAGAACTAAGAATCCCACCCTCAGGATTTATGTAAACTTCCACCTCACCCACACGCACCAATCAATCATTTGTCTCGCCCTAAGAAATCTTGTAAACTTGTATCCTTCCGATAAGAATTAGTAAAACATGTGAATCATCCTTATTCCTTAATTAACCATGTAAATATCATCCAAACATGAAAAATCATGTGTCTCCCCCATATTCATCATGTATACATGCATCTCTTATACACAATACAAATTAACAAATAAATAATCAACCATTTCGTTTAATTGTTAACTAATGTGTTCATTACCACTTACAAATCTTAATAATTTTATCTATGAAATAAAACTGCTGGATTAGCATGTTTTCTTTAAGAACTATATGACTATATACAAAACTACTCCAAAAATCTACATAGTGCTCAATAGGCTCGATGTCCTGGTTCACATCAATTTCAAAATTAGAGGGACCCACAAATAGTCTAGGTATGTAATATAATGATCTATTTAGGGTCAATATATTAAACATGCCTGGTTCATGATACACTAAGTCCATCTCATAGAATATATACACTAAAATACGAGGCAACACACAATTAGATGTAAAAAGGACACCTACTTCAAGAATGGATCAGGGAAATCAAAAGAATCATGTATCCATACTATATAAAACAAAAAATTACATAATGATAATGTTAGAAAAATCCAAAAAGTCTATAATTTTTATAACTAGGAATAAATTATAAATAATTAAACAATTTCTAGAAATACATAAAAATGAATACATCAAGATTTAATGGTTGATTAAAGAATCTATAGCCTATATCGGAGAATTCCTAAAAGACCTAGAGGACCCGTCATGTTCATAAAAATATATTTTAGTTGAAACATAGGGTTAAGAAAAATAAATTACATTAGAGGGGGATATTTCAATGCATCCCCCTCCAAAATTATCTGATGGTCATCGCTATGTAGCTTTTTTGATCCAACAGGTAGTCAGTGGCACTACAAACTCTCCTCTACAACCTTCAATAACTATCCATTAGAATATCTAGGCTCTCAATCCCCTTAAGAACCCTTGAGTCAAAATTTTAGGAATGAAAATTTTCTTTTTTATGGAAATTAGATATCTAATTCAAACGAGATAATCTTTAAGTACACGGATAGTGGAGAAGGTCTTATATAGGATGTGTTGATAATTAAAATAATAGTGATTAAGATAAGATAATTATCCCAAAAAAGATTCCTAAGAAAATAATTAAAAAATATAAATCCATTAAATGATTCAAATAATGTAAATGTCATTTCTATAGATGTGGTAAGGCATTATCCTTTAAAACAATTTTTGGATGTTTTCATATAAATGTATTTCTCTTCTATGTTTAGTTTCATAAAAATATTGAAGAACAGACTTAATTATGTTTTAATTATTGATAAAGGTTGTTTTCAACAAATTTTGACATTCTATACAAATGAATAACTAGAATATTTTCAATTATATTCCATATGAATCTCAATGAAATCTTTAAAAAACTGTGAAAATAATCATTACTTTTAATATATATAGCATGATAAGATATTATACCCATTAAGAACATTTATTAATTTGAATCATCCTTTATGTTTTTTCATGATTATTTTAAAATAAATTCATTCTCTCAATATTTTTTGAAATTTTTTGAAAAAAATATTTTCCATGGAATCTGAAACATTTCATATCATTCTAAGCTAACTAAAAACGTCACTACTTAAGATATTTTTTACCAATTAAAATGAGTTTTGTGATTGAATTATAAGATCAAAATTTTATATTCATGTTTTCATTTTTGGAAATTTTATGACAATGATTAGATAGCATGATATAGCAATGATGATGGATAATCCTGGTATACTACTCTAATTTATTGGGTAAAGTGATGGTGTTTACAAGTTTTAGGTTTCTCTAAGAGTCACGGTAATTATCGAGGTAGGTGATTCCATTGTTAGGGTTCCTATAAGGGTTAAGTTAAAGATAATTCCCCAAAAACCTATATGATATTCTTGTAATGGTTAATCAAAAAATATATTGATCTAATTTTTTTTACAAATAATATTAACATGAAAATGAGGGTATATAATATATTTTAAAAAATAGGGTGAAAGGATTAAATATCATGGAAAGGTATTCATAAATTTTCATGATATTGATGAAAACCTTATGATTTTGATTTTCATTATTATTTCATAATATTTTTTTTATGAAAACTAATAATCAATTATGTTGTTTAAAAATAAAAGTATACATATTTTTTAGATTAGTTTCTTATTATAAAGAAGGGTAATTTTCTTATGGATTTATAAGGATTACAAATTCGATAAAAAGTTTAATTTCTTCCTTTTTTATTTTTTGAATGTTTTTTCTCATTATAATTTTTAAATTACTCTTCAAATTTATTAAAGGTGACTATAATTTTTACTAAATTCATTATTTAGGATATTAGAGAAACCATTAATGAAGAATTTTAATCTATATAAGGAATTTGTTTTGTTGGAAAATTGATACTTTGCAAAAATATCTACTTTTTATGTACATTTTTACCTAAACCTCTAAAATATAAATTGAGAATATCCTAAAAATATATTAAATTTAAATCCTTGTTATAAATTAAGTATTTTTTATGTTTGATAAGGTGTTCATTTTATAGTTGTCCTTAAACAAAATTTCTATATGACATGATAGGCTACATTATTTGGATGAGGATATCTTAATATTTTTAGAAATCATTATGGTCAAAGATGCCTATGGTTATCAAAAATTTTAAATACATATAAATTTTTTCGACGGTATACATGGTAAGAGTTTAAAATGACTAAGGGTATTTTAGGATAAATTTATTATAATAAAATCCTTTTATTTTATGTGTTTTAGTGAAGAGGTTATTTTGGGATGAATGGTTTTATATTTTGTGGACATAATTTTAAAGGTATTAACGTGGTTTATGATTAATATGATCAAATATATTCATTTAATTAAAGATAATATGGATATAATAATTTTTAAATTTTAGGAACAAATGATTTATTATATATATAACCATTGTATTAAAAATTCATGTAGTAACTATCGACTTGGAAATACATGTGTCTTGGAAAATGTCGAAGAAATAATAGATTTTTTTGAGTCATATTTGGGATTAAAAATCACATAATCCACCAAAGATTCAATATTTGTTATCGTAAATTCATCTTTTAATGTCTTATACATCATGAAGTTGTTCTTAATGACATGGAGATATAGGTGGTCACATTTGTGCTACATATACCTACATCATAAAATGCACTAGCCACCATAATGTTTTCCTCATTTTAAAGTAATTAATTTTTTTAAAATATATCTCATGGACCCTTCGTCTGAAAAAGGGGAAATTGATATCCCAAGGTTTACATCTTTCAAGAAAATATATCTGATGGGTTATTAATAATTTTGAACCATAGTTTAGATTCCGTTCATGAGGTCAATGAACTTTTGGTAAAAATTCAACCTTCAAGGTGCTTGGGGGTTTTTTAAATAATTATCCTTTATGAAAAATTCCACATAGGAATGATGACTTTACCTCAGGGCAGGGTCATCCTATTTATAAATGGTCATACCAACTAAAACCCTCAACACATCATGAATACCATGCCCTTTACAAAGCCCCAAAAATTCAGGAAACTAATCTTCTAGGTCTCTCTATACTTCCTTTCATCATCAGACACACATTCATGATAGTTGAATGACAAGGTTCATGATACCCATTAAATCCCATTTCACCTATGATTTTATCTCTCATATTATTTGTATCATAAAACAACATATCTGACCTATTTTATTCAAAAATGGATTAAATAGTTTTACAGACTATCCCTTTAGATAATTTGAATCCTAATGCCTATGTCTCCTAAGAATGTGCACCCTAATATCGGGACCACTCTTTAACACTTCAATATGGAAGTATTTATGCCATATTCCTCCTAGAGGTGCCTTATTAATATCAAATAATCCCCAAATATGTAATCATTAAGGAATATACTATTCATGTCCCTTTCATTGTGTATAGTGTTTTTTCTGCCTCTACTACTTGGATACGATCCCATGGTGTAGGCCCAACTCATGCCTAATATATATGACATAAAACTACCTATCTCAATGTCCTACTCTTATAAAGTTAAATTATAGGAAAACATCCTCAACATGTTATGTAAAACTATATCCCTTATTGTTTAATTGTTTGTAACATGAGAATCCATATTTCATAACATTAAACTATATGGATTGGTCTTATCACAATAACATAAACCATGGAATCTAAATATGTGTGTTTTTATCCTCATCACCTAATAGGTTATGTAGAACACCTCTATGAGATTCAATCCAATAAAACAAATATTCCCATAAAATTTGTATGTCTTACCCTCAGAAGACAACAACTTATAAGTGTGATCATCTCCCCCATGGGAAACCCTTAACTAGACAAACTTGTAACTATAAGATGTTAAACCAATGACTTCCATATCTACAAAAGACATTAAACATAGTACCTAAATATCACCACAATATTATAAAATTGTTATCTACATGGCCCAAGAAGGAATTAAACTTGTTTAATACCTATCCCCACAATACGTTAAACATGTGAAATAATAGTCCCCAATATACATTAAACCTATGAACTACCTATCCCCACTAGATGTTAAACTTGTGACTGACCTACCCCCACATGATTGTAATATTATTACCCCACTTTATCCAAAATACGTTAACCATGTGACCTGATCTAGAATCATTACGACATGAAATAAATATGGGATGCACTTGGTAATAATCAATATAAGTATTACACTCATTTGGTGTCAACTAATCTCTGGCCGACATGGGATGGCTTGGGTTCTGCTCCTAATGTTCCCCACACATGATATTCCCTCGGCATCAAAAAATGAAGATAATATTATTTAAAAGTGGACAAAATGGGAAAAAATACTCATACATTGAAAACATTAACATCTACACTGACAATAGGTTGTATACTTATTGAGTTAAAAGTAGTGTAATTAACTAGATTCAAACATGAGATGGTGCCAAGAATGAGTTTTTGAAACATGAATGAATTCTTTGTGGGATACTCCACCTTGGAAAAAAAACCCCATGGATGATTACATGGATGGATTAATCATCATACCACCATACAATTTCAATCAATGATCAGACAACCCCAACCATGGTTGTCGAGCCCACCCATCCTTGGAATGCAGGAATACAGATTTTGAATAGTGCAATTCCACAAATATTCATATCCCAAAAAGAATTTGTCAAAAAATAAAATTTCGAAAGAATAGATATGTTTGGTTGGGAACCTTCAGATATGATAATGAAAAACTCTAGATATCTTGCATTAAGACCCTAATAAATATATGGTGGTCCATATGTGAAAATATTTCCCTGAAACTACGGAAGAAGAAACCAGAATAATAAATCAGCTTTTGATACATTATTAATATGGATCCTCAACCTTTAATAAGTATGAATTATGTTCAAAACATTGGGAACCAATTTTATTAATTATGTATAGATGGTTGGCTTCATTGATTTCCATAGTTCTTACTACATTGGGAACTCACAATAACCCTCTTCAAAGAGTGGTGGGGGGTACGAGGACTACTCGTATAACAATCTCACACTACAATGACCCCTATATGATCAATTCCTCTTCCACGAATACCAAGTAAACATTTCATATATTCCAATCTAAACATATAAAATGAAGGGTTATTAATTACCCTGTTGGTCAGTACTATCTTTATGGGGTCAATTCAACTAGGGACATGACCTGATAAAATATTGAGCACATGGAACTACATCAAAATTGATTCTCATAAGTTCCATGTAGGGGGGAAATACCCCACCCCACTCCATCACAACACAATTATATTTTTTGATTCTATATTTATAAATATCTAATAGATTCATCACTTACACTGAGGACGTAGAATATGGAAATGTTGCAAACACATTAACCACACCCTAAGTTCAGCTAATGAGTTCTCCCTACCAACCACACCAATGATGCCAACCAAATCTACAACTGGAAGAGAAATTCAATTATACTCTGGTTAAACCAACTACTTTTTGAAACACGTTGTACCAACACCATGTTTATGTCATAAAATATTCCTATTAGGAGGCCTCTTCCCCATCTGTATTGGCCCTAGCCATATTAGGGACATTTTATCCTAACCCCACAATCACATTTAAGGGAACCATGTTCACTCCTCATGGGATAGAGACCACAAACACCTCACATGATGGTTGGGTTAAATATTTTATTCACCAGTGCCATCATAAGATATCACATCCTTTCCCATGATAAATCATTACACTGTGTCGGTCCTCCCAATCCCATATACATGCCCTTCTTTGAATATCTCTCTCGGGGAAGTAGGAAAACACAATGCCAAAAATACCATGCCTCCATCACAGGAACTAACATGCGATTAAGGAATCCATGTGATTCCCATTCACTCTCACTTGGTGATTTTCTTCTATATATGTGAAAATACCATGGGAAATGCATTTTCACTACTGATATCTTAGAATATATGTAAATGGATGACTCTATGAATGCACCTTCACCTATACTACTATAGATGGGGGTATAATACCATCATCTAAGGATAATTATTGCTAATTCCTATGTCGAAAAAATACGCATGCCCCATTGAAGATTACAATAAGTAGATGATACGTTGGAAAACATTTAGGGGATCATCATGACACCATCACTTCCAACATAAGCTTTCCTCCTCTCAACTTCCTTGTTTGATGTTTGATAGATGTCAGGGTCTCAGTTGAAACAATCAAGTAATGGTGAACAATCAATCGATCCCTAGATGAATGGTTTCTCTCCCAATCATCAATAGGTTATAAAAACCCTATCCATATTATACATGGTATTAAAATTTTTTCTCCTCTGAAAACCATTACAATGTTTATTTCCCATCTGATGCCCCATTTTTCAAATATTTATTAGAAAATAATGTCTATTTCAGTGCCTCTACGAGTTTCTTAGCCAATGATAACTAAGTGTTGGTATGATCAAGAGCATTAAAATTGAAGGATTAATGAAAAATATTAATTTTGGTGGATCATAACCACTGACTAGTCCCATGACACACTATTTACACCCACTTCCCTAAACTACATTATCTTAAATTCCTCACTAAGGATAAGGTAACACAACCCTCCACTTTAGTACACATTAATTAAGGATTTATTTAATAATATTACACATAATAAAAATGGATGGTATATAATTCTATTTTCTTCTGGATTTTAGTAATATTTATGAAAAAAATTAAATAGGGAAAAATTTCCATTATTGTTACGTTAGCATAATATTTCTTCATACATAAAACTACATGGGATAACCAGGGGACATACATAAGAAAAGGGTGATCTATAATTATCAGTAAGGGAATAAATATGGAATAGAATAAAGTAAGTAATACATGTTACAATATAGTCATATCAATGGGGCATAAATTTGGTGAGAATCATACTCATGAACAATGAGAAATGATATATAAAGATAATCGTAAAGGAAACATGTGAAATATAGAAACAACATAAAATACAGCATCATAAACATAAGTTAAGGGTAACTTCTATGAACTCAAGATAAAAAAGTATCGTTATGGATTAGGTTAATCCAATAATCCCTTGGATGGTGTCTCATGAGATTAAAAAGTTACCCAATTATATAGAGCGCTATACAGTTACAGGAGAACCTATCACTTTCATTTCAAACTCATGTTTATGTATGTCAAATAAGTCATAAATGATTGATTTTTTTGTCATAATATTTTAATCCCGGGTCAATGATTTTGGAGTAAATAAATATAATCCCCTAATAAAATAATCGTATGTTTATAATAGAGAACACCCTCGATAGAAAATGGGTATGGTTATTCAGTACACAATTTTTTGGCGTGGGAAATCGCGGTGAAATTTCCACAGCATATCGAGGGTGTATGAATGTTCAGTGTAGGTCTTGATGAGAGTGAAAGGATTTTATACTAATTTAGACATAAAATTTATATTAATGGTGATAAATAAGAACATACCCCAATATTATTAAATTAAAATGAATTATATAATATTAATAAGATACTAGAATTATGAGATGAAGGATAGGACGCGTTATTAAATTTTTGTATGGTAACGAACATGAAAAAAAGGGTAATGGGATGGATTAATGAAAGTTAACGGGTTATTCAATAATAAATAAATGAAATATAACGTTAAATGTATATATAAGACCAAATATCAATATGAAAAATAGGAATTAAGAGGCTTGACTTAAAAGAGTTTCTTGACTAAAAACAAGTTGAATATCCCTTAATAAATATCAATATGGTAACATGATTATATAAAAGTTCATGGGAGGGATTAATGAGAGTGGAAGTGGTCTCTTATAATTCATAGATCACTTGATAATGATGTTGGAAATGCAATAGCATATCAGAAAACCAGGAATTGGAATCAAAATGAATACTTGAAGAAGGTTCTTGATTTGAAAAGAGGAGAGAAACGTCCCTTACTATTAGAGGGTGATTCAAAAATCATGGGATGAAATTCTTGAGAGGCTAAGGGAACCATATAAGGACTCTAGAGAGAGGTGGGAACATTAAATACATGACACATTGTTTTTTATTGAAGATAAATTGGTGCATGGGTGGTATTGTAAAGGAAATGAGTGGGAAATTCATTATAATTTCTCAAACATAGGCATTGCACTATATATAATAAATTAAAAAAAACATAAAAACACCCATGATTTTTCCAATGATATCTTCCTAAGAGGGCTGGTTTTTGTTATTATATAAGTAAATGCTTCGAAATTTTTAATATATTTCACTTGGGGATGTCGAAGTTTGTCATGTCTGTAAAGAAATGATTTTAAAACCATAAAATATATTATAGGATCTGAAAGAATCATAATGTCTTCATAAAATTAATTAAATAAACATAAAATTTCATTTTTTAATGTTTAAACACATATTTGGACATCTATACACATTATTTTATTTTTTTAGAACATTTTTGGTCATCATGATGTCATAATATACACCATATATTTATACCGTATTTAATTTTTACCTGAAAATTGGACTGACTTAGAAAATTATGAAAATGTCACCATTTGATAATTAAAATATTATGATTCAAAAAATAATATATATTTTATCCAAAAATTCTTATATTCAATTGTAAAATAATAATTAATTTTTTTTGAAGAATGTTGATGTTTTTTTTTCAAAAGCAAAATTTAAACGCTTATAAAAATTAATTTTGGATTCATAAAAATTATATTATCATTTTTATTTAATAACTTTTATAATATTAATGTTTTACGAAAATATATTTTTTTTCAAAAATAAATTAATTCATCAAATTAAAATTACATAATTGAATTTTAATATTACCCATAAATACAATTTCTTCTTTATTGTATCAAAATATAATTTTTATCAATCTCATTAAATATTCATTAAAAAATTAAAACATAATTAAAAAAATAATTATTATTTTAATGAAAATGTTATATAAATATTCATACTATTAGGATTATATTTCTTCTAGTATTTGTTAAATTATTTATACCCTTAATTAACCTAATTTTCTTTTACCAGGGTAATACATATGTATACAGTTATTATTAATATTGTTAAAAAATTATGTTGAATTTATTAGATAATATTAAATATGATTGTTCCAAATAATAAATCCATTTATGAAAATAAATTCATATAGATTCAATAGTTTAATATAAAACCTCTCGGCATGACGGAAACAGATCATTCAAAAAATAAATTGTTTAACGAAAATAATCTTTTAATTTAACTATATAACATGTAATCTTAATTATATGAATTTAAATTCTCAAATATTGTTATGTTATAGAAAAATTTAGTTTATATAATTTCTCAATAGGGGTTATTTTAATTAATTTTTAGGGAGAAACATTATGTATTTTAAATTAATTTTTAAAAAATGTGTTTTAAATCATAAAACTAATCTTATATTAAAACCTGTTTAAAAGATGATTTAAAAATAATTAAATGAATTTAATATAACTAAATAATAAATAATTTTATGTGAAATAAAAAAAATGAAATATTGGTAATTTTATATTAATTAATTTATCATAAGAAATTTATATTTTACTTAAAACTGTATTTTTCAGCATTCGCTAAAAAATATATATTTTTCAAAAAAAATCCAAAATTTCATTATAAGTTCAAATTGATATGGTGACACTAAAAATTTATTTTTTTATAAAATAATTTTTCTATATTTTGTGGAAAATATTACGATAAAACTAAATAAAAAGCATTTTTTAGGAAAATATATTCTTGAAGAATAAAAAAGAATATCAAAAATTGATTGAATATTTAGTATGTGTTTATCATTATATTTAGTACACACACACACACACATATATATATATATATATCATAATTTAAGTAATCCTACTCATATAAAAAATCTAATGGAAATGTTAAAATGGCCATATTTAAATTATAATTTTCTGTCTGAGTTCAGCGTTGTGTATCACGGATGCTATCAAATAAGGTGTTCTATTTTTACAACATGGAGAATTACATTATATTACCCTTTAGTAAATTTATTCCTCAATGTTTGACCCTAGTCTTCGTAAAGAATGTTTTTACACGTCAAAATATCATTATTGAAAACCCACATCATAAAAAGAGTCACACGGAAAGTGAGAAAGGGAATTATGAAGGTCGTCACATAACTAGGTTATATAGTATGATAACAATATTGGGAAGTGAAAACCCAGATATATACAAGAAAACTAACAAAAAATAACAAACTATGTTATATAGATAAAATGGTTTGGAGAATGTTGATGACATCAAAAAATAAATATTTTATGAAAATAATTACCATCAATTTACGGAAAATAATTATAATATTAAATTGTTTTTTTCAATATTATTTTATTAGATATAAAAAAATACATTATTATATTAACTAGGAAAATAAAGGAAAATAATTTCATGAATATTATAATTTAATCCTTTAATTAATTTCAAATACAATTTAATATTTTCCCCAAAATACAAGAACTTAAGAGAAAAAAATTATTCTTGAAGCACTATAACAAGCATCCTAACATATCAAATAATCCACCATAGAATTCCAAGTTATTATTACTATTTGTAGTCATTATCTATAGTAAAGGGAATGTTAGGGATAAATATTTTTAACTATTAAAAACATATAAATGATTCCAATTAAACTAAATGTATAACTTATTGATGACATTAATTACTTAACTTATGAATTTCAAGGAATTAATATATATTATCAGTTATCTATTTACTAACATAAAATATTAGGGGATTATTACCCCTTAATATTGCTTCATAATGAGTTTGAGAGTTTACGGAATCATTTATCTTCGGAGTCTCAAACCAGGTGTGTATCAGGGCCTATTTTCATGCACTAATTCCTGGTCAATTCTTGGACAACACAATGTTTTCAGGTTTTACCATTATGTACATCTATTATATATCCACAAACACATATAGAATCTAGACAGGGATGTATATTCTTGATAATCTAGTTACTTTTTACTTTATAAAAATTTAGGGATTTTTTCTTAATCATAGTTTTATCCATAAGGAATTCTCTAGAGTTTTCTAATCCTATTCCAACAAATAATTAACATTTTCATTTGATTTTTACTATTACAACCACAATATTTATTACACATTAATTAATTATTAATTACATGATATTATACATAATAAAAAATAAAATATTGATAATTCTAGTTTAATTTTGGATTTAGGTACATTAAATAACAAAATAAAATAAATAATACCCCACCATTATTTAAAACCTCTTTAACATGATCATAATATTCCTTCATATTTAAAACATCATGTGATAATATGGGGACATACATAAGAAACTAGTGAGTTATATATACCAGTATGAGAATAACCATGGAATAACATGGGTAAAGTAATACATGGTATACAATAGGCATATAAATGGAGCATAAATGGGGTGATAATCATAATCATTAACAATGATACCTAATATAACATGATAACCATAATTGAAAAATGGGAAATTTCACAAAAAAATAAAAAAACATTATCATAAACATTGGTCAAGGATAAATTACATCAAATAATGATGAAAAATACCTCTGACGGATTTGGTTCACTCACTAATCCTAGAATAATTTCTTCTAAATCAAAAAGCATTACACAATGTATGGGAGTGAAACATAATTTTGATCACACCCGTTAGTTTCATTTCATTGTCATGATTATGTGTACCACATAGATCACACAACATGGATTCATTTATTATCATATTTTATTAAAAAATCAAGGAGTGTGGAATAAATATATATAAGTAAAAAATAAAATAATACTAATTACAAAAAATCAGAACACCCTTTATTGGAAATGGATATGGGTATTCAGTACACAATTTTTTGAAATGTAAAATATTGAAGATATTTTGGCAGGATAAACGGGAATATGAATTATTTTTTATTTTTCAAAAATGTAATAGCTTGGTTTGGCCTTTTCGAAACCTACACACCATGAACACCCCCATCCCCCAATGAAGGGATAACTGTATAAACATACACAATCAGGAAGGAGTTTTTGCAAGCCAAGATGGAAGAGTGTCGCATAGGGTAACGACCCATTCGGTGATAGTTTAACATATTGATATGTCAGTATTGTTCTGGCATGCCTCATTCCACCCACCAAATCAGAAACATGGTGACTAAATAAGATGATTGGATATCAATTGAAGGATAAATTTTACCATGATCAGACTCCCATGAATTGAACCATTCACCTCCCGATGAACGGTATTGTTTTACCCTTCTCCTTATCCACTACACCATTGGTGAAGTGATAACTATATTTTATGAATCTTCGTGGGTGGGATTGATGACACAGAAAGTGGTGCCTTGTAATTTAGAACTGAAATGGAAAATAAATATTATATGGATTATCATATTCCAACATTATGAAATGAGGTTAGAAGCCATAATATAAATTAGATACTTGAATTATGAGGATACTAATAGGATATCTTTCTAATTTTAGTTATGGTAATGGATGTACACAAGGGTTTATGGGAGTTATCAATGTGATGGAAAATGGTATCTCATAATTTTTAAATAAAATGAAAAATGAAAAGTATATGGAAGAATATATCCTAACATTAAAAAATGGATATTAATATGCATAACATAAAAGAGGTGCTGTAATAAAAATGATTCAAGAATATCCCTTAACAAATTTTTTCATGGTAATGAGTGTACATAAAGGTTATTAGGAAAGATTAATAAAAGTTAAAGGGGTTAAAATGATTTAGAAATCACATGAGAAGTAAGGGGGATATGTAATAACATATCACGTCATTAGGTCCTGGAAACCAAAGACATAAAATGAATAAAATTCTAGAATTGAAATGAAGGGAGGGAGGTCCCTTACATTTAGAAGGTCATTTCAAATACTTTGGAGGGGCATCTTGATTGATTGGGGAACCTTATGTGGAATATAGGGAGGGGAGGGATGATTATAAACATTATTCAAGGTTTTTGAGATAATATAAATGTCATAATTGATGGTTTTATATAATAAATGAGTTGGGAAATATTTATTATTTCTCAAATATTATTTTTGGACTCAATATAACAAAATTACCAAAACCACAAACATTTCCTTGTTTTTCCCATTGTTTTGTATAAAGAGGTGTTTTCATAATTATTTTATAATTATAAGGTCCTAAAATAATAAAATATTACCCTTGGTGATATGGAAGTGAGTCAGGTCCTCAATGAAATGATTTTAAAAAATCAAAATATATTATAGGTTTTGGACGATTCATAAATGCTTTAGGGAATAAATAAAATAAAAATAAAAATATATTATTTTAAAGGGTAGAATATATATTTGGTTGTGGAAAAAATTTAAATAATTTTTTACAATATATTTGGTACATTATCATGTCATAATACACATCATATATTTATACCGTATTTAATTTTTACTAATCAATTTGACTATCTCGAAATTTTATGAAATATTCACTATTGAATAATTTCTATTTTATGATTCCATAAATAATATAACATTTCACCAACTAATTTTCCTAATATATGGATTCCCACATTTCATATAGTAATTGACATTTATTATGAAATGCTATGTTTTTTGACAGTAACAGTTTCTGATTCCTTATAAAAGTGATAGTTGACATTATAAAAATTATATAATGAATTATATTTAATGGAAAATATTTCACAATTATATTTTAAACATAATATTACTTATTTCAAAAATCCATTAATTCCTGAAAATAAATACCGTAATTAAATTTTAATATTATATAAAAATACAATTACTATTTTAAGGTATCAAAAAATAATTTTTATCACACTCGTTAATTAATAATTTATAAAGTAAAGACAATAGGAAAATATATTAATTTAAATTGAACTAAAATATAAATTTTCCTACTATTATATTTAATTTTTTTCAAGTATAGGTTAATTAATTTTTACCTTTAATTAACAGATTTTTCATTTTTCTATGATAATAAATATTTACTACATTTTCTATTCATATTGTTAAAATATTATGTGGAAATTATTAAAAAATATTAATTATGATGATTCTATATATATAATCCATTTTATCATAAAAAATTCATCGAGTTGTAGAAATTTTATATAAAAGCTGCATCCACGCATGAATGTGGTTTTTAAAAAAATTATATTTTTTTATAGAAAATATGATTTCACTTTAACATTATAACTAGTAATCATTATTATATGAAATTCAAGTAATAAAGATAAATATGTAATCTAAATATTTAATTTAAATAATTATTTCCATAATGGTTATTTTAATTAATTACAATTATGAAAAATTATTCATTTTTAAATTGTTTTGAAAAAAATGAATTTCTAATCCTAAAAATAATCTTTTATTAAAATCTGATATAAAAATTATATAAATGTAATTAATTTATTTTAATATAACTTAATAATACTTAATTTACATTTCTATAAAATTAATATTAATATTTTTTATTTTTTGTTATTTAATTTATCAAATGAAGTGTCAATTCTTCTTAAAACTGTAATTTTCACTATTTAATGAAAAATCTATATTTTCTAAAACATACCAAAATTTCAACGTAAGTTAATTTTGATATTCTGAAAAAAATGGAGTTCATTTTTTTAAATATATTTTCTAAATATCTTATACAATAATTATAATAAAACTAATTAAAAATCATTTTTGATGAAAATGTATTTTTAAGAACAAAAATACATTACTAAATAGTGTTTTGTTAGTTAATAACCATTTAAAAAAAATATTTAAGACATATATATATATATATTATAAATTAATTAAACCTCCACATATATGTAAAGTTATTATAAGGGTTAATATAGTCATATTTAAATAATCATTTTCTATTTTGGTTAGGTGTTGCATATCATATACGCTATCAAACATAGTTTTCTCATTTTAAAATTAGGGGTGTAACATTCTTCATTTATTTAAAATATTTTTATCAAAATTTGAACTTGGACTTGAAAATAAATGTTTTGATTCCAAGAAATATTTTTATTGGAAGACCAATTCATAAAAATCGTTATTTGATAGGAGAGAAATTGAATTATGAAGGTCTTCACCTAACATGGATTCTGAGTTGGATAACATATGTGGTAACTGAAAACATATACATGGAAGAAAAAACTAATACCAATTAAATAATTGAATTTTATGTAGAATATGGGGAATATAAATTCAATTAAGACAAAACCTCAAATCTATTATGGATAAAATTAACATCAATTATTCATAAATGATAGTAATATGAAGAAATATCAATGTTACTTTAATTTAATTGATGAATTAAACTATCATCTACGGTAGTAACATAAGTAAAGATACTTTATTGAGATGTATAATTTCAACCATTAATTAATTTTCATTACAATCTCATGTTTTTATCCTAATGAAGATAACTCAATAAAAAATTGGGCCTAAAACACTAGAATAAACTTAGAACTTATCACGTAATCAACCGAATAGTGACAAGTTATAACTCTTATTTACAGGCATAGTCTATAATAAGGGAAAATTATAGATGATTGTTTTTAAATTATTAAACACATATAAATTATTGTATTATCATTAAAATTATATCTTATAAATGACATATATTCATCAAAATTTGAATTTATATTCTTTAGTATATGTTTTCCATGATCTATTTCTTAACATATAATCTTATGGGAGTTTTCTCCAATAATAATGGTTCATAATGATCTTATTAATTTTATAAAGAATGTACCCCTAGAGTGTCACAAAAGTTGTGAAGCAAGGCCCATTGTTGTACACTGGTTCTTGGTTAAGTGTAGCACAACACAATGTTTTCAGGTTCTACACTTATATATATATGTTCCATATCCACATCCACTTGTAGTATTCTAATAGGGATTTATTTTCATGATAAACTTATTACTCTATACATTTCCAAAATTTACGGATTTTACTTTTATATATTTTTATTCCTACAACTTTCGCTAGTTTTTTCTAATCCAAATCCCAAAAATAAATAAATTTTCCTTCAATACTAACTATGGTAACCACTATCATTATTACACATTAATTCATGGTTTATTGAATAATATTACATATAATGAAAACTATAAGATTGGTAATTCATGTTTAATTGGATTTTAGGATCATTACATAACAAATTGTAACAATGAATACATTATCGTTATTGTATACTTCTTTAACAATACCATAATAGTCCTCAATACTTAAAACTATATGGGATAACATAAGGAAAAAATAAGAAAAAGGTAAACTATATATTCCTATAAGTTAATAAAAATTTAATATCATTAAGTAAGTAATACATGTTATAAAATATTCATATTAAGGGGGAATAAAATGGTTGAAAATAGAAAAACATGATCAATTATACATGATATAGCATGATAATCTTAAAGGAAACCTAGGAAATGTGGAATGAACCTAAAACATTGCATCATAAACCAAAGCCATGGATAAATTCCATAACATCATGAGGGAAAATTAATTTTTTTTATTAGGTTCACTCTCCATTACCTTTCATCACGTCTTATGAGACAAAAACATTTCCCATTGCACTGAAGAGCTATATAATTTTAGGTGTACCATTAACATTTATTTTATTATCATGATTAAAGGTGCCACATAGATCATACAACATGTATTCATTAAATGAAATATTTTATTCCATGTTTGAGGAGTGTATAATACATAAATATAAATACCTAGTTAGTTAATTATAATTTATAAATCATAACACCCTTGTGATGAAATGGGTACGGGTATTCACATAACAATTGTTTCATATTGAAAATCATGGTGATATTTCAGCATCATAATGGGGTATATTAATGTTCATTAGATTTCTTGATGGGAGTTAAAGTGGTCTCTCATCATTTAGAAATAAATTCTATAGTAATGGTATAAGTAATAACATGTCCCACCACTAGGAAATGATGATAAATTACATAATATAAATAATATAATTTAATTAATAAGAGAAGAAGAAGACCCCATAAAACATTTCGACATGGTAATGGGTGTACAAAAAGCTTCATGGGTTGGATTAATGAGAGATAAAAGAGACATAAATTTTATAGATTAAATTGATTGTAAAATGGGTACAAAAAAATTCATCCCAACATGAACAAATTTATATTGAGAGGAAAAAAATAAAAGTGGAGCTTGGATAATAATTGGAGAGGAATATCCCTTAACAAAATCCATCATGGTAACTAGTGTACATTATGGTTCCTGTGAGGGATTAATGTAACTTCTTGACCCCAGTTTCCTAATTTTGGGGAATTATTTTATTAAATTTTCATGATTACAAGAAACTTGAATCCTAAAGGACTTAGTACTACATTAGTTTTGGAAAATTAGATACATACATAATTTCAACATTATAACTTGAAATAAAATACAATTCATCAGATCCATTAGTAACTCCCACAACACCTATATTTTCCTTCAAATTAAGTCATAATACAGTTCATCACATCCTATAGAAATATAAAAAAGGGGTGATCATAGAAGATCAGAAAGGTTTGTTATTACAATTGAAGTAAGAATTATTATAAAAAAATACTTGATGAATAACTAAAAAATTATTACTTTAAAAATAAACATTAGAATAATATGGATGGAATATAAAATTATTCAATAATTCCATAAAACAAAACCATGGATATTCTACTAGTTTAATAATCACATGGACTATCAATCTATTGTTTCATAATGAGGGAATGCATAATTTCGGACATCATTATTATTCTATAAAGGCCTAATACCAAGACCATACATTAACTGGTAAAACCCCAAACTAGTTTGACTCATGAGACCTACTATAATCATCGAGGGGTTTTCTGGGCTTCAACCATCACTTACTAATTCTAATATATTCCTCATATGAAAAGGTTGAAACATAATAAACATAAACATTCATATTGAAAATCTAGCATACAGAATGTAAATACTTTAACTATAAACCATGAATGGTATCAAATTAACACATCCACAATCAAAATGATCATAAACCACTCAAAATAATATGGTAAATGATATAATAAGATATATAACTCAATGAAGTATTAGATCCAATAAACAATTTTGGCATAGATTAAGATACTTTTAAATTAGACTATTGATTAGTTCATGAGGAAATATTTCTTAAACCATACAAAGTGTCCCATACCACATTGAAAAAATCGAATAAAATTGCATTAGAATGTTAATATAAAAAGGAGACTCTTGATATTATATATTAATGGGTAGTACATACACCACATGTCTAAAATAAGTGGTGAAAAAAGAATATATCTCATAAAAGCTGAAGTGAGATGAGAAAAATACTTTTTGCATTGGAAAGAAGACTTATTTGAGAAAATCATTTGTATTTTTAATAGATTCACATTGTTGACAAATATATCCCAAAAAGGGAATGAAATTGAAATTATATTTGTGGAAAAAAATAATTTCCCACTAAAGTGAAATCTTTTCAAAAGGGTTTTTAAGAAACAATATAAATAAATCATTTTAGTTTGGTTTACGAGAAATATTAATGAGATTCTAAAGTGAAAAGGAATTTTTGATTTCATAAATCCATAAATGAAATAATATATTTTTTAGTGATAAAATTATTTAGTTTATAATAATAATAACATTATAAAATAGATTATATAATGTACTTAAAAATGGGTAAGAATTCGAGTAGTTCCCTTAAATTGGGCATGTTTATCAAAAATAATTGAGAAGGGAAAAATTTTAAAACATATAATTACCATAGAGTAAATATTAAATTATCTGAATATAAGATTTTGGAACATTTAAATAGAATATATATTAATTACACTATGTTAAATAAACATTAAATTTAGGTGGGGATAGTAAAAGAATAACCTGATGGAAAAATAGAGGTTCAAGTGGAATTCCTTACAATTTTTGTAACCAATCGAAAAATATTACCCAAAATTTGTAATCATAAAATGATATATTGAACACAATGAAAATATATATATTCATTATATTATACATCAACAGTCTATATATATACACGACACACAAGAAATATTGGTGAATAAGGAATATCTCAAATAAAATGATGTGAGATGAGAAAACCCTTACTTCTTTGCAATCAATTGAATCGTATGTAAAAAATTAAAAATCCTTAAATGAATCATTTAGTAATATTATTATAAATATATTAATGATATTATATATCAAATTTCTAATTACATACCCCATATAATCGAAATAAGTGGCAGATAATTGAAATCTCACAGAAATAAAAGTTAGATGAGAAACCCCTTACCTTATATATAAACATGTTATTCCCTTGAAATTAAAATCAAGGATAATAAAAATAAATCCATTAATTAGTTAATTTATAACCCTATCTACATATATTTTATTTATTATAATTTATATGTTCATTTATGGGTTTTTGGATGAGTTAGAAGATACAAATTTATAGATCTGGGCGTTTGTTTCGTTGGTTTTCACGATAAGCATAGTTATATATGAGTATATAAGTTCATGTACAATGTATATAATTCTCAAAAAACTGAATTTATATATTATTAATAAAATTCCATAAATTTAAATGGTTATATAAATCATTTTTTACATAGTATGAGGATGAATCATTATATATGTATTATAGTGATAATCATTTTGATTATTACGACCGTTATTGATACAAACAAACTAATTTTGTTTTATCATTCATTATTTTGAAAATATGATAAATAATATACACTAAAATGGTATATTATTCATTTTAAAATATATATAAATCAGTAAAATATATCCATTAATATATTTGAAGAATAATTTGAAAAAAGAAGCTTAATCATCCACAAAGGTTGTAAATTGTCACCACCTGGACGTTGATTTCGTTTATAAAATAAAAGAGGGAGGGTGAAGAATTTGATAATGGTTATAACATTAACATGATATAATTAAATTATATAAATTTTAATGTAGTTATAATTTTCAACTGGATTGAATATTTTAGGACTGAATAAGAATTGAAGATAAATTGAAATGAAATTAAATAAAAAAGAATGAGGGTTTACCTCTTGAAATAACCTCCATGAGAACCTCGTTAAGGGAAAGAGTTTCAGTATATTTTAAAGAAAAAGGGATCCTGGATGTTGAGAGGGACTAGGGAATGGTATTTTGGTATATATTTGAGAATAATAAAGTCAAGATGTGTGAATATTAGAGGGAGTGGTGGTGAATATAGTGTAGGAGAGGAGTGTTTTTCCATTATTTTCATCCTCATTTTTCTATTTTGGCTCAATACTATGAATAGTATTTATTTATGTGAGTAAAAATAGTAATTAATGCATATGAGTTCAAACCAATGTCCATTTATATCATCCACGACTCAATAATGATTTATAAATTCATTTATTTATCATATTTCATAAATTATCAAATTTCATTATTCCCCGAAAATTCAAGTGTTTCCGAAATATTAAAAAAAAATCACCCTATATATTTCTATAAATGTATAATTAAAAAATGGATTCTATTTTATGAAAATAAATCTCTAAATATGTAAATTTACTTTTTAAATAATATCATTATTCACACAAAAAGTGCAAGTTTTAAAATTAAAACTAATTTTATAATACATCCAAAATCTAACTGAGGTTTTATAAAACAATAATGAAATAATTGGACAAAAAAATACTTAATTAGTAATAAATTTTATAAAAATAAATTTTAATTTAAATAAATTTATTATTTTAAAATTGAAATTAAATATTTATTACTCATAAAAATACCAACACAAAATTATTAATTATTAATGAATTCACTCTCATTTATAAAGTTCTTATGTTTTATTCCATACTTTATAGGTGAGGTTACTATTCATATGGATAAAATTACTTTTCAAAATGGTACATTACTAATCATAAGTGTCAACATACTATTCAAAAAATAAATTAAGTTTATTCTATTAGACTCTAAGATACATACTGATCGTAATAGTGTATGTCTGGTTTTTGAAACTCAAATCACATAAGAGTAAGATTTATGTTTCCTTTATCGATTATAACTATATTTTGTAAATAACTATAGTAAAAAAGTTTTTTCATAGAGACTCAGTGTGATGTCTATTATGGGATTTATCTATTTTTAAATTCTTAGGATGTTACATTATTCCGTCCTTTAACAAATTTCATCCTTGGAATTTGAAATTGCACTCCCAAAGTTAACGGTTGACACTTATAAATTCCATTTATCGAAAAACCAATTCAAAAATAGTGTTGATAAAAATATCCCCTTAATTATAGTTGGATTAAAATTCATAATTTACTTCAAAACTACACATTTTAATAGTGTAACATTAGTGTAAATTGAAAAAATGAACATGGAAGAATAATCTAACAATCATTATCTAGAGGAGAATGATTGAGAACATAGTAATTAGAATGTTAACCATATTAAATCCATTAATATTGTGATCAGTTAAATTGACATTGATTTATTATAAATAAAACTATATGGATAACATGTCTTTTAAAAATTATTTTTATTTGAATTGAAGGATTCCTTCAAAAAATAGATAATATTTTAAGAAATTAAACACAATTGATTATATTACATGTCATAAGAAAAATATCATCCTATGGTTGTGCATAGATCTATTTTCACTTCATCCCCTGTACCTGGTAATGAAAAATAATGATGAATTTTTCAGACATGAAGAATTCAAATTAACTTATATAGATTATAAATCCCCAAAATGTATAATTATATTTTCATATTGTCCAAGAAATCAACCAAGTCCAAAATGGTTAGGATTAGATGATATAATTCCCTAAAAAATAATCTTCTATCTGATGAACAAAAAATTTAATCTCAAAAATTGAAATATAAATATGATGGTTCAACATAGATAATTTTTCAAATTACTATCATTATTTAAAAAAATTCATTCTACACAATGACCCCAAAATCAAATGTACTTGTTCATATAGTCTTCCAAATGAAATCAATAACTCTTGATATCTTATACCAATGATTAAATTTATACTATCACATAATCTCTTTGATATTATATCCATTTCCATAAATAACATGGGTCACCATATGTCAAAAATAAAATCATATTTAACTCCAAAATACAATACAATAATTATTCCTAAAATATTCCATTTACCAATGTCTTGTAGGATTCCGAAAAATTTTAATGTTTTCCAAAATAACATTCATTAAGTAACCACAAAATCATATTCAAATCATAAAATTATCTATTTGATTAATAAATAGTCGCTAATTTTTTTTCTAATATATGTTTTAACTAAAAATAGTCATTAAAACCGAGACTTCACGAAGGCAATTGGTATGTGATGCACCATTTTTTCCCTTTGGTTGTGGGTATAAACCCCACGGCCTTACCAAACATAGAGGGATGTCACCCAACATGTAGGATTTCCTTTTTATAGTACCATGTATCTTCCAAAATAAATATGATAGACATCCTTGAAATTATGTCAATTACAAAAAATTCTTTTAACTAGGATTTTTCATACAAAATCAATACAGAAAAAAATTATATATTTATTTCCACATAGGGCCTTCCTTGTTCTATAGGTTATCTTATTGTATAGATTATTGACATAGGTTATTCCTAGATCCCTTAAATTTAAGTAAAATAACTACAAAAGGATTCTTAAGATCCGTTTTATTTACTTTCATCATATTGTTCCTTTTCCCTCATCAATTATTCGTTTTATGTTATTCCTTCAATCCCATAAAGCATTTATCTCTCCCTTTGAGACACTTACCTAGGTTTCTACTTCATTATTTATTGAATGTTCCCATTGGATCCTTCTATTTTCAATGGTCTCTACAACTGGAGCTCTTAGGAGACTCTATTATTCTCTTTTTTGGTGGGTCCTAGTGCTGGTTAAGGTATATGTTTTAAACAATATATCATTAAAACTAATTAATAATGAACACAATATATTTTACTCATAAAATCATACCATTTTGTTTCTCACCACCACCACATTCTCTATCATATTCATTGTTAACATGACCCCTTTGAATTTAGACCATTGACTAAAAACAGAAAGCGTAGCGGGACTATCAAAAGTAATAGTGAGAAAAATTTATAATCATTTATATAATATCATGATAACTTTTTTTTAACCAAAAAACTCCTTAGGTTTATGATAGGTTATTAATTTTCATTATATATTGAAATATATAATAATAGTTTTTGAAAAAACATGTAAATTATCCTAAATGTCATGACCCGTCCTCGGGGCTCGTGCCGTGACTACCCCAAGCCCGCCTTCCATAGGCCAGGGGCTGGCGACTAGCACAAAAGGCGTAAATACAAATAAAAAGGGAAGGCATTGCCTTTATGAAACGAAAACACACACAAACAGAGTACAAGCAGAAGCTATACCAAGTAAGCAGTAAAACAAACGTGCTAGAAGTACAAGGGGCCGGAAATACAAGCCCAAAAGAAAGTTACATCTACAACCGAATGTAAAGTACAAATCAAAGGACAATAGTTGAAAGGTGGAAAGCAGCTCCTGGATCGTCCCCCGGCTTCCTACCTAAAGGGTAGGTATAGATTTCCTCCTCAGTACTCCGCGTCCGTCCGTCTCCTCCGGGTACCGACTCATCGTGAGATCCACCTCCAGGTACAGACTCGTTGTGAGATCCACCTCCGGGTACCGACTCATCATGAGATCCACCCACGGGCACCGTCCGGCTCTACAATCCTCAACCACGATCATTGATGTTCGTCGTCTGCAACCAACACAACGAGGTGTGGGCAAAGCCCGTGCAGGGGTGAGTATACGATACTCAGTAGGGACCCTGAGTCCCTCAAGGTCTCACTAAATCCATCAAGGATAACCACAAGGAATGTTCTTAACAGATAACCCTTACTTATGTATATGACCATACCTAAACCTAAGTTACGAATTAACCCATCTCAGCCACAAGTTATCACACAGATATGAAGTTGATGGATAACCACTACTTAGGTATATTCCCATACATATGCGTAAGTAATCTAGTAACCCATCTCAATCATGAGGAAAACCCAAAAGGTCCTTGACTGAGCTCAAACCAAGATTTTCATTAACAAAACTGTAACTGCTGAAGAGCTCCGTCTCTGTCGAGTACAGTGATCTTGTCACGACTCCGAGGTACTGCTCACTAACCTAAGACTGTAGAGGTACTTCTCCTGTGTAGTATCACGAGTCAGCCACCTCACAAAGTAGAGCTCCTCTGCCATGGGTCTGCCACCTCACACAATAGTGCTCCCCCTCATAGCCTACAGAGGTACTCCTCCTGTCGAGTACCACGGGTTTTCCACCTCACAATGCATTTCTCCTCCGCCATGGGTCTACCACCTCACTAAGTAGTTCTCCCCACTAAGCTATGAAAGTCACTCTGAATCAAATCGGACAAGAAGTCATCATGTCTCAGCTAGATACACAGTCTCCGTACTCCGTACGCTCTTCTCCGGGATGGTCCACTCCACGAGCTACATGTCGATACTCCACGTATCACAAAGTCCCACGAAAAAAATATCTCAAAGGACCCCCTCTTCATAGGGGTCTCAACGCAACAGATGGCGCGTCAATCGGACGCTCGGTCTGTGAGTTATTAGCCTTTTCATCCCAGGGGCATGGTTGGTTTCGTATATGAACCATCCCAACCATATCTCAACTGTACCCCGAACCCACATAGGGTATACTCATAGGGACCGTTTCTCAACGTGATCACCAATGCCGCTGACGGATCGTCAAACGGACGTCCGGTCTGAAAGTTATCGGCTTTTCCGTTCGAGGGGGCCAGTTGTATTTTGGGTACAATCCAACCCAGCCATACTCCAACTGCGTCCAAAACTCGAGCAGAGTAAGCGAAAAGGTCTGCTTTACTAAGAGGAATCCATCAAAGTTGTCGGCACATCAATCGGACGTCCAGAGCTCAAGTTATAGGTGTTTCCGCTCCGAGGGCCCGGTTGGTTTCGTGTTCGAACCGACCCGGTTGCACCCAAAGTTCTCGGAAACCTTGAGTGTAATATACGAAATGACCATCTTGATCCATGGATTGTGTCGTAACTGACGGTGCGCCCATCAGAGGTCCATAGCCCATGTTACAGGCGTTTTAACGAATCTGCCCGCTTTTAGGGGGTTTGGGCCCGGACCGACCCGGCCCAAAACCCCCTGGGTTGGCCCGAACTGGGTCGACCCGACCCGGGTCCGGGTCCGGCTCCACCGGCACGGCCCAGCCCGGCGCGGGCGGCCCGACCTGGTGCGACTCGGCGCTGGCCGAGCAAACACGCAAAGGGGGGGCACACTGCCCCCCTTGATTAAAGAAACGAACCCCCGCGGGGGGCCCTCCTCCTTGCCAGCCGGGGGTTATGACCCCCGAATTTATGATACGGCTGACCGGGTTGGCCGGCCGGTGTGTCACCGCAGGACCCCCCGCGGGTCCCACCTTCGATGCGCCGACGACCGGCGGTTCTGGCCACCGCGGCCTTAAGCTGCAGCCTTGTCCGACTGGCAAGGCGTGACGGCGCCGCGCCCCCCCCCCCCCCCTCCGCCGCGGCCCGACTCCGGCCGCGACTTCTTTTGTCCTCAACGGCGCGGCGCGACGGTGCCACGCTCCTTCTCCGTGTTCCTCCTCGTTCCCGCGCGGTGCCGTTGCTCCGCGCCGCCTTCGTTCGAGCCACAACGAGTACATTAACAAATTGGGAGGAGGGCCGGCCGTGTTCGTGCAGTCCGGCCCCCTCGGGTTAATTTGATATCAAGCGGCTAAGAATTTGACGTTGGATGGAAAAGAATACTCATGAACAAAACCAAACCCCTACGTTTTCCCCACAATCAAAAATTCCCAACCCGCAAACATATTCTTTCGAGGATCAACTTAATATTGAGTTGATCTGCGTTCCTTGTTTTAAAAGGAAACATCCATGGGAAAAGATAGCATTCTCAAATTTGCTACCTACCTCAACAATGGTGGCAAAAGTCGGCGTCGCGGTTGACGGTGTCGAGGGGAAAATATTCTTTTGCGACGCTGAAGTATATCCAATAATGTGGTGTCCTCCCTCTTGTCTCGGAGAAAAGGAAAAGAATCACGTCGACTGTTCTTCGTCGAGGAGGCAGACGTTCTTCGTTGATGAAGGAAGCTCCCCTCAAATTCTCCCAAAATATTTTCCAAACAAAATATTTAATTAAGTATCCTTCCTTTAAAATATCTCCAAGCAATTCAAAAAGTCAAAAGGTTTGACAAGGATAATTAATATGTTTATTAAATCCCCTTAGTTTGCTCATTAAGTTTGGGAGGTGGAGAGGCTCCTCTTTAAGAAGGGATGTTTCCTAGAAAATTAACAAGGGAAGATTTAAGAGGCTAAGGGGGAGTTATGGGGAGGTGAGGAGTTAAGGTTTCATGTGGTTCCCACTACACTAACCCTCCCATTAGAGGTTAGGTGGGTGTGGGCCCCACCTCTAACTCCCCCTTTGTAGGATTAAAAACCACATTTCTTAAATAAAATTTGTACACAATAAATTTTATCTATTTTATTCTAAATACCCATTTATTAAACCTCCACCCGCACAAAACGCAACTACGAAAAATGTCCCCCTAAGCAATTATCGGTGTTGTGAGTACATTGGTGCCCTCAGATTTCAATTCCGAGCACAGGTTCAAAAGATAGAAAAACCCGCTCGTTTCTTCACTGAACGTACCCGAGCTAATCTTCGGAAAATGATTCCGGTAACACTGGGCCTCGGAATCAGGTTCCATCAAAATCCACAGACTCGTAAAATTCCAAAGAAATTAAAAAAAAAAATCCGTGAAATTTCCAGGTCATTACATTACTCCCACCTCAAGGCTTTACGTCCCCGTAAAGCTATAACACAATCTTGGGAAACAAAAGTGCTACTGAGCACGCATCTGAGCCTTCTTCTCCCATGTGCTCTCCTAGAGGTTCTCATGCTACCAGTGAAAGCTCTCATGAGGAGTCGGCCATCCATGTAGGACCCGCTCCTATCGATCCACGTTCTCCACTAGAACCTCTGTGAAAGTCACCTCATCATCGACGTCCAACCCTCCGTGGTCATTGATGTGTGAAGGATCATGCACCCGGTGCAACTGAGCTGGAAAGGTCAAGCGGTAAACCACCTCACCTACCCTGTTGAGGACCTAGAAGGGTCCGATGAAGCGTGGCGATACCTTTCCGCCCTGGACAAAACACGGTAATCCACGTCATGGTGAGACCCGTAGGAAAACGTGGTCTCTATCCTCAAACTCTAGTGGTCTCCACCTCCTGTCAACATAAGACTTTTGTCAGCTCTGAGCTATCCTCATCCACTCTTGGATGACCTGGACCTTCTCTGGTACTTTAAGTGCTGCTAAGATTTATTCTTTGTCGATAAGAGAAATCTAGTCTCATCCCCAGGATAAACCACTTTCTTTGCCTAATACAGTCAATCCCGTCATGGATGATACTAATCCATACCAAGGATGATGTTGTAAGGCCTCGACGCTACTACCAAGAGATCAAACCGTCACTCTCTCCTCTAAGGGTTGAGTCACACTATCGGCATCAGTGTGTGGTCACTGGGTCTCCTCTAGTAGGTATCTCAAAATTGAGGGTCAAGTCAACAGTTTTTAAACTGGAACCTCTTAGTAACAACATAAAGAGAGGACATGAAAGAAAATTCCACAAAGAAAGTTGTCTTTTATTACTACATCTCAATGTAAAATGACACATACAACCACAACATCAACAAAAGAAATCTAGAAGCACCAAAAACAAAGGCCTCCATGCCTGGAACTAGTCCCGCTCCTATCCACCTGCTTCCGGAGCTCCACTTCCTTTTCCACCGCTCGGCTACTACTCAATCTTTCGCCGCTGCTTATGTCATGGTGGCTCCTCCAATGCCTGCGGATCAACTGTGTGGGGAGTCGGATAGTCACGTTCCATGTGACCCTTCTTGCAATATGAATAGCACTTTCTGATCCCCATATGACTGGTTTTGTTTCGTTTTCCTCGCACAACTGAATCTATAACCCGAGGTCGCCCACCTATAGTTCTGGTCCTCTTGGACCTCTGCATCATCCGTAGCTTTCCTACAGATGACTCAGCTACTGACGAAAAACCCTATGGCAAGGGCAGGAGCTCTTGAGAATGATCATAGGGTAGAGTCGTAGGTATAAACTCCACTCTAAATAATGTCTTGACGTCTCCCCAGGTGAAGGTCATCCCATCAAAAAACTGGAACAAGTGGCTCCACCACCTCTCAGCTGCTCCCTGGAAAGGGCAAATAGCTAGGTACACCATCAAGTCCGCGGGTGTCCCAGCTGTGTGGAGAGCTCATGCTACAAACTCCAGCCAGTGCCCAGCCGTTTGAGAATCTGACTCTCCTTGAAAACTTGGAGGCCTCTGACGCTGGAACTCGTGCATCACGCTCTAGTGGCGTGCACTTTCTGCTGGTGTCTCAACTAGTGGAGGGACCTGTACTGAGGCCTCGCTTCTCGGTGGGTTATCATCTCGTACAAAGCTCGGAACCCTAACAGGTTGTCGTCTCGGGTCCATCCTAAAAAGAGACAGGTGCGCCACGGTCAAAACAGTATACCTGGTGAGCTGACTTGGTTTGATCTGACTTAAATAATACTTATGGAAACACACATGCAATCAGTGTTTTTGTGCACTGGGTCGGATATCAGTGGTCAGGCTCCTGGTGTATAGATATGTCGGCTGCCGCACCAACACTGGACCAGCTGAACTGAAGACCACACTCAGTTCCCATAACACTATTACTTCACAGAAAAGAATTATCAGAGTCTTGAGCTCTATGGTAGAACTGACTTCTTTGATACCAATTTGTCACAACCCATACTCAGGGCCCGTGCCGTGACTACCCGAAGCCCGCCTTCCATAGGCCAGGGGCTGGCGACTAGCACCAAAGATGTAAATCCCAATAAAAAGGGAAGGAATTGCCTTTATGAAATGAAAACACACAAAAACAGAGTACAACCAGAAGCTACACTATGTAAGAAGTAAAACAAACGTGCTGAAAGTACAAGGGGCCGGAAATACAAGCCCAAAAGAAAGGTACAGCTACAACTGAAAGTAAAGTACAACACAAAGGAAAACAGCTGAAAGGTGGCAAGCAGATCATGTATCATCCTCCGACATCCTACCTGAAGGGTAGATATAGATTTCATCCTCAGTAATCTGTGTCCTTCCGTCTCCTCTGGGTACCGACTCATTGTGAGATCCACCTCCAGGTACGGGCTCGTCGTGAGATCCACCTCCGGGTACCGACTCGTCGTGAGATCCACCCCCGAGTATCGTCTAGCTCTAAAATCCTCAACCACGATCAGTGATGTCCGCTGTCTGCAACCAACACATTGATGTACGGGCAAAGCCGGTGTAGGGGTGAGTATAAGATACTCAGTAGGGACCCCGAGTCCCTCAAGGTCTCACTAAATCAAACAAGGATAACTACAAGGATTGTTCTCAAAAGATAACCCTTATTTAGGTATAAGCCCATACTTATACCTAAGTTACTAGGTAACCCATCTCAACCACGAGGTATCACATAGATATGAAGTCAATGGATAACCTATACATAGGTATATGCCCATACATATACGTAATTTATCTAGTAACCCATCTCAATCATGAGGAAAACACAAAGGTCCTTGACTCAGGTCAAACCATGATTTTCATTAACGAAACCATAACTGCTGAAGGGCTCCGTCTCTGTCGAGTACAGTGATCCTGTCACGACTCTGAGGTACTGCTCACTAACCTAAGACCGCTGAGGTACTCCTCCTGTCGAGTACAGCGGGTCAGCCACCTCACAAAGTAGTGCTCCTCCGCCATGGGTCTACCACCTCACATAGTAGTGCTCCCCCTCACAGCCTACAGAGGTACTCCTCCTGTCGAGTACCACTGGTCTACCACCTCACAAGGTAGGGTGCCTCCGCCATGGGTATGCCACCTCACAAAGTAGTGCTCTCCACTGGGCTATGCAAGTCACTACGAATCAAATCGGACAAGGAGTCATCAGGTCGAAGCCATATACACGGTCTCTGTACTCTGTACGCTCGTCTCCAGGAGGGTCCGCTCCATGAGCTACATGTCAATACTCCAAGTATAACAAAGTACCACGATGAAGTATCTCAAAGGACCGCCTCGTCATAGGGGTCTCAACACAACAGACGGCGCGTCAATCGGACGCCCGGTCTGTGAGTTATTAGCCTTTTCGTCCCAAGGTCCCGGTTGGTTTCGTGTACGAACCAACCCGACTGTATCTCAACTGTACCCTGAACCCAAATAGGGTATACTCATAGGGACCGTTTCTCAATGTGATCACCAACGCTGTTAACGGTTCGTCAAACGGACGTCTGGTCTGAAAGTTATCGGATTTTCTGTTATAGGGGCCCGGTTGGATTTCAGGTACAGTCCAACCCGGCTATACTCCAACTGCGTCCAAACCTCAATAGGTGTATTCCAAAAGGTCTGTCTCACTAAGAGGAACCCAAAAAATTTGATGGCACGTCAATCGGACGTCTGAAGCTCAAGTTATAGGCGTTTCCGCTCCGAGGGCCCGGTTGGTTTCGTGTTCGAACCAACCCGGCCATACCCAAGTTCTCAGAAACCTTGAGTTTAATATACCGAAACGAACGTCTCGATCCAAGGATCGTGTCGCAGCTGACGGTGTGCCCATCGGAGTTCCATAGCCCATGTTACGGGCATTTGAACGAATCTGCCCGCTTTTACGGGGTTTGGGCCCGGACCGACCCGGCCCAAAACCCCCAGGGTTGGCCCGAACCAGGTTGAACCGAAATGGGACCGGGTCCGGCCCACTAGGGTACGGCCCGACCCGGACGGTGCGGGTGGCCAGACCCAGTGCGGGCGTCCCGACCCAGCGCGGGCAGCCTGGCCCAGCGCGGGCGGCCCTGCCCGGTGCGGCTCGGCGCAGGCCGAGCGGACGCGCAAAGGGGGGGCGGGCGCACTGCGCCACGTGATTGAAGAAACAGACCCCCACGTTGGGGCCCGCCTTCTTGCTAGCTGGGGTTACGACCCCCTGATTTCTGATATGGCCAGCCGAGTTGGCCGGCCGGTGTGCCGTCGGGGGACCCCCCGTGGGGTCCCGCCTTCCATGCACCGGCGGCCGGTGGTTCCGGCCGCCGCTCCCTGCACCGTCGCGGCGCGATGGCGCCACGCCCCCACTCCGACCACAGCCTCTTCGTGGTTCTCCGGCGCGTCACGAGGCCCCCCCCCCATTGCGGACCGACTCCGGTCGCGGATTCTTTCACCATCAACGACGTCACGCTCCTTCACCTCGTTCCCACGCGGTGTCATCGCAACGCACCGACTTCGTTCGAGCCATCATGTCATAAATCATAGAAATGATACAGGTTTCAAAAACATTCAATCATTATAACAATAAACCATCCAAATAAATAATCGAGATAGTAGCATTGGATCATACACCTAGTAAATAATAAGAAAAATCAAAGGATTTTATTTATAGATGAAAATACATTTAAAATATCACTAGAACATTTCTTGAGGAAAATATGCTTTTTCATTTGAAATAACTTTTCTAGAAGCTAAAAATTTCATAAATAACAAGTAAAATGTTTTATCTAAAAATAGAAAAGGAAAAAAATAAAAAAAATAATTAAATAAAATATTATTCATGATGGTAGTGAAATTATATCATGGGATGTCCATTAAAAATCATTTCACATTTTATATAAGAAGTCAAAAGTACATCATTTGGAAAATGATAATGAAAATTATTTTTAAACATCATATTATAAATTCATATGTAGGTTAAATGAATTTGAATAATATTTTTATAATAGTAAAAACATTATTCTAAATATTTTAAAGAAAATATTGACATTGAAGAAAATATTCATAACCGAAGAAAAAAAAGAGTTGGTTTTCCTTAAAAATATTCTTTTAGTATCTTGCATACTTAAAGAGAAGAAAATGAAAGTAAAAAATATAATATCTGGAAATAAATATATGGGAATAAAATAAATAATATTTTTAATATATATATAGTATAATTTGTTCATAATAAATTTAGTCATAAATAGTCCCACTGAAAATGATATTTTAACATAAAACCCTTACCACAAGTTCGTCTTTCTTTTTAAGTGCTCTAACCTCCAATATAATAAAATTAATTTTGTTATAATTTTATAAAAATACCATAATCATACCTATAATACATTATATGGTTTACTTATAACATATTACTACCCATTCACTAACAATCATTCATTATCATCATCATTTCCTGTGTTCACAACATCATTTTTCATTATGTTTTGGTTTGATGGTTATGGTCATTGTAATTTTATCATAAATAGTTGTTCTACATAATTTTAATAATTATATTTATATAATATAAATCAAATATATTCATTATTATAACCATTCATATAAATTGGTGAAGAAAACGGAATTACATCACTACGTGGAGATAGTAATTTGTATATACGAACGACTGATGTTTCCATTTTTTGATGGCTGGAATGAAAAAAATATAGATAAGAATTCACCTTTATATAAAAATTATTATATTATAAGTATAATATATATAAATTAAATATAACATAATAACCAAACAAAAAACAAGGGAATGGAAAATTAATCATATCATTACATGGAGGTGGTAGTCCACATGTACCCAAGAGCGATTATTTCTTCTCTCATTTGATGGAAAATATGTGGTAAAAGATTCTGTAATCATCATTTTAATGTATTGGTATATTTATGATAATATATTCATTATTTTTTAAATTATATAACTAAAAAAGGAAATAAAATTTTTAGATCTTGGTAAAGATTTATACCTCTTCTTTGAGAGACCTCTTTTAGATTACTCATTAATCTATGAAGGATTATTCATTGGATAAAAAATAAGATGTAGGATTATTGTAGGTATTATAATAAGGTTTTTATGTATGTATGTTTTGAAATATGAATCTCAAAATTTGTGAATAAGTGAGGATAATAGGCTTCCTTTTATAAGTGGAAGATGGATGAAAATAGAATTTCATAAAAGATTTCAATGTTGTAAGATCACATTCATATGAAAGTGGATCCAAATGTCTAATTATTTGAATTTATGATAATATTAGCTTTATATATCTTTAAATAATAATAATTTTATATGTTTGGGTGGAAATAATATCCTTATCTCTTGGTTTGACCCCCCCCCCCCCAGTATACCATTTTTAACCTTAACTATAGTAAAAAAAATTTACTATTCTTACTATTAACAATGAACAAAAATAAAATTACCCTATTAAATTCGATTAATTTTTATAATTAAAAATATGTAGTATATATGAATATATTAAATTTCCATATGAGTTTAAATTTAATTTTAAATATGTTCCTAAATCATAACAAAACCCCATTTCAGAAAAATGAATTTTTAAGCATAAAACATAATTTCCTTTCATTCCTTACCATATAAAACACAATAAAATTAATTTTAAAATTCTGTATTGAATATATAATCTATACATTTCCTTTATAAATTAATAAATATATATTAAATTAAATTATAAAGATAATAACACATTATGTGAGAAAAAATTGATTTTAGGAAAATGTGTTTTTAATCACAAAAATTAAATTATAACAAAATAAAGTATAATTTTGATTCCTATGTAATTAATTAGATTATTTATAATTAGGTATTAATATTTTAGATCAATTTAAAATTTTAAAAATAATGGTACATTTACCTGAAATGAAATGATTTTTTTACAAATATTAGTATTTTTTACTATTCAATAAAAATTAAATCATTTTAGAAGAATCATAAAAAATTACCTTAACCTAATATAGAGATGATGAATTAAAAATTTATAATCATTTCGTAAAATAATATTTCAATAAATTTTAGTATTTAATTAAATTTTCATATTTAGAAAATGGTTCAAATACCATTATTTAAGAAAACATATTTTTGAAGCATAAAATAATTTAACTGGAAATTGAGTAATTATTTATTTTGAATTAAAAAATTAAATAATTGTTTTAAAAAAAATTATAAATATTTTTCATAAAGTATTTATTACTATTCATACCTACCAATTTAGCATCTATGTTATAAAATTTAACTATATCAAGGATCATATACACTCGGGTTGTATGGAAGAAAATCTATCAAATACTTCAATTTTATTTCAAAGGAAATACTTATAAAATATTAGAGTGTTACAACTTTTAAGATAACAGATCATTATCTAATAAAGTATTTCAATTTTTTGATTGTCCTTTATGACCTCCCATTATTCTTGGTATGATAGGTAGTGCTCAAATATATCTCATTGTTGAGAGCCCCTTGAAGACTCTTCTGTAATTATTATGTGATCTTAGGGTCATGATTAGATACAATTGATTGAGGGAACCATGAAGACTTATGATTTCATTTATTTAGTTCTATGTAATGAAATAAGGGGCTGTATCCTCTCTTATCACTAATAAATTATATTTCATATTTTGATGATCTATGATGACCCATATAGAATTGTTCTTCCTTGGAGTCTTTGCGAGTCTAGTCAAAAAGTCCATTGTAACATTTTCTTGCTTACATATAGATATATGAAAATATTTCATTAATCCCTTAGGATGTTGTCTTTCAGCTTTAATCTATTAGATTTATAAGTATCTAGAAAGATAGTATAAAATTTCCCACTTCAAACGATCACATTGAAAATGTTATCTTAAATCCCTATATATATTTATGCTACCTGGGTGTATCTTGGAATTTGATTTATTTGCATCATTTAGAGTTCTATATTCAAATTTGGTATGTATGAAATAGATAAATTCTTTCTAAATATTATCAATCAATATTTATAGTTTAATTATATCATTTTACCATTATTCACTACCTTAATCTTCCTTTGTATGTTCTCATCATCTTACTAGGTCTTCTTTAACTTCTCTAGTAAGGATGGTTTAATGATAATATGAAAAAGAAAATATGGAACTCATTGCTTAAAAATAATCATATCTTTCTTCACTATATTTTTGTATGTAGGATTCTTTTTTAATCCTCATCAAGGTTAAAACTCTATGGTCCCTCATACTCAATACATAATTCACATTGTTTTCTATCCCAGGGTAGTACTGTATCAAAAAATCATAGTACTTATGTCATTAAAGCTATCTTTTTTGTCTCATATTATGATACTTAAATGGAAATATATTCTTCAAACCCTTTTATTATATATATATATATATTATTTTTCACTACAGAGGTATATTCTCAATATTTTCAACAAAAATATTATGGCTTCCAACTCTAGTCTATGAGCTGGATTGTTCTATTAATGGATTTTTTTATTCTATTGATCCATATGAAAACACCCTATCATTCTACATAAGGTCAAAACAAAGTCCATTATTCGATGAATTATTATATATTAAAAATCCTTCATTATCATATTGTAGATTTAATTATAGTGATTTAATTTTTCTCCTCTTCAGCTATTAAAAATGTTCCTCACATTCCCTTGATCATGAGAATTTAATACCTTTACATGCTAACATGGTTTATGGGTTTTCCAACCAAGATAAATCGTGAACAACCCACTGATAGTAACCTCCTAAAACTAAGAAACATTGGATCTCAGCTATTTTTTCTGATGTAGAAAATTTTATGACTACCTTTTCCTTTGAAGTGTAAAAAAATATTCCGTCCTTATAGAAAATATGGCCAAGAAAAAAAAAATCATTTAAACCAAAATTCACACCTACTATACTTCCCATATATTTCATTTTTTATTAAGGTATCCATAATTACTTGTTGATAACTCTCATGATCTTCGTACCTCATAGACTCTATCAAGATATATTCAATCAGTATAACCATAAATTTATGAATATAGTACTTAATATGTTATTCATATGTACAATGACAAAACATGCACTATTAAATCAAAAAGGCATTATTATAAACTCATAATGTCCAAATCTTGTTTGAAATGTCATCTCTAGTATATCATCTTTATTCACCAATAGTTAATGATAACTAGAGAGAATATGATTCTTTGAAAAGTATTGGACTCTTTAATAGTGATCAAATAAATCATAAATGCATGGAAAAGGGTATTTATTCATTATATTTATTGAATTAATATCCCTATCATCAATGCACAATCGCATGGACCCATCCTTCTTTTTCACTAATAAAATAGTGGAACCCCACTATGAAACACTTGGGTATATAAATCCCAAATCACTTAGCTCATGAAACTCTTTATTTAACTACATGAACCCCACTTATTCTATTATTTAAAGAGTTTTAGATATAGGCCTTGCATCATTAATGGGTTCAATAGAGAGATAAACCTCACTCCATAGTGGATGACCATGTAATTCTTCTGGAAAGAACATCAATGAATATTTTTACCACAAGTACATCATCTATAATATGGATATCCTAATTATTAATATATTTAAATTGATATTCTTATCTACCCTAAATTTCATTAAAGAGAGATATAGGGGGATTTAGACATGATTTAGATGATGAAGTTTCACCCCAAATGGAAATAGATTCCACTTCACCTTCATGAATCATAATCTCATTCACATGGAAATAATGTTTTTTATGGTACTTTGAAATTAAATCCATAGAAAGGATCATATCAAATTCAACCAAAGGTATGATAACCAATTTTTCAAACAGGGTATTCCAATTCATCATAATTATAATTGACTGAGACATCTATATTGCAATAAGGCTCCCACATGGAGTCTTAATTTATAACTCCTAATTGGGGTTCTAGGGAAGTATCTATTAATTTTTGAAAACATGGAAGATATAAAAGAGAGAGAATATCCAGAGGAAAATAAAAAATATATATCTTTGAAAAAATAATCAATGTTCATACCCCTAAATCATTAGGAATGTTGACTTTAGATATGGTTATTGTATAATATTGGACATTCTCCCTTGGAATTTTTTGGGGAAAATTTCTGTAATGTTTAGTTAATTGGTTGAAATAATATCCCTTCTCTATAAAATTTCATTGTTGAATATTATCCACTTGTGTATTACCCTTGGACTGGTGATCTTGATGGCCTTTTTCTTCACACTTGTAACACTCACTTATTCTCTTGCAAAAAACCCTAGGGTGATTCTTCCCATAGTAATCACATGTTATAAATTATATCCTTCCTTTCTTCCCCTTGGACACATTTTTATTCACATGATTATCAGTTTTCCTCTTCTTACCCTAATTTCCCTTGAAATTATACATCCTGGAGAAATCATTTTGTTTCGTAATATCACTTGATACTAAATCCTGATATGAGGAAAAGGTCAGAGAGATCAATTCCATTTTAAGGCTCAATTTTAACCCATCAAATAATTTACTAATATTATTTTATAGACTATATAAATATTCGATATCATGCATATATGTCCTGGTATATTAAGCCTTATATTTTGAAAACTTTTCCTACTCCATTTGTTGAGTATAAAAGAAATTTTATTATATTTATGATCACTACTCTTGAAGAAACTATTTTCTATATAATACTCCCTAAAATTATCCCCATTACATGCACTTGATCTCATATTTCACTTTAGTGGTTTGAATTATAAGTCGCCACTGTTCTATATATCCCTTCAGATGATATACTACAACAATGACTTATTATTTTTCACTACTTCTCAAAGTGATAAATATATTCTCTAGATACATGAACAATTGTTCAACTACAATTGAAATATTAGTTCCACTCAATTCTAGGGTTTTACTTTCTGATGAAGGTATTTTATATTGTTACACCATGTTGTGGATCAGTGGGTTGATTCATGTGGGAGAGATTATTTTTCATACACTGGGTAAACAACCCTAATATGGTCAAGAAATGATAATCCTCAAGACCATCTTCATTAACATGTTCATGGGGGATATCCTGATATTGACTATGGGTGTTGATGCAATTCTCATTCCTCTAGTTGTTCACCATCTTTCTATAAGAGAATAAATATAAATATCTCATAACATTGAATTGAATAATATATTTCCAGTTATTTTTTTAGAGTATTCCATATAAATCTTGGGGGTTTTGATAGAATGTATGATATATAACTTTTTTCCTCTAAATATAGTCCACAATGCTCCTACTAAAATTTATTTGACACCAACATAACATCCTTACCTCAAAAAACCCACAACTGGAAGTTATAATGCATTATTAGTAAATAATAAAAGATTTAAGGAAGGAGTAAACATATTATTGGTCTTGTATGACTATATATATATACATTATGAATAAAAAATAAAAGAAAACATTAAAAAATTATGAGAACATTATTATTTGTTTCATTGTATCCATGAAAATTGCACACAGTACTCCTCTTTATTTCATGGGAAAAGGAACACATATAAGGGAGATCTTATATTCTGAATAAGGAGTATCATAAAAAGGAATATTACCAAACATAATGAAATTTTAAGTCACTTGTCAAGAATAATTGAACAACGTGAATCTATAATCAACTTAAACTAATGGAATATTATATTCAAGATACTAAATGAACACATGGATAAAAACCCATTGATCACACACTGATGGAATTAATAAAGTTGGAAATCAAAAAATTTTATCAATTCCTTGTTATAATAAACTTATCTAATTATCTAATGTGGTATACACCATAACTAAACCTATTTGGTCTAAATATACCTATTGAAGTATCATGGGTGGTTATATTTTCAAGCTCAACCCATCACCATATTCAGTCCATTGCATTCATCATAAGATTCATAAAAAACATTAATATTGTTCCCTAGGGAACCTCCTACTAATTAAAACATGGAAAAATATATATTGATAAATAAAAACATCCAATACATCATCATTCAATTTAATAATGTGTATTTCTAGGAAACATCCCATAAACAACATGAAAGTTATTGGGTATCATCAAAACAAAATGGTGGAACCCTTATCAATAAAATATAGGGGTTGAGGGTACGTTCAATGGGATGGGTTTTCCATGCAAGATAGTATTTCAGCTCAATAGTTTGTTTTGGTAAGAGTAAAAATAAATGGTAGGAAACAAACTTCATTAGGGTTCATTAAGATCATGTGAATATTCCATTGCATATCCCCTGGGAGTACCCCTCCAAGTGTGAAGTATTAGGCCCACTTTTTATGCATCTTGGTGACAGTTGAGTCAATTATCAGCCAACTATTTTTAGGGTGATTTAACATTTGGGTTTTTAGAAAATATCAATATCAAATTTATTTTATCCATATTAATATTAATTTTATAAAAAATGTCACACACTTTTACATTACCAAAACATAGGATGGTGTTTTCAACACAGAAAAGATTAATTTTTACAGTGGTTTTGGTAATTATTATATCAAAAGAATACGAGAGAGGGATAAAAATATAGAAGTTTCAATACCTCATGTTTCAAAATTAATATGTAAAAAATCTTCCATGAAAATTTATTTTCTATAAAAAATAAAATAATTGAAGAAAAAGGATTGAGGTGAAAACCCCCCAATTATGGATTTAGTAGTAATAAAATCATAAAATCATTAAGGATATGAATTAAGCTTGAAATTAAAATACCATGAATAAATAAAATTCATGATTTAAAATCTCAAATATGATTTCTATACACAACATAATGAAAATTATATGCATAATACAAAACTTGTCTCAGATAGAGGAATTTGAGATGGAAAACACTTACCTATCATCATAACATCCATGGATGTAATTTAACTTATTGTATAATAAAAATATATATACATGTCACTTTTTTATAAACCTTAATAATATCATTTTTTATAAATACTCTTCATAAATTTTATTTTTCTATATGAACTCTTCTGATTTTCCACAACAATGTTTACAAATTTTATTGTTTATAATAGTTTCATAACAGTGGTGTTCATATTCATTATAATTATAAATTTCAATATTAATAGTTCACTAAAATTACTATTAATGATTAATTATACTAATTTATAATGTTTTATATTCCCCTCATAGATTTTTATACTCTATCCTTGAAGATGAAGTCAATAATAAGCATGTTTTCGTTATTTTTGACGAACGAGGGTTGTTTCCTTAATTGATGAATTAGATATTGATATAATACCTAAAAAACAAAAAAAAATAATTATTTAAACCACTATTTCATATTATACTAGTTATGATTTTCTCATAATCATTCATGGTATACATTCAAAATATTGTTCAAGTATGTGGTTAAACAGACCCAAACATGAGCAGACCTTAATTTAATGAATGATTATGTGGTGGAATAATCATAATATAATTATAACATTATATTAATGAAGTTATTTTTTATTTATTATTAATATATAAATATTTTACATATTTATAAAAAAAATAATGGATATGGGAATTTTCCACAATTTTGATAAAATATTTTCCTCTTAGAACGCTTATTTTAAAAGATTAAATTACCGATGATTGATTATTAATCATATAATTTATAGGTTGTTAGATTTTTTATACTATAACCTTAATTATATAATGAACATAATTTGTATCATTTTATATCATCCTTATATATGTCCTTTTACTATGGCGAAGGAAAACAAAATACACTGTGTCATGGAGGTGGTAGTCTGCACAATGCATGAATAACATTTTTTATTTTCTTAATAAATGCAGTATATAAAAAAATAATGATAATAACCATAACATGTTAACATTATAGTATATAAATAATATAAATATCATTATATTATTTTGAATAGAATAAATTTTAATAAATATAATTTAGTTAAAATGCTAAGTGATTGATTATATTCACACCAAGGGATTGAATTTTCCTTTGATGTCTCGTAGGAAATGAAGGTCAGATGCTATCTAATGGAGAATAAAATATTATTAGAGTGTAATATTATTCTATTATAATTAAAAAGTTAATTTTTTAATAAGGAAACTTAGTTTTTTTATTTCAATAAAGGGGTGGGGATCTTCCCCTTTAATTGGTGGTGAGAATGACATTTTTTTAAATATTTCATCATAGTGTAAAGTAAGCACGTATAAAAAATGTAATATGGATCCAAAAAAGGAATAATATATTTCAGAATAAATAAGGTCTGTAAAAACCTCATTTAATCAATTATAGACATTTTTTTCATTTCTCAATCCCTTTACCCTCCGAATTATTACGTTCACCATTTTAGCCTTTAGTGCGGTAACTAGTTTTTACCTAAGGTAAAATTATCTTTATAAATTAAAAATGTGACCCATATTAGATAATTTTTACTACTTATTAAATATATTAAATCCTTTTTGTTTTTATTAAATGTAATTTTGTGTTAAAATTAATTTTAATATAAAAAATATATAATAAATTAAATAATTTTTAGAGGAATTTTATTTGAGTTCAAAAATACCAAACATGGGTTGGTGAAATATAATTAATATTTTAAATAGTATAATTTCAATTATTTATGACTCTTATTATTGATATGGTTTAATAAATTTATTATAGACTAATAATGGCACAAAATTCACAGTGTTATCTAAATCAATATATTGCACTATTCCACTAAAAATCAATTTTTATGAAAAATCTCAACAAATCATCTTAAGATAATAAAATTATAATTAATTAAAAAGTGATGTTTCTTTTATTAAAATAACATTCATAAATTAATCTTTTAAATATACTTATGAATAAAGTCTCTTTAGAGTGTGCATTGTGTGATTATTTAGTATATAGTGTTTACCTGCTATAGTAGCGTCTCGAGTATTACAACTTCAAGTAATGTATTTACTTATAGAGGAATCACTATAAGTAAGATTTAATGATTTTATCTATTTTTTTCTCTCCCATCAAGATAAGAAGAGTATGTTGTATCAATTGAAGTAGGATAAGAAATTTTTTGGTTGAATTTATTTCTTGTAGAACTCAAAAGGGGTATGAAATGTGAGAAATTTTACTGTAAAACTCAAAGTGACATTCACATGGAAAAAAGTCTAGTTTTTTTCATTGAAGAACTAAATATATTGAATTAAAATATAATTAAATAAAAAAGTTTTTTTGGAAAATGGTAATATTCAGTTATGAAAGATTGTTGGGAAACAATACCTGATGAACATATTCATTAATGTGATATTCCAAGGATGTATGAGGAAATATAGTACCTCAGTGGGGATAGGGTGAATAATAAAAGTATAGATAATTGTTTAATAAACATAAGAATGTAAATTGCATGTGTTCATATAAGTATAATTGGTTTTAGATGATCCTTGAAGTAGTATTTAAGTGTGAGATTGTTGGGATTATGAAGTCTCTAAAACGTCCAAGATTCAGTTTACCAATTTTTCAGACTCAATTCACTAAAACAAATTAGTGTCAATAAAACTACTTCAATAGCAAGATTTCATATCATTAGAAGCTCATATGGAAAATTAACCTAATTCTCTGATATACATCACTTAATTACTCTTACCATGGAGATATATGAGAAAATGAGTTACTCATGGAATTACTAGTCAACTTCCAATTTTTGGTAGTCAAACTATTGAAAGTTATATGAAATCAATAACTTCCTAGTACAATAAATAGAAATCCACAATTATAGGAATTCAATGTTATTGGGTGACTGGGTAAGACCCTCTAAAAAAGGGTGGGACCACATGGATAAGGTGGTTATTAGTCATTTATGTTAATGATCTACATGGTAGTATAATCATTATGATTTTAACTTTATATTTTAAAAATAAAAAATATATTTGTGTTCTCCTATATATATAGGGTGAAAATCTGAACCATGTAAAACCAATAAATTATTTACTATTTTATTTACTTGTATGATTGTGTGTGGTTGTTTTCCTAGAATAATTCATTCATGGTTTAAATTCCAGTGACTTTACAATTTTATTAATGTGTCCCTCCCACCAATAGTTTTGTAAAATAGAAAAAAAATTGAAACAAAATCATTGAAAATGACAAACACATGGACATATATGATGGGAAATGGTTAGATATTCTCTCGGAGAACCATGTCGTGGTTTTATAGTTGATTTCATTTCAATGATATAATAGTAAATAATAATTAATGAATATATTTTTTATATTTTAAACCACTAAATAGAATGATGATATCATTATAAGATAAGTGTAGATTTTCTAATATAGTTTTTCTATGTAATGATATTAATCTTTCTTTACAAATATTTTTATTAGTTTATTTTTGATCTTATTATTTATCAATATCTAATTCAAGAAAGTGATTTATTTTATTCGAAACTCCACCCTCAATATTCTTTTTTTACAGTTTTATGATGATCATTAACCCATGAATGACTAATTCAAGTGAGATGTGGGGATCAATGGTGGGTTGATTTATAAATGATTTCTAAATCAGATTCACCTGTAAATAAATGTTATATTTGGTATATTATTTGGAATTATTATTTGATAACATTATTAATTTTTCAACAAGGATATTTATTAAGGGATATACTCCAAGATTATAGTGAAAATTAAATTACAAAAAACATTTTGGATATAATTTTTTTTAATTCTTCATTATAAATACAAATTTTTAGTTTTGTTTCTTGGTTAATAAGAATAATTTTAATTATATAATTTAATAAATTATTTTACCAAAATTATATTATATATAATAATAACATTTAATCTAATTAATTTAATGAAATTAATAAGTGAATGAGATTGTATTTCTTTTATAAAAACTATCTTTTGAAATTGATATCTTTTTTTTAATTTCATAATTTGATTAACAAAAACATTTTAATGTTAAATGTTATACTAACCCATATATTATTCAAATATATAACCAGTATAATAATTTTCTAATAACTAAATTTTGACATTTAAGCCTTCTCATGGGATTTACCTTAGACTAATCACTTCACTACACTTCATTAATTTAACTATTAAGATGTGATAATTATAAATTTCTAACCTTAAATAACCATAATTATGATATAATGGAATCTATAGACATTCCATATATTAGTTGTATTTTTTCTATTATTTTTTTACCTAATTAAAATTTTATTTCTACTCTATAAGAGTGGTCATCACTTCTATGGGTCTTCATGATGTGTTTTCAAAATTCCTATACAAATTATTTCTTCAAAGATCACTAAGATAATCCCATATTTATATAAAATTCATCATGAATATCATATTTGGTAGATCTTTGGGAGATCATCATCCATTCATCAATAGTCAGATCCATGAATATTCTTTCATAGAACATTAGGGAGAGTTAAAAGATATGTAGATGTGATTGGTGTTCATTTTGATTGATTTTTTTCATGGATTTTTCATAGTGTCAAGAATTGAAAAATGATTATTATTTTATTATTCATTATATTTGGATACTATTTGTTTTCTATTTGATATTTTTTATGGTTTCCCCTATTTGATTCATCATTTTTATATTCTTTATATTGAACATCATTTATGTATTTATTTAAAATTTAAGAATTGTATTCTTATTCCCTTTCTCTACAGAATGGTTTCCATTTAATAGGGTTAGTTTACTTAGGTTAAACAACTATTTTTAGAATATTGAGCTTTCAAATAGAACTTCGGGTTGTTGGTGTTTATGGGTGGAATCCCAATTTCATTAAGAAGTTCATTAAGTGTTATTAGTTGTTTAATATTATTTTTATGTTTATAAAAAATTGATTTAATTATTATACATTTTAGGGTTGGTTGAGTGTCACTCAGAAAAGATATAGTTACATATACTCATGTCTATAAAACTAAATGAGAAAATTTTAGGAGAGTGTAAAAATTATATCGAGTCCTTCATACTCACCCTCTACTTGTGAAAATAATGTGATTTCAACTTTCTCACTAGTAGACTCTATTTGATATAAGTATAATTTTTGTGAATTTTAGATAAAGGTAGTACCTTATGGAAAATGACGTCATGGTGGTTCAGGATTAGTAGGAGGATATTTGGTTGGTAAGTGGTTATTAATTATATTTTTAGTATCACATGACCTTATTTTTGTTTTATTTATATTAATTATTTATAAATATTCATGTATGATTGTATGTACTGCATATATATCATTTTGTTTCATGTTATGTTTCATGTTGAGGTTTCAGAATCCAATTTGGACATAAATAAAGGTTTATTTACTTAATTTTTTTGTGTTTCATGTTTGATATACATAAGGTCTATGCTAAATGTTTTGTATAATCTCATATGAACCTACTTTACATGTTCATCGATAGAATAGTCTCCCACTTATTATGGTAAATAAATAATCTCAAGTTGGAACTCCCTAAAAAATTAATAGTAATACTTCGTGTTTGGTAAAATATGATTTGGCTTTAGGTATATACTTAGTCATCGTTACAATTCAACACAAGATTTAGGAATCATATATAATCTCTCAAGATATGAGGTTTAATATTGGAGAACTTATTTTGATAGGGGATGATCATCATGACCATGTACTGGGGAAATGGTGGTCCAACTCACATTTATGGGGATACTAGACTAAAAAATTGGCTTGCAATTTAGATTGGAATAAATATACTGAATAAAAAACTCATGTGTTTTAGTTGACTGGCCTCAACTTATGTGGATTAACTAGAGACTCAAGAATATTTTTTATTCTTTTTTATTTTAATTTCATTTTTTAATGTATCATTTTAATACCAAACACATATATATATATATGATAAGAAAATTTCAAAAAAAATATAATTTACATAAAAAATATATTTTATTTATTATTAAAAATTCATTAATAATAATTATTTTTATTCAAAACAAATTAAATATTAATTAGAAATGTGGGATGAACAACATAAAATAGAAACTAGATCGAATTAATTTTTTTGAGCTCGTACTAAATTAAATCCTAAATAGAAATAACAATTTTAGGCCCAACCCATGAATACATGGTTTACTTTTCCCTTTTTTATCCTATTACACATTCGAACATTAATTCACTTTTTGGACGATCCTCGAATGCTACTTGTACATGCATCACACCATCTTTGTAATTCACTACACATGTTGTAAACATATAATCAACCAAAATAATTCATTCATTTTTTATTTTATAACAAATAATCTATATTAATTATATGAATCCAAATAATTACACATTTATTATCTAATAAAATATATCCATCATTAATCTACACTAAAATATTATTCTATTTGTGAAGATAATCTGACACCAAATGAAATTGTGAGGAATTTCAAAAGTAGGAATAAATTATTTATTATATGTGATGTGTATAATTGATGATATATACATTGAACATTCATATGATAATGATGACGACAAATCAAAATAAAAATATAATAGAAAAATAAGAATAATATGGAAAACAATTTATAGCCCAAAAATTCCACCCATTTCATTAATACATATCAATATATATATAATACATGGGAAATGATCCAATTGTTAGGATTCATCCCAACTATATCCAATCCAATGGTTAGAAATCCAAATTATAGAGAATATGGAATGTTGGGCCATGTTAAGGGTTGTATTTAGAATCAATGAGTTTTCATCATTATCACTATTATGACATCCACATATTAATATTTCATAAAACTCCACCATTTATGTCATAATTTCATGAAATATTATATAATCTTCACTTTAAAAAACCATGTGGGAAAAATAAGTGATGTAAAATTAATCGAATTCCATGTCATTCAGCCTTATTAAAATCTTTAATAGGAAAACCCAATTGGAAAAAATGTAATGTAGGGAAAAAGAGTGCAATGTTCATGACTCCCCCTAATTATATCATTTAATTTTTTATTTAGGACATCAATAAATATTATTTTTATATTATGTTTTTGAGACATGATAAGGAATATCATAAGTAATAATGAATGATCTCATTAAAAATTATAACTCATGGGGAATGCCAACAATTTCAATTAATTAAAAATATCAATAATCATTTAAACAATTACCATGGATGTATGCAACGATGTCCAATTTCCATATTCAAAACCTCATCAAAGATAACCCATCCAAGAAAACCTTGGACTAGGGAAAAGTGTATAATTAAATCAAGTTTCCATAGTGGTTCCTAATTAAAAACATATAAATTAAACTCAATGAGAAAAACATGGATAGGGGGAAAATATTATAATAGTGATATCTCCCACTCATAATGGTCTTCACTGCCTCATTTAACTCATTGAATATCTATGATCTCCTCATTACCAAAATATTCAGTTTAAATTTTGGAATATTTTTTTTTTATTTTTTATTTCAATTAATATGGTGGAACATTACCTTGTATCCTAATATTATTTCTCATTATTTTTAAGTTATATATACACATGTACATATATTTCCTTTTTAGATAAATAAAATGTTCATTTTTATTTAATCCTTCTTGTATAACTATGTTTTTCATAAAACCCTCGGGTATGAAACATGTCACTCGTAGAAGTAAGAGATTTAATTATTAATTAAGAATAAAATCATTGAAAAGTGTAATATTTTGGGAGGATTAATTCAAAATTCAAGGATATTCATTGTAATTTCATGGTGAAATTACTCATTTCATTCTATAAACTCTTTGATAGGTTTGATTAATTTCAAAACAACGCAATTATATGATGAATACATTGATTCATAAAAACCAATTGAAGATAAATTAAATTTTATATTATTCCTTATATTATCAAGAATACATGAAATACAAGTTATTGAATTTAACCAATGATTTATCTAATTGGGTGAAACATTTACAGTTTTGAATATGCTTCAGTAATTTTGAACCCTTATGGGATTCATATATAGATGTTGTAATCAATAAATATTGACAAAATTAATTAGAAATAATGGAAACGTATATAAACATACAATTATACAAGGAGGAATATTTCATACCATAAGATCATAAATATTCAATAGTCATGGTAGTTTGGATAACCATACCAAAAAAATATATTCTGAACATATCATATGTTCCTTTAATACTTTTTTTCAATTATTATGATGTTGAAATCTGTAAAATAATCATTGATGATTTTTTAATGTAATCAGTGATTTAAATATATCATCAACAACATTTATTTAGGTCTCATAATTTATTTGGTACCAGTGTCACATTAGGGGAAATATAAAAAATATATAATTTTGTAGATATATTTATTTTCTTCTTCGAGGGAAAATATATTTTCTACTTTCTACTCAAGATGAAAAATTATTTTATATAATCTATTCAACCACACTTCAACTTTGTATAATGGGACTATTTATTTTTGACACATTACATTTATATATGAGATGTGAGTATCTTTTAAATGGTTATGCATGAGAATTTTATATATAGTATGTGATGCTCAATATTAATTTTAATCAACATATAGAGACTGAAAAATATACTCACCAACAGAAAATAACACATGTGACTATTTGGTAAATGCATATTTCATATTATTTTTAAATGGATCACAAGGTAGTTGGGTGAAGCTATATATACTTTATAATTTTTTCATAAAAATAAGGTAAATTAATTTCCAAAATAGGTGTTGTTGATATAAGTAATTCACCAAAATAATTGGTATATTAATAATCAAAAACTCATGGAAATTTATTATTCATGGGTTATTTATAACAATATAATGATAATGAATTATTTTATAATTTAGTGGGCATGAATCTATTAAATAAATTTGTCATACTCCTCCTAAGGGATGATTAATTTTTTATAAAAATATGATGATCATGTATACAAGGATCAATATCTTTCATCTTAATTTATTCACGATGTCCTAGACCAAATGTATATATGTTTCAAGTTTTAGGATCAGTAAACATCCAATTTACCATTATTGATTTGATTGTACATAAAAATTTATTTTAATCCCATTTTATGAACGCTTGTTTCATATGAAGGTGCCTATTTAGTTTAATATCTCTAAATGATATTGATTTTCAATAATACAATTTATATACTTCATTGATATTTCATATATAAAAAAATCATTATGAAATTATATTACTAAATATTATTTTTCAATACATCTAATTGGTAGAGGATTCCCCATGTATTTTGAAGCTGGTGAATGTGGTAGTGAGAACTAATAGGGATGGTTCTTTTAGATTCACAACACACACCTCATATCCATCAAAAATTATAATTTATAGAATAGTTTTTTACTTTACCAAATTAAGGATAAATTATTTGATCAAAATTCATCAACTCTCAAGTATATATGATAAAAATCTAAGTATGAGTCGTACAAATCATATCAAATGTTTCCTGAATAATTTAATTATCTTCAAGGAATAAAATAATTTAATTAAAACTACATTCACATCAGGGAATGAATTAATTACTAATTTTATTTATCATGATGACAGCTTTTAACCACTTCTAGTGGTAAAATCATTTTCATTAAATATAATGGATTATAATAGTTATTTATTTCTATTATTTAATTTATGAACTATAATATGAATAATATATTCTATAAGATATAATATGAGACAAATTACATGATATGATATTAATAATCCACAAGAAAATGTAAATTGATAATTTATTTATTCAACATTATTCGAACAAGAGTAATAATTAATAAAAAAATATATCATTAAATATAATTTTGAAAGAGGGTATTTTTATATCATCACTCATTTATTCGTTATTTCATATTCATTATAAAAATTTACTATGCTATTTAATTTTTTTTCATCAAACCACTTATGGTTGTTATATTATTATAATTATTTGTTATAAACAAATATAGCACAATGATCATTTTTAAAACACCCATATTCATCTGAAACATGATTTAAAATAATATCATGTACATTTTTATTCACTTTAGGGAATGAAAAAAATACATTTCAATCATAATTCTCATTCACATCATAGAAAGGAATAAAATTATTTGTTAGATTTTTATAGTGTCTTCAATAAAATATCATGAATATTCAATTCATTATTTTAATCCTACTTTGGGGGATGTCTATTAATAATATAAATATCATTTCTATCATTATTATTTAGACATCATAATCAAGTCTAAAAACTTTAGGATGTACAAATAGATACGAGATGTAAGATTTTTTTATATCGCCATCATTTTCATTACATGATTAGTACACTTTACTTCATCACTTAAATGTATGATAAGCATGAGGTGTTCATCATTTATCTAATTTGGGTGGCATTGTTTCCTTATTTTATTTCATGAATGATATTTTAATTGAAATAAAATATGTCGATTATTAACCTATCAAAATCACATCAAGGAAGGAACTATAATATTTGTATTCTTGAGTCATTAGAAATTTTTAGGAGATTATTATTTTTTTCAAAGTAAAATATTAATAAAATCATATATTATTTTCAAATTTATCAAGAGGGTAAAATATATAAAAATATCTTATGAAGGAAATAAGAATCCCTATTTAATGTAGCACATTGAAAGAGTGGATTGGATTTACAAATGAAAGATTATTATCATAAAATAATGAATAGAGAAACATTTTACGTACCTTTTTCATGGAAGAATTATATTACATTGATTATAGTGTCATCATGATGCATAATGTGGATAAGATGATCATACTAATAATTTGGTGTGAAATTGATCAAATATTGATTGAAACTACAAGGAATTTTAAAATAGAGAAAAAATGATTGATCAAAGGAAATGTTTACCATTGGTGAAATGTAGATTGAATATTTGTATGTTGATGTCGATGAAAAATTGAAATAAAAATATAAGAGAAAAATAAGAAGCATAGGGAACGCAATATAGAGCCCAAAAATTTCACCCATTTCATTATCACATAGACACATATATATATAGTACATCTGATATGATCCAAAAGTTAATATTAATCCCTACCTTCTCTAATATAATGGTCGTAATTCTAATGGTTGGAGAATATTTAATGTTGGTCTATGTGAAGGGTTGTATTGGGAATTGATGAGGCATCATCATTGTCATAATTATAACATCCCAAATTTAATGATTTTTAAAAAATCATTTTACTAATTATTCAATATCATTCACCATCAAATATTCCCTTTATTATCTCTCCATTCATATAATAGTGAAATAATATTAGGACTTTAAAATGGTTTTTGGAATAATCATTATTAGCAATATTGATTGTCCCCTTGATTTCATTCTCCAAAGAAAGATTATAATATAAAATGTTGTAAAATTGATAAATTAAAATGGAATATAGTAAAAGGATATAAGATAAATATATTTAAATTAATAAAAATAGATAGTTTTAAATTTGGGAAAAACATTCTCTATTCTACACACTTAAAGAGAAATAAAACTCCCTTTTATCAATATTCTAAAACCAGATATGAACTCGAAGTATTATGGAAAAAAATTGATATATATATATATATATATATTACTTAAAATATATTCAATACTCTAATATGTATATTTATAACTATATAAATTTTTAGAAAAATACCACTGACTTTTATAAAAGAGTTATCTTGGAATTTTTTTAAATTCTCTAATATGTGATTCAATCACACTCCATATTTATAACTATATAAATTTCATTATTAACATGAGGTAAGATTATAACCCCCACCTTATATATAAATCTATAGTTCTCAAAACATTCATTTTGATTCTTATACATTATATATAATTATAAATATATATATATAAGTTGTAATTATATACATATGTTATAAATTATATTTTATGAATAGAAATATATAAACATAAATATATACAAAAAAATATATGACGTTATAAGACACCTTTATTAAAAATAAGATGAAAAAATCCTACAAAGAAACTAAGAATGAGTTTAGACATGGTGTAACCCTCATTAAAAGTTTGAAAATTTCCACAGGAGAAAAAATTATAGATAATTTTCTAGTTGATTATAATCATTCAGATCATCATACCAATCAGAATCATCTCCCATGGGACTGATTGAATTATCAAGAGCTATTATCCCTTATAATATATAAATTGATATATCCCTCATGGAATGATTAATATTAGAGTAATAATTCCATTATTTGGACTTATTTTTAGGAACTATTGAATTTTGATCAATATCCATCAACATAGCTTTAGTAGCATCATCCTTATATGATAACTTAGGTAATGTATCCTCATCTTCCATATCTTCGTAAATGAACTCAATTTTATTCAAAATCCAATTTGTGTTCTCCTAAAGGTGACACACCAAATGAAATGATTATCTAAGGTCTATTATAACATGTTTGAAATTAATGATCTGGTCATGATCCCAAAACATAATCGATTGATATTGGCACTATGAATCATGACGACTAACTTACTTTTTTTTTAATTTTCACCAAGAAGAGGCATACAGTCATTGAAATTTCCCTCCTTATACAAGTTATACCTCCCTAATTTTTCATCCAATGTGTAGCTCTTATATTCACATAATGATATAACATACATTACTATACCAAATGAAGAGAAAAGATGGCCTCCTAACACTATCTAATCAACTTTCTCATATTCAACATCTTTTGAATCATATATCTTTCCTTCGTGATCACCATTGGATTTCATTTACTGGAGAGAACCAATCCCCCCCCCCTCAACCATAGAACCAACCTCCTGAATTGAGAAGTTAGGATGAATCATATGTACAATAGAATACATAGGAATAAACTTGATACAAATATTTATTTAGTCATAAGAACTATAATCCTCATCATCTATAGATTCCATTACCATCATTTTTCTTTTCTCCTGTAATGATAAATCTGAAAAAAATTCAAGTTTTGAAGGAACTAAATCTCCATATATAATAGGTGATGATTTTTTATAGAGTCCATTCACCCTCATTGCAAGGTACAATCTTCATTGACGGAGGAATAATCTAAACAACAATTCTAGCATCTACATTTAAGGACAACTCTAACTCCTGAGTATTAACACTCAAATTTTGATCTTTCCCCTAAATAACAATATTTACAACATACTAACAAACAATTTACATTTATTTTTTATTAGTATCCATAATATACCCTTACAAATCACTTTTAAATAGTATTGTGAATAGGAAAAATTTATACATAAATTATATTTATAATGGAAAATAATTTTAAAATTTATGGAAAAAATTAGGGAGTGAATAATGGCTTATATTAAGACAAATAACATCATTAAGAATAGATTAGTGAACCAATATGAGTGGTTGTGTGGGAACCATACATAAAATAGCCCAAAATTTTTATTTTTAATAGAAGTTATCTTATTTGATTAAAAACATTTTTATTATGAATCCCATATAAAGATATTTGTATTCCATTAGAAAATTCCATATTTTGTAATAATATGGATGATAATATTTAAGAAAAGTAATGGTATATAAACACCTAAAGATAGTGAAAACACTAATGGAAACTTCACTGGCCTGAAATCCCCCATGAAGATCTCTTAAGCCATGATGAATATAAAAAAGAAAAATAAACATTAGGAATATGATATACATTATCAAGGGAATTTCATAACCATTGTAAGAAAAGTAGTGAATGTTGGTGTATGAGAATGATAGAGTATATATTGGGTTTTAAGGGAAATATGACTATTAGGATTTAATTTTTACCTAACTATTGTAATGTAATCTTTATATGACCATTAAAATAGTAATAATATCTAATAGAATAGAAAAATAAAAGTTTAACAGTAAATTCAAATGAATTATATAAAATAATTCAATTTTAAATATTTTATTAATGAAACATTATTTATGATATTATAAAGAAATTGGAATTATTTAATGTGAATAAATAATGTGTTTTCATTTTAAAAAATTAATTTTTTGAAAAAAAATGTAATTATTATTTATAATAATTGTCTCTCTTACTTATGAATGTGATTTGATAAAACAGACAATATGTTCGAAATCGGCACATTGAAATTATTTTATGGTGAATTTTTTTATATTTTCTAAAATTCATTATCTTTTAATGAATAATAAAAATATAATCTTTTCGTTTAGATATGTTTTATGACTTCATAAATGTGTAATAATGTTTTCATTATTAAAATAAGAGAACCCATTACTAAAATAAGTTATTTTATTAATATAATTAATTTTAATAAATTAAAAAGACTTTCCATCCCTATAAACAACTTCCCAATGTATAAAGAGGAAATTAATATTTTAAAATATAATTTGGAGGATAAATTATATTTCTAGGAAAAAATAATATAAAAAATATTATATGGTTATCAGACTCAAAAATATAAAAACCACCATCTTTATTTCATTAAATATGATCCAAAACCAAGGGTGACCCATGGAAAATGTATTTTCCAAGACCTATAATTTTAAGTTCTATATTTTAAAAATAATAAACTATTCTCTTCACTTCATCGAAAATACCCACCTCCCCACCTCATTTCATTCACTCTAAAACTCAGTATCTCATTTTTCCTTCTTTTATTATCTCAATAATTCCTTTGGTGAATTTCTCAATCTCTATAGTATTCACTCCTCTCGATTCAGGATGTGATAAGGGATTCTCTTCCCTATCATTTTATCCATGTACTTCCTTTCTAGAAAGTATTCTAATTTATATGTTATTATATTCTCATAAACTTATGTTAACTCCATTACTATCAAAATGTTGTCCAATAAATGATAAGATTATATTATCTCTCATTAATCTCATTCCATAATCTATTTTGTATGCATGTTATTCTACCAAAATCATCAGGTTATTTTTCATGCCTCTGTTTTAATTTTTTTAATACCTAGTCCTATTTTTATTTAAGGGAATTTATATAGATGTAATTATACTTCATTAATTGTGATTTCCATGTATGAAAACCCCATTCTCTTCTCATTGGTTAAAAAAGATGAGAATTTCAAGTCTTTAAATACTTGTATACTTAATTATTTTATATAAAACTCATTATTTATCATCTATAAGTTATGGATGAAATGATTTATTAATGATAAATAATCTATGGTGTTCACATGAATTAATATATATGCATTTTTCACCCTGATTTCACTCCAATTCATTGGGTAAAATAAATAATCTTTAGGGAAGGCGTATTTTTTTGATACATTAGTAAATACCCATTGTAATGTGTTTTTTGACTCATTGATATTTAATTTATAAAAAAATTGACATGTACTAATATATTTTCAGTGAAAAGTAAAATATGTGTGGGTATAACTAAGTAATTTCCACATATAATAAGTCTTGTTGCTATCAATTTTATACTCTATCAATTATTTTTACCAACAGATTTACCCTTTTCTATAAATTATTAAATAGTTGTAGATCCTTTACTAAGGGGTATATATATTTAATTAGCATATTAATACCAAAAATAATTTTTATGAACAAATGAATCTCTTACTATTAATTATCATTACCAAAAAACATTCTTCATTAATAGAAAACTTTTTATATTAATTTAATATAATGATGATGATGAAAGTTGTATTTTATTAAATTTAATAGGTATAAGAAAAATTTCAATGTGGAATAAAATGATAAAGACCAAGGGAATAACCCCTTATAATGAGCTTTAAATCAGATGGGAGATGTATACTACAAAAAGTAATGTATGATACAATCACTATGGTCCCCTTTGCTTGCTAAAGTATCAGCTATATTATTTCCTTTCCTCTATTTATGGCAAACCTCAATTCCCTGATAAATGATCATTATATAATTCCTTATCATGAAATACAACTCTAAATAAGGGACAGAAATTCTGTGAATATATTCGACCATCACTTTGGAATCTGATTCTATTTATATAATGCTAATGTTGAGTATTTTTCCATCATGAGACTGTATAAATAGTTATATCCTTAACAATAACCAAGTTATTTGACACATGGAAAGTATTGGAACCAAAAAGCCCATATCATCTACTATCAAACATAAGGCTACCACCATTTATAATTCCATTCATGAAGGATCCATCTACATCGATATTCTAACCTATTCATAGGGGGTCTAACAAACTCATGACCCTTGATTATTACTTCCTCTTCTTTTAGTACTAAGGAGAACTCATGGAATTAGTCGACTCATAGAGACATATGAACCCCATTATGAATAAAATACCCATGATATAACACTAGGGATTTAATAAGAACCTATAGGAAAATATATGATAAAAAATTTCTTCTATTTCCTTTTTTCAAGATTCCCATAACACCCATCATGTTGATGCGAACATAATACTACATGAATTCACCTCGACGCATTTTTGACCAACTCCATAAAGACATGAGTCAATGAATTCCATCATAGAGTTCCACATCCGAGAGACTCAAATTCCTTTTTCAAAAAGATTCCAAATATATAACGCCCAGTCACTAATAAGGATTATATTCATATTAGTTTCTGTATTTTTAACATCACAACAACATCAAAAGGATTTTATCAGAAACCAATTCTTATGAACATTATCATCAGTGGGAAAGGTGTGGTTTCTCAACATGTACATAATAAAATTCATCTTTGAAGGTATATCTTTCTACCATAAGATCAATTCATACTCAACTAACATTCTTCTTGTATAAACCATATAATCGAAGACCCAGATACTAAATTTTCAAAATGTTGATTCAGTAAAGATATATCTGTTAGGATCCCCACACATTCAAATAATTTTTTATGTGATTATTTTTTGGTTATCGAGTGTTTCTTTTAGAAGTATAGAAAACAAGATATATTCTCTAAAAGTGATCTCTAAAACTGGGAAACCAGAGATTAAGAGAGGATCACATGTCCAATTATCTCCCCATTATCTGAGATCTCATCTATAATGGACCATAATTTACATTCAGAAATATTACTTCAAAATTGAAGAATGATCATTAAAAAATAACAAAACCACACCTGGACCATATAGGTTTAGTGTTTTTAAAACTAGGGAAATATAAACCACTAGTTCATAAGAAATCTACATTGTGTCTCACTTATTCCTTCATAGCTAGACCCAATTTTGGCATATTTTACTTAATACCCTTACTCTCAACCTATATTAAGGAAACCTAAGAAAGGGTTATCTCAGATAATCAGTAAGGGTAAACAAGGGAGATATCAATCATATCATAATCATAATACACAGTAACATAACATTTAAAAATCTTATCCTATATATGAAAGATCATGATATCATATTATGTGATAAATCATAAAAGTTCATAAAGAATCAATGAACATATTCCCAGAATTCATATCATAAGACATAAAATTTGTGGAAAACCCAAAATCATATAAAATAATTTCATATTAGTTAAGTCTCGTCATCAAATCCATCATAGTAGACAAATTCCATTACTTAACTATATTCACTCCTTATTCCATCTCTATATTAATGAACTGGGTTTACATCTTGTTCTATCCCTATATTACTAAACTGAGATCATCTCCCATTCCAGCCTTATCTATATCAAGAGATATAAATATTTACCCAATGCATTGGAGGGAGATATAGGTCCCACCAATCTCATAATGAAATCATTATTACATGTGAACCAAAAAAATAATCATTAATCATAGGATAACCCAATTAATAAAATGGGTTTCTTATACATCATTCCAATATAAAATAAATTGGATTTTATAAATATCGTTGTATCATAAGAAAAAATAAACCAAAGGAATAATAGTGGAATTATAATTGAAACATAACCCTATTACTGAATTACATATTATATGTAAAATAATTTGGATAGAACACTTCAAATTAATTCTTGAGGAAAATATACTTCTTCTTCAAAAAAAATATTCTTTATTTCAAAATTCCATGAAATTTTAAAATAAATGAATTTATTGGAAAATAACCTTGAAATATTATAAAGTAATATGCTTGGAAATAAGGTATTATGGAAATATCAAAATCCATTCATGTTGTATAAGTTAAAAGAAAACATTCTTCGCATACTTTTTTTAGATAAGTCCAAAAGTACCTTGAATTGAAAATGAAAAAAATTCATTTCATACCATTTAATAAAAACTTACCAACAGTTAAAATTGACTATAAAAAGTTATAGAAGAATAGAAATAATATTTTCGAATACATATTTAGGAATCATGGACATAGATGATGGATATACCATAGTAAATACTTATGTGAAAACAATCTCAGATAATGATGAGATTTTAAAATTATCCCTTACCTTAGGTCTGATATACATGGTATATTCTTAAACTCCAATATAATGATTTAAATAATTTTATTGACTTATTATAGAATGGTATTATTTTTATGATATCATATATGATTATATTATCATCTATTTGTTAAAAAAATTTAATTATTAGTCGTTTTTAGGGTATTAACTGCTTCACTTTCGTATGTATGTTTTGTCGAATAAGTTGTGGTTCTCATAATTATTTTATACATATCTAATTTACAAAAATGATAATAATATAATAAATAACATATTTATTCATTCTATTCCTTTATATAATCGTGATTTAATGGATATCACGTAGAATAAATCACATCGCATCGTCGATATTGTTGGTCATACGTATGCACAAGTGATGATATCATTCCCATTATTGTGAAATGGTGTAGTGTTGGATGGTATAAATTTTAATTTAGAATCCATATCAATTTATATTCATCATATATATTTATTAATTCCATAATTATACTCATCCAAGTAAGGTGGTGGTGAAAACATATTACACTAAGGTGTGGAGACGGTAAGTCGTACGTACGCACTCATGGAGATTTTATTTTTCATATGATGGAGAGAAGGTATAATATGGTTATTCCATATTCATAATAGCCTAAAAATAAATAAATTATACTATATATGTAACTTTATAGTGGCAAAAACTCATTAATGTGATGTATAACAAGAAAAAAGATTGAATGAATCGGTAGAGGAGATTACCTCTTCTTCGACATGCTCCCTCTAGATCTCCTTTTAAAGCACTAGATTTGGTCTTTAGAAAAGACCAAAACCAATATAATTTGAATAAGGAAGTTGATAATAGAATTGGGTAGGGTATTTATGAGCTTTAAGGCTCAATGTTAAGTGAATAAGTGAGGGAGGAGGTTCCCTTTTATAAATACGGTGAGGGCCACTTTTGAAATCTCCAAAAATGTTAATTGATAATAAAATAAGAACCCATAAAAAACCTAAAAATGTCATAGATTAAATGATTATATGAGATAAGTCTTTAATATATTCAAAAAATAAATTTTATACCTGTTTTTCTATAAATTTTTGACCTTATCATTTTAATTAACACTCAGTTATTCTATTTAATTTTTCACTAAGGTAACAAATATGGAATTATTAAGGGTTAAATATTTGATTATTTGATGTAAATTCAACCATAAACGAGTAATTTATAACATTTTAGGCCATATATAAATTATTATTTATTTTTTAAAATTTTTTATGATTTTTATATAATTTAATAATACATTATTTTGATAAATAATCAATAGTGTCAATTTTTATATTATTCAATTCGTTGATTATTAGAAATATAAATATAACAAGTTAACTTAGAACCAAATTATTATTATATTTATAAGAGTTCAAGTTACTCTATAAAATTAATTGGATATATTAATTATGAAAATTTATATTTAATTTAATATGTTTAATAACTTTTATTTTTTTTCTCTTTTAATAAAATATTTACTGTATCAGTTTTTCATGATAATTTAATATACTTATTTGTCGAAATAAAATTGAAAAAAATTACCTTGATGAATATAAATTCTATATATTTCATAATAATACTTATAGTTGAATATATCTTCTCTAAAATTACACATTGAAGGTGTTATATGTATTAATATATGAATGTGACACCTTTAACATCACTTTGAATAAAATATTATAAGTTTCATAATCATTTTTATACGAATACAAATGGTCAATAACTCAACCCTGAGATGTTTTTGGTCGAGATATTCTTGACCAGTAATATTTGGGGAAGTGATTCTGTATTTTAATGGTAATTATAATTTTACTAAAAAATATTTTATTGATTTTTCATCAATTAAATAATTTCTCCATCATCAATGTATAAGAATTTAAGGTAAATAATTTTTTATTAAAAATAAAAAATAAATTTCCATTATAAAGAAAATAAGTTTTTTCTTTGAAATGAATATTTTTAGTTAAATTTATCTTCTATATAACCCTATATTAATAATTATATAATTATTAAATTTTGAGAAAGGCATATTTAACTTGTCTTTAAATAAAATAAATTAAATGTACTAATCTCATCCATGTGGCTTCCAAAGGATACCATTTCAACCCAGGGATTATTTAAGTCAACAAAATCATCCATTTATATTAGGAAAAGATTTAAGTTAATTTTTTAATATTATTTTTAACCTTAATTACCTTATTTACCATTTTACTGTATTAATACAATTTACAGAAGTTACCATTCATAATTCCCCAAACAAAAGAAAAATATTTACATAATTTGGACCTACTAATTAAAAATATGGAATCAATTTTTCAAAATTCAAATAATAGAAGTTTCATTAAATAATTTAAAATTAATCTCATTGTTAGAATGAAAAAATGTGTTTCAAATGATAAAACTTTGAAAAAGTTAGAAATGTGTTTACATTTACATTCAATGTAAAACTAATTCCAATTACCTAAATTATATAAACTGACAAAAATATAATTTATCTATAATATGAAACTATTAAATAATATTATTTAACCATATAAATTATTTTTATGAAAAAAATTTGTCTTCTATTAAAATTTAGTATATTTATATTATTCATCAAAACATGAAAGTTATAAGAAAAATACCAAAAATTAATCCAAAGTAAAAAATTTATGTCCCACTTCCAAATAAAAAGTTTATATTTTCATTTTAAATTTATTAATGTTTCAAATTTTTAATTCCAAATGGGTTCTCTATTAAAATTTGGTAAAATTACCCTTTTGAAAAATATAGGTTTTTATATAAAAAATAGGGTTTATTCATATACTATGACTAAAATATCAATTGGATGTATATAAAAAATATTTTATTAAATATAAAACATTTATAATTCATTAATTTAGTTTACTAATTGCAATTCACCTAATTTTATAATGTAAAAATAAAAATATTTCTTTTATATATAATTGTTTTACATTTTTCATAAATAGTTGGTGTCCAATAAATTCACCATACCTTTTCATAAGTTATTTATATTTATTCCTTGTAACTTAATGGATAGTTTATAATGGTCATTTTATACTAATTTTTTATCAAGGTATGTTTAAACTAATAATTCTGTGCAATGAAAGCTACTGAAAAATTTAAATTATTGGAAGAAAATATTTCATAAAAACATTCAGGTGTCACATTCTTCTCCCAATAAACAGAATTTTTTCGATGAAAATTTTCAATTAGATATAAAATGATGAGGATTACTCTACCTCATCACATTCTAAAGTTCCCACATATCTTCCTCAAATTGAAGGATCCACCATAAAACTTTAACCAAGTGAGTGGTCTTGTTTCATAGAACTTTTTATCTAAGATCTAGAATCTCTATTAGTTGTTTTTCAAAAGAAATATCTTACTCTAGTAGTATGAGTTCTAGGTTTAGTACATTTTAAGGATTAGGTATGTACTTTCTCAGGATATATACATGGAACAAATCATCAATTTTATAAGGATTAGGTATAAGTTCAAACCTATAAGCTACCTTCCCAACACAATCAAGAATTTAAAAAGGACCAATTCACTTAGGGTTCAACTTTCCCTTCTTCAAAAATCTCATTACTCTCTTCCCATGAGATATTCTTAGAAAGACATTGTCAACCACTTAAAACTCTAGGTCTTTTCATCAGTTTTTAGCATAAATTTTTTTGACTCTGATCAGCTCTTATGTGTTGTTTAATAGATCTGGCCTTCTCAACCATTTCATCAAAAATATCTGGTCCAAATAGATTTTTTTCTAAACTTCTTTACAGAAAGTTGGATTTCTGCACTTCTTTCTATATTAAGCTTTATAAGGATCCATCTGAATACTTGAGAGAGAGCTATTATAGTAATAAAATTCAACCAAAGGTAGGTTTTGATCCTAAAAAACCTCTAAAATCTTCAAAATTTCTTATATAGTTTGAATAGTCCTCTCAGATTGACCTTCTATCTGAGTACGATAAAAAGTGTTGAAACTTAACTCTATATGCACAACTTACTGAATAATTCTCTAGATCTCTGAGGTAATCCTCGGATCTCAAGCAGATATAGTGTAATATGGTACTTCATTCAATCTTATCACTTCCTTTACATATATCTTGTAAATATGGTCAAGAGAAAAATCTTCTCTTATCACAATGAAGTCTACTGAATTTGAAAGGAGATCAACTAGAACCCATATAGCATTATGGCCTTTAGATGTTTTGGGAAGTCCAATTACAAATTCTATAGTGATATTTTCCAATATACATTATGGTATGGATAATGGTTGCAACTCCCCCTTATATTTCTATCTCTCAGCCATAACTTTGTAACAAACCATGCACCGAGAGAGATATTTAGCAACATCTATTTCATTCCTTCCCACCATAAATACACTTTTTGGTCTCTGAACACATTTTTTGTTCCAGGATGAGTTGAAAATAAAGAACTATGAGCCTCATTGAATAGATCATTATTTAATTATATTATGGAAATAATACAATCACCTTTCATAAACATTATTATTCCATAATAATCAATGTTGAAAACATGATCATTTATCACCTTCTTTTGTATCTCTACATCTTCCTTCTACACATCCTTAATCATCACTTATATAGATGGTTGAACATTCATTTGAGAAAGACAAGATTTCTCCCCTTATTTTAAAATTTCAATATCCATCTTTCAAAAATCCATAAACATTGAATATTATGTGATCCTCATCATGGATAGGCTATCATGGTACTTTTGATTCAAAGCATATTCCACCATGTTCTCTTTCTCAAGGTGATAATATATTGAGCAGTCATAATCTTTAATTAACTCCAACCATATTCTTTTTCACATATTCATCTCCTTTTATGTGAAAATATACTTTAAACTATTATAATCAGTATAAATATCGCACCTTTCACCATAAAGAAAATTCACCCATATCTTTAATGCAATGATTTCCATAGCTAACTCTAAAAAAAATATTTTGGTAATTTTTCTTGAGGATTTACAATTTGTGTGATTCATAAGATTTAAACATATAATTTTTCATGAGAAAATATACCAACCCCTTCTTGGATGAATTACTGTAGATCCCAAAACATTCTATACTACAATGTAGTGTGAGAAAAAGTTTACTATCTAACCTTCCTTTTATATCTTATAAATTCTCTTCACATTCCTCATTCCAGACAAACTTAACTCCTTTCCAAGTCAACTTGGTCAATGGATTGTATAGTCAAGAAAAATATTTCACAAAATGTCAATAATATCCATCCAAACCAAGAAAGGTTTGGATCACAGTTATTTTTGTTGGTCTATGACAATATTTAATAACTTATATTTTTGTTGGACCATAGATATCACCTATCTTAAGATTATGTGACCCAAAAACCAAACATTCAGAATCCAAAATTCAAATGTTGTAAATTTTTCAAAAATCTTCTACTTTTGTAGGGTATTCAGTACAATTCTTAACTCATCTTCATGTTCTTCCTTGATCATCAAATATAAAAGAATATCATCTATAAAGACTACAAAAAATGATCAAAATAGTCTCTAAATACTATATTCATTAGATCCATGAAGATAGAAGAGTCATTAATAAGACCAAAAGGAATCACTATAAATTCATAGTGTCCATACCTTGTGTAGAATTCCATATTTGGTATATAATTCTTCATAACCCTTAATTGATGATATCATGAATGAAGATCAATCTTGAAAAAGTATTGAGCTCTTCACAGTTGACCGGATAAGTCATAAATGTAGTGAATAGGATATTTGTTCTTGATAGTGCTCATGTTATGCCCTCTATAATAAATATAAAGTCTCGTTGATCCATCATTCATCTTAATAAACAGAACAAGTATGCCCCAAGATTACATATTAGGTTATATGAATCCCTTTTCAATATTCTCGTATAGTTTCATATTTAATTCCCGCAACTCAATTTGGGCCATTCTATAAGGTATCTTTGGAATAGTCATAGCACCTGGTATGAGTTCTATTGAAAACTCATCTTCACAATAAAGTGGAAGACCTTGAAATTCTTATAGAAAGAGGTCAAAAACTCTGGTAAAATATGTGTATTCTTAATATTGAGTTTCTCCCCAACCATTTGAGATAGATAACATTAAGTTATAAGAACTAAGACCCATAAGATTGAGGCAATTTCCACTAGAAGCTCATATTCATCCTTGCATCGATAGATAGTCATAGATTGATCTGAAATATAAAACCATATTAGTAATAAGGATTGTATACTTCAAACATAACCCTATTAAATAATTCCATTGTATAAGGAAAATAATTTGGATATAACACTTGAAAATAATTCTTGAGTAAAATATCCTTTCTTCTTCAAAAACAATTATTTTTTTATACAATTCTAGGAAATTTTAAAAGAAATGAATTTATTTGAAAATAATAATGAAATATTGTAAAGGAAGATTCATGTAATTAATGAATTTTGAAAACATAAAAACCATTCATGTTGTATATTTTAATTGAAAACATTCTTCTCATACTTTTTTCAAATAAGTCAAAAAGTACCTCGTATCGAAAACGGAAAAATATTTCTTTCATGGGGTATAATAAAAAATAACTAATGGATAGAATTTACTTCCAAAAATTGTAGAAAAATCTAATTAATATTTTTCATACAAATTTAGTAAATATGGACATTGATGATAAATATACCTCACTAAATACTTATTTATAAACAGACTTATATAATACCATGATTTAAAAATTATCGTTTACCTTAGATATGACATGATTTTTATGTATCTAAACCTCATATATAATTATTTAATTTAGGTCATTTAATTATTCCATAATCATCGTAATTTTTATGATATTATCTATGATCGTAATATCAACTGTTTGTTAATAACAGTTCATTATTACTTGTTTTTCAGGCATTAAATGCTTCATTTTTTATTCATGTGTTGTCGAATAAGTTCTGGTTATCATACATATGTTATAGTTATATTATTTAAAAAATTATTAATATAATATTTATCAGATTTATTCATTATATAATTTTATATAATTTTTCTCTGATGGATTTCATGAAGAATAATTCACATCGCATCATAGAGAAGGTAGGTTGTACATATGTACAATTAATGATATCATTCCCCTAATTATGAAATGGTATGGAATTATATGGAATATATTCTGTTTGAAAATCCATATAATGTTATAATAATATTATATAGTTATTATTTCCATTATTCTAAAAATCTATGTAAGGTGATTGTGAAAAATTGATTATACCACGGTGTGGAGATATTGAGTCGTACGTACACACACATGGTGATTTCATTTTTGAAAGATGGATAAAAAGTGGAATATGATTATTCCATAATAATAATAACATCTCATTATATAATTGATACTGGATTTATTATATTATAATGTAGAAAACTCATGAAGATAACGTAGAAGAAGAAATAATTTTGATGGAACCATTAGAGAAGATTACCTATTCTTCGATGTGCACCCTCAAGACCTCCTCTAAAAGCATTGGAGTTAGTCTTTGGACAAGAATAGAATCTCTATAATGTGAATAAAGAATTTTTTAAGGGAAATTGGTAGGAGATGGATGATCTTGAAGGCTCAAAGTGAATTGAATATGTAATGGATGATGTGCCCTTTTATGATTGAGGTGAGTGTTATTTTGGAATCTCCAAAATTTTTAATTTATAGTAGAATCAAAATCTTTAAAAAACCTTAAAAATGTTCTAATTTTATATATTAGATGAGATATGTTTGTAATATCATCAAACATCAAATTTATATAAATTTTTCTTTCAATTTACTCCTTATCATTTTAATTAACACTTTGTTTTTCTATTTAATATTTAACTAGGGTATCAAATATTTCAATTTTAAAAGGGTTGAATATTAATTTATTTGATGTCCATTAGACCATAAATGAACTATTTAAAAAATTTCAGACCATATAATAATTATTGAACATTTTTTAAAATGTTTTATAATTTATAAATTATTTAATAATACATTATTTTGATAAATAATCAATAGTGTCAATTTTGAAAATATTCAAATCAATAATTACTAAAAATATAAATATAAAAAGTAAACATAGAAAATTAATAATTTATTATGTTCCTAAGATGCAAAGGTAATATATAAAATTCATTTTACAGATTAATTACCCCAAATAATATTTATTTTTATATTTTTAATGATATATATTTTTTCTCTCCATTAATAAAATAATTATTGTATCAGTTCTGTGTGTATATTTTATATACTTATTTGTTGAATAAAAATTAAAAATAAAATACTATGATGAATATAAATCCTCTAGATTTGATAATAATACTAATAGTAGAATATATATTTTGTAAAATCCTACATTAAAATTGTTATATGTATTAAAATATGAATGTGAAAACATTAACATCACATTAAATAAAATTTTATAAGTGTCATAATCTTTTCCATATAGCTCAAAATGGTAAATAAATCAATTATTAAGACATATTTAACATTTATTTAAATAAAATAAATTAAATGTCTAAATATCGTTTAAGTGGCTTCCAAAGGATACTGTTTTGACCCATTATGATTTATGTTGAAAAATATTCTTTTGATATTTTGAAAAGTGTTAGGGTAATTTTAGAATATTATTTCTACCCTTAATTACCCAATTTACCCTTTTATCGTATTAATAAAAATTACCAAAGTTATTATTCCTAACTCCCAAAAAAAGAAATATAATTACATAATCAAGACCAACAGATTTCAAATACAGAATACATTTTGTAAAATTAAAAATAAATAAGTTACAGTAATTAATTTAAAATTAATTTAGTTTTTGGAATGAGAAAATTTGTTTTAAATGTTAAAACATTGGAAAATATTGAAATTCTTTTAATTTTGATTTCAATGTAAAAGTAATGCCAATGAACTAAATTATATTAACTGATTAAAAAATACACTATTTATACTTAAAAACTAATAAATAATATAGTTTAACCATATAAATTATTTTGATGAAAAAAATGTTTTCAATTATAATAAAGTAAATTTTTACTCTTCATCAAAACATGAAACTTATCTAAAAAATGTCAAAAAATAATCCAAATTAATTTTTATATCACGCTTCCAAAGAAAAAGTTTATGTTTTCGTATTAAGATTATTAATGTGTAAAAAGTTTGATTTAAAATGGGTTCTCTAGTAAAAGGTGGTAAAATTACACTTTTGAAAAATATTGGTTTTTATACACAAAATAGGGTTTATTCATATCCTATAACTAAAATATCTATTTGAAGAATATAAAAAATATTTTATTACATATAAAACTTATATATTTCATTAATTTCATTTAATAATTATAATTCACTTAATTTATTAATACCGAAACACAAATATTTCCTTTATTTTTAATTTTTTATATTTTTCATAAATAATTGGTAGCCAATGAATTCCCCATGAATTTTAAAAATATAGTTATATCTATTACCAAAAACATAATTACAAGTTTATAATGGTTTTCTTATACTAATGGTGTCTCAAATTTGTTTTAAAATCAGGATTATGTGAAATGCACGCTATAAAAAAATTAAAATTATTTAAAGAAATTATTTCATAGAAATATCTGAGTGTTACATCCTCAACCCACAACCCATATTTTTTTTATTCCATAATTTCCAACTAGTAGATCATGTTTCTTACAAGACATGACTGTATCCCATTTCCACAAACCTACTCTATCCATTACTCACCATATCTATTTTTTATAAAAAATTCCCATAAAAAATTCCCTTCTATGATCTTCTAAGCTTACTTAGCATGAATGGCTTTCATAGTTTCCATAATGTTGCATAGGTTTATGGAACCTTCCACGATCGGATTCAACCTTCTTTTATTAAGTGCCAGGTGGTATTTTCCATTTTGGTTCTTGATACATATAAAAATTTTCATGGTTTTTTATACTTCTCAATGGCCCCCTTTAGAGCCTTCATGATAGAAAAAATTTGAATTAGTATTGACATGATAAGTCAATTCACCAATGTGATGTTCCCACCAAAAAAGACAACTCTATTTTTCTAGTTGGTGAGGGACCTCATGATCTTATTATTTGTTCCTTAATATAGGTTCTTTTTATCCTCTCATCTAAAATGATTTCTCACAGATTCTCTCTTGGAAACTAATTCATTTGTATGCCCTATTTTCTATGAATATTCCTATAGTTTCAATCAGACCACTTTTTTGGATGTATAAATATTTCCCTTCCCATGGTTAATCCTTTGGTTACTTTAGATACTATATTCCTCCATGGTTTTATTCATACCATTTATGGGTTAAAATACAATTACTAAAAATAATAAAACCATCACAAAACATTAAATGTGAAATAATGATACACCAATACCTATTTTTGTATAGAAGGATGGTTCCCACCTCCAAACCACATTTTATATTACTCAGAAGCGCATCATGGGTAAGGATGAACAACCTTGGTGATATAGAGTCACATTTCTTTAATCCATGTACAGTCTTGAAAAAACTAAAACCATTCCCCATAAAAGCTATTGTCAGCCATGGGGAGGAATAGCATCTGAATATTAAATCATAAACCCATTATTTGAACTTAATCTTTCTCATAACTATAATGATGGAGCTCCACTCAAGTTTAGCATGCACATTTTTCATATCAATATGAATGATAATATTTGATCCATGTGTTTTATTAATGACATAATCCACCATTTTCCTTGTTATCCCCACCGCACCATGGATATTTATGCCTTAGGTGAAACCATGTTGATCCTCGGAAATAAGTATCAGAATAACTCATCTTGGTATTAAATTTAAAAAGCTTAAATGAATTTTTTAAATATGGTTATGAAGGAAAATTGGGTAAAACAAGTTGATTGAATTAGTATTATTGAACCTTTGACATATGGAACACTTTAGAATCACACACCTTCCTTAGATGAGACCCTCCTTTGAAAAAATCAGAAATAGAATCCCTAAATATATATATGATAATATTCCATGAAACTATGAAGAAAGAATCAAGAAACTCTTCTAGACTAGGATAGATAATCAGTTTCATTTTTAACACATCTTTGGTAACTTACTCCTCATTTGGGATTCCTTCTATATCCTCACTATCCTTATCCTTCATCAATCTAGTGATACATTACATGAAGTTATACTCTCTTATTGTATCATATAGGATGTGATTATTAATACTCCGTCTACTGTAAAAAAATAACTCCAATGTCATTGAGGGAAATGTTCCCTATCACCTCAATATCACCTTTGTATGAACCATTTAGAAGCTTCAAATTAATCCTATGGGATAAATTCTTTTCCTTATGAAAATACTGAAAATAGGTCTTGTTGCGGACCCACTCCCTAAGCTAGTTCACCCTTAATCTCTCTATATATATTCATTTAATCTCCAACATTTTCTCATATATTAAGCTTTGTTTCTAATTCAATTTTGGTAAAAATGTATTCATCCCAGTACTATTGGAGACTATCTTCAAGGTTTTCAATTTCCTTTTATAATCCTTCTAAGCTGGAGTTATAACACTATTTTGTTAAATTTAGTATTTAATAACATATAGAACTTATATGTTGTTTTTATTTTAATTTATAATATAAATAACATAATATATATTAAATTTAGTTATATATTATAATTACAACATATATTTCTTATTGTTTAAAAAAATTAATAACATGATATCTTCATTGTTGTTTCATAGATTATATACAATAATAATATATAAAAACATGATAAATATCTAGAAAATTAATTATATTTTCATAATATATTATAATATCATTAACATGCCATTATTTTTTATGATGATTGAAATATTAAATGTATATGATTATAAGGATGACATTTATTTTTGACAATGTAACAAATTTTTATGAAAAATAAAATTTATATTGAACTCTTTGAGATGAGCGGAATAAATTCCCTGACTCGGAGAAGTTATTAATTCATGTAGATCCTCTCAACCTCTACTCCACCTATATTGTGTGTGCGACATAATCCCTGGATTTCACCTTCCCTGCATATCTCCTCTACATGTTCATTTAATCTCTAACTAACATTATCCACATATTACCCTTCATGACATAAATTCCAATTCTCATGAATAAATATTTACCTTTGTCACCAAATTGCTTGATATATAAATCCATCTGTGAAGCAGATTCACCAAACATTCTCTTAAAATTGAAATACATGAATAGGTAAGTATGGGTTTATCAATTTATATTAAATCCCATCTCTTTCATTCTACCACATATTATTATTTTTAAGGTACCATGGTTGATTTTTAGTGTACATTATTCCTTATATTTACAAAAGAATGTTTTTAGATGTGATGTTGTGTGATATTTCCTCATCCCTACACACCATAAAGTTTTGAATTTTTTTTAAAATTACTGATTCTAGAAAGACAACTTGAATGTAAAATAGTAGTGTAAATGTGTCACTCTCCCCTCCCCCCAAATAGTACCCTTCAGGGGCCAGCATATAGTGGAGTAGGATAGTGATCGACTGAGACTTGCTTCCAACAGGACCTAGGTTGGTGACTATCACATAGGATATATCATATATAAAAATGAGAGGCATTAACCTCTGATAGAAACATATAGAAGATTTATATAATATAGATACACTAATCTACACCAACTAAGATAAATAATATAATCCTAAGTACGTACATGTAATTTCCTACAAGACAAATACAACTGGAAAAGAAACTATAAGTACCAAAATTGTAGATGTGGCCATAAAGCCCAAAAAACTCCCATAATCCCACAAACTAGTAATGTTTAGCTTGATTTCCAACCTTCACCTGCTGACATAGAATATAGTTTATATACAGGTGGGGTGAGCCTAATAGTATACTCAGTAGAATCCTCTCTAAAGCCTCTTATAAAAAATATAAATAAAGTTGTACGGTGATCAACAAGTGAAACTAACTCATCACCTAAATAGGTATACTAGGTTCCCAGCCTCACTATATCTATATATTAACAAGTAACACATACAAGGAATCGTATTATAATAATAAACAAATCAGGTCACCCAGTTACTGCTCCCACATTGGTTTTTTACTCTACCCCAAAATTATACCTCTAGAACCTTCTCTCCCTAAAAGTAATCCAGTCTGAAAACACTCGAGCTAGGTATCACAACATGAACCTCATGCATCACATCATAAAATCATCCCAACTAAATCTCTATATAGAAACCTAGTAGTTTATAAGAGAAACCACAGCTCGTATTATGTGTATCTTACATCTGGTATTACAACTCAATCCATCACAGCCCAGACTGAGTAAGGTACCTCAAGCCATCACAACCTATACATTTCATGCCTATAATAATAATTTGGATCAGATATCAAGAGATAAATGTGTCTGAAATAAAAAACACATTATATCTCTCCTCACCCCATATGGTAAATGGACCACCATTCATATCATCACATAATACTACCAAGAGAATGGAAAGGGACCAAAGAGGGTAGTTAGCCATCATTCCTCGCCAATATAGATTTTGGGGAAGAAAACCTCCCAAACTCTACTGGGTACTAGTCATCCTAATTGACATGGATGAGATAGTGTATAAAATCAAAAAACATACAATATGTAATATATCTCTTAGCCACACTATGGGCATAACATTTTCTTATTCTCACTTGCAGCTATTTTCACTTAGATATGTGGATACCACTTCTAGGGAATATATATCCTATAGGCAGAAAATAATTTTCAAGGATCTATATTAAATTAATTATTTAATATTGTTTCTTTTCCTTTATGTTAATTAAATCATTAATCATTATCAAACCGTGTTTCAAATTAAATTTCATAATCTAATAATTAGCATTAAGCTAGAATTTATTATAGTCAAGAGAAGTCTATTCCCTCTAGGCACAATTCAAAATTCTAAGGATTATAAAGATTAACAATTTCATATTAATTCTAGATAGAACCAACCACAAGGGTTAAAAATTTATTAAAAATTTTCATTCCATAATTCTAGGTACTCTTATAAAAACAACCAAACCTGCCATAATATATATAAAACCAAGCACATCGAATTGCCTCAAGCAGTGGGGAAAGGAATGGATATTATCAAGAAACATGACTGTCAGAAATTTCAATAGATTAATTTAAAATAAAGGATCGCAGATTTATGACAATGGGTAAGCCTAAATTTGACTCTTTCCATCATACTGGTACAATCCTCAGGACTCCCATGCATATCCCTATGCATACCTCCATCACAAGCGTCAACTACTATTGCAACCTTAGACCTCCCATCCAACATTTCATTGGATATTATAGATTTTTCCATCCCATGATCATATCACACTGATAGTATCATATCCATAGCATAAGTAAGGTATAAAACAAAAAATAATATACAACTAGGAAAACTGGTCCCTAAAACCAATTATTTGGCCTTTAAATGCAAATGGGCACTTATGACCCCAAACTCAAGTCCTAATACCTTTATAAAAAATAGTAAATCTCATACATAATGATTTTTAATCAACAAAAATCCAATTTTTATTCCATCATGAATTATTCAATTCATTATTCATAGGTTCCTTCGATGTGAAACCTAAGGCACCATCTATAACAGGCTATTAAAATTATTTAAACAAGTTTTATAGTATAAAACTAGTTTAATAAAACTATGGGAAGGAAAGTTATCAATTAACCTTGACTTATTATTATCATCAAAAAAAATAACCTAATTTAAATTCTTTAATCAATTCCATTAACACATGGAATAACACATTAAATTAAACATTAATACTCACATCAATTTTATTCTTATCAAATTATAAGAAACAAAAAATTATTAAACAATACTCTTTATTATCCAACCCCAAAATTATTACTCACTTATGATAATTATATATTTTCATGAATTTCAACATACTAAACCAATAATAACATTATTTTAAATAGTGATATGGCACACTATCTAGGAGAATATGAGGAAATCATTATCACAGTTGAAAGAAATAACATGTGGTCACTAAAACCATTAAAAAAATACTTTCTCTAACACACTTAAATATTAATTAAGTTACTTTAACTATTATAACAATGTATAAAACATGTTTAATTTATGATTTCATGTAAATAAAAGTGAAATAATTAATCCCCTACCTCAAACTTCTAACATTATTAAATGGAAGTGGAAAACCAATGTAGATCATTGATCACCACTCCTACTAAATAAATATGATACCCCAAAGATATTGTGCCATGAAATCACCCAAAAACAGAATAAAGACTCTACAAGAATGATAGAGATCATCTTCCCAATCATTGAAAGAGTAATGGGAGGAAAACAAGATTAAAGAGATAAAATCTGCTAGAAAGGTTGTAGGATTCACCTTGGATTACCAAAAAATGATATATGGTATTCGGGGATCAATCTATATCTTATAAATAAAGATAATAAAATCTATTTAATATATATGAATAGTTTATATGGAAAAGTGACGCACTATTATTTTTTATTGGTTACTGCTATTATAATCTTTATAGTCTATATTCGAACTGATAATCATGGTTGTTTGTGGTCTGTGTTTGTGCACCTATGATGTATTGTGGATGTTTATTGTTGATCCAAAATGAATTACCTTATGAATATGAAATTTTTGAACCATGTATACATAGTTAAATAAATGGATTCCATAAGATAGAACTTTCTCTATGATAACCCCTGAATTATCAATGTGGTATTACAGAACAAGTGTTTTCTAAATATAAATAAACCTTGATTTGTGGGTGTGGTTGTGTGTTGTGTGTGGATCTATTCTATTGTGATCCTTGTGTGATTGTGTGGTGCTCGGGTTGAGAGAAAAGATTTTTCTGAGGTGATACGTGTAGTGGGATGGTATCTTAGGCTGGGAGGTTGATTAGTTGTGGAAAGGATGGGTAGTATCAGAGAAGCAGGGATACAGGTTTGGGTTATGCTATGTTAAGGTTACCAGCTGTGATGAGTTGTGTTGTGTGGTTTGGAATACTTTTGAGGGTTTTATTGTTGAGATGAATGATATGGTGGAATGACTTTGAATAATGATAATGGTAGTGGTTGGTATGGGTATTGAATGGAGTTGAAAAATTAAGTGAGTTTCTTCACTATGGTTTATTTCCTCTAAATTTTTTATGTTCTGTGGCTTATTATGTGCTATGGTTGGTAGTTTCTAGAGTAGGTATGGAATGAATAAATTGCCTCCATAATAATGTATGATTATTATTTAAATTAAATGTTTGGGGGTATGTTTGAGTTGCTTCCTATTTTGAATAGATTTCATGTATCAACATCTAAAGTGATTGTTCCTGGTGTTAAAAAAGTCATTTAGATGTATCTGCATAGTTGGAAGTATCATAGGGGGGTTGATAGATTTTATTGAGAACCCATAGGTTGGTCTTGAGTGTTTGGAACTATATATACATATCTATTTTTTCTTTTGTTTTTTATACATACCCTACCCCAGTTGAGCACTATGTGTCGAACACCCCCATTGTCATGGGGGAGGGTGTCTTTCCCAATAATCTTGGGGGAGGATGGATGGATGGAAACCCACTCTTCCTTAATCCCTCCTCCAAGTGGTGGTAGCCTAACATTCTTTAGTTAGGTAGTGGTTTGTGTGGACCTGGTGTGTGTAGGAAAGTTACATTTTCCCAGGTGTCTCCAGTATGAGATGTTTTGTTCTTTCCTAGGTGTTTTCAAAATGTTATATGGTATGTGTCCTAGGTGTCTACGATTAGGATGTTATTTTGAAGCCCATTTTTGAACAAGAGATATTTGATGAGCTTAATTTTCTGATGTTGTTTTACTGGCTGTGATTCCCAATTGTGTGTGGGTAGGTTGTGACTTCATACTTTCAGAAGAGGTGGGAGCACCAGGACGTTTTCTGTTAGGCTGTGAGAGTGGATAATTAGTGGGAAAGTGTCTCAGGGTACCCTATCATCTATGTTCACTATATTACATTACATGACTTGCATTATTTGGTGAGTGTTCCTTTGGTGAGGATGGGTGGATATTATACCTTGTTAGGTGATTTTGGTTTCTATTGTTTTCTTATAGGGTCTTTAGTATGCTTATCCACTTGTGCATGAGATACATTGGTTTTTTCCTACAGTGTATACTTGTACGCTCACCCTATGTACATAATACTGCTTTCATATTTCCCGGAGGACTATGGGTACTATGTTGGGCATTACTACCATGGAATTGTGCGAATCCACCATTTCCTTGATTAGATTTGTTCTTATGGTATTTACTTTTGATATTTTCAGTATATTTGTAGCATTTTTACTTTAAAACATGCATGTGGGATGTATTTTTGTTTTTATTTTATATTATTCTAAGAGTTGTTTTGAGATGGACCGTATTTTCTCCTGATCTCGTTCTCTTTTAAAAAGGTTAATGCCTCCCATTTCTTTAGATTCTATACACTTGGTGATGGTCTCCACCCTAAGTCCTACAGGAGCCTAGACACAGTGGTCATTATCTCTCATCCTTCATTTCCAGCTCAGGAGGGGAATTTTTGGAGGGAGGGGGTCATAAAAAAGATTGAGTGGGTGAACTACATACTTAGACCCCACCTCTAGTGTGAACTATGGTAGTTAAAAATGATGTGAAATATAAAAGGATTATAGATGAAGTTATCATGAGCTTAATTTATTGTTTCTTATAGTTTGAACATGTTGAACATGTTTGAAACATGTTTCAGGGAGCTTCATCATTTTTCATAGAGTTTGAGCATGTTTTTAAACTATGATTGAAAATGGTTTTTTCAATAAATCCTCTGTTGGAGTTTAATATAAGATAATTCATTAATTATTATATGATAAATATAATAAATATACTATAAATAATTAGATAAATAAATATAGTATAAAATTTTAACAACAATTATTGGAATACCTGCAAATAATATTTTATTTTAAAAAATATATATATATATTAATTACTGGCAGTGCTTATAATAACATAAAAACTATTGTTAATAATATTACTAATAGAAAGATAAATATTGATAATGATATTATCAATAGATAATTAATACATATAAATTTGTTTCTAAACTTTTTGACCAAAAAATATATTGTCAATTTGTATTATTATAAATGAAACAAAATTATTTTATTTTTTGGAATTAAATTATTGATAGAATTTTTAACTAAAACCTAGTGATATGGATATATTTGTCAGTAAAAAACTTTACCAAAAAAATATAATTTTACTCAAAAAATATACCCATGTTAAAAAAAGTTAAATATTTTGTTGACATGATTTTGAATTTATCATTTTTATATAGTAGCCACAATTTCATCCAATATGTTATATACTTATGATTATTCTCTCATATTATGACTCATTTTTTATCCATGATGATCTCTCAAGTTCAATTTCCATTTTTTATCCCTTATTGAGCTTTATGATCACCATTTACTATTGACGTATGTCCCTAGGAAATCATTTGTAGTGAGGTGACCTGGGATGGAATAATAAAGTTGTCTTTAAAAAGGTCCAAATGAAGTTTATATTTATGTTTTCATAATGCACATCATGTATTCTATACCTAGTTTCCAAGACACTAAACATTATAAAATCCTTGATAGTTATCAATATAATATTTTTATGGAATCGTTTTAAAAATCATGTATTAATAAAGTGGATTGGCATAGCATATATTTATTATATTATGACTTTATAAAAGTATATATATAATTATATATATATATATTATATGTAATAATATGAAAACATAATGATATATTTAATTATAAACACTTCTTAAATTATAAATATAAACTTATGATTATATATATAATTATAAATAAATAAATACATGTATAAAAAGTTAGGTAAATAAATATATTTGTTACCATATAAATAAAATTTTTGTGTGTGTATTATATTTAAATCAACATAAATATATTCATATATTAAAATATTATATTTAATTTAAGAAATATTAATAATAATTTCCAACCCCAAATATATAAATTTAAAAACATATGAAGTATAAATAATAGTAAAAATATATTTACACAGACAATGAAAATTTAATTCAAAATAAATATTTATTTTGTTATATATATAACTATATATATTATAAAAATATGTGGAAATAATATATTTTATTATAAATAATTAATATATTTTATATCAATTGTTATAATTATATATATAATTATAATAAGTGAAAAATAAATACATTTTATGTAAATTTATATTCATTATTATATAAACTGTATTTGAGTGCATATATATGTCAATATAGATGTATTTTAATTTTAAAATATGATAATTCTTTTCAATGTTCACAAGGCATGGAATTAACCAAAAATCCCTTTTTCAAAGGCTTTAGATTCAGTCTAAATGGGGTGATTCAAATAATAAGGTAAATGTTCAAAACTAAATATTTTCTTTTCTATTTAAGAATATTTTACATTAAAACTCGTTGAAAAATTCTATTATTATTTGGAAAATATTATATTATCATGTTATAAACATTTTTTCAATCAATTTTGTATGAGATATCACTCATTATCATTCTTTGAAGCTACTTTCTTAAATTCTTATTATGTCAAAGTATGGGTTTCAAAATACATGTCTTTTCTTTTCTATTATCCTCTTACCACTTTCATAACATGGGTAACTAATGAAATTAATTTTATAATATTATTATAATTATTTTCAAACATTTTCATGAAATCAAAATAATGATAATCCTTTTTTAACTCATTTAGAAAAAATTGTCAACCTATAATGATTTTATGTTACCTAAGTGAGCGTTGGTGTTTAATATTTAAATTAATCCTTTCATATATATCCTTTAAAACAGATTTCATGATTGAATATACCATTAATAATTTAATATTTTTTATTATTTTAGAATAATAAAGTATTCATTATAATAATGATATTAAAATTAAACAATTGAAGATATTATTACGAAAGTTAATCATTCTTACCTAGGGTGATTTTCAAAAACAGTTACCATATACCAATCTAATGAACTCATTTTCTTCAGGAATGGCATAAAACACATACTTTGACACCTATATATATTATAAAACCTTAGGAAAATGATCATTGACCATTACAGTTATTCCAAAGCTGTTTTGGAACTTTGGACCAGACAATATTAAAATAACCAAAGAAATAAAAATTAATCCAAGAAAAAAATAATACATGATATTAGATGAATTAAAAAGGAATAAAAATAATGAGTTATTTTATGAATAAAATAAATAATTAATATAATTTTATTATTTATTGTGTATGAAGTTGAAACCAATAGACTAATACACACTAATATTGTTTGAATTAGGGTGTCGAAATTTTATTCATTTTCATAGGATCTTGTCCTTGCATCAGTAAGAGGAATTCAGTACTATCATTCTTCACAAACACACAAACATTTTAAATAGTGATAGTAAATACAAGGACATGTATGTTTTAATTGGTTCACTAAAATGTGCTTGTCCAAGGAGCATACATATATATCTTAATGATGTTATGGGAGGTGATACTATCCACTGTAGGTATATCAAAAAAAAATTAGGAAGGATACACTGCTAATCCTAGGAACACTTCCTCTTCCTGACGTCTCATGAACCCCTTCAAGTCAATGATTACAAAAAAATATTCAGCATATAAGTTTATATTGAAATTTCCATGATTATAATATGAATATCGATTGATAAAGAATGTTAAAATTATACTTATTTTTTATTTTTCAACTTTAGATATTCAAGTGTGTTCATTTTTTCTATAATCAAATTATTCACTTCTTATCATCACGCAATTGTTTTTGAAAACAACAAAAACAATACTATCTCCCCTCTTCTGGTTCTATTTTTCCCTTTTATAATTCTCCAAGAAATATTTCTAATGATTATTATATGAAATCTTCAGGAAATATATAGTGATATTCTATTAATTTTATTTCTTATTAATTTCATGATTAGTTATATACTTTTAATATAAAAATTATGTAAAGTCAAAACCATGTAATCCTTCCATTTAAAGTTCCAAAATATTTATGATCTTCCTTATAAATCATAGTATTAAATTTTTGACCAAATATATGAGCTTATTAATTCTTGTATGAACAAACTGATAGTCATAATATAAAATGAATAATAATTCTATGGATACAAACATGTGTCATTAGGATTTTAGTCTAGTCATGATCTCTATCAAGAACTAAATCTCCACATTCCAAGAATTTTATATAATCAAAAATGTTACGAAAAAATAATATTGTAACCTCAATTAAATATTCTCTATCATGGCATGATAACTATATTCTTTATTGGTGACTATTCATAGGGAAAGACTTTTGAAGCACATTCAATGTGTTATGAATTCCAGACAAAGTATTACAAATTTTACAAAGTCTTATGAGATCCTAAAATTCATATGAAATCCAATAAATATCTTATGTTATTCACAAGTTATTAAAAAAATGTAGTATTATGAATGTTAATAATTCTTATGAAATCCATTAGAAATATTATGAAATTCTAAAAGCCTTAAAAAATTAAAAAACCCCTTACAAAAACTGAAAATTCTTATAAAAATTCAGAAAGCCTTGTTAATACCATCCAAAAGTCATATAAAATTAATAATAGTATTATGAAAACAAATTTTCCTAATAAAACCTCTATTATGTCAAAATGAAATAATTATTCTCATAGGGAAAAATTTTTCCATTGGTGAAATTTGATTCCACCCAAAGTCTTAAGCACTCAAGGAGACTTTATTAATTAGCCTATTTATTGAAAAACATAATTCTTCCAAATTAAAAAACAAATACTAATGGATAATAAATTAAAAAAAAATATATGATTTAGTTTTAATATTAAAAGACCCAGGAAGCTAGTTGAGACTTTAGATAAGGGGTTTTCTTTTAAACATTTACATTAATATTTTTTGAAGACTTTATCTAACTTTATCTCTAATGTCTTTTAAGAATTTTTTCTATCATTTTACTATTGTTTACTAATATTATATAGTTTAATTACATTTTCCTATTAATAGGTAATTGATTATCTATTATTTTAAATTCATTTTCTTTTCTTGAGTTATTTTTAATGATTAAATAATAAGAATTTCAGATTTTTGTGATGAATATTTTTTCAAATGCAAATTACCCCATAATGGACTTTTTGCAACATATTAAATTATATTTTGAAAATATTTTTCCCATTATGTATTTTCATGAAATATTAAGTTATTCATCACAAAATATATTAGTCTAAATGCATAAAAATGAAAGGTTTTAAAAATTTGTGACAAAAGTACACCATTCGTAAATAAAATTTATATCGAATGAAATATTCATGATAAAATTAGAATATATGTTTCAATAAATAACTAGTTTTGATGGGAAATAAAGTCCAAAGTAATTTTTTTTGGTAGAGGGAAATAAAAATATATATATGGTGTTAGTATTCATTATAGATCAACACATATTTCACAAACACCTTTTTGGTTATTTTGAAACATTTTTTTATAAGATCTATTTGAGATTGATTCTCTCATAAATACTAATATTAAAAATGGAAATTTTCATTTAAATTATTCCATCGAAAAAAATATAAATAGAAAACAATTGTATAAATCCTCCATCCTAGTACACATATTTTTATTTCTTGAATATGTGGTAAGTTGTTACACTCTATACTTATTTTTAAAGGATTTAAATTTTAAATTCAGTTCTTATGGTCGAAACTTCATTTATCCTTTAAAGATTTTAATTGCAATAAAAACATCATTTTCGAGGTATTTTTTAAAACTATGCTTTAATAGTTTTCAATTTCATTAATTTATTTATATTATCCTACATATTTTATGAGTTCTTTTAATTTATTAAAATTTAATTAAATATTTATACCTTGTTATCAATTTATTTCTAAAATATATGTATTACTCTTTAAATGAATATAGTTGTTAATGAATAATATTATTATTTTGAAATATAATTCAAAAACTTACATGATTATAAAAAAATTGTAATAATTTTTAATAATTTAAAATTTTTTAATTTAGTAATAACAAAGAATAAATAAAAATGGTAAATTCTAACAAGAGTTACTAAAAATTAATAAGATTATAAAAAATTAAATAAATTATAGATAAATATAATTTTTTTTTAAAGTTATGACAGTATAATACAATAATAAATAAAAAATAAAAACAAATAGTTAAAAATCATTAAAAAATCACAAAAAATGTTTTAATTTTTTGTATGAAATATCATTACATTTTTTTTATTTGATTTTTTTTATTTTTTTTATTTTTTATGATGGAATTTAAGACAATCTAAAATATGTATTTTTGATGGATTCAAAATCCAGTGATTATGTTTTTTTGTGAGAGATATAAATTCTATCACAAATAATTTATGATTTGTTTTAATAAAATAATTAGATAAAAATATAATTGTACATTACAAAATAATGGTGATAGTCTAGAAAAAATAAAACTTATTTTGAATCTATGTTCCACGACGGGCCAATTGTGATAGAATCTCCTCACAAAAAGTTAATTATGACCAAATTCTATTGAAATTTACCTATCCTAATTGGAAATAAATTTTGTAGTGATATGATATATGTTGAAATATAAGATTAAAAGTGTTTTATTCATTTTATGGATCATGGAAATTAAATATCATGATGGTTGTGCATGAGATATAGTCTTTTAATTCATTGAGTAATGTTTTATTATTCGATCAAAATATATTAGAAGTAACTTAATGATTTACTTTAATATAATGGCAGGTGTAAGGGTGATTATGAATATGATGTCCCAAGAAATAGTCATGACTGATCCATTTTCTTTACTCTTGGTTATGAGTTTATATTATGAAATCCTTTAAGAAAAAAAGTAGATTTCATAATTGAATATGAGGTTATATGATCTCAGTGTTTATTATTTAAAGGTAAATTTTTTTATGGGTTATCACATATTTCAATTGTCTAATAGATTTTCATTCTTTTTATATCCATTACCGTGCATTATATACTCATCTCACATTTTCTATTAATTATAATGGTCTTAATGATGTGTATGAAAAATAATGATGTCAACATTATAGTTTTGGGGATTTATCTTGAATGAAAAAAGTGTATCATTTTAAGAACATTTCATTTTGGCTAAAAATGAATATCGAGTGGAAGGGTGGGTTTTTAATAATATAAACATTTTCTCAATCCTCTAAAGATCTAAACATATTGTTATTTTTGATTTAATTGGTGAAATATTGTTATAATTTAAAAAAATAAAAAGAAAAATATTTTCAGTTATAGTGAAAATAAATTAGCTTAATAAAAAGAAAGAAATGAGAAATAAATATAAGAATGTTGGATGTGTAATAGTGATTGTGAAGATAAATTAAATTTTAGGAAAATAATGGGATAAATATTAAGAAAAAGAAAATAAATTTATTTTTTATAATAAAAAAGGAAATTAATTTAATATTATTAAAATAATTGTATGATCATAAAAATAAATTATAATTACTATAAAAAATTTAGAAATGGGTTTCATCATCTACTTCAACAGATTTCAAATTCCACTTAATTTAAGGGGATGATGCATTACCTTTTCATTAACTATACCCCAAATGGCCTGAAGGCCTTCTTTTTATTATATTATGGATAATTCCCCTTTTAAGGGATGAAGGGGAAACCCTACATAACCTGTAGGCCCAAGGCATAAGGCCCGGCATGACTCGCAATACATGACCCGAAGGCCTAGAGGCATACCATGCCCAATACATGACCCATAAGCCCAACCCACTAGAACAACCTGTCCCCCACATCTAAATCATTGATCACCTAGCTCCACAACTTGCATTGTTAATCAGCTAGAATTTCCCCCTACAAAGTTTCATGGGTCCTGGTCTCGTTAGCAGTTTTCATACCCTCACATTTTTTCAATCCAGTGAGCTCCCCTTCTGGTGACTAATACTCTTTTTTCTCTGATCCTCTTAAAGGGACTTGTTTGTGTGAACTAGGATACTCCATGGTCTCTGTGGCCCAAAAATCCTGAGGCCCGAAGGCCTTTGATGACCAAAAGTCCCTTGAGACCTGTAGGCCCAAACTGGTGGCCCGAAGGCCCAAATCGGGTGAATAGTTCAAGTTGCTATAGTACCAAATAGTACCTTCTACAGTGATACTACAGTCATGAGACATTCAATGTTACCCTTTATCATCCCTAAAAAATGTGGTTATGAAAGTGGTTCCTTTATTAATGCTAACTAAAAGTGCTGATAAATGATACCTTTATTAGTGCTAAAAAGCGTAGATAAAAGATCGCCTTTGCCAGTGTTTTTTTACCATTGATAAAGGGTAGCCTTTATCACCACTGAGAAAATGTATATTTCATTAAAAATTTATATATCATTAAAATATTATATTAATATATAAATATATTTATTCTGATATAAATATAACCTATTTTTATTAAATATGATTTAATAATACAAAATATAAATTTACACATAATATATAAGATACTTAGAAAAAACGGCTTAGAAAACAATTAAAAATTAATATTAATAAATATTAGATTATTATATATGGTTAATAGTAATTTAATAACAATTTAATGATATAAAAATTCAATAATATAGGGAAAGATCCAAGATAAGTTGAAAACATGACTTGAACTTCAAAGAACCATTACTTTTGATCCATGTGTATGCTTACACTCTACCACATATCAAATCGATGTTTAAAAAAGATCTACAACATGTTGATATAGGGTAACCCCTTTTAGAGTTACTTTAAAGAAAAAAAAGACCTAAAATGACTCAAAAAAATTTCCATTTTTTCACGATACCTTAATTCTTAAACATTTGACGAAATTTCATGCTCGTTTGAGGGGATTTTCTTTTCATTTTTCGATGAAGATTAAATTTTTCTCAGGTCTTAGAGTCATATAGATATTATAGCGCTAAATTTTTATTATTTTTCATATTCTATTATTAATTATAATATAATATAGACATATTTATATATATTTTCATATAATGAAAAAAAATCAAATAAATATTTAAACATATTTACATAAAAAAGTATTTTTAAATATATAAATCATATTGAAATATATATTTATTATTTAATTTAATTAAAATAAAAATATATCCATTTAATTTAGCTTAATTATAGAAATGAATTAATATATATATATATATATACTTAAATATTGTTTATATATCAATACATGTGTGTGAATAAAAAATATTTGTTTATATGTATATTCTAATATATATATATATATGTGTGTGTGTGTGTGTGTGTGTGTGTGTAAGTATTTATGTGTCTATGTGAAAAATATAAATGTGTGTGTGTGTGTGTGACAATATGTGAGTGTATGTGTGTGTATGTGTATGGAAATATTATCTAAATATATCATATATAAATTTATTTTTATAAATATATCATTGGCACTAAATATCTTATATAAACATATTTACAACAAATATTTTTAAATACATTATAAAATATTTATATCTAAATATAAAATTATATATAAATATGTATAAATATATATGTAAATATATAAGCATATAAATATATATATATATATCTAAATATATATAAATTTCTATATGTGATCAATATATATACATCTTTTTAAAATGTATTTAAAATTAATAATATAAATCATATAGAAATTATTTTTTATCCATTTTATTTAAAACAAGATTTTACCATTTTTTACATGTATATGAATATATGAATATATATACTTATAAAATGTATATATAATTTTTATATATACCAATATTGCATATATGACCAATGTTAGTGCTTGAAATAATCATTTTCCATGCTAAAAGTGTCATGTAGCTATTATCAGCACTTTTGTTTACTCTAGTAAAGGCTATACTAGCAGCTACGGATATAAATCCATATAGTATCCCTAACAAAATACTAGAAATTAGATAAACCTAGATAATATAGTTTTAATATTATAATTAAACATAATTTCAAAACAAAAATTACATCATGCTTTCATTTCAATTAAAATTTTATATTAAATAATTTCTTACAAAATATTTACAATGATGCAATATTTTCAAATAATAAAAAAAATTATACCCCAATAAAAAACTCTTATAGAAGTCTTTTTCAAATTATTAACTGAACAATATTCAAAACTTTATCCCTATAATAAAACCAATGTTTAATTTTGTATTAGTTCAGATAAAATTAAACAAATCATAATTGTAATGTTATATATAATCTGCATAAGATAAATTATATTTTTAATTAAAAAATATATTAATGATATTATCAATAATAATTTTAATTTTATTATTAATGTAACTATAAGTTATCAAAAAATTTCAAGATATTCTGAGCTCATTTTCTTTGATTTTGGTAATCTGACATGTGTTTTAGAGTAAAATAACCCATTTTTATTGTGAAAACATCCACTTTGTGCCTTATCGGCCATATATTATGTTCGATTGACATGTGTTCAATTCCTACATGTCAAAAATAGAATTAAAAAACATTTTCCTTCTATTTGAAAATAATCAGATCTCTTTGACTTGGTTTTTACAATGTTACACGTGTTTTAAACTAAAATAATTCTTTTATATTGAAACACAAAGTTGGAGTATACTGGATAATTCATGTTTCATATCGATGTGCAGTTTATTCCTACATGAAATAAGTGAATTACTTGTTATTTAACTAAATATATAAGATAATATGATCTCGTTTCCTCAAATTTGACTATGTGATGTGTGTTATAGTGTAAAGGTACACTTTTAATGTGAAAACACACCCCTTGAGTCATGTCAACCTAATTTCATGTTATCTTAATGTGTGGAAAATTCCTAAAAATAAAAAATAAATTATGGATAATTTACCTAAAGTATCAAGAAAATATGAAATCGTTTTCTTGGTTTTGTCTATGGGGATCATGTTTTAGACTAAAATTATATTTTTTATTGTGAACTCACACTTGCTGTCCTACCAGGAACATTGTGTGACAGGTTGATGTTTGGTCATTTCTTTCACATAACAAATGAATTATGGATCATTTTCCTAATTTATAATGATAATCTGAGCTCATTCAATCAATTTTGGCTATGTGACATATATCTTATATTAAAATGACATTTTAATGTAAAAACACCCACTTTGGGTCATACTAGACATATCATGTTTTGGACTAAAATAAAGTCAATTCCTATATGTCACAATTGAATTAAGGATCATTTTATTAATTTTTGAAAGTAGTTCAGGATCATTTTATTATTTTTTAAAATGTAATTCATGTTTTAAACTAAAATTGCACTTTTATATTGATAACACACACATTGGGTCATATCAACCAAATCATGTTTTTATTTATATTCATTCAATTTATACACATATTAATTAAATTATGTATTATTTTAATGAACATTAAAGTTAATTGGAGACCATTTTCTCATTTTTATATATGTCATTCATGTTTTAGACTAAAATGTCACTTAGGTATTGAAAACAATCACTTTGAGTCATACTGGCCTCATCATGTGTCATATTGATGTGCAATTGATTCTTACATAGAAAAAACTTATTTGTGGATCATTTTAATAAATTATCTAGACAATATGAGTATTTTTACTCAGTTTTGGATATGATATTTGTTTTCTATAGTAAAATGACACTTTTAATGTGAAAACAATCACTTTGGGTCAAACCTACCACATCGTGTGTCAGATTGAGATGTGGTCAATTCCAACATGTCACAAATGAATTATCGGTCATATTTCTAAAGTATCAGGTCAGTATAAGATAATATTGTTCATTTTTTCTATATTAATCTTATTTTAGACTAAAATGAATTTTTCATTATAAACACAAACTTGGAGATTTATAATTAAAATCATAAGTTAGATTGATGTGTGGTTGATTCCTACACATTAATAATGAATTATGGATATTTTACCTAAAGTATCGAAATAATTCAAGATTATTTTCTTAGTTTTGGCTAGGAGATGAATTTTTTAGAGTAAAATGATATTTTTTAATTTTAAAACACACACTTTGAGTAATACTGACCACATTATACATTAGATTTATTTGTGGTAAATTACAACAACTCTCAAATAATTTATAGATCATTTTACTATGATTTGAAAATAATATTTGATCAATTGATAGGTTTTGATAATATGATGGGTGTTTTAAACTAAAATTACACATTTATATTTAAATCACGCACTTTGAGTCATATCAGACACTTGTATATCAGATTGATGTGTGGTTGATTCCTACAAAATAAAAAAATGAATCATGTTAAGTTTTCCTAGATATTAAATACAATTTTCTCCCTTTTAATCATTTTTGTCTATGGGATGCATGTTTGAGACTAAAATTACACATTGAATTAGAAAACACTCTCTTTGAGTCATTTCGAACACTTAATGAGTCGGATTAATGATCAGTCAATCGATGAACATCAAGAATTTATTGTGGATCATTTTCCAAAATTATAATGACTAACAAAGAACCTTTTATTGGTTTTTATAAAGGGAATTTGGTTTTTACCAAAATGACCTTTTTTACTATGACCGCAAATTTGGAGTGCTACCAAGAACATAACGTGTCTGATTGAAATGTGGTTGATTCATACCTTTCAAAATGAAAAAATGTATAATTCTCCAAAATTATCACTACAATAAAAGAAAATTTTATCTTTTTTTCTATGGGACATGTGTTTTAGAGTAAAATGAAACTTTTTTAATGTGAAAACAAGAACTTTGAGTCATACTGACTACATCATGTGTCAGATTAACATAAAATAAATTACTACATGTTAAAATGAATTCTGGATCATTTATAATAATTTTTTAGCAAACAAAATATCATTTTTTTGGTTTCGACAATGAATCGTACATTTTAATGTAAATTGGAACTTTTATATTGAAAACACAGACTTTGATTCATGCTAGATACATCATGTGTACGATTTATGTGTGGTCAACTCCTACAGGCCAAAAAATAAATTATTTATTGTCTTTCTAAATATTCAAGAAAATATGGGTTTTCACTTAATTTTGGCTCTGTGATTCTTATTAAACAAAAAATTAGACTTTTAATGTGAACAAAACACTATGAGTCATATTAACTACATTGTGTTTCGGATTGACATGAATTCAATTCCTATACACTAAAAATATATTATGGATTTTTTTTATAAATTATAATGATAATACGATCTTCTTTTCTTATTTTTTGGTACATGAATCAAATTTTTGACTAAAATAAAATTTTTAATTACGAACACACACATGGAGTCTAATCAAACGAATGGTGTTTTAAATTGACATGTGATAAATTATGATATATCAAAAAGAATTATAGATCATATTCATAAATTATCTTGACAATTTGAGAACATTTTCTCATTTTTTGATATTTGAAGTGTGTTTTGAGTAAAATGAAACTTTTTATTGTGAAAATGAAACTTTGAATAATGTCATCCACATTGTGTGTTGTATTGACATGTGGTTGATTCATACAGTACCAAATTAAATATGGATAGTTTTCCTAAAATATCAAAAGAATTTATAAAAACTCATCAAAATTAAGAAAGATTCAAAATTAAAATGAAGAAGTTATAATCATGTATGTACCTTCCCTAGATAATGGTCACTAAGGTCAACATGCTTGTATAAAATAAGGGACGATTTCCATTGAAACTCTTTCCTTTTGGGTAAGGTTTATTAATTTTTAAATCTTCATCCTTATCAACCTACAATACTTGGACACAAGGAAACACCATCATTATTATAGTAAAAAAAACAGAAACAAACCACAGATCCCATGCTAAAAATCAAGATAAACATCCCTAAAGAACCCACCACTACACTTCGAGGGTCGAAAGGAATCCCAGCTATTGGTAATATGTCTTCATATTTTTGGGTCGAGGGATCCTAGATCCATTTACCTCTATCTATTTTCTCAGAAATATCTATGATGATAATTCCCCAAGAGAAATTACTCGATTCATTCCTGCATTGCAGGGTTATCAACAAGAGGTTTTTCAGTTTCTAACAACTCAACCTGAAACCTAGAGGATGAAAATTAGTTAAAAATTTAAAATACATGCACATTAAATTAGGGAATAAACAAATACCTTTTAGAATCATTTAAAAATTATAGAAACAATAGTAATATTGAATTACTCACAAGAGTTGTAGGTTTAAAAATGTATCTGAAATGTTGAATTCATGTTAGACTACATTCGTAGAAGAAATGGGTGAATTTGAATTTTTGATATATTGAGAATTGATTTAACATCAAATTTTGGATTTTTCCTGGGATTATTTTTCTTATAATCCCATAGATTCCTTTCATATTAATCATAGCCATCTTCCTTTATAATAAAAAATAAAGGGTTTGACTAGATTTTTTTCAACAACCTTGATCCTAGTATCCCAGAGTATGTGGTTATTTTATTACAATGGAATAGATAGATGAGATCAAATCACCAAGGATTTATCAGTTTAGTATTCTTGAATAACTAGACACATAAATTGCTCCCTTATTAAATTTATAATTGGACATATAACATAACAAAGGGAAAAAATTATTCCTTAACATTTATTTAAATATTTCAGATTTATAACTTGGGGAAGGAAAAAAATAAAAGGGTGAGCTCAAATTCTCAGTATAGGTTACATATAGTATAAACATGAATCAATAATAAGTAAATCATGAACAATAAAGAATAATCAAACTAGAAAGGAAAATAACTGAAAAACACATGTCATTTATTCAATAAAATAAAAATGAAAATGCATCCATATATTTTATCAAAGTGAAAATTTCATAGATATTAATGACTGAAATCTTTATGAATGAAATAAATAATTATTCGACATCATGTATCTAGAACAAGAACCACTACCATCAATACCTTTTACAATATGGTTTATGTATATGAGTAAAAAACCATCTGGTTTTTCATGGAAACAAATGTGAATGGTTTGTCGCCAAATGTTTTGTCTCATGAGACCTATTGACGTATTAAGGTCCTATCTAAAATTGGTCCCCACCTACGTCTAAATGTAAAAATAACTATTCATACCTCAAATGATATACATAATTCAAGAACAATATGCCTTTTCAAAATATTCATATTAAGTGAAGGGTGCATATTTATCAATATTTCCCCAGTTAAGATAACATTCAAGATAAACACTATATGAAAAAAATGATGTACGTCTTAAACAATCATCATATCCATGATACAAGAAATATGGTTATCTAAGATAAATATAATTTCAAATGAAAAATGATCTCAAAGGGTTAGTACATATACCTCATAAAAATTATTAGGTTCACAATACCAAATATGTCATAATGAAATATAGATAGAGATGAATTCCCTTAACTTATGTCTAATAGTCTTCTACACTTGTACTTAATGACCTGGATAATAAATTTAGATTATTTAATTTCTTAATTAATAACCTATACAAAATATATTTCATCTATTATAAGTTTATTAAATTCATTTATGTCCATTCATATGATTTATAATGTTTAATTTCGTTGTTCTGGGAACATTTGTTTCATGGTTTTATGGTCAGTTCCCTTATGTACAATTATGGAAATTCTTGAAAAATTGAAGAAATACTCCATAACTAGAATGAAATTATATTAGTAAACTTATGGTATTTTAAATTGTCCTTGTATATCATTTTTTTATATGGTATATTAATGTTTCATTAGAGAAAATGTTGTTGAAAAATGATTAGTTAATTTTGGAAGTTTTTACGACCATCAGGAAATACTATCATTTTATTTAATATTATGTTTATATATTGGTTGTATACCATTAAAATGTTTTTAGTACACATATTAAATTCTTTTTTAACCATAAAACTGGTTTTTTGTCCAGCCTTTAAGGCAGTACTCAAAAAATAACTCATCACCCATGAAGGTGGTGAATCGAAACCTCACATATGATGGTTTCATTTTTAGAAAAAATGGGGGAGGGAAGTGACATGATAATGTGTATTCCATTAACATAATGAAATTAATGTTTATATATCATACTGGAGTTACCATTCCACTTTGGATATGGGAGGTGAGGAGAGTATAAGAAAATAAAATAAACTAAAAAAGAAAGAGGGTGGATTTTAACTCTTGAATATCGTCTCCATGGCAACATCCTTAAGACACTTGGATTTGGTCTTTTGGTAAGACTAAAACATCTTGGAAGTGAGGCAGAGGATTGGGAATGTAATTTTTCATAATTAAGACTATATTCAAGACTTATAAGGTGTGATGATAAGGGGGTAGAGGGGTGGTCTTTATAGTGGGAAGAGAGGGGTGTTTTTTATTATTTTATACATTTTATTTTTATCTTGGATTAAGACTATCAATATTATTAATTTTTGTAAATAAGTATAGTAAATTTTTCATGTTAGTTCCAAATAATGGTTTCTTACATCATTTAGGAATCATAAATTCTTGTATTTTTCTTCAAATGTTAAATATCATAAATTACTATATTTCACTATTCACCAAAAATTCAACTCTTTCAGAAAAATATCAAAAATTCAACCGAAGCATTTTTTTGTGTAAATTTAAACAACTCACACAATTTTATGAAAATAATTTTCTAAATATGATAAATTTAATTTCTCATGAAAATCATAATTTATTTAATAAATACAGATTTTAATATTATAACTGATTTTACGACAGTTTGAAAAATTAATTATGGTCTCATAAAATAATATTATAATTATAATAAAATATATATATTAATTTATCAATCTATTTTATAAAAAAAAATTCTTTTATATCATTATATTAATTATAAAATTATAAAAAACATTAATGTTTCACAAAAATACCAATACTTAATTTGTCATTTTTAAAATATTTATTTATTTATTCCATGATATAAATATATAATATTTTCATTTATGAGATACCTAATGTCTATTTATACTTTTATAGGTGAGGTTATTATTCTAATATCCACATTACTATTCCTAATTGTTACATTACTATTCCAATGGTCAAGTTAATATTTAATAGTATATTGTGGTTAGTTTAAGATCGTAATCTATCGAATATATTGAATTTATTTAAAAAGATACATAACATAAAATATTGGGGTGTTATATTTTTTCCTCCTTTAAAAATTTCAACATTGAAATTTTTCATGAATATTTCTTTCTAAATAGATGAGGGTTTTTCTTCTTTATAACATCCTCCAGTTCCCACATTTATTATTCTATTTTATGGTTTCTCCAAATAACCTTTACCAAAAGAGTCATCCTATTTATCAATACTTTCTCTCTAGTGTTAAAAATATTGAAAAAATATTCAAAATAATAAAAAAATAGGTTCTAGTTATATTTCTTCATAGATGACTACATCTACTAGGTTTGGCATGTACCTTCATAACAACGATATATGGAACACATCATTAACTTTGGAGTGACATGTTGGCATTTCTAATCAGTAAGATACATATCCAATTATTTCCAAAAAATTTAATGGTTTGATCTACCTAGGGCTGAGTATCCTTTTTTATTGAACCTTATAACACACTTCCATGGAGATACTTTCAGAAAGACATGATCTCCCACATAAAATTCCAAGTCTTTTCTTTGGTTGTCATCATAACTATTTTTCATAATTTTAGCTACATTAATATGATCTTGAATGGTCTTTATCTTTGTTTTTTTCACTTCAATGCATTTCGGGACAATAAGTTTCCTTTCACCAACTTCATTCTAACAAGCTGAAGTAAGACGTCTCTTTCCATACAATGCTTCATATGGACCCATTCAAATACTATAATGGAACTATTTTTGGAGGAAAAATATACCAGAAGTAAATATTAATCCATCATACCTTGAAAGTCAAGTGAACATGATCTCAATGTTTCTTCTAATGTTTTAATAGTCCTTTCAGACTGTCAATTGGTTTAAGGATGGTTAGCGGTGTTCAAATCAATCTTACAATCTTGAGCCTTTTTAAGACTCTTCTAAAATATTGACATAAAATAGGGATCTCAATTTGACACATTTGATAGAGGTACACCATGATGTTTTGCAGCTTCATTAATATGTATTCTTTCTAGGCACTCAATGGGTAAATCTTCTCTTATAGTAAAAAATGTTCTTATTTTGTAATATTATCACAAATTACCCATATAACAATATTACGTCAAGGTTTCCTTAGTAGTATTCTAAATAAGTCTGTCATAATGTTCTCCCACTCCCACATAGGAATATATAAATGTTGTATTAATCCCCTATGATATTGTATCTCAGCCATCAATTTTGGAAAAACTGGGAATAATAACACATAGTCAGCAATTTCTATCTTCATATTATCCCACCATAAATGTTTCTTCAAATCACTATACTTCTTGGTACTACTAGAATGGATAGATAAATTTTAGATATAAGCATCATCTAATAGTTACTTTTTTTGTCATATGTATTGATGGAACACATAACCTCTTTACAAATATGGTTTATCAATAATTTGAAAAAGTAGTGATGTTTCTCCTTCCTAAACAATTCCCACCTCCGTATTTACTAAATACATGAACATTAGATCTCTATAAATTGGTATCTTGGTCAGAAACACATGATCTTTCCTACTTAATGCATCAGATACCATATTTACTTCTCTTAGGTGGTAGTGTATTGAAAAATAAAAATCTCTAAGTAACTCAATCCATCGTCTTTGCCTCATGTCCTGTTATTTCTGTGTAAAGATGTATTTTAAACTCTTATGATCTGTATAATTCTCATATATTTCACCATAGAGATAGTTTCTCCATATACTTACAGAAAATATTTTTTATTGTAACTCAAGATCGTGATTTGGATAATTTTTACATGAATCTTCAACTACCTTGATGCATATGAAATAAAATTTCCATTTTTCATAAGAACACAACCAAATCCTTTCTTCGACGCATCATTTTATATCACAAACTCACCATTTCCTGATGGTAGATTAAAAATTAGTGCATTGAATAATCTTCTCATCAATTATTCAATACATTTTTCTTGTTTTTTTCTATACAAATTTAACCCCTTTATGTGTGATTTTGGTTAATAGGTTAGCCCACTCAGAAAAATTCTAAAAAAAATTCCAAGAGTAACTTTCTAAAATAATAAAATTATGTACCTCAGTTATGTTCATTGATGAAGGCCATTCTTGGACTACCTTTATCTTTAAATGATCAACTGAGATTCCATCCTTAGAGAAAATGTGGCCAAAAAAAATTCTTGAAGCCAGAATTTACACATTCAAGATTTATCATATAACTCTTTCCTTCTAAGTTTCTCAAGAATGATCCCCAAGTGATTCTCATGGTCTTCATATTTTTTAGAATACACTATAATATCATCAATTAATACCATAAAAATATTCTATATATTCCTTCAATATTATGTTCATCATATCTACAAAAACATAGGCTGTATTGGTAAATCTAAATGGAATTAGTATAATATCCTATTGTCCATACATCATCCAAAAGGATATCTTCATAATATATTCCTTCTTTACCCATATTATATTTTTTCCATAAGGAAGGTCAATATTTGAAAAATACTGATCTCGATGAATTTGATAAAATAATTCATTTATGAGAGGTAGAGGATATTTTTTTCTTTACTATAATAGCATGGATTTCTCTATAGTCAATACACAACCTCTTTGATCTTTCTTTATTCTTAACAAACAGAACAAGGGATCCACAAGGAGAAACATTATATTGAATAAATCCCTTATTACTCAAATCCTATAGTTTTTTCATTAGCTCCAATAATTCCACAATGTCTATTCTATAAGGATCCTTTCATATTGGTCTTTCATTAGGGAATAAATTAATGGTAAACTCAACATCACGCTCTGGGGGTGTCTAGGTAATATCTAAAAAACACATTAATGTATTCTTGTATGATTGGTACATTTTCAATCATAAGATTACTTTTCATATCCCTAGATATATCTTTTTCTCTTCCTCCCAAAGCATTTTATTCAGTAGATATAATGTGGGTTGATCTAGATAAGAATTTGAAGATTAATTTTCTTCTATAAATATATAGAATTATACATCTTCCTCACAAATCATAATTTCATTCATCTTAAAGTAAAATTTTGCATCATATTTTGTAAACAATTTCAAACTAATGAATATACAAAAGTTAAAAATTGATATGATGATAAGGTAAATAAATAAATTACATTTATATTCTATAATGGGGACTTCCCAACACATATTTGTTACAATGAGACTTCCCTTAAATGTTTTGGCTAACAACTCCCTTATTAAATAAAAATAGAAATATCTAATTTGATAGGAAATTTTGGTAGATATAAAAAAGTATGATGATATTAAAACAAATAAAGTAATGGATATCTTTGAACATAGGAGTAATGTACCTACCACTATATCAATGGGTACTTCTCCTTCAATTGTTGTGATTGCATAAGCCTAGTTGTATAGCCTTAGCCTCTTCTATGGTAGATTCCCTTGATGCTTGAGATATTTGTTTGATTAATTCCCCAATTCATTATAGTTTAATCATTGATCATTAGTGATTTTTTTCTTCCCCTTGCATTCATTATTTCAATGACCTTGTTCACCTCACTTATAACAAACTCCCATGCCTTTCAACAATTTCCTAGGATTATTCTTTCCAAAATTTTCACATGATGTGAATTTATTTTTTCCCATATTATTTTTGATGATTTACCTTTTTCATAGTTATCAAAATTCCTCTTCTTCTCTTAATTTCCCTTGAACATATAGGATCTAGAAAATTCCTTCTCTGTTTTGATGGGTCTTTATACTATTTCATCATATGTTGAAATTTTTTGAAAATCCAATTCCCTTTGGGGAATTTTCTTAATAACTTCAATGAAATGATCAATATTTTTTTCCAAATCGTGTATGTAATAGGTGTCATAATTGGCTAGTCTTGTGAAGGTATCATCATACTCTACAACACACTCTTCTTCCTTTTGATTCAAACTAATATAAATTGGCATTGTGACCACACCTATATAGCCACGGTTTATAAAACCCATTGTATTTCCATATAATATTTATATGGTTAATGAAAGATATGTGAAATTATTCTCATACCCCATTTCTACTCATAATCTATCTTCTGAGCAACCCTCATCCCCATAAACCTCCTCCCCTAATGCTGCCAACATCCCTTGATCTTCTTCCAGTGATGTGGCCACCGAATCTCCCCTCAATCCTCATCCTCTGATGTAGTCTTCCACCTCCCCACCAACGTTACTCCGAGGTGGTCTCCCCACATCATCCGAGGATGTGGCTTCGATGTGGCTCTAACACGGCTCGAACGTGACTTTGCCTATATATCTTCCTTTTCCTATACCTTCGCGTCCGTGTATGCCTTAAAGACACCCACCTCCTTGAATCACGATTTCTCTTTAGTCTTCGTACATTCTTGGGGTTATCCACATATCAATGGTACAAACTATGTGACATGCCACTAATTATTGGCATGCGTTAGGATTTGTTTGAATTAAGATTGTTTTATTTCCTCATATATCTGTTTTATTTCTACTGTTGGGGTTTATTAACATTGATTTTCTCTAATAAAAGGGCACATAATCATGTAAAAGCTAGAAATATATAAACATGTATGGTTATACTTCCTCAAATTATCTCTAATTTCTAACACTAATAAGGGATTATTCGATTTTAGGTTCTTATCCTCTCAAATTGAAATTTGGTATTATTTATTTCTTATAATTTATTGTCTTTTTAATTATTAGATTTTTTTTAGATAGTGTTTATTTGGTTTGACTTATTTCATTGAGTATGGTTTCTTTGATTTTTTTAAAATTTCATTGGTTTTAATTTTCTCATTAGTGTTTTTGATTTCAGACAATGGGAATAATAGATTAACACTATGAAATTTATCCTTCATATAGGTTGACTTTATATTGTTATAAGAATGGTGGGATACACTGACTGATTTTTTCCTTGAGTTATATGTTCATATAATATATGGTTCTCCATTTCATAGTCTTAACAAGATGTCATAGAGGATAAATGGAGTGAAAATTTTTCTTAAGGTTTCCACCTTCTCTTTACATTGTTTTCAATTATGGCTACTACACAACTTTTTTTTGTTTAATTCTGCATAAATGTTAAATGATGGTATTCATTAGTTTTTTATAATGAAACTATAGAAAATTTGATGTTCCTTTTACTTTTTAATTATTTATATTTATATTATAATTTATAACATATGTAAGAAACATTACCTTCATCCCTTCCTTCTAAGCCTTATTGCATAGAAATTTTAAATATAATAATTGATGACAATATTTGATTTTGGATTTGGTCATTGAATGATATTAAATAAAATATTCCAATTCATTACATGTACGATTGGAATGATTATGAAATACTACCTTCTCCTAAACTCTTTTAAATAATGTTAGGAGGAAGAATCATTTATGAAGAACCCATTTATTTAGTGTATATTATTTATAAAACTTCCATAAATTACATGAGTTAATTTAGATGCATATGTAGTGATCTAGTATCCAACTTCTAAATTTGTTAAAATTGGACACATATAATATCATTTTTATTTTATAATGATCCACCTGAAATTGTTTCATGCAAAATGAGTATGAATAGTTATTTATTCACATTCAAAATTCACTATTTGACATCTTCTTTGTATTTCTACCAAATTTATTTTTTTCATCCTATATCTAATCTCTTGTTACTTAACTGATATGGTCTATCCAAAAAGATTTATGGACATTATTATTTGGTATTTAAAGTAGAAAAATCATCAAGGTAACCATTATAGTTACTTCTAGGTCAAATAATGGATTTAAAGTTTGTTAGAATGTTAAAATAAATTTTTATTTGGTTATCTAATTTCAACTTTTCAAAATCTTCCCTTATTCTAACATATCTATTCTCTTATATGGAAGTTATGGTAATCATGGACACAGGTTCTTATATAATGGGTGCATGAATTGTGAAAATTATTTGGAACCTTTCAATGTTGTCTCATTTTTTTAGTTGAGTATATTTTTTGTGGGAGATGTGTTGTTTCCCACTTTTGGAAAGCCTATACTCTTGGTTAATGGTGTTGTTTTTGTCATGGAATACTTTATTAGTGGTACTTTGATAACCTATATAATCTAGAGAGTAGAAGATTTTTTTTGATATATGGATCATATAGCCACAGTTTTATGCATTAAATCTTCCATTATTTCAATATGAAATTCTAATAACCTTCCTGCTTATGTGTAGTATATTGTTTTGAATTAAAATTTATATTCAATATAAATTTGTTTCCACTTTTAGTGAATTTTCCTATATATCAAATATTTAAATTTATATAATAAATTTTCATATTAATTCCTTAGACTTTTTTTTAATTTAACACTAACAAAACATCAAAAACAAATTTATGATTTACTGCATATAGATAACATCTTACAAACTAACGGATGTGAATATTTATATTATACTTCAATGAAACATCAAGATTTTTTTTAGTCATATATGAATTTTTTATTACTAACTAGGTTGTGATATGTTTAAGATAAGGTAAAGGTCAGTTATAGGTGACTTATAGTGAGCTGAGTAATGAAATTCCACGGAATTTCATAATTAGAATTGAAGTAAATTGACCCTTTTTGGCGTTACTCTATTATTTATACTCACATACTAACTCCTTGAGTTAATGGAGGTTTGTGTGATATTTAACAAGGATTATGTTCTCAGTCACTACACATAACACCTTTTGTGTGTAAAAATTGAATTCATTATGTTTTAGGTTATTGAAATTGGCATTTGTAGATGATTTTTGATTTCTACTAACAATTTGAACCATAATCATTTATATTATAGAATATTAAGGTGTGTGTTGTCCACACATCCTTCCATTATCCCTTTCAGTTTTATTTCTTAAGTATTAGTATGTATGACTTACAATATGAGGTTTATGTTTTAGTAGTTCATAATTTCATATGTATTTCAATGGTTTTCTAATTCTTCAGTGTTAAATCAAATAAAAGAGTCCCACTATTTTATTTTATATGCATGTTTTTTATGATATTGGTGTAATCATGAAGATGAATTGGTTCAATTAACATGCTTGAGAATGGGTATCTAGTTCAAAGATTAAATATTTTTAGTTTCTTTTGGCCACTTGTGTCCAGAATATGAGTAGTCATTCAATCTTCCATTATTGTTTATTTTCATACAAAGTTCTTCTTCTAATTCAAGATCCCTAACCACAGAATAAAGTACTATATCAATGTCATACTTTTACCAAATGTTATGTAATAATATATTTCATGTATCATTAACTTAAATATTAAAGACTCATTAAAATATATTCCTTTAATTTTGTATTTATGTTTTTTTATTGTTGTTTTAGTGATTATTTTTTAAATTATTTGTTGAAAATATGAGTTTATATATTAATTTTATTTAATTTTTTATCTTATACAGTAATATTTTTAAAAATTTCAGACTCTGAAATCCTTATAGTCTATATGTTGATTATATTAAACAAATAAACATCTAAATATACATATAAACACTATTTAAATGATGTGTTTATTAACATAAATAATATGATTTATTGGATAGGTTTGGTCAGTCCCTGCTCAACCATTTCAAAATGTATATACCTGTATAGTCTTTAGCAATTCAAAATTGAATATTATAAAGAGGGTCACCTTTCCTGGCCCTATATGAGCATGGGAAGTATCCCTTTTGGTTATCATATACTAGGATGGATAACTTGATAGCATTGAAGTGAATTTTTAACTAACCAAAAAAAATTGTCTCTGAACCTGAACTTTTGAATAATTTTTAACATGAAGTCCCAATTTATAAAGAAAAGATCTTTTTTAACATCCATATAAAGAGAAATTACACCACTATTAAGAAGAATACCATTTCTAGAGAAATTATAAATCATTTTTATCAAATCATATATAGATAAAACTACCATAAAATCAATTATGGTATTCCCAGACTGTTTTCATTTCATTTAATGAACCTCTTTATCATTGGATAATTATTATGAATATTTCTACCTACCTTAATGGTGATCAAATTGTTGACTTAATTATTTTTCTTTTTGAGTAGAATTTATTTGAATAAAATCACTATATTAATTTTCATTCATTTGATTACATTTTATTTTATTACTTGTATTGTGTGCATATTTTTTCATTTATGATGTGTGTGTATGGATTTTGGAATTTTTTGGAAAAACTAATTAGATTTTTCTTTCCATGAACCACAACAACACTTGTCTAGGATAATGATAATTCTGAATAGAAGAATTATCCTCTGAAATTCATTTTTGCATTTACCTATGCACCATAATTACTATAAATAAGGCATTGTAGTTTCCTACTTCAGACCTTCTATCTTAAAAATCTTCTAGATTTAGTCAATGTAAATCCATCAAGTCTTTCTTATTTTTTATCATAAAAACCAAATCATCAGAATTCATAGGATACCTCCTCTTTCTCATTATTCTTGATTCTAATATTTTAACACAGGGCACTCTCTCCATATTTTTCCTTCTTGATTTATTATTATTCAATAATTATAATATACTCAATCGGTCCTTCTTCTTCTAGGATTAGATGTTTCAATATGATTCAATTCTTTATTTGACACACCAGTGTAATTTCACTATGTAATTCAAACCACAATAATTTCTCAAATCTTATAGTACTATAATAAGGAATCATAATTCACACTAATATCCTCCATTATGTCACAATTCAAAAACATGATTTCAAGAAAATAACACAAAAACGTTCAAGAAAGTGGAAACTAGTAAAGGTAAAATGTTTAAAAAATATTACATGGTTCAAAAAAGTGTATAAATTATTTCTTGTTAAAAAATAGTAGGAATAATTTAACAAAAATAAATAATCAAAATCATGAACTTCTTTAAAATCAACAGTTCGGGATCTTCTTCCTCTTCTAACAATAATTTTCAATATATTGTTTAAATACTCAAAATATCTTCACACATAAATAAAGGAATTTTCAAACCAGTCCTTTTATTTATTCATTTCCTCTCTTAGCCTATATGAATCTTATTTTCTCATTTCTTATCATTTATCTTGTATAGTTGATACAATGATCACATATATATATATAATAATTCATCAAATCTCACTTTTTCCCATTTTTTCCATTCAGGTGGCTTCTTATGATGAGGTCAGTTCTATCCATCGATCTCAAAGGAAATGAGTTCAACATTGTATTCTAGTAAGGTTTCTTCCAATTATATTCTTTATCCCAATTTTAATTAGGGAATTTTTTATTTTTGGGTTCCCTGTATTTTTATAGTGTGTTTTGTATCTCATTGAGGTGGATTCGAGTCTCCGTTGTTCAAGGTAACTAACATATGTATAAATTTGTAGGAATATATATATATAAGTTCTCCATTTATATTTATTCAATCATGCTAGTATGAATATATATATATATATATATTGGGGATAGTTGTGCTTATATATAGATATGAAAAATGCATACATGTGTAAGTGTAAATGGGTATATGCAAGTATAAACCTATATATAAGGATCCCCTTGGGAATATTTTTCCAAGAAAATCTATTTATATAGTCTAGGTTTCCTTATATATATGTGAATTTTCATATACATGAATGTTGAGAAAATTGAAGATTCAAGTTTTCTTCATCAAAATTAGTGTTCCTTGAGGTTGAGGTTAGATCCCTTTTCCTAAAATTTTTATTTGAATTGTATACTTGATTGATTATTGGAAAACTATCTTTAATTATTATATAATGTGTATATTCTATGGAAATTGGATTTGTCTCTTTGAAATTGTATTTTAACCTGTTTTACATTTTTTCCCTAAACACTGAACATGGACTTCCATATTGGTATCCGAACCTATTAATTCGTATTTGAACTACTAAAATTTATATTAACAGAAGGTTCATCTTCCTCACATTAATCAACAAAGATAGAGGTGATATCTTCATCTCAAACTAAATAATTTTATCTTAAAGGACATCCTCTACCCCATATCTTCTCAAAATCTAATACATACTAAGAATTCAACCCCCTAATAGTCCTTGAGTGAGGTCATACACTAATTCCACCTCTATCTTTATTTATGCTTCACAAACCCCATTGATTGAGATGGGTTGGGAATCCATATATTTGATGGTTGAAAATGAATAAAAACTTGGATATGTGGGTTATATAGTAAATTGACTTGGGAAAAAATATTGAGGAACTATATTCTATATATTTTAAGAACAAAATCCTTGTTTGAGAGGAGGCCTATAAGAGTCGACATTAGAGTTTTTATCAAATCTTAAACCTACGCTATAGGATGATCAGTTTTAGTTGGGTCAAAAACACTAAAACCTATTAGTAGTAGACATTAGATATGACATTATTGTTTAAACCCCTATAACAATGGAAACCTATGAATATACTGAGGTGAATCTAAATCCCATCAGATTTCACATATAGTCAGTTTTTTCCACCCTTACAACAGACCTAATAAACATGCATGATATAGCCAATATGAAGAGCACACGTTTGATGAACTGCATCCTATAAATTATATAATGATCTGTCATACACTCTTGGATTTACAAGGTTGATTCATAAGGATTAGTGAGTCAGTTATATGTACTTATATTGTATATAATTTATTTTCTTGGAAATATTAACATCATGAAGAAGTTTAACTTATATTTTAGAGGCCACCAAAATAATTCCAAGGGTATAATCATGGGTGGTAATTTTTCCCATTTAGAGAAGAACTTGGGTGACTTTGTTTTATATATATCACTTTCCTCACTTGTAAATATATTGTTTATCGATTAACCCCTATTTTATAAGTAGATATTGTCGAAGAAGAAAAGAAAGTGGTGTATGTGGAATGATGAGTGTACTTACATCATAGAGGATGATGAGTTTGATGAGGGTCATTCATTGGCTACCTCATATTCCAAACCTCCACCAGTACTAAAAAGATAGTAGGACTCTACTACATAGGCCACACCAAATTTAGTCTTTCATCCACTGTTGAATAGGTATTTCAGGATGAATTCTAGTAATTTATAGATCTCCATAAAAGGATCTATCTATCACTCCAATTATATTATGACCCACCACATTTTCCACCTCATACCCAGTACCTACACCACTACCCCAATCCACATCATCCATAATAATACCCACCACATATCTCCATACCCATACCCAAATTTACTCGATATATCTATCATATTCAAACTTCAACATAATCCATAATTTATTTCAATTTAAGTATAAATTTCAAAGGATCCCTATTTTAATTAGAGTTGAAACTAATGAGACAATGGATATCTTGGAAATTATTTCCATCTATCCAACTACAAGGAACATGGATTACCTCTTGATCTGAGAGGAATCAACACATAAGATTGTTAATATTACCTCTACTCTAATTGAAGCCCATTCCACCAATATAGCCTTCTAGTTATGATTTTCTTAAAGAGATTAAATATAGTGTTCAACTATAAAATGAAACTCACCAAAAATGTTTATTTTTCAGTTGTAAGTGATACAATATCATTATAATATGAAATTGAGTGGTGCTATATGTGGTTATAACCTATAGTATTTTGAGGATATGAGTTCTAGTAGTCATAGGTAATAGGTTTTTAATGGAATATGGAGAATTATACAGAAGTTTAAACCGTTTTAATAGGTTTAAGGATCCAAGGTTAAATTGTGGCTATAAATTGCTATTTCCATAGATTAAACTGTGGAAATAGCCACCTACTTCCATAGTTTAACCATGGTTGTAGCTAGCTACTTCCATGGTTTAAACCATTGAAATTGTTACATACTTCCATGGTTTAACCCCTTAAGATAACCTAAAATAGCGATTGCTATAACCTTAGTAAAAGGTGGATTTTTCCATGGTTTAAACCATGAAAAAACTAATATTTCCATGGTTGAAACTATGGCCATAATTGGACACTATTTCAATAACCATAGGGAACATGGTTTTCCCAAACAATAGTCATAAGATACAACCACGTTTTGGGGCCTATTTCCACTATTTCAAACCATGGAAATTGGTTAATTTTTTATTTGTGTTATGATAATAAATATTCTCTTAATTTTAGTTCATTTATCAAAATAGAAATATTTTTTAATGAATTTTTCTTTAAAATATCTCATTTACATGTCTTATATTTCATCTTCCTTCTTAGTATTCTGGATTAATTACCATCATTGATCATCATCTCTCTTGATGAAATATACCACTAGCCCTACCACTTCTATTTCATCACATTCCAATGCTAGAAACTTCTTTTCAAGGGACTTGATACATTTCTCATCGATCACTGGATTAGTGGTCCCTCTAAAATATGGGGTATTTTTTGACATGAAATGATCCAACAAAGATGTATTATGTTTATTCATCATAAAAAAAATACAATTTTCTAATTTGGTCACGATATTCATTACCCCAGCAATAACTGTACTGACTTTCTCAGTGGGGAAATCCGCACATTTTTCATCAGTATTGATACTCTGTATTCCACTAGGCACCATCAATAAATAATGGAACACATTGAGTTAGATCATAATAATCATGATTATTGAGCGAAAAATTCATTATAAGGATTTTTTATAATTCTCATGTTTATTTAATATCTAGTTCAAAAGGATTCTACTAAACCCTCTCTAATACCAACTATAACAACCCAACCACAGTAACCTATAGTCGGTGGTTATTTTTTTACAATGTCCTAGATTCAAGAGATAACATCCCCAAATATCAATCAGTTTAGTAGTCTTCAATAACTAGACACATACATGGTTCCATTATTACATTTATAATTAACCATATAAAATAAAAATGTAAAATAAACTGCTTCCTTTACATTTTTTCAAATATTTCATCTTCATAACCTAAGAAAGGAAAAAAAAATAAAAGGGTGTGCTCAAATTCTCTATAAGGGTTGCATATAATAAAATAATGAGTCAGTAATTATTGAATTAAAATCAATAATCCATAATCAAAATGGAATGATAAATAACTATAAAAGACATTACATACAATCAATAAAATGATAATGTAAATGAATCCATGGATTTTTCTTAGTGAAAATATCATGGATAGAAATAATTAAAATCATGATGAAGGGAATATTTAATTATTAGACATAATTTATCTAGAAAATTAACCACTACCATCAATAACTTTCATAAGATGGTCTATGTATATGGGTAGAACCCCATCATACTCTACTTGGAATCAGATATAAAGGCTTTGCCGCCAACATTTTTGTCTCATGAGAAGAGTCGATGCATTGAGGGGCCATCTATACTAGGTAACCAACCATATCAGTATTTATAAAAATTTATTAATACATTGAATAATATATTTATTTAATGAAAAATATTCCTTATCAAAATTTCTTTATTAAGTAAGGTATACAGATTTATCAATATTTTCCCAGTTTCAATAACATTTATGGTAAAAACTGTTTTTAAAAATAGTATAAGACTTATAAAATAATCATATCCATCACATAATAAATATTTATATTTAATAGAAAAATATTTTAAAATGAAAAATTATCTCAAAGGGTAACTATATACTCAACCTAAAGAATAATTAAGTGCACAATACTGAGTAATTTTCCATGAAATGGAAATTGAGACGATGTCCCTTACCATACGACTGAAAGTGTTTTTCACTTATACTTAATGTACTGGATAATAAAATTATATTAATTATTTACTTAATAAAGAACCTATTCAATATATATTTTACTTATTATAATTTTATTATGTTCATTTATGGACCTTCCATTGAGTTAATATGTTTAATTTCGTTGTTTCAAGAGCATTCGTTTTATGTTTTTATGGTCGGTTCCCTTGTGTATGATTATAGGAATTATTTTCAAATGGAATAAAATTACAGAAGTGGAACGGAATGATATTAATATACTTTTATGATTTTAAATAGTCCTCCTATATCATTTTATTATATTTTATAAGGATTATTAATTAGGAAAACATTAATGAAAAATGATTAGTTTATTTTTGTGGTTTTTACAACCATCACGAACTAGTATCTCTTTATTTGATATTATGTTTATATATAGGTTCCATAACATTAAATAATTCTTAATATACATATTATAATATTTTTAAAAAATTAAATAAAATTTATGACCATCCATGAAGGCAATAAATAAAAATAAAAACTCTTCACCTAGGAAGCCGGTGAATTGATACCTCACGGATGATGTTTACATTTTTTGAATAAAAGGAGAAGAGAGGAGACTTGATGATTGATATTTCATTAATATAATAAAATTAAATAATATATATCATAATTTAGTTAACATTCCAATTTGGTTATTGTATGTGAGGAGACTATAGGAATAGGAAATAAATTAAAAGAGAAAGAATGAGTATTTTACCTCTTGAATATTGTCTCCTTGATAACCTTCTTAAGGCACTTGGATTTTGTATTTTGGTAAGACTATAAGGTCTTAAAAATGGGAGAGATTATTGGGAATATAATTGGGAAGAATTTAGATAACATTCAAGGCTTTCAAGGTGTGAGGAGAATGGTTGTTGAGGGGTGGTATTTATACTTGGAGGAGAGGGATATTTTTATTTTATTCATTTGTTTATAATTTTGGAACAAAACTATAAATATTGTTTTTTCTTATGACTATATATTTAAAATAGTGAATTTTGGTTCTAACTAATTATTTCTACATCATCCATGACATATAAATTCATTTATTTTTATTAAAATGTTAAATACTGCAAATTATCATTATTCACTATTCACCAAATGCCCAACTATTTCATCAAAATACCAAAACATCACCCTAACCTATTTTTTTATTTTTAGATTTTAAAAAATGAACTCTATTTAATAAAAATAATTTTATAAATATGATAAATTTAAATTCTAATTGAAATCATTATTTATTTGAAAAATATTGATTTCAATATTATAACTGATTCTATAACACTTTGAAAAATTAAATATATTCTCATCTAATCATTTTATAATTATAATAAAACAAATTATCAATTTATGGATCTATTTTATAAATAAATATTTCCTATAAAATCCTTATATTAATTATAAAATTTTAAAAAAAACATTTACATTTCACAAAAAAAATGTCACCACTTAATTTATCACTTTTAAAACATTTATTTACTTATTCCACGATATAAATATTTCATTTTTTATTTATGAGATACCTAAATTTTATTGATACTTTTATAGGTGTATTTATTATTCTAATATCTACATTACGGAACTTAATGGTAACATTACTATACTAATGGTCCAATTAATATTTAGTACTATATTAGAGTTCGTTTAAGCTCATAAGCTATCAAATAAATTGAATTTATTTAAGAAAATAAATATCGTACAATCTTGGGGTATTATAATTTTCCCTAGAGAGTTCCTAGAATAGTTTACCAAAATGAGCTACTAAAATTGCAACACCCTCAACCCAAACATTCATATTGTTGACATCAGGTGGAGGAACCATATGCGTGGGAGTATCATTAACAATGTATCATCACTCAAGGGGGAAAAAATTTGTGGTGGGTTAAAATTTTCTTTGGAATGAAAGGAGGATCAAATTTGGAAAAATTATTGGATGGAAATAGAAAATTTGGTCTTATAATATAATATATCCAATAGTTTTCCAAATCTACATGATTTTTTTAGGAATAATAATGTATAAGAATATTGATACTAATGATTTACATTACACATATATCACTAAGGTCATAGTTTGTACTTGATCACAAACAAAATAGGTAATCATATTAACATGATTTTGGAAACATTCTGTCATCACTTACTCTAACCGTTCTGGTCTAAATAAATCTATTTCTTCTTTTGAGTAAATAGAATTTTGGATGTCCATGTAGTACTGAGAAAATATAGAAAAAAAATCATTCAAAAATATTTTAAATGAAATTGTAATTACCTATTGAAATATCTATTTAGGGATGCTAGTTTGTTTATGGTATATGATATATTTCTTAAATTTAAAAAAGTAACATGCAGAATCAGTTTTGTTATTTTGTTTTATAAACTAATGAAACATTAAAAAAATATGTAAACTATTATGAAATATGTTTTGATAGTAAAATATTACTATATATACGTTAACTTCTCTCCTTCATAATAGTTTTGATAGTAAAATATTACTATATATACATTAACTTCTCTCCATTTGAGAAAATTCATGGGCTTCTCGTGTTCTGTAATAGACCTCATACAATTATTTAGATAATATTTATAGATCACCCTATCATAACCAAATTCATATTTAAAAATAAAATTATACATAAAATTTTAATTTTATCTATAAAATGTTAATTTTAGTTCATTATAAATTCACAATGGACATTATGTGTGGCTGATTTGAGGAAAATTCATGCATTGGATCTGAAAAATAAACATTTAGGGTATCTAAATTGATTGTGATGAGCATCCAGTGCTTCTTAAAAACAAATACAAATAAGTGGGGAAAATATAAAAATACATTTTATATGATGATATTTTAGAGTTTTACCAATATATTGTAGGAATATATAAGAATCTATTGTCTATTTTTTCTCTTCAAATACTTTTACTAGTTCATCTTTTTTGATAAATTTCTTCCATTTCAAATTAAATTGAAATTTTGATATGATAATGGGATTAATTAGTCCAAACTTTTTTCACTGAGTTTTCCATTTATATTGTAATAATATATAATAATATAGAAAATATCAAAATTTATTAATTGTAATGAACATGGTGGGTCTGTTTTTGGAGAAATAAACTATGAAAATTTACCTCATCTATTCATTCACATTTCAGACTCCCAACCAGTTAAACATGATAATTTCATTTACAATCTTGTGAAAAATCACATATATAATGAGATATCTCAATATTTCTTTTTTAATATTCAATGTAGGATGCATTTAAATCATTGAATATTTTATTTTAATGAAATTGAAATGTTATTATATGTTCTAGTGGGATGAGTGGGGTAAATGTATTCTGGAATGGTCCTTTTGAATTCTTAGTTGATCTTCTAGATTGTCATTATTGGACCTTCCATTTACCATTAATTGTTTCCATATCTAATACCACACCACATTTCAAGCCATTTTCATCCACTATTAATGGTTTTACATTTTACAAAAACTGTGAAGGACATATATCATTCTTTTCATTTATCTTTATAAGATTGAACATTGATGTTATGAGTGTTCCAATAGCATTATTGAATGTGGTGACATCCAGGTCATCAATAAGAACATGAAACTCATAGGTTTTCTTGTGAGTTTCTTCAATTCCCACTCCCATATGATCTCTTGGAAGTTATTTATTATGTAGAATATATCTTGGGATATTGTAAACTATACCCCTTACAACAACATGATGAGTGGGTACTGATAGACATAAATCACTCGAAATTTCAACCTCTATAATTTTATTAATTAAATTTTATTGATATTTGTTCCATTACCATTTAGTAGAATGATTTTTTAAAAAAAATTATTACCTTTTTTGAGGTAGTTATTTCATGGGAATGGATATCCTCAATTTTAGTGGGGTAATATAGCCCTTTATGTACTGATCATTGTTCTACCATTAGTTCACTTTGACCCTTTTCCATATAGTATCCCACCAAACTGGAAAAGACAATAATATATTTTTAAGAAATTTATTTATTGAATTCCTTTCATCATCTCGTATGTATCTCTTTACAACTTTTTATTCTCAAAATATTCTCAAGGTAACACTCTAAAACCTACACCTCAAATGCAGCTATACTATTCTGACCACTACAAATCTACTAAAAATAGTTTTTATTTAAGTAATGTTAATGATGATTCTTGTGTCTAAACCATATAAAAACATAATAACATAAATAAATATTTTTATGTAATATTTTTATAAAGAATAAAAAAAATATCATTATGCCATACTTACATATGATTCCCATACTACATATTTTTTTCATCTACTATTTTTTCATCTTTGTTTACATGAGCATACTTCCATATCACATGATGTGGTATTTAAGTGGCTTTATATTCTGATTCATCAATTTTCATATAAAAAAGAAAAAAAATTCATATAACATAAAAATTTTAAAATATATTTAAAATATATACCATTACCTTATCTAGTAAAGTGTACCCATTCCATGATTTACAAGAGGGGAACATTGGTTTTAATGGATACTATTTATTTTTGGTAATCCTTTGATGTTTCATAAATTAACAGTTTTGAATCACTTTGAATAAATTAAATAATATCAAATAAAATATTATTGATAAAAATTTACATAAATTGATTTTTCATCACGATAACTAATGAAGGATTTCCATGTTTTTTGGTTTATTATGTGTGCATAAAATGTTGGTGGGTGAAGGATTACTTTCCCCTTAGCATCCCCCATATGCCTCTTTGACAGAAGTGTCCTAGATTCTCTATGACATTTTTCAGGGCTCATTAATACAAATTTCTCATGTCATTCATCTTAAACAAAAGAACTCTTCAATGGATAATAAAAATTAAACCACTATTTCATTATTTAAAAATTTGATAAAATAGTGAAATTAGATAATTAAATTACCATAATATCTTCCCAAATTGTTTTCCATAATGTATTTATGACCTTATTCCATATATCTATATCAATTTTCACATGCATTTGAGTTGTGACCCCTATGTAACTAATGTAAATTGACTTGTTGGGGTCAATAGGTTGAACACATTTATTCCATCAAATGAAAAAAAAATTAAATTTTCTTCTTTCCTTGAAAACTTCAGTTAACATAGTGATGTTATGTCATTCTTATTTTTTTCATAAATGTGTTATTGATCCCCTAAAAATTATTCAGTTTTATCATCGATAATGTGTTCTTCATTGGGATTAGTAACATTATCATGTGAATAAGTAATTATTTGTTTTTATAGTAAAACATTTCATTTATATTATGTTAAAAAATCAAAAAAAAAATATTATAAGGATAAACATACTATTCTAAAAAAAGTTCATAAAACTCTATTTTTTTATTACAGTTCAAGGGGATATGGATCCTCTATCGAGTATCAAAATCCACTCTTTATGGTCCCCTATAATTAACAATTTACATTCAATCTTGGTACCACTATGAAATGATTATGATATCCTAATGAAAGGGTCATTTTTATTTAAATTTTCATCTGACCCTATATTTTTTATGGTTTCCAACAAAACACATGACCCATTCCCATTTTCTAGATCTAGAACACAAAATAATTATACTTCTTGTGATTCCATTATAAATATTTCATCCTTAAAATGTTCCACACTAAAATTTTTCTTCACAAATCCCAATTCATAATCATTAACTACAATCTTATTATCAACCCATTTTAAATTTAAAATATTCACTTGAAATGATGTATAGTATAACTCATATATTATTTTTATGATGGATATTTATATAATATTTCCATATATTTTATTTATATCCTTATAACTAGATACGTGCATTGCTTCAGCCACAAGCATAAGTCCACTATTTTGAATCATACTACATTTATCTTGTTCCATTATATATAATTTATAACCATTAATTACATGACCATTATAAGATAATACTTTTAGATTTATTCATTTGGTTGGCCATCGAAGTTATTTGGTAATTACATTTTCATTTATAGATAACTCCTCATTAATATGATCTTAGAAACATCATATAAAGTGTTGATTATGTATATTTGATACCCAAAATTCAACCCTTGATGGATATAAATATCTAAGAATTACTTTTTGGGATTTAACATAAAAATTTAAAGGTGATATTTCTCATGATCTAAAATGGTAAATGTAATAAAAAAATCATTCATAAATCCCTTTTCTTGTAAATCATATGTTGTGATGATATTTTGGGAAACCAATGATGTAAACACCCAAAAGGTAATCGGTAAAAAATTCAAAAGCATCTTCAATAATATATTTCTCTTAAATAAAAACTTATGGATAACTTTAATTACTAACATACCCTTTCAAAATAGTCATGTACCATTTAGTAAGGTAAATAAATATGTAATTTATAAGATCACATAGTTGAATCTCTCTAACAAAATGAATCATTAGGTGGACCATCATGTTAAATAACGATGGTGGAAAAAACATCTCTAATTCACATAATTTGAATGTAAATTACATATTCATGATCGGTAACATTTTTAGGTCAATAAATTTATTGTATATTGATTTGAAAAATAAGTAAAGCCTGGTTAAAGTATGCTGTACATTTTATGCAGAATGATACGTAAATATAGAAGAATTATATATTTCATAAAAATATGACATTAATGTGATTTCAAACCCTGTAACATCAAATTATTCATTGACATTGCATTATTTTGATTTTATGAATACCTATCTGGAACTTTTTCACAATTTAAGTAGTAAAAAAATTTAAACTCTTCTTGTCTAGATGGAGTGTAAGCTGCTAGAGGAAGGAATGTTAATGTTTCACCCTTTATCATTTCCAACTCTTCCCTTATCCACATCTCAACCATGTCCAATGAAACCTTAATGATAACTTTTTTCTTGGGAATTTATTTTCATACCAATAACACAATAACATATATTTTTTCCATATGCATGACATTAAGGAAATTTCTAACATATAAACAATTCATGTATGATAATTTAAATAAAATTGGTCTGTTTTTTCAACTTTATTTGGTAAGGTTTTTTAATTTTGTTACCAAAAATAGTGTTAATATATTTTTGTTTCTCAAACAGTTGATCACACATTATGTTAGATGGCGCCATACCTTGTTCTGTATTTCCATCGTATAATATCATATAGGATCAGTATTCATGTCGCTGAGGTAAAAATATATTATGTCCCAAAAACATTATGTTTAAGGAATGTTTCAACCAAAATTATGGTGTACCTTATTCACAAATGGGACACCCCTAAATTCCTTTAACTATATAGCCATATAAATTTACATAAGCTGGAAAATCTTTACCATCCCTTGCAACATGGACCTCAATGTGAACTCTTTTCTTTTATGAGAATTATACAATATAACACTAATATCTCACATTATTTTTATATCTTAGATCAGTATATCAAAATTGACATTAATATCATTAATGGGTTTTTTTGGTCCGTATATAATAGAGAAAACATAATTTATTTTTTCTTCATACATGTTCATAGTGGCAAGTTACAATTTACCAATATAACTAACCATATACTATGAGAAAAAAAAATTTAAACCAAATGGATTTATTCCATATAAATATAATACAAGATTGTGTTTTATAGACTCACTTCCGTACTCAAAATACTTATAATAGATTTTCTCCAACCGAGGAGAGTTTACAGGGTGAGGTAGTTTACTATCTTAAATTCTTCTACCTATGTTCCATGTCAGTTTTCTAGTAGATTCTAGACATCTATATAGTCTTCTAAACCATGAAATGATTGAATAGTACCATATAAATTTTTAAGGACTTGATTCATCTTTATTGTATCAAATTTTTCCACACTTATAGCATCTTTTGAGTGATTCATGGTCATTGTGAAAACATGTATTTTTTCAAAGAGCATACCCACTGAACATAGAATTATTTTAGTTTCATATGTTCAAAAAAGAATCTCTTTTTATTATGGAAGCATTTCATTTATAAGACCATGTAGTAATGTAAATATGGTGTTACTTCATTTGTTGTTAGCTTTCAAATAATATAAATTTAATACACTGAAAAATGTTCTAAATTTAATTCAACCAGTATACAATGATCTCTTTCCACAACTATTTAACTTCTAAATCAACTTTGTAGAGTCATGAAGGTATTATTAAATTTCAATTTTCATTTATTCCACATGATATATGATATCCTTTACACTATTATTCATATCAAATAATCCATAAATCGTATTATCATCATAGATTGTGTATATATTAATTATTTCCATGTGTTCCTTCAGTATTTATATCTTATATATATTATGTGACAAATACAATGTTATGCCAACTTATATGGATTAATTTTTATTGAATAAAATTTTATGACCCATCCTAGCTAGGGATCACCTGGCTATGGGTAAGTCGAGTGTAACTCCCAAATCATGACTTTAATAGGTTTGAGGCTAGTGAATAGCACTAAGTTGTTGCAAAAATGTGTGTCATTGATATACACAATGTCTAGTTTGTGTTTTTTATAAATCCACCCTAGGTTTATCCTGGAGTTTTCAAGGTAAGTTATCTAATGGTACAAGAAGACTACGGTGTTGATAGTGGCATATTTTCCTAGTGTATGAAAAAAATTTGGGCTCAAAATTAGTAAGATTGAAAAATCATCATGAAATGTGGTTTTCTATATTTTACTCTTCCCAGATATTGTAAATGAATAACTTTCAATATGACTATGTTTTATGAATACTAGATTTTATAAATGGTTGAGCTCCACAAATGTATGAATATTAGTGATTTCACAATGAGTTGATGATGTTATTTACGACTATGATAAGAATTGAATGTGTATGATTATTAGACGGTTTTTTTCATGACTAAGATAATCATTGTGAGTGCATGATGAGTTTAAAGTGATTATTCGCGACTATGAGAATGTTTTTGAAGGGGTGAGATTTCACTAAAGCTTCAAGAATGTAAAATATTCATGAGATGAATTTTGAGGTTCATGAAAATTATACTAGAGGTTTGGAATCATCACAAAGGGGTGATCCTATAAATAGTTGGCTACGCCCACTACATTTTTCAATGGAGTGTTTTAGATAAAAGACTAAATCAGTCAGAATTTTCAAAGGATGGAATCTTAGAAAATATTCAATCATTTTCATCTTGATCATCATAAAAATAATTTCTTAGTATTGATCAATGCTTATGTATCTTTAGAAAAGTAATTTTGTAATGACTATTTATTTTTTTATGACTTGGTGTTCTGCGAAGGCAGTTTTCTTCAATGAGGTTATGAGCTTCACAAAATAGCTTTGTGGTGGAGATTCACAAACAAAAGTGCTTTACATTTGGTTTTAGTAATTATTTATTTCAAGTGAATCAACTCAAGACTACGGTGGAAGAATAATATCGTTCTAGTTAGAGAAAAAGACTTAAATTTCAATCCACTAAAGTGACTTTCATGTCATTAAACTGAGTAAGACTTCACCCAAAATAGTGAGCTAGGGAGAGTTAAAAAAAGTGTTCTGAGGGAGGTAGTGTGTAATTCTTTAACTCGTGTAATGGTAGTGTTCATATAATATAGAGACTCAATAGAAATTTATGTATCCAACAACTAGTAAAGATTAGTGGATTTAGTTATGATAGGCACTCTTTTGACATGTTCCCCTTAGACTGTCCCTGAGTGGTGAACCAAGTAAAAGTGTTTTGTTCTCACTCTTCATGTGAATGCTTAATTACTTTATGATTCTTTCATATATCTTTAATAGGTACATACCATTATGGGAATAAGATTATTCACTTTAAAATAAAAATTTGACACCCTAACTCACCTCTCCCCTCCTGGGGTGTTCTGAGATCCTACAAGTTCTATTAGAAGATATAGGTTACAATATTTAAATATGTACACTATTTACTCTATAGATAATTCAATGAATGTTAGGGGAGTACTCATATTTTATGGAGTTTGGAATCCTTCACTTTTTTATCTTCTTCATATATGTTTTTCAATTATTACCATATATGAAGAAGATAAGTGGTTGAGATTCAAAAATGTAGAGAACTTTTAGAGTGTGCAATGAGTTGATGATTTTATTAATGAATTCGATAATAATTGTGAGTTTATGATTAGTATATGGTGTTCTCCATGACTACAATAACAATCGTGAGTTAGTTATGAGTTGAAAGTGATTATTCGAAACTATGAGAATGTTTGAGAAGGGTGATATTTCAATAGAGCTTTGCGAATGAAAGATATTCGTGAGATGAATTTGGAGGTTCAACAAAATTCTAATTAAGTTTTGGGATCATCACAAAGGGTTGAGCCTATAAATGGGAAGCTACCCCCAATACATTTTTTTATGGAATGTTTTCCATAGAATTATAAACTGTTCTGAATTTAAAAATGATGAAATCGTAGAAAATAAGGTATTCATTTTGAGCCTGATCATCATGAAAATATTTTCTTAGTTTTTACCAATGATTAGGTATCTCGAAAAAAGGATTTTCGTAAGGACAATTTATTCTATCATGAATTAGTGTTCCATGAAGTAAATTTTCTTAAATAAGGTTGTGATCTTCTCAAAGGAGCTTTGTGAACAAAAGTGTTGAAAATTTCATTTTAGTAAGTAGTACATTCATGTGAATTAACTCCGGACAACTGTGAAAGAAGAGTCTCATGTTAGTTAGGGAAGACGACATAATTTACAATCTACTAAAGTGGCCTTTAAGTCATTAAATTGAGTAAGAATTCATCCAAAATTGTGATCTAGGGAGGGTTGAGAGAAGCGTTCTGAGGGAGGCAGTGTATCATTACCCAAATCTTGTAAAGGTAGTGTTCCTGGAATAGAGTGACTCATTCTGAACTTACATATTCCAAAACCAGTGAAGATTAGTGGACGTAGTTATAATGGACAAACATGAAACATATTCTCCTTAAACAAGCCCTTAGTGGTGAACCACTTAAAATTATTATGTTGTCTCTCTTCTTGTGAATGTTTAATTACTTCATGATTCTATCAAAGATCATTAATAGGTACCTACCAATGTGGGAATAATATCCTTCACTTTAAAATAAAAAAATTGGCACCCTAATTCACCTTTCCCCTCCCAGGGTGTTCTGAGGTCCTACAAGTGGTATCATAACATATAGGTTACAAGAGTTAAATATGTCCAATGATTTTTTACACTTAGAACACAATGAATGTCAAGGGAGTTCCCCCTATTTAATGGAGTTTGGAATCCTTAAATTTGTTATCTTATTCATATATGTTTTCTAGTTATTACCATATATGAAGAAGATAACAAATTGATGGATTCCAAACTACATGTTTTTTACAATAAGATTGATGATCTAAAAGTGAATCCAGATTAAAATATAGATTCTTTTTTAAATTGAATTACTAAACTTTTTGGATTAATTGGAGGACATAGTGAAGAAATTAAAAATATTGACATTGTGAAGAAAATATTGAGAAGGATTCCACCATTGTACAATTTGAAAAATATAACCCTTGATGAAAAGGATTTGTCTAAACTTTATCTTGATGCATCTACTATGTAGTCTAATGACTTATGAAATGAGAGTCAAACCATAAGATTCCAAAACATGAGTAATAAAGGAAATAGAATTTAAATCTATGTAAAAGAATGAGGTTTCCATAGGTAGTGTTGATGAAGAGAATTAATAAGACAAAATTCTTTCTCTTTTTTCCAAAAAGAATATATATAGAGAGGAAAAGGGATATTTGAAGGAAATATTTTTAAAGCCTATTTTCAATGTGGAAGATTCGGGAACATTTTCTACCAATTCTGAAAGAAGTTCAGTGATAATTAAAGTGAATAAGAAACCATGTAGAATCCTTAGAAAATTCTCCCCCAAAAGTGAGACTTCAAATAAAGAAATAAATTATAGAGAAAGAGTTTGATAAATAAGAGCAAGATGAAAAATATTTTTTGAAGTATGAAGAACTTGAGTTTAAATATAAAACTCAAGTGCCCATAATATCTATAATTGAAAAGTTGAGACATTAAAAATATAATGGTAATTGCTTGATTGATGGTGTTTAACTGAAGGTGGAACTTGAGGATGATCTTGATAATATTTAAATTCAAATAAATAGAAACAAAAAAAGATCAGATCCATTCTAGAAGAGTTGTTATTATATTTTTATGAAATTGATATAGAAATTGGTCAACTAGAAGTATCAGAAAAATAAAATTCAAAAAATCTTAAATGACCAAATGATGTTTTCGAATTATATCTTAGGATTGAAGAGAAGTAAAATTTATCAATGAAATTACATTGATACTAGAGGAAATTTATAATATAGTTAAGGGGATTGCAGAATAATTTTTCACTCTAAGAAGTAAACTAGAAACTATATCAAAATTAGGGGGTAAATAATAATGTATAGTTTGGAAAATTCTCAGATGCAGAGTGTAACGACCCAATAATTTATAAATAAAATTCTCTTTCTTTTAATGACTTTTTGAAAACACATGCGCTATTTTTTATTATTATTTGGATTAAATAACCATTATGTATCATTACCATTTAAAATATAGTTGTTGAACAGTGATCACACAACTGATATAAATTTAATGTTTTTAAAAAGAATCCTTTCAACACAGACAAAAGATAGGATGGCCTCATCCAATAAACTCAGGCTATACGAACCTCAATTATTGGAGCTTAGAAAGGAGGTAGTGTCACTGAGCTTCACTCTTGACCAATCCCAAGTTGATATTTAATACGTTAATCTTGAATTGAATCGCCTATGGGAGAATTTTGTGTTAATAGAGATTACCACCCGAGCAATGTTATCTGACCACCCCAAGAGTTTATAACCATCGCACACCTTACCCTTAAGTCTTATATGGGTGTTGTAAGGGGTTACATAATAAGGTATTAGTTACTTATTTTTTAATCCCTTTTTATAAATAAAATTCTAATTCTATCAATTCTTTTATATGAATAATCTTTCTTAAAAAAATGATGAATTTGATATTTTGAGTTTTTGGGTAAAAATTGTACTTTTGAGAAATATATAAATTATCATATAAAACTAAGGTTTTTATTAATAATATTATAAAAAAATTATTATAAATGATTATTATATCATTTCATTATATCTAAATTATTAGGTAATTATTTTGATAAGAGTTATATTTTTTATATGATAAAACAGAAAGTGTATTTTTAAAGAATTCAATTTAAGATATTAATGAATTTTTTAAATATTTAATATTTTAATTAAAATATTATTATAAAATTAATTTTATGAATAATAAATGATTATATAATTTTTATTAAGTCAAATGTAATTTTTATTTAGGTTTGAGAACTGTTTTTTTCAGAACCCGTGAATTTTCTATAAATTTTGGTTTCCATTTTAAAAGTGAGAATTCACATATTTATAAAATTATTTAGATAAATTGAATATTATTTTTGGAATCAGGTTGTAAAAATTATCCAATGGTGAATTTTTCATAATTTTTTGAGATAGTCGAATTTTTGGGTAAAAATTAAATACTGTATAAATAAAATATGTGTTTTATAACAAAATAATGACCCCTAAATGATGTAATAAATACTATAATGTGTATTATAAGCCAAATATATGTTTTACATTAAAATAATGTGGTTTTATATTTATTTTAATTATTTTATAATCCCTTAGTGAATCCTCCAAAGTGTATAATATATTTTATGATTTTAAATTCATTTCCTTGAGGGTGTGACTCACCTCCACGTAAGAAAATCTAATATTTTAATATGTTTAGACATTTTAATTATAAAATAATTTTCTCTACTCCACTTTCTCAATAACCGTGGGAAATTTTGTGATCTAGAATATTTAATTATATAGATTCCAAATCCTATGTTTGTGAAATATTAAAGAATTTCCCTCTCATTTCCTATATAAATCCACCAAATCCACCACTTAGTTTCACTAAAAATCATTATAACACGTGCCTAATATTTCTTATTTTTTCTATAATCTTCCCAAGGTGCATCAAGCTCTCAAGAAGCCCCTCTTCAGGCTCTTGAATTCACACACTCAAGTAAGGTATTCCTTCATTTCTCATTTTTATCCAAGTTTATTTATGTCGTAATACCCTTTTATGTTCAATTAAAAATGTTTGGTTATGATTTCTCACCTCCACCATACATCCCTACTTATGTTTTAATGATGAAATACCACTTTATATCTCATTAATTACTTTCATGTACACATGTTACCATGCCGAAATTCTGTAAGGTAGTTCTCTATTCTTATTTCCATTCAGGTATTTCTCCCAAAATATGCATCTAAATACCATTTCATATGTTGGGATATTATGTTCCCTGATTTCATTATTATATATTTCATGTATAAATTATGAGATAACCATTTCTATCTCATCAAACCATCTTATGAATTTTTATATGACCATGTTATGCTGCCGAAGTTACACCTTGATTTTCCATGTCAAAATCATTGTGTAGTGAATACCATACCCATTTCTCTATCAAGGGTATTCACCTTTATGCACATATACCTATTGAATGGTACTTACTTGTATTTATTACTAATTTATTAATAATGTAATAACTTATGATGTTTAATTATTCCATGTTTTATGATCCATGTGGCACACTTATGCATCAAATGAAATGTTTGTAAAGGGTGTGCCATGATAGAGCTTCAATGCATTGGGTACTGTTTAGTATCATGATATTCCATGTGCGATGAAGTTTTACTCATGATAATTCAATGTTCAATGAGGCTTTACTCATGATAATTCATGTGCAATGAGGGTTTACGCATGATAATCCATGTGCAATGAGTCTTGGATCATGATAATATCATGTTGTATATTTTTTCCACATTTCCATGTTTTGATAATCATACTATATAATGCCTTTTTATTCCTATTTCTCTTATGATACATTGATATACCTATTTTCTAACATGTATTTTATTCTTCACGTTATTCCTTTTTACTCCCTTACTGGGATTTATAACTCACCCATTTTTTATGTATGTCCTCATGTTATCACATGGAGTGTTAAGTACGAAGGAATGAGTTTTTCATTTAAAGGAAGTTTTAAATAAAGATATTGTATTTTATGTTTTAATTTGTCATGTAATGTTCATAACTTCCTAATACACAACACCTCTTGATCCTATGATTTGTCTTAAGTTCTTTTTTATGTAATAAATCATGTTTAAGTGTATAATAAAGAGAAATGTTGTTATACATAGCTAGTAGAAAGAGATAAATAATGTGGTTATGGAGTAAATATGTCCTTAAATAATCATAGATCCATAATTATGAAAAAACTAGAATTAGTTGTGTACTGAAACATCAAAATATAGAAATGGGATGATAAAAAAAGGGAAGTAGAAAATTGGACATTTCACAAAGGCACCTAATGTCCAAACAAAGAAATATACATATCTAGCTAAAAGTAGAGATAAAAATCATCCTCTAGTTTATATAGAGGATCACATGTAAAATTAATTTACAATAGAAGGATTCATAGGGAGTAATGGAAGTGAGAATACATTTCCTCTTATGAAATGTCTATTTTATGTATTTCCAGGTCGTATCATGTCTTACTATGATGAGGTAAGGAATAATATGAATGGAAAATCACTTGGATGTCAACAAAGGAGAATGAGATTATATCCTTCATCATATAGAATAAATAGTTTCTACGGATATTTTTTTCTCTATTTCAACTATGTCTATAAATATATTCATTATAGGCAAAGGAAAGCTGAGAACAATACCTATAGAACTCAAAAATATGTCAACACCCACCAAAAAAGATGATTTACTATTTAAAATAAGTATTATCATCTCCAATAATCATATGATTATGATGAAACCATGCATATTGAAAAATATATTGTAAAGGCCATGTTTAGACTCCACTCAATCAAGTATTTTATAGAAGGAAATGAATAAAATTGAGATATCTAAACTTGTATAACTAGCTCTAAAAGGTATAAAGAACAAAAACACATGGATTCTTGATAGAAGATACTCATATGATATGATGGGGAATGTATATTTGTTGAAATTTTTTGATAAAAGGTTTGATGGAACATTGAGGTTCAACGTTGATGGTGCTTTAAATAACAAAGGTAGTGGAAATATAGAACTCGAAAATGACCATTTTAGGAAAACTAAAGTTCTCTATGTTGATGGTTTACATCAAAATATCATGAGTGTGATTTAACTTGATGACTCAGGAGTAATAGTGAAATTTAATCAAAATGGGTTCACTGTCAAAGGAAAAAAAGGTAATTACCTCATAAAAGGGTCATAAAATATGGAAATTTATACCAAGTTGACAGTAGAGATAACATTTTATACTTAATTGTTAAATTATAAATCAACTTATGGCATCCAAGGGTGGTTTAAATTAATCAAAATAGATTGGAAAAGATATCTAATATGAATATAGTTGGTGATATTCCCAATCTAAAGTGCGAATGAGAAAAATCATATGAGGCTTGAATGTGAGTAAATATGGTCGGATGATCATATCATCCGAATAACAAAAGGACATTGAATCTTCTTGATCTCATCCACATAGACATATGTGGTCCAATAAAAGTGAATTACACATATAGAGAGAGGTAATTCATTCATTTTATTGATTATTATAGTATAATTTTCTATGCAATTACTATGCATGGGAAATAATAATTTCTTCATTGTATGAAGATTTATCACCGAATTGCTAAAAAATAAACTGGCCAAAAAATTAAGATTCTATGATCTAAAAGTGGAGTAGAATACAAATCCATTGTATTTAAAAATTACCTTGAAAAAAATTGTATAAAGAATGTGGTGGATATAGTGATAACCCCACATCAAAATGGAGTTGTTGAACACCGAAATCGACATGTGAACAATATGGCTAGAACTATGTTGACTGAGATTCGTATTTCTCACCATTAATTGAAAGAGGTTATTCAAGTAGTAGTGTACACTCAAAATAAAATAGGTATTTTTATAGGAGAGACCAAGAAACTACATGTGTTACAAAATGGAAGGAATACCTCACTGAATTATTTTCATGTTTTTAGAAGTAAATGTTTCATATGAAAAAAATAAGGCAATCAACGAAAGTATGGTGATGTTGTAGATGAGGTAATATTACTTGTATATTCAATAAATATTAAATGCTACAAAGGTTTCAATAATAATATTGAAATAATTGTGGGATGTGGTGATTTCAATATCACTATAGATAAATCTGTAAATATCTCAAGGATCTCATATGCTGATATGATAGAAAATGAAGAGGAAAGTTGAAAAGGGACTAATTCATATGCATAAAGAGAAGAAGGCTGGTAAACATTCAAGGTTAAAAAAATGATGATAAATTAGAAGAAGTTTTGTAAGAGGAAACCATGGACAAATAAACATCATTAGAAACTCACATAAGAATTAGAAGGGAATAAATATGATCAATCCAACAAAATTTGGGACAGGAAAGTACCCACAAAAACAAGGAGAATGATGATTGAATCACATCTTCTTTCCTATAAATTGTGGAACCATCCTCATTTGAAGAAGCAGTAAAGGATGAATCATCATTTAAGGCAATAAATGAAGAATAAGATTATTGAAAATAATTGGACATCAGAACTTTTCAATAGAACCAAAAATCACAATGTTTTAAGAATATTGGTTTTTTTTTAAAGAAATTCAATGAGCATAGAAATGTGTTAAAAATTAAGGCACACTTAGTGTGTAAAATCTATCAAAAGATTAAAGGAATTGATGTTCAAGATACAATTTCTCCAATAGCAATGTTGGAGTAGATCAGGATTTTTCCTTTCAGGGAAATTCAGAGGGAGTAAAAAATTTATCATACGGATGTCAAAATAACATTATTAAATAGAGTTCATTAAGAATAAGTATACAATGAACATCTATAAGGATTTTTAGTTGTAAATGATGAGAATAAGGTTTTTAGATTAATGAATGGTCTCTATGGTCTAATGTAGAAACTGTGAGTCTGGTATTATTGACTCTATGCTTATCTATAGGAGATCAATTTTCCAAGATTATGTATCAACCATAATCTCTATGTGAATAATTATCAAAAACAATTATGGTTCTTTTGTATGTGGATGATAAAATTTTTGGTGAATGTAGGTAGGGATCAATTGATGAATTTTCTAGTCACAAAAAATAAAAATTTAAAATTTATATAATGGGGGAACTCACATACTTATTGGGGCGGCAAGTGATTCAGAATAAGGATTACACCTTAATTTCTTGAGAAAAATATACAATACAACTTCTGAATAAATTTAACATGTGTGACTCAAAACCAATGTCGACACTAATCGTTTTTGGGAAAAAACATGAGAAGCATAAGGATGGGACATCTGTGGATCCCACTATATGCATGAGGATTGTTATAAGATTATCATACTTGATTGGTATATGGATAGATATCATTTTTGCAACATTATTAGTTGTCCACTTTCAAAGTAATCTAAAGTAAGAGAGTTTGGAAGCAGTTGAAAGAATCATGGGATATATTCAAGGTATTTTTAATTTTTTCTTATAATTTTCTAAAAGAAGATATAATGAATTGTCAGTATTTTCTAATATTAGAGGGTCTAGATATGTGTTGGATAGAAATTCCACAAGTGGTGGAGAATTATTCATTGGAAATAAAATTTTTGGCTGGTTGAGAAAGAAACAACAAAGAACTTCTCTTAGTATGGCTAAAGTTGAGAATATATCTTCTACAAAGACTTTTACTTAGCTAGTTTGGATGAATCAACAACTGACTAATATTAATGATGAGGTGAAATATCTTATGGTGATTCACTATGACAAAAATATTTAGATTGATATTATGAATAATAGGTTACATCACTCTCATATAAAACATATTGATAACATATATCACTTCATCAACTAAAAAAGTTGAATAAGTTGTGATTAAAGTCGACCATGTTAGAACTGATGACCAAGTGGAAGAAATTATGACCAATACATTGTAAACACATGTGTTTGAGAAACATCGGTAGAACCTTAGTGTTCATCAACCTTCCAGTGCATGACTAGGTTATGGTTGATCCAATCTCTCCATTTTTTTTTGAAATTTTAAATCTATTTTTGGATTTGATATAGTTTTCTAGGGGAAATATGATCCCGGAAGAGTTTTCTTGATCTCTACAAGTACTAATAATGGTTTTTTGGGTTTATATACAAAGGGGTAGAATGTATAAATTCAACTTTTTAAATATTTTTTTGGATGAAATATTTTGACCAACCATGAAATTATTTTGTGTCATGATGATAATAAGGTGTTATAAGGAAATATTATGCAATTAATCTTTGATATGATGAGAATATTAAATGGAATATGTGTTTTGAGTAAAGAGTTCATCTTTCTTAGAGCGTAGCATGGACATCTTTAAGCATTACAATGAACAAAAAACCAATTAATGATTCCCCTCTTGTTTTAAATACTAATCATTGTTCGCATAGACTTAGAGTGTTGGATTAGTTCATTCTCTCATTTTAGGTTTCGATAGAGGCTGGTGATATATTGAATTCTTCTACAGATTTACAAAAAATCCAAAGTGGGATTTTATTGGAACCAAGGCATTACATTAGTGTAAACAGAGTCCATTTAGTGTTTTATTTCAATCCACTCTAGTTTTATTAGGGTTTTTTCAAAGAAATAGATCTTATAGTACAAGATGACTACAATTTTGAATGTGGCATCTTTTCTAAGTGTTTTCAAATTTTTTGGGCTCAAAACCGGGATGATGGAGAATGTTTTTTGAAAGGATTTTTTTTGTATTTCACTCTTCTCAAATAGGGTAAGGGAATAATTTTTGTGATGATTGGGTTACACAAAGACTAGTATTCATAAATGGTTGAGCTTCATGAAGGTTTGGATCTTTGCGAGGGCATGATGAGTTGATGGTGTTCTTCACCACTATGGAAATCATTGTTAGAGCATGAATACTTGATGATGTTCTTCATGACTATTAAAAACATCATGAATACTTGGAGAGTTAAAGGTGATTCTTCATGACTATGGAAATTTTTTTGAATGGGTGAAATTTAATTGGAGCTTCTCAAATGAATGATCTTCATGAGAATGAATTTGGAGGTTCATGAAAAATCTTTTAGAGTTGTGGGATCATTGGGAAAATCTGAGCCTATAAATAGATTCCTAAAAACACATAATTTTTTAAAGAAATTATTTTGATAAAAGGGTAAATCAGTTTGAATTAATGAAGGAAAAAATCATCACAAATTAGTTATTCATTGTGAGCTTGAGCATCAAGAAAATATTTTCTTAGTCTTGAAAAATTCATAGGTATCTCGGAAAAATGAGTTTAGGGAAGATTGGTTATTCCATGATGACTTAGTATTCTATGAAGGAAATTTTATTTGTGAAGGTTTTGAGATTAATGAATAATCATCATGAATAGAAATGTTGATCATTTTGTTTTAGTGAACAGTTCTACCATATGCATAAACTCTGGACTACCGTGTAAGAAGAGTTTCGCGCTAGTCATGGAAAAAGATTGAAATTCCAATATAATAATGTTAACTTCATATCACTAAACAGAGTAAGACTTCACCCAATGTATTGAGCTAGGTGTTAATAAAAGTTTTCTGATGGAGTCAGTGTGTTATACAGAAAATTGTTCAAATGTTTTATTCTTGGAAAAGAGTGAAAGTGTCTAAACATCTATATTCCATAACTAGTAAATATTTGTGAATTTACATATGACCGATACACTATCTGTGTATGCTCTATGGACATGCCCTTAGTGGTGAAAAGGTAAAATTTCATTGTTTTCTCTCTTCATGTGAATTTTTAATTACATCACAATTCATTCAAATAGGTTTAAAAGGTTCCTACCAATGTGGAAACAATATCTATTTCTTTAAAATAAAAATTTAACACCCTGATTCACTCATACCCTCTAAGAGTGTTATAGGGTCCTAAAAAAATAGGCATATCCAACACATGGGAGTCCTTATCCAAAGGAACCTACATACACACATACACGCACATATCTAAATACCCATACAATTCTAAAAGGTAAAACACAACTAATACCCTAATTCTTTCATTATATCTATCCAACATCTGAGTGAGGAAAAGAATCTCAATGCATAAAGGGACACATAAAATCCCACAAAAAATTGAATAAAGAGCCCAACATACTAAGAAGTAGGGGAATACCATCGAATGCAACCACCTATAACTAACTACGGTCTTCCTATCTCACTATGATCCACCTTCTACTGGTCCTTCAAAGACTCTATCATTAGTCCTATCATTTATATAATACATGACATGTGTGTGAAGAGCCTATGCAGGGGTGAACATAACAATACCAGGTAGTAAACCCAAAATCACTAAACTTGAAGTATTAATAGAGTAGTAATATCATCATTATGAATATATATCAATCATAATATGATACACAACAATAACACCAATAACCAAAATATACTCATAATAGAAACCAAATATTAAAGGGGTCTCAACCATACTACCGACCACAATATTCTACTCAAGTCTTCAAGGTAACTCTCATCTAGGAGAACTCACTCCATGAGAAATTCTATCACTGATGGTTCTCATAGAGGCCCTCTATTTTCTTACATTAACATTACAAAACATTTTCTGAAAACTTAAAACAATATACAAACAGATATCCAAAGACCGTACTATCCTAGTTCCTTTAGTAACATGGAAACATAAACAATAATACATAAGTGAGTAACATTATCTCCCACTAGGTTCTTCTTGACTAGTACCTTTCTTAAACACATCAAACATGATACATATCTTCTTAACTTGGGGAAGGAAACATAAAAAAGGGCACGCTAAGATGCTCAGTAAGGGTAAAAAGGGAGATATGCAAGAATAATCATGAGTATAAGGGTTTGAGAACATGATCATGAATATAGAAGATCACACTCTTCGTATCAAAGATCATATACATGAATAATGGCTTAAATATTGGTAGTTCATAAGACATGAATCATAATAAAATAAAGAACATAAGCCATGAAATAATTACATAGTAATAGAAAATTGAATTTTAGTAGACACATAATAATATAACATGATTTTTGTAGTAGTCACGGTATCACTTCCAAGGCCAACTTTTTAGTGTGGGTTCACTTCCCATACCATCTTGGTAGTCATGGATTACTCCCATGGCCATCTAAGTAGCATTAGTTCACTCCTCATACCATATTTCTATACATGGTTCATTCCCATGTCCATATTAGTTGTCAAGGTTAATTCCCAACACCATATGAGTCTATCTCATGAGATATAAATATTTACCCAATGCATTGGAGGGAAATTTAGGTCCCACCAATCTCATAGTGAAATCATACATACATGTGCCACAAAATAATAAAAAATAATATCATAACAAATGAAATTAAATTCTTATCATAAACTTGTAATCTTATAATAAAATATATAAAAATATATATGTTTCATAATCATTTCATCTAAATAATAACCTATGAAAACAATTGGGTGTCAAAAATATACAACCCATGAATGAGAAACGGATTTCATAAACATCATGCCATCAAAATAAAAACCATACAGATAAAAGTATGAATGGAACCATTAAATAATTCCCTATAAATTCATTATTAACACCAATAGTTTTCATCCCATATGGGAAATAATATTTACAGGCCTTTTAAAAAAATTCTTTAAGAAAATATATTTTCTTCTTTGAAAAATAATTTATAAAACATAAAAACTTATGAAAATATTTATCATTTAAAATGGATTTGAAAACATATAAAGGAAACTTTGTAAAAAATAAAACATTTTTAAAATTCTTTTTCAGTGAAAATTATCTTCCAGGATCATTTGAACACGTTTTTTAAAACATTTTTTGAAATTAAATAGTTTTTAGATCGAAGAGAGAAATGTGATCATATTTTTCTTAAAAATATATTCTTAATTATAATATGTAAAAAAGAGTTTAAAATTGTTTTGATACATTTATATGTATTAAATAAATATAGGATAATGAAACACTTGAGTTTTCTTGAGATATGGATCATAATATTTCATCAATGGAAGAAAACTCATAAACAACCCTCACAAATGATGAGATTGTTTCAATTAAATCTTACCACATGGTAACATGATATCATACTCTCCATGTAATAAAATGAAATTAAATTAAGCTTAAAATATCATGAAAATATGGGTAATTTTTATATAATTGGTAAAATTGAATTATATACACATAGAAAAATAATTTAGGTGCATAATAAAACATGACTCTAAAAGAAGGCAAATTGATACAAAACTATCTTACTATTTTGGTATCTTTTGAAGCTTAATCCCCATGAAAGAAATATTATTTAATGTATTTGTAAAAAACCGTAAATTTAGTTATAAAATATATATAATACATTCATTGAAAATAAATACATCACAGAAAAGAAGTGAGTGGTTAATAAGGCATGTATCTCAAGGATCTAAAAGTGAGATTAAATTCCTTACCTTGTGTCTTGACTCTCTTCATACTCATATAAGATTCTGGTATTATTAATTCGAGTTTGTTATACATATTTTAAAGAAGATTATTTTTATATCTAATACCATATATGGTTTTATTATTACTTTATATTAACCTCTTGTTAACAATTCTATGTTAAGGATTCACTTCAATTAATATTTTCTTTGTTCTTCGTATGTGTATTAATTTGTTATATATTTGGTATGGATACTTATATAATGATTTTATGAATTTAAATCCTAATAAAAATATATTTTATATTGATTATATGTGTATTATAATAATATATAGGATATATAAGTATGAAATGGAATACATTTTTCATGGAGACGGTAAGTCGTATGTACGCATGAACATTATTTCTGTTTTTATTATCGTATTGAAAAAAAAAAGAAATAAAATATCATATAAGTATCAAAATATGTATATATTTCATTATTAAAGTTTTATTATTATATCATATATATAATATATGTTTACTAAACCCATCCTTAATGCATTCCATGTAGTGTGTGAATGAATCACATCGCTTTGAGGGGCTGGTAGTCCACACTTCCCCAAACGAAATTATCGTATTTACACCAAATGAAATTATAAAAATATGTCTTATAAAAGGATTGAAGAATCCTAAAAAATTAATTAATAAAATATAAAACATATATAAAAATAGTTTCCATAAAAATTTCTAACTTGAGAGGTAGTAAAAGAAAAAAGAACAATCATTGTTTCGTGAGGTGCTAACTCGCCGTACATGTAAAGAGTATTTTTGTTACCCATTAGAAGTTACTCTGTGTAAGTGTAGGTAAAATTCATAGAGTAAAAACATCCTATTATATTTATTATAATGTTTTTTTATAAAATCATGTAATAATAAGAGTTTATGTTGTGTATAATTGAAATAAAATAAAAGAACTTGAGGGAGAATATTACCTCTTATTCGGGTAACACCTTTTGGTTTGAAAAAAATGGATTCCTCATATTTCATTCTACCCATTGGGGAGGATTTTAGGATTAGGGTAGGTATTTTGAGTATCTATATTGTAAGATCATGTTAGAGCCAAAGTGTCTTGATAGGTGTGAGGAAGTGGGAGGAGATGAGGTGTTTTTATAGTGGAGGAGGACTCACACTCTTGTAAATTTTCAGAAAAGGAAATCCCCCCACATTTTTTCCATGTTAAGTGGATCCAATAATGGAAAAAAATAGAAAAAAATGATTATAGAGTCTAAATATAGCCATATATTGTATCTTTGAAAAGTTTAAAGTTCATTTGGGCCCTTAATATTAATGTTTATACCCTTATTAAGCTTAATCTTACCTTAATAATTGTAATTAATTTTAATTAAATTCACTAATATTTTTGGTCAAAAACTTAGTTGAACATATTAGGAATTATAAATTATTATTATTTAAAATATAGAATCCATTTTTCCAAATTAAAATCATAGAATTGGTGGAAATTATTTTAAATTTAATCCTTTTTTGGGGACAACATTGTAGATTTTTAAAGCAAAATGGTCAAAGGTTTGCTAAGTTCTTATATCCAGTTTCAATGTCAACATGGTTCCAATGACCTAGATTAGATTAATGGACCAAAATATGATCTATTTAAACTTTTAAATAAATTAAAAATATTATTAATCTATATAATAAAATAATATGAAGAATATGTTCTGAATTAAAATTTAGTAACTTTCACTATTCATCCAAAAATGATGTTTCTCAAAAAAATACCAAAAAATTAGCCTAATATAAATTTGAAATTATAAATTCAAAAATTAAGTTTATTTTATCAAATTAAATTTCTAAATTTTTCTAAAATTAATTTTTGTTATTTTTCACAGAAGGACATTAAAAGGAATTAATTAGAGAAAATAGTAATTTTAAACAAATAAGGGCTTTACCAAAAATTATATCTTTAATTTTCAATTGTTTTATTTATATAAAATAATTATAAAAAATATTTTAAAATTAGTTATTAAAATTCATATTATTTTGTTTAATGGATAGGTTATAATTATCTAGTTTAAATAATTATATTAATAAAATGATATTTTGTAAAAACATTGTGTAGTGTGTAAAGTATGCTAAGTCCGTATTATATTTAACATATGTTGATTCAATGTTGTGAGTAGTGTATTATGATTCAGTGTTTTGTGATACATATGCTAATTCAGTTTCATGTGAAATGAATGTTTGAGTTAGTGAAATTCTAGAAAACAATAAAAATTGATTCATTCAGAAAAAAAATGTCCATAAAAACTCTGGGTGTTACATTCTACCCCCTTAAAATGAATTTCACCCTCAAAATTCATCATTTGGCTAAAAAATGAGGATAATTATGCTTAATCATATTTTCAAGTTCCCACATATATTCCTCTAACTGGGGATTTATCCAGAGAACTTTGATAAGGTGAGTGGTCTTGTTTCTTAGAACATTCTATGATCAACCCATATTTTCATATGGTTGTTCTTCTTAAGAAAGATCCTACTCCAAAAGTATGACCATCGATTTTAGTACATGTGAATGGTTAGTTATGTACTTCATCAAGAGATATACATATAACACATCATGGATTTGAGATATATTTGGAGGATGTTCCAAAAGATAGGCTACCATCCCAATATGATCAATAATTTCAAAGGGACGAATATACTAACGGATTAGTTTCCCTTTATTTATGAACCTCATAAACTTCTTCCAAGGAGAGATTCATAGAAACACCTTTTCACCAACTTCAAATTCTATATCACACTATTGATTATCATCATAAATTTTCTTCCAACATTGACATACCTTAATATGCTACTGAATGGTTCTAACCTTTTCCTCCATTTCGTCACTGATCTCTGTTCCCAACAGATTTCTTTATCCAGCCTCATTCTAGGACATTGGAGCTATAAAGTTCTTCCCATAGAGGGATTCATAAGGTTCCATCTGAATTATTGAGTGAAATATATTATTGTATGAAAACTCCATTTCATCACCAATCTTAGGTCCCAATAGCTTTCTTTCACCAACCTCATCCTAGCACATTAGAGCTCTACATTTCTTCCCACATAAAAATTCATGAGGTTCCATCTGAATGCTTGAGTAAAATATATTATTGTATGAAAACTTATCTCGAGGAAGGTTTTGATCCCAACCACCATTGATATCTAGATTATGAGATCTCAACATATACTATAGGGGTTAAATTGTTCTTTCACACTGACCACCTATCTAAGGATGATAAAAAATACTAAAAAACAATTTTGTATCATGTTCTTGCTGAATACATCACAAGAACATAGAGGTAAACCTCATATCCTGATATAATACAATATAATGTGGTACTCCACTCAACCTTACCACTTCTTTAATGTATATCCTAGAAAGAGGATATATAGGGAACTCGTCTCTAATAGCGATGAAGTTTACTATCTTTGTTAGGAGATTGACTAACTCACATATAGTATTAAAAGTTTTAGAGGTTTTGGGTATTCCAAATAAAAAATACATAGTTATATTCTTCCATTTTAATTTTGGTATAGGTAATGGATGAAAAATCCCTTTATAATTTTTTTCTTTCTGCCTTAACATACTAGAATACCATGCATCGAGATATAAGCTCTGCGATATGTCTCCTTATTCCAACCCACCAAAAGTATTATTTCAAGTCCCTATACATATGTGTACTTATATGATGAATAGATAGTGAAAAACTATTACCTTCCTCTAATATCTCCTTATTCAAATCCAGTATAGAAGGAACACATAAATGATTCATGAATGTTACCATTCCATCCATATGAATGTTGAACTCTGTAACATTTCTAAATTTATTTTTCATCTCTACATATTATGTTTATGCCTCCTTAATCTTCACTTGGATAAGGGGTTGAAAATTAATTTGGTAAGGATAACATTTTTCCCCTTCCTTTTGGATTTCTAGATCCATCCTTTTAAAACCCAAAAATATTGGATCTTGTGTGGTCCTCATCATGGATAATCTGTCAAGATCCTTCTGACTCAAATAATCGTCCACATTGTTTGATTTCCCATGGAGGTAATGTATTGAGAATTCATAATCCTTTATCAACACTAACCATCTTCTCTTGTTCATGTTAAACTCCTTTTTAGTGAATTTATATTTCATACTATTATGATAAGTATATATATCACACTTTTATCTATAAATATAATACATCCATATCTTTAATGGAAAAATTATTGCTGCTAACTCCAAATCATGAGTTCGGTAATTTTTATCATTAATCTTTAAATTTCACAAGGAATAAGTGATAACCATGTTTTTCTCCATAAAACACATCTCATTCCCTTCCTGGATGCATTACTATATATTACAAACCCTTCTCCTCTATAGGGTAATGTGAGTATAGGTGCGTTGACTGACCTTCTCTTCTATTCCATGAAATTTTCCTCACATTCATCTATACATAGAAACTTGACACCCTTACGAGTTAACTTTATTAGATTATTATATAGTCCTCAGAAATTCTCTACAACCCATTGATAATATTTTTCAAAATAAAGGAATCTATAAATCTCATCCATCGTGGTTGGTTTAGGCTAGCATTCAATAGCCTTTATCTTTGATATGTCTACAGATATACCATCTCTTGATTTTTTTTAAAGGTGGGGGAAGGCCCCAAATAATATTATTAAAAGAAAAAGTTAAGAGAGACATCAATCAAGCCAAACTCAAAAGCAAACAAAATAGAACGAAGTTTTCAAGAACCCCTTTTTGGGGGACCAATCTTCTTTCTGATCTTCTTCGCGATGATCTTCTCCTTGCTCCGCATCTCATGCCAGATATCTTTATTGACGCGCCCACGCCCACGCCCTCTCCCTCACCCTCCATTGTATTTCTCTTCTATTTCCTCCGCTTTTTGTAGCAAGGTTTCTAAGTCCTCATCAGAGCTATCCTCTTGAGACTTCTCTCTTCTTTTCATTTCATCAATTCTTTTATCATTCTTCTTTTGCCTTCTTGTTCTAACCTTCTGCCATGCATCCTCTTGTACCTCTTCATTGACATCTTTTCCATGCTTTGACCACCTCACATGCGTAGCTGGAGTGCTCAGTCCCTGCACACTAACCACAGCATGTTGATCATATGGAACTTCCAAGGATGTACTCACCTTCTTGTCAGACGAAGGAGTGGTCTGAGAGTCCAGCTCCTGATATTATATGACCCAAAAATGAATTCTTCTATAGCAAAAAATCAAAAATTGAAAATTTTTCATTTATTTTCTCCTTACTTAGGGTATTTAGAAGAATTATCAAGTGATCTTCATACTCTTAATTTATCTTTGAATATATACAAATATTGTTTATGAAGACAACCAAAAATTCATCGTGGTGATCTATAAAGACTCTATTCATAAAATCTATAAATATATAAGTGGAATTAGTAATACCAAAAGGACTCACTATATATCCCTAGTGTCTATACCTTTTAGGAAATGTCATCTTGGGTATATCCTCTTTCTTTACCCTCAATTGATGATATCTAGAATGAATTTTAATCTTCAAAAAATATTGAGCTCCAAACATTTTATCAAACAAGTCATCAATATGGGGGAGAGGATACTTTTTCTTGATCGTGATCTTATTAAACTCTAGAAAATCAATGCAAAATCGTATTGATCACTATTTATTTTTTAGAAAAAGAAAAGGTTCACCCCAAGGTGACACACTTTGCTAAGTAAAGAACTTATCAAAATTTTCATGGAATTTATTCATCAATTATTGAAACTCAATTGAGTCTATTCTATAAGGAGTTTTTGAGATTTGTGTATAAGTAGGTATGATTTCTATTGAGAACACTAATTCACATTTTGGTGGAAGGATAGGAAAATATTTTGGAAATAAATCCACAAATTCTCAAACAATAGGCATATCATTGATGTTTTCGTTCTCCCCAACAACATGCGATAAACAAGAGTTTTTTATGGGAATTAAGACCCATAAACTGGATGTAATATCCATAAGAATTTCATGCTTATAGTCACATTGATGGGTGATCATAGAAGGGATTGAAATATAAAATGTAGCATCCCATAATTGATAATTGGTGTGGGATTTAGGTATAGAATTCCACTCCATGCCTGAGATGACATCAAATTTAACCAAATTAAGAATTACATGATTTATATGAAGAAAATTCCCACAAACTTCAATCGGACATGAATCATAGACTTGGCATAAAATCATCATACCATTAGGGGTTTTTACTACTAATGATATATATAATTATTTTTGTTTAGAAAATTAATTAAATATGAAAGACTGTATAGATCCATAATTAAATATGACATTATCAGTTCTAGAGGGGGTGGTAAGTGTACCTTTCACCACGTCATTGTCTCACCCCTCACCAGAAATAGTGATTGCATGAGATTTCTCCTTGTCCCTCGTATTAAGAGGATACTGACATCATTCATCATCACTAGACCTTGGGTTTGGGTAGTGATTAGCATAATTACCATTCTCCTTACCCATTAAGAACTGAATCTTAGGAGGTTCATATTGTATAACTTTTTCTTCATTCACATTATCTGATTACTTCTTCCCATTATGTTAGTAATCTAGTGCTTGGTGGACTTCCCTTAAAAACCTTAAACATTTAGTAGACCCCCTTAATGAAATATACTCCATGATTCCTCCTACACTTAGATTATAAAGGAAAGATCATCTTCTACTCTTCTAGGTTTTTAGATTTTCCCTTAAACTCAATATTATTTTTCTTGTAAATACCATGATATTGATATGTGAATTCATCCTCCATTTCAACCTTGATTGAACAATGCACAGTTTATTTATAGATACTAAAGTCTTGTATGTCTATGTCCCTAATGAGAATTGGCTTTAAGACAATGAAGAACCTATCAACATTACTTTTCGGTTGGATGATAATTCTAGAAGTGTACCTCACAAGTCTTGTGAAATTATCCTTGTGTATACCAATAGATTCATTATCCCATTGCTTCATTACAAGGAACTATTTATCCATCTTGGTATTTGAAAAAAAATCTTGAAATCATCCCAATCCATGGATTTAATCTCATATTTCTGTCTTGTATTCTTGATTAGAGCCCACCATTGGTCTGCTTCACCTTCAAACTAATAAACACGCAATAGTACTTTCTCATGCTCAAAAAAATGGATAAAAGATGATAAATTTTTAGTAGTACTGATATTTTTTTTAGAAACAAGTTGATCAAAAGACCCTTTTAAAGAAGGTAGACTTTTCCACATGAAGGACTCAATGGAATGTTGTTCCTACCTTTTCTCATTTGTAAGTCCACCGTGATTCATAGATTGAGAAAGATGTGTGAGCATAGAAATGAGGTTTTACATTCTATATCCCATATCATTCAGTTTCCCATGAGGAAAATCACCACATTTTTCATTACAATAACCATTAATGTGGTTCCTTAGGGTTCCATCCACTGAATAAAACTAAATTCATAGAGTAAGAAATAGTTATCATAATGTGAATACACATAATCATGAAAAGTCACTTATAGGATGAATAAACTATGAAACCTTATTTAATATATAACACATTAGGATTATCCTATAATATTCATATCTATCTTCTATTTAAATAATTCATGATGTTTCTTGAATAGTTTGTCAATTCCCAAAGAATATCCCCCAAGAGTGCCAAACCAGATGTGTATCAAGGCTTGTTGTCATGTACCACATTACCCCAATCTGTCACCAAAACTTCTTGTCGGACTTGTTACCCCTAGGTACATTTGTGACAGAGCCACATCAACTTGTAGTATCTAGATATGGATTTATTTCTAATAAACCACACACTCTATCCTTTTCCAAACTTCCATGATATTTTCTTATAATTTTCATTATCCTTATACTTATCCCTAAACATGTCCTTAGGGTTATCACTAAGTTTTTCTTGTCCTAAATTCAAAATGATAATTAAACATTTTCTATGATACCTACTATAGAAACCCAATATTGACATAGATAGACATTACATAACTTTTCTATAATACTTAAAACATTATAAAAATAGATGCCCAAAGACCGTACTATTCTAGTGACTTTGGAAACATGGAAGTATAAACACTAATAGATGAGTGAGCTATATTATCTACCACTAAGTTCTTCATGACAAGAATCCTTCTTAGACAGATAAAACATAATAAATATCTTAATAACCTTATAGAGTAACTTTAAATGGGGTGATCTCATATGCTCAGTAAGGGTAAACAAGTGATATGTGTAAACATAATCATGATCATAAGGGTATGAGAACATGATCATGAAAATATAAGTTCATACCCATCACATCAATGATCATATATATGAATCATGGAATAAATCTTGGAAATTATTAATACATTAATCATAATAAAATAAATAACATAATCAATGAAATTAAAAATAGGAATAAAACATGGAATTTCCGTAGAAACATAAGCATATAATATGATTTATATAGTATTCAAGGAATCCCTACTCCCCAAACCATATTGGTAGTCATGGTTCACTCCCATGGTCGTCTTAGTAGCTTGAGTTAGCTCCCCATACCATCTTGGAAGACATGGTTCACTCCCATGTCAATATTAGTAGTCAATGATCATTCCCAAGACCATATAAGTCAATATCATGTGATAAAAATCTTTACCCAATGCATTAGAGGTAGATATAGGTCCCAAACATCTTATAGTAAAATCATACATAGATTTTCCAAAAAATCCTAAAAAATTATATCATATCCCATGGAAGGAAATAGGTGTCATAAAGTTGTAATATTATCATAACCTATGGAAAAATATATATGTTTAATAATCTTTTCATCAAAAAATAACCCGTGAAAATAATATATTTTAAAATCATATAACTCATGAATGAGAAATAGGTTTCATAAATATCACACAATGAAAATATAAACCATTTAAAGAAAAGTATGAATGGGATCATTGAATAATTTTTCCTATTAATTAATGATTAACAACAATAGATGTCATTTGACATTGAAATTATTTTCTCTAGTCCATTTAAAAACATTTCTTTAGGAAAATATCCTTTCTTATTTAAAAAATATTTTTTAAAACATTAAACCTTTTGAAGGAAAATTATTTGAAAATGGTTTTGAAAAAATATAAAGGACTATTTGAAAATAAAAAAAATTAAAATCTTTTTTAACTGAAAATTATCTTCATGGATCATTTGAAAACATTTTTGAAAACATTTTTTTGTAATTAAACTAATTTCTGACTGAATAGAGAAATACGATCATATTTTTCTTATAAACATTTTATTAATTATCCTAAGTAACAGACAGTGTAAAAATGGTACTAATATATGGATATATACTAAATAAATAGAGGAGATGGAAAATCATGAGTGTTATCAATATATTAATCATAATATTTCATTCATGGAAGCAAAATCATAAACAACCCTAATAAATGATGAGATTGTTTCAATAAATTATTACCACTTGGCAACTTTTGATCATACTCTACATGTAATAAAATTAAACTAAATGAAGCTTAAAGTATAATTAAAATAATTTTATTCGTGATATAACATGTAAAATTTAAGTATATAAACCACTAAAAAAATTAGGTGCATAACAAAACATGAGTCTCAAGGAATGAAAATTGAGGGAAAACTGTATTACCGATTTTATAACTTTTGAAACATAAAAATAATGAAAGAAATATAATAAAATTGACGTGTAAATACCAATAAATTTAATTATAGGATTAATATAATACAATAATGGGAAGTATATGTACCGCAAAAATTATGTGAGTGGTTAATAAGTCATGTATCTCACATAAATAAAAATGAGATGAAATTCTCTTAGCTTGTGCCTTTACTCTCTTCGTACTCATTCAAACTTCATGTATAATAAATTTGATTTTATTATAAATATTTTAAAGAATCATATTATTTTATCTAATACAATATATGGTTTAATTATTACCTTATATTACCCACTTGTTTACAATTATATGTTACAGTTTCACTTCAGGTAACATTCCCTTTGTTCTTCACATGTGTTGTTATTTGTTATATCTATAGTCCTTATACATAAATAATGATTTAAATAATTTAAAAATGATATAAATATCATGTATATTCAGTATATTTTTATTATAATAATCTATATGATTTATCATTACTAAATGGAATGCACCGTTCATGGAGACAGCAAGCCGTATGTACACATGAACATTGTTTCTGTTTTATTATCGTATTGAAAGAAAGAAAGAAAATGACATATAATTATCGATATATGTATGAATATATATATATATAATTACTCCATTATAATTATTATATCATATAATTTCACTAAACCCATCCTTAATAAATTCCATGTATTGTGTGAACGAATCACATTGCTTTGAGAGAGCGATAGTCCACACTTCCTCAAACAAAACTATCATGTTTACAACCAATATAAATTATTAATTTATGTGTTGTAAAGGGATTAAATAATAATAAAGTCATAATAAATATAATATATAACATATATAAACATATTTTTCATCATAATTCAACTATGAGAGGTGGTAGAGGAAAAATGAACAATCATTGTTTCATTAGGTAGTAGTTCATCGTATGCGTAAATAGTATGTTCAATATCAATTAGATGGAAGTGTGTTTAACATTATGTAAAAAAATATAATAAAAACATCATATTGTATTTAGTATATTTTTTTATAATCATGTGATAATAATATTTGAGGGGGAAATAGAAGAACATGTGGGAAAATGATACCTCTTATTCGAGCAACAACTTTTTTTACACAAAGGGATTACTAGGAGGATTTATTAACAATGGGAGGATTTTAGGATTATGAGATGTAATTTTATGATATATTTGGGATGATATTGTTTGATCTAAATGGACTTGATAGTTTAGATGAAGTGGTATGAGATTAGGCCTTTTATAGTTGAGAAGGAGTGGCACTCTTGAAAATTCTGGGAAAAGGAATTCCACCCATGTTTTTCCCATATACATTGGATCCAATAATGTAAAAACATAGATAAAAGAGATTATAGGGTATAAATATGTCCATAAAATAGATCGTGGAAAATTTTGTAGGTCGTTTCGACCCTTATGATTAATTTTTAGTCCCTTATTAAGTTTAATCTTACCTTAATCATTGTAATTAAATTTAAGTACATCCACAAATATTTTTGTTAAAAAAACTAAGTTGAACTTATTAAAATTATAAATTATTATTATTCCAAATATGGAATCCATTTTTCAAAATTCAAATTACAGAAGTTGTAGAAATTAATTTAAATTTAATCCGGTTGATGGGATGACACTACGAGTTTTTAAAGTAAAAATGCTCAAAAGTTTGCCAAGATTTTATATCCAATTTCAATGTGAAATTTTTTATAATAATATAAATTGGATTAATTTATAAAAATATTCTCTAATTAAACTTTTAAATATAATTAAAATATAATTTATTCATATAAATAAATTATATGAAAATGATGTTTTGAAATAAAATTCTGTATTTTTCACTATTCAACCAAAAATAAAGTTTCTTAGAAAAATCAAAAAAATTCACTCTAAGATAAATTAGACATTATATATTAAAAGATAAAGTTTATTTTATAAAATTAGATATCTAAATGTTTCTAAAATCAATTTTAATATTTTTCACAGAAGGGCATTAAAAGCAGTTCATTTGAGTAAATAGTATTTTTAAACAAATAACGACTTTACCAAAAAATTATATATTTTGTGTTAAATATTTTTTATTTATATAAAACCATTGTAAACCATATTTTAAAATTATTTATAACTATTTATATTACTAATTTTAACATATGTGTTATAATTATCTCAATTATATAATTATAACAAAAAAAATGATGTTTTATAGAAACTTAGTGTTCTATGTAATGTACACCAAGTTAGGGTTGCGTGTAACATATGTTGAGTAATTATTGCATGTAAAGTATTCTGAGTCAGTGTTTCGTGCAATTTAAATTTATTTGGTGTCACTTGAATGTAATTATTTACTTAGTGTAATGTAAGGCAATAATGAAAATTAATTCATTCAAAAAAAAGGTCCATAAAAACATGGGGTGATAGAGTTCTCATATAATAGGTCATTCTCATCATTCCTTTCTAATGAAGTAATCACTGGAACTCCTAATATATTGATTCATGTTTAGTTTATCTCACCTTTTCCATCTCGGGTATATCATACCCTACTTGGAATAACCCACTAACTAGGGGATCGTATACCCACATAAGTTGGTCACGAAGATTCCTCAAACCCCAACTAGGGAAATAGAATAAATGATAGGTGATCACTTGCCAGGTCACATAGATATATTCCTAGACTCTATCCAAGACTAATCCTAAATAGAGTATAAAAATCTTATACACAGTATCTAATTCCACATTATACCCTTATGGGGATAAACCAATGGATGTGATACCACACTATACCCTCATTAGGATAAAACCAGGGAATACACCCAACTGAAACTGATCTACACTGAAGAGTCTCAGGAACTTATCCTTCCCCAAAAAAAGTACACTGCGTGTACTGGGAGTTCACATAATGTATATCTAGGTCTGTCACTACCCATGTATCATTGTCCCTTGCAAAATGCATTCTCTTAATAAACAATGTGTTCATTTAGATACATGGTGTGTAGAGGTTAGTCTATCACCCAATATGTTTCCTACCCATGTTTGTGTACTCTATACCATTGATTTATTCTCCTAGTAATGCTCATTTACTCTATCATTGTACATGTACCTATTTGTGTCCATGTACCAAGTTGTATCTGCACACACAATTCCAGCTCATGTGTCTAGCTATATACATTCTTGTTTACCCTTATGGTAAAAACTAATTTTTCATCACCATTTCACATGATATTTTACATGTTTCAGGTGGTATGTTATATTTTTTTCTATACATTTTTACCCCTACGTCCACAAGAGGGGACAACATGACATGTTTTCTTTGGACTACATGTTGTGTAGTCAGTATTTTCTTAGAAATCCTAGAACCACTCACATGTATCACCCACAACACTACTTCCCCTGATTCCTCCATAGATTATACTATAAGTCCTATATCACGGTTTACCACCCTAACCTCATATTTTTTGGTCAAATTCCAACCATCAATTTTTTTAGGAATCGTCTATCATCCCTCCTCCTGGTCAAAACATTGAAAACTGCAACCAGGAATCTCCAAATCCACACCCGATCATCTTATATTGTCATGAAACATGATCATTCCATAAATATAATTACTAAAACATATATTAATGATTTATTTCAACAAATAATGATTTTAAAATGATCATTCACTGGTTATTTTACAAACCATCATCCAAATAAAACATTGATGCCGATCACAAGTAGAATAGGAGAAAAAACAAAATAGTATAAATGTGTAGAAAGAACCTTGGTAATTGTTCGGTTTGGCCTAAAATATTTTTTTTGGAATGATTATTAAATATTTATTAACCAAAGAAACTTAAATTCCAAAATTTATGATGATAATTTCATTAACCATAAATCAACCATTGACGTGTGTATCAAATTGCTTGAAGAATTTATTCATGTTCAGCACAGGATAAGAAAAAATGGGATAAATCCAAAAAAACAAAATTTTACCTTGAGTTTAGATAAATAACTTATGAATAATGGTTCTACATAATTTTCATTGGAAAATCCATGAACTTCATTTTAAATTAACCTCCTTTGAAAAATTATTTATATCCTCGATCAATTATCATTCGCTCGGCTCTCATCCACTCTCTCCTCTAAAGTCCCTAGGTTTTGTACAGCTAACCCTATCAATTTTTCATAAGAAGTATAGAATACGATTAGGTTAGGTAATGGTCAAAAAATTAAATTAATTAATATATAATTTAATATTCCACCCATGACCACAAAAAAAACAACCACCCAATACTAACAAATATAATGTCATTCCTAGAGTAAAATATGTATTCTTAATTCAACAGTTGTCTTAGTTTTCCAATCTGAGAATCCATTTGGTATTTATTCCATTATTTAATAAAAACTAGACATGAATGATATAATATATTTAATATTTTTATTATATAAATACCAAGCCTCTCTAGGCCTTAGAATATCATGTTGACTCAGTGTGTAGATCTAAAAATTTCCTTAAAATATTCAAAATATTTAAAATAAAAAAATAGAGCCATAACATTAGCCCCATTATAGAGATTTTTTTCCCAAAAAGTGAAAAAAAAAAATTTTCATAACCTAACCCATTAAAGCCCGTATGGATAAATATAAGTTTATCATGACACCCAAAACCCACCTCCAATAGTCCAAGTGATGGCGATAAGAGCTGACTAGGTATATCACACACATGGGAGGCCTTATCCTAAGGTACATCTACACACTCACACATCTCCAAACACCCATAAAATGCTAAAAGGTTTAATAAGACTTATATTTTAATGCATACATAACTTTTATCCCACATCAGGGTATTGAAATAGTACTAGATATTATAAAGTTACAAATACAATCCCACAAAAACTATCAAATGTTTCCAAACTATTAAGAAGAAGAGGATTGCTGTCAAAGTAACACCCAGAACAACCATGTTTTGTCAAGCCAAAACTTTTCTATGTCTACACTTAGTCCTCCAAGGATTCTAAAAAAGAAATTTCATCTTCATAATACATGACATGTGGTTGAATTGCCCATATAAAGGTTAGTGTAATAATACCCAGTAGGACACCCTGAAATGACTGAACATAAGAATCAAGGGTGTAGTTAGATCATCATAGGGAATGTTAATTAGGATATAAGACATAGAAACCAGAAACAAAAACCCATATATACCAACAAAAAACTCAAACTCCCAAAGAGGTCTCAACCATACTTACATCCAAAAGATTATGATCGAGGCTTTAAGGCAATGTTATTCTAGGAGAATCCACTCCCTGGTCCATGTTTTCACTAATGGAACGTAATTTAGAGTTTTTTTGTCAGTTATTGCTAAAGAAGATACACACTAGAACTCTGATGTTCGTGAAACCCAGATAGGGCATCACACAATGATTCATTGGGGGACACCACGAACCCTACTAGGATAACCCACTAAGTAGGGGATCATGGGAACAATGATACAAAAAAACTTACTAGATAGACCTTCTAGATAGGGGATTAACACCATGTTTATGTTTCCATGAAAATACCATGAACCCTACCTAGGGAATAAGAAGGAATGATAGAGGATCATACCCTTTGTCACATGGAGGGACCCCAAGAACTCTATATGGGACTCATTATATATAGGGAATCAAAATCTAATGTACATGACATAATTCCACATAGTACTCTAATAGGGATTGACCTAGGAAACACACTTAACTAATATTGGTATACACAAAAACAGTCTAAGAAAAATTACTCACGATAATACCATAGTTGAACTGAGAATAATGAGGGTTCATTTTTTCCATTCAAGGATCACATGTAATGTCTTGTAGGGGAACACGTTGTGTCTAACTAGTCCTAGAACCTCTCATATATTATGATCAAATAGAATTTTGTATCTAAAATGCATGGAAGGTCCCATATGGGGTACTTGGTATTTATATTTCATCCCAAAATTGGCATGTTTTCCTACCTAGACCATGTACCATTGGTATTTCCCATGTACATTTCCAAATTAGAAAGAATGTTCCTATCAATAATGATTTTTTGGGCCATATGGTCTCCTGGGTGTGTACTCCCTCAAAACGTCAATCTGTTCACTAAGGGTAACATTACTTGTGACTTGGAACACATGGAATGTAGCACCATATGGCTGCATGGATATGTACTCTATGTACAAATTGAACAAACATGATACTTGTCACATAGAATGTGGGTCAACTACATGATATTGGAGTTTAATCTACATGTAGAAACCCTAGCATCGCATGGAGAGAACTATAAGTCGTGTCTTCCTGAGCTACACATCATGTAGTTGAGATTTCTCCAGAAATACAGGACCATCACACATATTCTACTCATTCCACCATAACCACAAAATATACTATGTGAATCAACATAACACCTGAATTTGGGTTGACCAAGACTTTAAGGTCATAAGTGGAAGGATTATAGTCACCCAACTCCTTGAAAATCATCCTCGGCGAACCACACCATCACCGCCTGAACAAACTATAACTGTGAACTCTAATATCTTCTTAATATGTCTACAGTCATCCACCATCATCATCCAAACTTGATCACTCCATAGACCATGATCCCAAATAATCATTATCATTATATTGTTCTGATAAATGGTCATTCAACGATCAAATGCCAATTATTTTTCAAACCACAGACCAAAGTGATTAACGACCATCAACATAAGAAATAATGGGAACGAAATAAATGAAACACAAAAGAGGAATGAACCTCATCCATTATTTATATTAGACCAAATTTTATTTCATTATAAAGAAAAATGAATAACCAATAATAAACAAACTACTCAATTCCTAAAATTTGGTTGATTAATCATCAACTTAAATCGATAATCAGTTAAAGATCCAATTTTTTTTGGGTGAATTAGTTCATGTTCCACATGAGATATCAAAATAGGATAAATCCAAATAAATAAAATTTCATTCCTCTATTTTGGATTGATCACTGATAAAGAATGAATCTATGTTTTCATCATTTGAAAGATCCTCAAACTTCATTGTCTTGGGTGATCCTTGCAATACCCAATCATTAATCCATGATCTCAACCTTCATTGATGTTACTCCATGATCTCCTCCAAAATATAAGGGTTATGATGATAAACTTAGGGATTTGGCATAAAACTTTATTTATAAAAGATATTATTTTAGTAATTTAATGACACTAATTAAATTATTTATTTAATTTTTTCTCCCACATTGGCACTCAAGGAAAACACCTGGCCCCGATGAAAATTATGACATGCCTAGGGTAAAACCCACATTATAGAATCAATATTGGTCTTGGTTTTACCATAAAAGCCTCCATTAATGAGTTATTATATTATTTATAAAAAATTATGTGTGTACAATATAATATATTTAATATTTTTTTTATCAACACTGAGGGTCGCGGTGCTTCGGAATCTCACGTTGTCTCAATGTGTAGATTTGAAAACATTTCTAATATATTTAAAAGTCTTACAAGAAAAATATAGTGACATTAATTCCTATCTAAAATAGTTATTTTAATCTTGATAAGAAAAAATCCTACTCAAAAAGATAAGGGTACTAAACTCGCATATGGATCTACCGATAACAGGTGCTCTCATGCAGATTATTGTGCAACCACTGGACACACACCAATGGAATCATTCTCCCATGAAGGATATTATAATATCTATCCTAGGTACTTTCAAGATACTCTATTAAGGTGTCTCCATCATTGATGACTATCTCACCCCAATCAATAAGGATTGATGTGTTTTTCACATACCACCTCAGTTGTGACATGTGAAACTCATTGTACAGCTAGTCTAACTGTGGTGGTAGGTCCAAGCAGTATGCCACCTCACTGACCCTATACAGTATCCAGAATGAGACAATGAGTCTCAGAGATAACTTTCTACCCTAAAAAAATATCCACATTCCTCAAAGACATGATATCTCTTAATACACATGATCTACTCACTAAACTCCAAATGTAGATTTTATTAGTCCACGAATAACTATTGACATTACTTGGTAGACCTCGGCTTCCCAGTGATTAATTTCACCCTTTACATCCATCTCTAGCACCAAATCTAGGCCCATAAGTATTTTCACCTACTATATTCAACTTGTACAATGGTGACCTATAGGGTATCCTATACATTTCCTCAAATGGTGCTACACCTATGGTGGAGTGGTAGATATTATGATACATAAACTCCATCAATGTTAGATGATCCTCCAAACTATGGCCCTAAGAAAACATGCCATCCTAAAGCTTGTTCTCCAAAACCTGGACGGTTCTTTTTTTCTGGGAAACTTTTTCGGTTTGAAACCCCTTTCTAAACCACAACTAAATACAAAATCCTCCTACATACTCTCTTTAATCGTGATCTAAAGGGAACATCCTATTATCCAACAATCAGCAAGGGAACTCCATGATGTCAGACTACAATCTTCACATAATCTCATCCAAAAATCTCTTCTAAGATATGATCTTAGATAAATAGAAATTTGACCAACTTGGTTTATTTCAATGACATATTATATAGCATCGTGACCTTACACTAATCGTGGAGTCCCCATCACAAAAAAACCACAAGGATACCATCAAATATCCAATCTATTTGGAACCGCAGTCTTCACCTGTAGATAGATGAGGCACTGAGAGTTTAACTTATCAATGCACTATGAAATCCTCAGCTACCAACCCTAATTCTAAAGGATCCTAATATATCCACACCTATTGTGGGTGTACTGATAATGGAAAGAAACCTCATCAGATCATCCTTTAACTTCATGGCTTGTTTCATCATCTATCCTTCAAAGGATGATGTACCCGTCCCTTCAAATAATCCATCAATATTATATCAAGTGGATACCTAATCATGAAATACCATATAATCGATATCCCCATGTAGTGCTTCCCTTGATCACTAAAGAAGTGAAGGAGTGAAAACCATCAACTAGAGTTACAGTACACCACCCTCATTTTCTAGGGTCAACTATAAAGTGTTCAACTACTCTGTCTTCTTACTCAATAATAGCATATGAAAAAAATTGTGATCATATGCTACTATAACCACACACATGGGTGGATTTACAGCTAGAACTTCCTTAACCTTTACAGGTTCAACATCCATCTCTATGTATGAGAAGGCATATCCCAAGAATATTACTTCCTAAATCTCGAACTAACACTTCAAGATCTTAGAAAAAAATTTGTAACTCTCAGTGCTTACTTTGAACCATCCTCTATTGTCTCACATACTCCACCAATTAAATTGAGTAAACATGTATTTAAACTTGTAATAATACCATAAACAGATCCAATATATGTTCAAGGATCTGATCCATAATTCTCACAACAGGATCAGTCACTCAATACAATGAAAGGTATCACCATAAACTCACAGTAATTATAGTGGATTTATAAAGAAACCATTTGTAAATCCTCCTCTAAAACCTGGATCTCAGGATAACATTTCATGATGTCAAACACCAAGTACCACTTCACCCCTAACCTTTGGGTGAAGAAGTAATAAATTATCAAGGGTGGAAACTCCCCCCCCCCCCCAAATAATTACCAAGGTATAGTGATGTTAATCCACACAAAACCTCAATATCTCATTTTCCTCCTAGGATAAAAACATTAGGAAACATAGGTGAACACATTGGGTCTGACAGGGTTCCTTAACTATAGATTTATCCAACCACATCTCTATATCTCATAGCTACATGGGGGAATCTGGCATACTATCATAGATATCAGGATGTACATGGTTCAATTATAACTTGAAAAAAAACATTATATGGGCATATAAGTCTGGAACATTCTCAAGGAAGATGTACTCATACTCCTCCAACCATACAGAAAATTGAAATCTAATTACACCAGTTTATCCAAGGGTCATACTAGTGAGCTAAAAAGAAATTGGTTGTGTCCTCTTATATATGAGATTATCATGATCTTCCTAGGATCACTCATTACCATAGGAGAAAAATTCATCCCACAACATGGATTCATTATAACTCTAATTTGTAATAGTCAACTATTCATGGATGGTAGACTACCAGTCCATACCATGAGAGACATCATAGGGTCGCACTTCCACTACAAAAATATACCATGAGAGTACCTTTATCATCTCAAAGTAATGTCACATTGTTGATGGAAGTGTGGGATCATTAATCCTCTCTATAGGAGCCTCCAACATAAGGTTTGACAAAAAAGGATCCACTAGTATCATAAGTCCTCTATCATGGAATATGTTCAATTAAATGAGGAATGTGAAAATGTACTAAAAGTACTACTAGAAAAGAGAAAACATTCATCATACCTTAACCCACACACAAATCCTTTAGGTCACAAGCTCTTACTACATAAAGTTATCATTTCCCTTTCCCAACTATTCACTAAAATCGGGGCTCTCTCCGACACCATAAAAAAATAGAACAACCTCAAACATACAAGTTAAAAGAACTCATCCACCACAACTAAATACTATATGCATTAGGTAGAACTAATTTTATTTTATGTTTTTAAATTGAATCATAGGAAAATGACTTTATGGGGGAGGTGTCCCTTTCCTTACGGGCTTGGAGTCATGCCAAACCTCACCAACACAAGGATCCACTAATTCCCCACATCACCCTAGAGAATTATCGCTTCCATGTACACCATCAAGAGGGGTCCTATCTAATTGGGATATTTATACCACATTTTCACTCCAATCCTCTATCATTGATGGAGGGGATTTGGGTAACCATGAAATATGGGTGACTTCTTACTTCAGAACTCCTAATGTGTAATTCATAATGGTGAATAATCTTCTTTTACCAATATATTCGACTACTTATCCTTGAAGAATACTAGTTTCATGTACAACCATCTGATCAGTCAGGGGTTCACATAAGCTGGAAAACCCAAACTGTCATCCTAATCCAATCCTATGAAATCCTACAGGTCTAGGTCATCGTAAAACCTAAGTGGCATATTTAATTGAAAATCATGAAATGAATCAAGTATGATCATAATGTCATCTAATATTACTAGATACATCTACTACTCATCATGTGAATGATCATTCATTTGGACTACAGGAGATTCTTCCTTGTGAAACTCATTGAGAGAAGGCACTACTCTTTGTCTGTATTAATGGGACACCACTCAAATGGTTCCTTATACTAAGGCCCCATTTCTCAACTGGTTTTCATTATGAAACTATCTTGAAATCCTAGTTGGATCTCATAATGGAGGAATATTGAAAATTATCAAGGCATACCATAGTCAAAGAGAATATCTGGGGAGTTATATCAATAATGACATGGAAACCACAATTCATTCCTATAAAAGTCTGATACAAACATTTTTTTCTACATCTGGTGTCTATATATACCGAGTAAATAAGAAGGTTGTTAGACTTGTGGTTAATGGATATGTCGGCTGCTGCACCATCACTAGAGTCTTTATCTTGAGATCTAAACACAGAAAAGTTTAACATTACTTCCATAAATCCAAAACAAACATCACATCTAGAAAATCTCCAAAATACAATCCTATGATGAAACTTTTCTAATTCTACTCTGTCAGGACCCAACACACCACGACCCTCCTGGAAATAAATAAACCAATATTAACACCCCAAGACCACATATAATAGGCAAATGGATAGAAAAAAATTTTGAGTGGGAATATTACAGACATGGAAGGCACTAGCCTAAAGTACCTACCGAAATGTCACTATGATTTTCTATATCGAAAATTTGTGAAGGGTATACCTGTGTCCATTTCCAATCAAGGTTGTTCACCATGTTATACCTATAATTCATTAATTGTTTAATTCAATTCGTATAACCCATAATCCATAATCATGGTATTAAATGTGATGAAAAACAATTCTATGTTGAATGACCTAGGTGGCACACTTATGCATGTACATGATATGAAATCTATGGGTCCCCCTAAAATTATATAGTGATCCAATGCATTGTGTAATGTTTTAGTCTAATGAGACATTATTTATGGGATTATAAAGTAAACCTAATCCACTATGGGACTCTTTACACTGGTTATGATGTCTTTGAGGTTATCCTTAACATATGTTTATGATTTTATGGTAGAGTTTTTACCATATTTACCATGTTGTATTTATGTTACCATGTTATATCATGAATTATTGTTCATGTTTATGATTCTCACATCCTTTATGTTCCATTGAAATTACTATTATATCACATGTAATACTTTCTTCATGTTATTCATTGTTTATTCCCTTACTGGGATTTATAACTCACCCCTTTCTTATGTATATCCCCAGGTTATCTCATATAGTTTTAAGAATGATGTAATATTATGAGCATGTTGAGAAAGTTTTAAATAATGCTGATATACCACATATTATTAAGTTGTTATATAATGTATCTAATTACCAAAAAACACTATAATTATCGATTTTATGGGATTTATTATGTGTATTCTTATATAATAATTTGTGAATTGATGTGTAATAAAGATTTGGGTTTTCATAGATGGTATCAAAGTAAAGTCTAGTTATTTTTTGGATTATGATTTGAAGACCCTAGTGAAATACTTAGGGATAACACTAAGTATATGAAATCATCCCTACATTTTGGTAATGTATAAAGAAAGTGGTTTCTAAGAACAAACATAATTGTTTGAATACTAAAAGAGGATCATTCTCTGACATAGATGTTTCTAGGGTTGACAACCCCAAAAAAATGTATTTAGATATACTCGATCGGGAACCGGTGCATGAAAAAGGGCCTTACTACGCAACTAGTTTGGCAATCCTAGGGGATATTCTTTGTCAAATTCAAAAAATATTTAAAACCCATTATTAAGAGAACAAAAATTCCCATAAGATTATATGTTAATAAATATATCATGGATAACATAGATTAAATCCTAGTAATTCATAAGTTAAGGAAATACATGTCATTTATATGTTATCCCTTTAATTTTATCAACTTCTAATTTTTTTTGTTTAATAGTTTAAAATTACTCATCCCTAATTTTACCTTTTTTATAGGAAATGGATAGAACTAGTATGAACCAAATCAACAACCATTGTGATTTGAAATTTGATGAATTTTCAACTGAGATACCTAACATGATAGGAGCTCAAGTAAGACATTTTTTGATTATTCCAAACCAGCTATCAAAAAACACAATTAACAACTGGCATAAAGTTGAATGTAAAAAATATCAAAGACGAAAAGGATGATATATCCAAAAATTCCATCTCCTAGAGATGATAAAGGAAAAAATATTAAATTTTTTGTGTGTCAAAAATGTGAAAAGCAACACCAAGGGAAATACAAAAAAATAACTCAAAGATGTTTTAAGTGTGGAAAAATAGGGCATAATGTTTCTAGTTGTAGAAAAAAAAGGAATAGTTTGATGGAAGGGAATAAATTATATCCTACCACACACTTTTTTGTTCAACGTATTATGTGCGAAGAATATGGGAATAATCAAATCAATTCCAAAATCCAAGGGTTAAATCCTATACTATGGAAGAACCTATTTTATATAAATCATTGAAGTGTAAGGGTTGAGGTGTTTATGTATTAGTATTTAATAATTATGTTATAGAAGTGGTATATGAATGAAATTATGGACATGAGAATCCTGAAACATCTAAGGATTGTTCCACAATGTTTTTTATGTATTTGAAACATATTTTAACTCGTACTGATAACCTTAAAAAGTGATTTAGTTATAAGGTGACATTTTTTAAAACACGTGACTCAGGGATTGTTTACCCTTAATATGTTTTTGATGTTGGGATAAAACTAAAGAGTCTTTGAGTGATATGTCTAAGTAAACTATTTAAGAGAATGGATAATAGTTTTGGGGATTTATGTGATGCATCTTAAGCATTACTAAGGATATTTTTGGAAGAAAAAGTATATGATTAAATATTTTTTGATTTTTAGATGATTAATGATATTTAAGTAGATTATTTATTGGGTTTAGGTATATATACCCATTAGGCTTAATATAAAGAATATTTTGAGAATAATTTTATGATGCATTTGGAGGTGTAAGATAAAATGTGTGAGGAAACCTTTGAGGTTAAAGCATTATTTAATTTTTAGAATACTTTCATCATTTGGGATATTTTGGTCTTTATTTAAGGAATTATCTATGTTAATACTTTGGTATTATTTTGTTGGATTTTGGAAATTAATATATTAATTTTTGCTCATTTTCAGTATTATATTACATTTCCTAACAATTTTGGATTTATTAAATATAGAAGGAGTATATTTTTAATCATTGTTGTATTATATGATCAATTATAATATTATTCTAGTGCATTAGCCATAAAAAATTCATCTTGTGTACTAACTGTTTGGTGAAAAAAATGACATTGTAGTGGAAAATGATTAAAGAATAAAATTATTCTTATCAAGAAAGTATATTTCCTTAAATTCATAGTTTATGTGGTAAAGGAATTACTTAAATCATATAAAATAGTCTAGAAAGAAAAATGTTGTTGTATTTTGATCATTTATGATAAATTGATGGTATCTCCACACATCCCATATTTTTGGTTTTATGGTCATTGACTTTCTCCTAAACATATTCTATATCACACTATATTAATTATTAGGAATTATTTTTTCTTCTTACATGAATATATTTTCACTTTCCACAAATTTTCTCCTACTTGGAAACCTAGTTATGTGATGATCTTTGTACTTACCTTACTCTCTTTGAAAGTGAATTTTTTATAAACCCTTTATAAAATGTGGGTTTTCAATAAAAATATTTTCATGTTTTAAAACATTTCTTACCAAGATAAATTTAAAATTGGGGGATGTAACGTGTTAAATGGGAGGAATAATGTAATGATATATGTTTTTAAAAGGGGAAATTATGTTTTATAGCATATGTGATACACAACAACGAACCCAAACAAACAATAATTATTCAAATATGTCCATTATAACCTAGATATTAAATTTCTGGATGAGTAAGACTGACCACATTATAAAATATGTTTATAAACTTCCAACTCATCATAGATATATTTATAAATTATTATTAAATAATCATTCAATTTTTAGTAATGCCATTTTATTTTTCAAAAATACATTTTCTTCAAAAATGATTTCTATTTATTTTTGTGAAAAAATATTATAATTAATCTATTAAACATTAATAAAATGTCTTTGATAAAATTAAAATAATTTTTTAAAATTATAATATCAAAATTAAATTAAGGTGAAATATTTTTTTGGGAACAATTTATTTTTTAGTGAATAGTGAAAAAAACTGATTTGTTTATAAAACTATCATTTCTTTTGATAAATTAAGTAATTTAATAGTACCATTATTATTTTAATTATATTTGAAATTGAAATAAGTACTATATAGTTATACTTAATACAATTAATTTCATTTAAATCATCTTTATATTTTATTTTATTATAAGTTTATTTTTACACTTGAAAACACATTTTTCTAAAAACAGTTTTAAAATACATAATATTTCTCCTTTTTAATTAAATAAAAATAAAACCTAATTAGAAATTATGTAAATTAAATTTATAAATCATATATCTATCATTTTTAATTGAAATTCATATAGTGAATATTTATAGTTAGACATTTAATGTAAAATCATCTTTTCCTTGAAAAATGTATTTTTCATAAAAATCACTTTCCATCATGCTTGCAAGTTTTATTTTTATCTAAATTATTCCACATATAGTAATTAATTTTGATAAAATGTATTACATATTTGTAATAATCATAATGAATACTAGGTAATAATTTAAACTTAATTTTTGGATAATGTGAATAGTGAGTAAATATTTATTACCATAGTAAAAGGAATATTGATTAATTAATTGTATAAATAATTTAACAAAGGGTTTAAAAAAAATAACCCTAATATTATGAATATTTATATTTTCATTTAAATGTAATAATAATTTTTTCGTTATAAATAATTATGAAAATATTTTGATCAAAAATAGATTTCGATATGATAAAACACCAATTGTATTTTTTTGTAAAAAAAAATTTCAATTAAAACTTTCATTTTTTTTTGAATTCATAGATTCATAGAATAAAATTATTTTTAATAAAATAATAATATTAAATAATTTTTATTAAATTTAAATGAAAATATAATTTTTATTAATTCAAATGTAATAGTTATAAGGGTTCGAAATCTGTTATTGACAAAAACCAACATTTCGCAATAAATGTAAATTATTTTTTCAAAAGTTAAAATTCACATATTTATAAAATTAATTTTATAAAATAAATATTATTTTGGAATCATCACATTATAATTATGGAACATTGATTTTTTCATAATTTTTTGAGATAGTCTAATTTTCAGGTACAAATGAAATGTGGTATAAATATACAGTGTGTATTATGATAACATAATGGCCCAAAAGTGATGTGGTAAATATTATAAATGGTAAATATGACCAAATATATGTTTCAAATTCAAAATAATCACTTTTTGAGGTTGTTTTATTGATTTTATAAAGCCATTATGAATCCTCCAAAGCTATTGTAATATTTTAAGGTTTTAAAATCAATTCTTTATAAACATGACTCACTACCAGATACCCAAGGGTAATATTTTATTGTTTTAGGCCCTAATAATTATAAAATAATTTAAAAAACTCATCTTTGTAAAAAAATGTGCAAAAACCCTGTGAATGTTTCTATTTTTGACTATTTTATTATATATAGTCCAAAATCAATGTTTAGGAAATAATAAAGAACTCTTATCTCCTTTTCTATATAAACCCACCCAATATCTCATTAATATTTAATAAAAAAACTATTCTCATGTCCTTAATCATCCCTTCCCTCTATATAGTCATCCCAATGTTCCCCAATATCAAAATAAGCTCCTCCAAAGCTTTTGGAATCACCCTTTCAAGGTAATGGACGTCTCTCTCTCTTTTTCAATTCAAACACCTTCATTATATTTAGCCTTTTTAATCTAAATTGTTTATGTTTTCATACCTTTATAAATGTCCATATAATTTTCAATTTATATCCTAATAAGGATATATCATTTATCCCCTCTCATTATATCATTTACCAAATCTATTACTATGCCAAAATCTAGTACGAGATTTCCCTATCTTCTTTTCCATTCAATCACCATTTTGGTAATTATACTTTTGAATCTAAATTGGTTATGTTTTGATGTATTTATAAATGTTTATCTACTTTAAAATTTATTTCCAAATAATTATAGATCATTTACCCCCTCTCATTATATTAATTACTTAATCTGTTATAATGTTGTAATTTATTAAGGGATCCTCTCTTTCTCCTCTTTATTCAAGAACCTTATCTATGTAATAAACAATGTCATTCAATTTATATTGGTGGGATATGATCTTCCACATACTTCTTAATTAACTTAAGATGTCCAAGTGATTATTTACACCTTTCAATTTCATTAATCCCTTCCATGATTCATTATGTACATCTGTTATGCTGCCAAAATTATCTTATGAATTCTCCCTGCCAAAATTTATCTTGGTGGGATATGATCTTCCACATACTTCTTTATTTCTTTGTTTCTTTATTTCTTTATTTATTTCTTTCTTTCTTTATTTATTTATTTCTTTCTTTATTTCTTTCTTTCTTTATTTCTATATTTCTTTATTTCTTTATTTCTTTATTTCTTTATTTCTTTATTTCTTTATTTCTTTATTTCTTTATTTGTTTATTTCTTTCTTTGTTTATTTCTTTATTTGTTTCTTTATTTCTTTATTTCTTTATTTCTTTATTTCTTTATTTCTTTATTTCTTTATTTCTTTATTTCTTTATTTATTTATTTATTTATTTATTTATTTGTTTATTTAATTATTTATTTCGTATTTTATTTATTTATTTCGTATTTATTTTATTTATTTTGTATTTATTTTATTTAAATCGTATTTATTTTATTTAAATCGTATTTATTTTTTTTAATCGCATTTTTTTTCTTTAAATAGTATTTATTTTATTTATTTCATTTAATTCGCATTACTTTATTTACTTTATCCATGCATGCATGCCTATGCCCATGCCCATGCCCATGCCCTTGCCCATGCCCATGCCCATGCCCATGCCCATGCCCTTGGCCATGCCCATGCCCATGCCCATGCCCATGCCCATGCCCATGCCCATGCCCATGCCCATGCCCATGCCCATGCCCATGCCCATGCCCATGCCCATGCCCATGCCCATGCCCATGCAATATAAAAAATACTACATTTGGTGAGATTTGAACCCCTGACATCTTGCATATTTTCCAAAGACTTTACCACTCCAGTAAGCTCGTCATGTGGTTCATAAACAGAATTTAATATACTTATATATACGAATTCAAAAAAGAAATAATACATAACTAATAGATATAAACTCAATAATAATTAAACAATAAGCAATAATCAATAATTAATAACCAATAATTAATAATTAATAATTAATGATTTATTAGTTATTTGTTGTTTTATTTATTATTATTTACTGTTTATTATAATAAATAAAAAATAAATTATAATAATTTTACATAAATTATAAAATTATAAAAAATAATAAAATAAAATAATAAAATTACGAAATTAAAATAATAAAGAATAAACAATAAATAATAAATAATAAATAATAAATAATAAATAATATAGAATAAAGAATAAATCATAAATCATAAATCATAAATAAAAAATAAAAATAATAAATAACAAACAATAAACGATAAACAATAAATAATAAATAATAAATAATAATAAATAATAATAAACAAATAATAAATAATAAATAATAAATAATAAATAATAAATAAGAAACAATAATAAATTATAATAAATAATAAATTATAAATTATAAATTATAAATTATAAATTATAAATTATAAATTATAAATTATAAATTATAATAAATTATAATAAATAATAATAAATAATTATAAATAATAATAAATAATAATAAATAATAAATAACAAACTACAAACTACAAATAATAAGAAATAAAAAATAAAAAATACTAATAAATGACAAATAATAAATAATACTAAATAATAAATAATAAATAATAAATTAATTAATAATTAATTAATAATTAATAATAATAATTCATAATAATTCATAATAAATAATAAATATTAAATAATAAATAATAAATAACAAATAATAAATAACAAATCATAAATAATAAATAACAAATAACAAATTATAAATAATAAATAACAAAGAATAAACAATAATAAATAATAAATAATAATAATAAAATAATAAATAATAAATAATAAATAATAAATAATAAATAATAAATAGAAATAGACATATAAATAAATATAAATAATGATAAATAACAAATAATAATAAATAATAAATAATATAAAATAAATAATAATAAATAATAAATAATAAATAATAGACAATAAATAATAATAAATAAAAAATAATTAATAATTAATAATTAATAATTAATAATTAATAATTAATAATTAATAATTAATAATTAATAATTAATAATTAATAATTAATAATTAATAATTAATAAATAATAATAAATAATAATAAATAACTCATAATTAATAATTCTAATTGAATAAATAATAAATAAGAAATAATTATAATAATAAACAACACATAATTAATAATTATAAATAAACAAATAATAAAAAATAAATAGCAATTAATAATAGATAATAATACATATATAATAAATAATAATAATAATAATAAATAGTAATAAATAATAATAATAATAATAAATAATAATAAACAATAAATTTTAAATAATAAATAATAAATAACACATAATTAATAATTATAAATAAATAAATAATAAATAATAAATAACAAACAATAAATAATAAATAATAATAAATAAATAATAATATATAATCTATAATCTATAATATATAATATATAATCCATAATATATAATTTATTATTTATTATTTATTATTTATTATTTATAATTTATAATAAATAAAATATTATTGTTATTATTAAATAATATATAATAAATAATATATAATAAATAATAAATAACCAGTAACAAATATTATTATTATTATTATTAAATAATAAATAATAAATAGTAAATAATAAATAAATATAAATATAAATAATAAATAATAAATAACCAGTAACAAATAATAGATAATAAATAAATTAAAGTATATTATAAATAATAAATAATAAATATAAAATAAAACACATGAAAAAGTACGAAAAGGCATGATAAGGGATGAAAAATTATATAAACGCATGAAAACAGATGGAGAAGCATGAAGAAGGAAGCATTAGAATGCATGAGAACGCATGAAAACTCCTAAAAACTATGTAAAACCCCTTAAGAATTCAACATAATCATCATAATAACCCAAAAAAACATTGATAAAGATAACAAATCATGAAATCGAAAATAAACAGTAATAAATGGAGCAACCATTAAAACCCGTCAAAACGGTCATAAAGTGACAAAAACATTAGACTCACCTTAATGAAGATAACTTTTGATCCGAGAGTCTGCTCCAGATCCGCGACCAGTCAAATCAAAGATCCTAAAACGATCTTCTAGCTGATAGGTGAAAGCAAGCGAATGGACTGGCAGATCGGAAGTTACGACCATTTAAAAAAAATTGATGGGGAACGGGTGCTAGAAACGAGGCATCGAAAAACGTAATAAACCCGATACCTGCTAAAAAGGCCATAACTTATGATCCAGGAGTCCATGTGGGCGTCGCGACTAGTCAAACTGAATCTCATGGAACGAACTGCAATCTGTTAGGCATAGGAGTCTGAAATGACATGCGGATCTAATGTTAAGTCCATTTGAAGACAAGTTCAATGGGACACCGGTGATGGAAACGGGGTTTTGGAGGCCTTCGTGGGGGGGAGGGTTTGGGGTTGAAAAACACAACAAAATTTTTCTTGTGTCAAACTAGTGCGTAGCTCTCTTTGCTGGCTTCGATTTGATATGTGGTAGAGCCCAAATGGACACCTGGAGCGAAAGTTATGGCTGTTTGAAGTTAGAGAACTTTTTTCAACTTTCTTATTACTCTCATAGCGTCCGTACCTTAGACCGTCTCACGGTATTGATTAAACATGCCTCTAGATCTCTTCATGAGCTTCGATTTTACTGGTCTTTGCGCTCCAATGGACGGATGGATCAAAAGTTATGGTAGTTTTAGTGATTTCAGGGTTTCTCATGTTTTTTTATTTTTTTCTGTTCATTTCGTGGCGATTTCACGGCGGTTTTACCCAAACCGCCGCTATTTCGTGGCAGTTTTTTAAAAAACCGCTGCTAATCCTCAAAAAAATTTAAATTTTTTTTTAAAAAAAAAATCAAAAAAAATTAATCCATTTCCCTGCAGTTTTTAAACCACCGCAAATTAGCGGCCCAAAAAACATTTTGCGGTGGTTTCTAAAACCGCAGTGAAAAAACCGCCGCAAAATGACCGTTTTACTGTAGTGAGTGTTCCAATACATTGGGTAATGTTTTAGTCTCATGAGACACCACATATGGTATTAGGTATTGAATCTAATCTATTATGGGAATTTTTCCAACATATTATGATGTCTTTGTGGTTAGCTTTGACCTATGTTTTTGATTTCATGTTTAAAGTTTTTTCCACATTTCTCATGTTGCCTTTATGTTTCCATTCTATATGATGCCTTATTGTTCATTATAATAACCCAATTCTTCATTAAGGTATTGATCACTTATTTTCCCTTAATTATTAATTTAAAAGTTTAAATATGGCCTAATGTGAATGCATTTTTAGGTCATAGAGGTTTGAGGGTGTTCGAGGGATCATTTGGAGCCTAGAACCTGAGTTTGCTGTGATTTAAGACTGGTGCATGGTTAGTGTTTTCCATATGGGATAGGTCGTATGGGTTAACCAACCCATGTGGGGTTAGATAGAGAGCAGGGTTGGTCACATGGTTATTCCAAATCTTGTGCAATGGGTTGCACAACCATGCCACCAAGTCTGTAGTTTTTATGGGTTTTGATAGATGGTTTTTTCACAATTACCGCACTTTTAGTCAAACTCTATGAGTAAAATGTGTGGGTTCCACTTATTCTAGAGAATAAAATGTAAACCATGCACCTAAACCTTAAGGCCCTTTAAATATTTTGAATTTTATAATTTTTAATTAAATTAAAATAATTTTTATAAATATAATTTAGGTTTTCATCTCTCGCACAACAAATATCACCCTTAGGTATATTTCCATAGTGGTTATTCTTTGCACTGATATAACATCTTTGTCCAAACACCAATTCAATCATTGTTCTTCTTATTGGTTCAATAATGGTAGGAAATTTATTCCTTTTAACTATTCTCCAATTTTCTAGATATCAGTTGTGCTATTTTGGTGCAAGATGATTTTCCATATTATTAGGTTCTTCATCTATTCTTCAGATTTCTCTAAAAAAAGAGTCAAATTAGGGGTTCAAACTGGATGAGATATCAAGTACGTACGTCAGGTAGGCAGTCTCATTCCTTTCTCTTCAAGTCTAGCTTCTTATATATGTCTCCATGCTACGCACCCAATTTTTTGGTGTCACCTTGAACTAAAATTAAATACTATAATTGTTAGGCATGAACTATTCAATTAAATAGGATTTTTTATACATGACATTGGTTGAATACCTTTAATTTGGATCACCCCTTGGGTTTTGAATAATAAATGGACCTTTTGAGAGCTTTATCCATTGACACCCTTAGGTGTGCCTTTTTCCCCTTGTTATGGGATGTCACATGTGAGTCAATGTGTAAGTAAATTGATGGATTGTTTTATGAATTGTGTTTTTAATTAAATGGTTTGAAGGTAATGGATAGATCACTTAACCCTTGGACGTTTTCATTCCATTACTGGAATGATATTTAATTGCCTCTAATTTGAATTCCCCATGTGATTTATATTGAGATCATGCTATATAATGGTTTTATTATTCTTGAGAATCTTGTTATAACAATTTTCCCACATGAATTAAATGATATCAAAGGATCATATTAGTTTGTTATGCATTTTATGCATGTTATATAGAAAATTCATGTGTTATTAGTTAAAGGCAAGCCTTATGTGATTAGCCTTATTATGAAATCCCTTTATTAAGTGTGAATTTACCTTTTAATGATTTTCACATGTGATTAAGATAAATAACATGTAATTTACTAGTTTATTTAATCTTGAGAAGCCTATGAAAATAATTTACCCATGTTGGTAATTGAAATCACAATCCTTATAAGATTTTAAAATGCTTGAGACACCTTTTGGGGTGAGATTGAATTGGATGCTCTTGAATTTGACCTTGGCATGTTTAATGAATTTTATAAATAAAATTGAATTGTTTAAATTGTTAATATCAATGGGTAACACATGGATTCAAATTATAATGACATGGATGTAATTATTTGGATTTTGACCTTTATGCCTTGGGTGATATGTGGATTCATATTAGGATTCCATGAATAGACTCAATTGGCTTGAACCTTGATATATGCCAAGTGATTTTTGGAATACAAATGGTTTACTAAGGACAGACTCTAATGGAATCAATTATATGTCGAGTGATAATTGGAATCCAAATTTATTTCCAAGGATGGACTCAAATGGAATCAATTATTTTTCATGAGTGATACTTGGGGATTCCTTAGATAACTACCATGGATGGAATCAAATGGCATGGATGTTATACCACACCTTGAGTGACAATGGGTTCCTGAAAGGTTTTCTATGGATGATCTTGTAGGGTGTTGGTTGATATTATACCTAGAGTGATACTTGAATTCAAACTTAGGAATTTCAGGAAGGGACTTGGGTTCTAAATTGAATAAAAATGAAATAACATTATGATGTGTCTTTGAAGACAAAGCACGATATTGGATTCAATCTTCACATTATACTTTATGGATGGAATGTGTAGGCATCCTTGTAGACATGTTCTTACATAGGGGACTCTAGAACTTTTTCAAACTCTCTAGACTTTTAAATTTAATGACATAGTTTATATTCTTTTTTTAGTAAATGGGAACTTTGTCTTATAGGATTCTACTTTTGAGTAATTATTTTATTTATTGTTTTTTCACATGTACACTTTTTATTTATATTTTTTTTTGACTGATTAGAATAGACCTTTGGTGGTTTCCTAATATGATTATAACTCACACCCTATTTGGGTCACCCTTTTTGACCCAAACGAACTGTATGATTTCATTTAATGATGAGGTAAAGATCTCAAATATAGATACTTGATTTGTTGATTATGAGAAGTAGAGCATTGGATCCAGCTGAGGCTTGTGATGCTACTAGGATACTCTTGGATTCTTCTATACTTCTATTATCATTATTTTACATCTACCTAATATTCCTATTTTGGATGTTTTGTAGAAACATATGACAAGTATCAACATTTTGATTATGACATGACTTCCCGTATTGTTTTATTACCAGTATTCTATTGTTTACTTATGATTGGTTACTTTACTGCTTCAACTACTGGTATATATTTTATATTCCACTATGCTAAACTCCAGTGATAAGGGCATAGTCTCCCCACTGACACACCTAGGCCCTCACTTCTAGTCGGTAGCCTATAGTATTTGGGGAGATACACTTTAGGCCATGTAGAAAACCAATATCGGGGCACTATTGAGTGGAATTTGGGTTGAGTACATTACTAAGTGGTATCATAGGGGCACTTTTCTAGTTTTATTTACTGTTTTGAAAAAATAAATATGGATATGAATAAAATGGAGTTTGGTAATTAGTTTCATGGGTGTAGAAAACACATGTATAGGGAAAATCCAAATGGCCTCAAATCCATTTTTTATTTTATGGATTCTTATTATTATAGTTGGATTGATTCCACGGTCATGTAATGCAATTGTATTGTGATGTTATTATTGATATGGTTTTTGGGATCTATTGGGTTGCAACCTGATGAGATAAGGGTTTTTCATCTCATGAATCATATTTGGAACTTTATTGAAATCACATTCTAGGCATTTTTTCATGCTAGTTAGGACACATTACTTATTATATGTTGTTGTGATAGATATCATGATAGTTATGCGTGTTTTTTTTTATTGGTATACTGATATGTGTTATGGTATGGAATGTATGGACACCAAGATTTGGTCCCTGGTGAGTATGTACCCTCATGGATTGTAATTTGGCTAACCACATAGTTCTAACTTTTAAATGAATGGTGATATAAATGTAAAATGGGATTGAATTCAAATGAAAATAAAGATGAGTATGTAAATTAAAGCACAAATGGAATGAAAACGTTAGTTTCTTATAGAAAATAACTTGACTAGACCTGACCTTAGTAGTGGGAAATTAGTGGTGCCGCTTTCTTATACCTGATCTATACATCACATAGACCTGACTCAGGGATATGTAATATGAGTGATCTCTTATAGAGGATGGATTTTTCCTATCCTTCTTAAATATATATGCTTTTTAGATTCAAACTATGATGGTAATCTTGAACTGGGGCATGTGTTTGGCATTTTATAGCCACGCCACCACGATGAACTCCAATTTTATTCTAAGAGGGTGGTGATGATCATACTCCGAAGATGGTGGTACATGGGCTTCCAGGGAATCTTCCAGTTGTGCTAGCTACAACACCAGTGGTTTTACCAGAGATATGTGATGAGGCATAGTTCCATAAATGGTTCTTATTCTTTATTCAGACTATTTAGGAAGCATTGTTGCCTACCATGAATATGTAATAGTTGACGTGTGAGTTCCAACAGTAGTATCTGCCCATATTTTCAGGTCATGTGGACCATAGGTTGGGGATTCATGGATATATTCCATGATATCTATCTTTTATCATTTAAATATTTCTCCTAATATAAGGTTAAACCTCTCTATGTATATGTTGCATGATTCCACCAAGAGATGGTAGGATGTTACCACTAAGACTGATTTTTATCAAGAGTTTGCCTGGATGGATTTTCACATGGCCTTCTATGATTATTTATATCCTAACACATTGATGGTTGGTAGATACTAGGAGTTCTTACATTTGGATCTGGGTGCGTTATCAGTGATGGACTACTCGGCCCGTTTTCTTGAGCTCTAGTGCTACGCACATATTATGATGGGTGATGAGCTATAAAAAATCTAGGTGATTCAAGGATATTCTCAGGTTACAAGTAAAAATATTTTGGATGGCTACTGTATCTGGGATAATGAATCAGACACTGATCACATAGAATAACCTAAGAGAGAGTGGAGGTGCGAGCCAGGGTGGTTTGACATCTCAATTCGGTATTACATTTACCTGAGGTATAAAGAATCATCGGAAGCTTCCATGTGGTGATATCAGTATCCAACGTACACACTTAGGTATCCATGTGAGGTTCTACAAGTTCGGTAGGCCAGAAGATACAAGGCCATAGTGTATGAGGGACCCAGTTGAGTGTCGATCCTGTAATAAGATGGTCCATCTATAGTACTTCTACAGAACATTTCCAACAATATCTAGTGAGAGGGGCTTTGCACCAACACCACATTCAAGAGAAGGTTTGGAAAATTATCGTCAGCAGGGGATTTGAAATGCAGATGGTCGACCGGACCAATGTAGTGGTTTTGGCCATGGTATTAATATCCCATAATTATAATGATATAAGGTTGGATTCTACTCAGGGTAGTCAGGCAGTGTCATTGGGTTGTGGTTCATACCTGATATACGTAGTACAACAGACCCATAAGGAGTAAGACCACTTACCTTCTTCTATCATAGGTACTATTCTAGTTGCCTCTACTTCAGTTTCTGTACTTTTTGATACAAGGGTTTCTCATTGTTTTATATTTGTGCCCATTGTGGAGAGACTTTGGGTTTGTGTTTATACTTTTGATGGTGTGACGATTCTAGACACTATATTGGGGATCAGAATATAATATGTGTGTTAGTGTAGAGAGTGACCCCTTGAGGTTGGTGGGTGTCAATTCATATGGCACCACTTTTTCCTTGAAATGATAGGTTTTTATATCATTATTTTGATAGAATAGTTCATTACCTTTCATTATTTTGTAGATTTCTATCACCTTTGGGTGGGTTTCATGACACCAAAGGGTGGCAAGTTTATTCACAAGGGAGAATGGGATATTTAGGTGAGCTGAGTTGGAATCGAGCATCGTGGGCTAGGCAGGATGATACCTCATATTGCGTGTTTATATCTGGTTGATTAGGGAACTTTTTAGATTTATTCCCTCCCAAATATACACCAGTATTCATACCTCTTTACAAGATAGCTATGACAGAGTTGCAAAATCTCAAGAGGTAGTTAAGGTATTTAGAATCCAAGGGTTTAATCCAACCCATCACATCTCTCTGGGGTTCTCCAATACTTTTTTAGAAAAGACAAACATTACCCTTATTCTATGCATTGATTATTGAAATGGAACCAACTGGTGATTAAGAACCACTATACTCTTCCACAGATAAACGATCTCTTCAAAAAGTTCTGAGGATCTCATTTTTTCTCAAATATTGATTTGAGATTTGGTTATCATCAAGTGTGTGTTAGACCTTCATGCATACCTCACATACCCTTTTGAAGTAGTAGCGGTATCTATGAGTATCTGGTTATGTCATTCCGTCCCATGAACGCACCAATTGTCTTATTGGAATTGATGAATCGTGCATTCCATCCATATCATGATTCATTTGTGGTGGTTTTAATAGATGATATATTGTTGTATTATCACAATAAGAACCACCATTCCAAAAATCTTGAGACTGTACTGAAACATTAATATATAATTAGTTATATGTTGTGATCATAAATTGTTACTTATGTATATATCAAGTTCACTTACTAGGTCACATCAACTCAGAGAGAGAAGTATCTAATGACCTAGAGAAGGTGAGAGATGTAGTTTTCTTGGATTCACCCAAGAACATATTTTAGATATATAGTTTCTTAGGGATGGAAAGTTACTATAGGATTTTCATATTGGACTTATCACAATTAGCATCGCCACTAACATGATTGACTTAGAATGGTGAGAATTATGTATGGATAGATTCCTATGAGGAGACCTTTTATGGGATAAAGGGGAGATTAACTTCATATCCAATACTAATTTTTTCAGATCCATGAAATATTTACACTGCTTATTGTGATGCATTAGGTATCAATCTAGGATCATTTCTTATGTAGGTTGATAGAGTTGTGGTGTTTGGGTCTCAGTAGTTGAGGCCACACAAGAGAAACTAGCTGATGCATGATCTTGAGTTAGTTGAATTTGTTCATGGATTAAGCTATTATAGACATTAATTACATGGAGTGAACTTTTTGGTGTTCACAAACCACAAAATCCTTAAGTACATATTTACACAGTGTGATCTGAATCCGAGTCATCGAAGCTATGTTGAGTACCTACAGTCTTTCGACTTTTATCTTTCCTACATGCCTGGTAATGAAAATCCATTGGTCGATGCACTGAGAAGTAGGACTAAGATACCGTAAGTTCATTAGTCCATTAGCGAGTGTAAAATCAAGTCTTTTTTCTCTAATATGCACTTGGAGGTGAAGGATGATTAGGGGTAGACTTTTCTTTCATCCTTAATGGTAACCTCTACCCTACTAGATAGAGTGAGGATGAGGCAACTATAGGGCTCTGAGGAAATAGTAATATGGGAAAGTGTGGTAGGTGAGGACCCTCCATCGAGTTGGACCGTATAAAATTATGAGATTATATGAGTATATATTCGTATATTGGTATCTTAAGACATGTGTGATGAGTTGATGTGATATTTTCATGCTTCATCTTGGGCATTGCACTCTAGTACCACAAAGATGTATCAGGATTTACATCATCAGTATTAGTGGTTGGGTATGAAAATAGATGTAGCAATTTTTTCATGAGATGTTACACCTTTAAAAAGGTGAAGGTGGAACACCAAAGACCAACCAGACACTTACAGTGGTTACCCATTTCTGAGTGAAAATGGAATGACGTCGTGATAGATTCCGTGACTGGATTACTGAGATCACCTAGAGGTAATGATGTCATATGGGTTGTTGTCAATAGGCTCATGATGGTTACACATTTTCTACCTATCAAGGATACCTTCAGTGTTGATAATATCATAAGGTTGTAAATATGTGTGATAGTACGACTTCACGAAGTCCTATGTAATATCGTTTCAGATAGGGATTCCCGGTTTACTTATTTATTATAGAAAGGGATATAGAGGGTGTTGGGTATGCAGGTGCTTCTGAAGATAGAATACCACACCCAATATATAGAGAGTCAAAACTCATCGTTTAGGTGCTTCAAGACATGTTTTGAGAATGCATCAAGGATTTCGGAGGCTCTTGGGAGAGGCATATAACCCTGGTTAAGTTCACCTACAACAATAACTTTTAGGGTAATATTAAAATGGTTCCATATGAAACTGTGTATGATGGGACATTCTGATCACCCATATATTGTTTAGAGGCATGAGAGGTAGCTATTTTGGGACCTCATCTTGTTCAGGAGACCACAGAGTAGGTGCAGTTGATTCAGAAGTAGATAGATATTGTGCAGTCTTGATAGAAATCATATGTCGATCATCAGAGACGATCTCTAGAGTTGTTTGGAGTGTCTAGTAGCCTATCAGTTATATTTACCTCAGATGTATCAGTCCAGCCATAATTTTTCTATGTATCTCATCTACGATGTTATTACTAAGATATGTCTCATCCCATTCATCATAATGTAGATAACCTTCAAGAGGATATGTTTTTTGAGGAGTATCCTATGCATATTGTTGAATGTAGTATAAAGGTTCTCTGAGGACAATCAGTTCCTTTAGTACAAGTGATATGGTATAACAGAAAGGTACATGACAAGATCTAGGAGTGGAAGGACAATGTACGATCATAGTGGTTTGAGTTATTCACAGATCAGGATGCCCCACCCTTGTAAGGTAAATTCACAGATGAATTACATTAAGTGCGGAAGTTTGTAAGAACCTTGTTCTTATTTAAGGTACGGATCCCTTATTTTACATTAATTCTTAGTTCAAAAGTTTAAATATGGACTAATGTGAATTCCCTCTGAGTTCATGGAGGTTTTGGGACTGCCTGGGGGCTTGTTCAGAACCTATAACCCAAGTTTGGGTTGATTTAAGCCGAGAGTATGCTTAGTGAAAACTATGCTGGGTAAGCTAGATGGTTTGAACAAACCATGAGAGGCTGAAAAAGGAGTTGAAAATGGGCACACGATTAGGCCAAACCATGAAGAATGGGATGCATGACCATGCGGCCAGGTATTACTTTTAGTGGGATTTGATAAAGGGCTTCTGCTTGGTTACCGCATGGTTAGTCGAATCGTGTGAGGAAATTGTGAGGGTTCCCCTTCTTCAATAGTGAACCTAAACCATTCAACCCTTTAAATTTTATGAGTTTAATAATTTTTAAATAAACTAAAATCCTTTTTAAAAACCTAATTTAGGTTTTCATCTCATGAAAAATTCATATCACCCTTGGGGATCTTTCCTTAGTTGATATTCCTGGAATTGAGGTACCTTATCCACACAAACTCTGATTCAAGCATAGTTCATCTAATTAGATATATAATGGTAAGACCTCAATTCCATTTTATCTACTATCCATTATTATGGATATCGGTTTCACTATTTGGATGCATGCTGATTTTCCCCATTATTATATTCTTCACTTGTTCTTCATATTTCTTACAAATAGAGTCGAATCATGGTTTTATACATGATGATATATTAAGCACGGACCTATGGTATGTGGTATCACCCCTTTAGCTTCAATTTGAGATCTTTATATATGGTGTCATGTCACGCTCCCAATTTTTGGGTATCACCTTGAACTAAAATGGAATCATAGAATCATTGTTCATGTCCTATTCAATTAAAGTGGATTATTTATACCTATTATAGGTTTAATACATTTAATTTGAATCGCCCCTTGGGTGTTGAATATTAAATTGACCTTTTGATAGATTTGTCCTTGGATTCCCTTAAGTGTGCATTTTTCCCCATATTATGGGGTGTCACATGTGAGTTAATTTGTATGTTAATTAATGGGTTGATTTATTAATATATTTATTAATTAAATGTTTTGAAGGTAAGGGATAGATGACTAGAACCTTGGACCTTGGAATTCCATTGCATGAATGAGATTTAATTTCCTCTAAAGTGAATTTCCCAGGTTAGTTATATAGAGACCATGATATGTAATGGTTTTATTAAGCTTTAGAATCTTGTTATAATGATTTTTCCACATGATTTAAATGATTTAAAAACCATGTATTAGTTTTTTATTCATGTGATGTTTGTTAGATAGAAAATACCCATGTGATTAGTCAAAGAAAATCCTTCTAATCTTTTCCTAGTTTTGGAATCCCTTGATTAAGTTTGAATTTCACTTTATATGTTCATTCCCATGTGAGTTATATAATGATTATTCCATGTACTAGTTTATTTATTCTTGAAAATAATGTTATAATAATTTCACCATGTGGGTAATTGAAAGATCAAGCCTTATAAGGTTGGAAAATTCTTGAGATGTCTTTTGAGGTGAGATTTAATTAGATGCTCTTGGTTTTGGACTTTGAATGTTTAATGAATTTTTTAAATGGAATTGAATTTGTTAAATGCTTAATAGAAATGAGTGATACATGGATTCATATTATAATTCTATTTAAAAACTCATTTGTATATAGATATTTTATGCCTTGGGTGATACGTGGATTAATATTAGGATGCTAGGGATGGACTCAATTTGATTTAATCATGATGTATGTTGAGTGATAATTAGAATAAAAATAGATTTCCAAGGATAGACTCAAAAGGGATTTATTATATGGTGAGTGATACTTGTAATAAAAATGGATTTACAAGGATATACTCAAATGGAATCTATTATATGCCATGAGTAATACATGGGGCTTTCTTAGAGGACAACCAAGGATATACTTGTATGGAATGGATGTTATACCACATCTAGAGTGATACTAGGTTCATGTGAGGTTCTCTAGGGATGGTCTTGTAGGGTGTTGTTTGATATTACACCTAGAGTAATAATTGAATTCCAACTTAGTAATGTCAAGGATGGATTGGGGCTCTAAATTGAATAAAGAATGAAATGACATTATGATGTGTATGCCAAGCCAAATCACAAGATTGGATTCAATCTTCACTTTATACTTTATAGATGTCTTATTTAGGCATTCTTGGATACTTATGATTACATGGGGTATCTGGGATTTGAACCAAGTTTCTAGACTTATACATTTAATTAAATTGATTAAATTATTTGCACATTAAATGAGAACTTGAACTGATAGGTTGTTACTTTTGTGTGATTATTTTATTTATTGATGTACTACCTACACACTTGTTCTATATATTCACTAACAGACTAGCACAGACCTTGGGTGGTTGTCTACTAGAATTATATATCACACCCTATTTGTGTCACCCTTTTTGGACCCAAATAGACTATATAATTTCAGTTAATGATAAGGGAAATCTCCCTAATATAGTTACATTATTTTCTAATTAGAAGCATGGGAGCATGGGAAAAGCTTAGACTTGTGATGCTACTGGGATACTTTTGGATTATTGTTTACTTTTGTTATTAGTATTGTACATCTTCCTTGTAATATTATTTGGATATTTTTTAGAAACATGTGACATCCATCAACATATTGAGTATGACATGACATCTCATATTGTTTATTTATCAGTATTCCACTACTTACTTCTATTCGATTGTTTTATTTCTTCTACTACTTGTATGTATTTTATATTCCATTATACTATACTCTATTGATGAGGTAATAGTATCCCCCAAACACACATAGTTCCTCACCAATAGTCATCAACCTATAGAATTTTGGGAGATTCCCTTGAGGCCATGTGGCCTACCAGGCTCGAGGAACTCTTGGGTGGCATCCGGGTCTAAGATATTACATTCATGTTTATGATTATCACCCATTTTATGTTCTATTGAAATACATATTGTCTAAAATGTAATAAATTCTTCTTGTTATGCTTTGTGTATTCCTTTACTAGGCTTTACATATCTCCCCTTTCTTATCTCTGTCACTAGGTTATCCCATGCAGTTTTAATAATGATGGAATATTATAAGCAAGTTAATAAATTTTTCAGTAATGCCTATGTGCTGCCTATTTTTAAGTTGTTTTTTAATGAACATAATTACCCAGAGACACTAGACTTATTGATCTTGTGGGTTGTATTATGTGTATTTTAATGTAATAAATCATGAATTATTGTGCAACAAATATGAGGGTTTTCATATTTTGTATCCAATGTTCATCTTTACCTGGATATCACTCACACCAACAATCTCCCTTGAACTAGTATTTCCCATCTTGACTACACCAAATTCACCAGTTTGATAAGTCATGAAAAATTCATGATGTGTAGTGACATAATATAATGTTATAGTATAAATCACCCATTATTTTTCTTGGATTGATGTGTGAAATAAGTTATCTACTTTATTTTTGGAGCAAAGAACAAGTTCTCTAGTGATGGCCACACGTGAATCATCATTTCTTATTTGTTGGTTTCTACATTAACTCTTTTCTTATAGAAAATTCAGAGTTATTCTTCATGTTTCCCTAAATACCACAATGGTAGAATTTGTTTGTTGGTCTCCTACCATTTGTGGACCTTCCTATACTCTGACTTCAGCCTCTAATTTCTACCCCTTTACCACATAATTAATGTACCCCTCATTTATCCTAGATGAGACCTTACATCTAGTTGTAAATTGGATCTTACTTTCAACCTCCTGATTGAAAATTTCATCATTTACTATTACAACGGTAAGTTTTCCTCTAGGAGACAAGTGGTTGAAGGAGGAAAAAAAGCAATCCAAGTTATCAGAAAGTGTTCATAGTAGGTGGACCCTCTTATCTTCATCAGTCTGAGTCCTACCTGTAGCCATAAATTCATTCAATGGGCTTTGGAACTCACTGGTGTTGACAATAGAGTTTTGACTTTGTAATTTAAGATTCTTTAACCACTTTAACAGGAGGATATTTTCCCAACTGATCTTTGCTTGGTATGTATTCTCCAACTTCATAGAATGTTCGTACAAGAAAGTCTCCTGAGAGAAATGGTGGTAGATGTTGTGAGTGATCCATTGGCAGATTTGGCCAATTATCTTCTTATTCACATTCTTTCACTTTGCTTCCATAGTGGAATCAAGTTTGAATCTCTTGTTCTCCGTGGGGTAAAAAATATCCTTATCATTAATAATATATTCTCTTTGAGACTTACGAATTGATTAGTTCAAAGAATCCAACATGTTCATCCCTACCATGGATGTACTCTCCATTTAATTTTAATTATGTAAACAAAATTACTAAAAAAATTGATAAATGGATTGTATTGTTGCATCCATAATGGTAAAAAATAGTGTAATCATCTCATGGATCATCGAAATCGGACACTGATTGATCATGGTATGACCAAATCAGTGTTAATGGATGAGATAAATTGATGAAGTGTCGATGAAATGGCACTAATGTCATGCACATGAGCAGCTATCAGAATCTCATCCAAAATTTCATTAGGTCCAAAACAGTACCATCTTCTCCATCATAGGGATATTGTAGCAACCAAACATTTATTAACTTTGACCAAGCCTAGGGAGATAAATTTTTCTATATTTTTTATGTTGTTTAAGTAGTTGGCATTAACTCAACATGAAATTTTAGAATCTTCCTTCGTAGCATGATTTTTGGAAAGTTGAATTTTCCAATCATTGGAAAATCTCTACTGCTCACCCTTGTTTTTCAAAAAATGGCTCTGATACCACTTATTTTGATTTTCTAATCATGAATATATATGAATAGAAGGGAAACAATATTTCACCAAGAATAAATATTTACATGTGATCCCTCCCACACCTCTATGTTTTCCCACTCATGGAGCTCTCAAGGCTCTCTCACCGGGTAGAAGACCACTCTTAGATAAGATGGATGAATCAGAAAGCTCCCCAAAGGCCTCCTTTTATAGGCATTGTGGGAGGAGTCCTTATTTGATATATATCCCTCACCAATCCCCACCTAAAACCGTGGATTCCAAAGTTATGGTTCCAATGCATGTATAATCCATGGGAGAAGTCTATGGTGGGTGGATTTTGTGTAATTTCCATCTACCAAGGCCGTTGAAAAAAATACTCCATCATTATCCCAGTCTACAAGTGTATTTATTGTGTTATCCTCTATAGAAACATTTGAGGTGAAAATGAAACATTACCTTTTCCCATTTGAGTTGTTTTTCAAATATCTCTATATGTTCCCTCAAAGGGTGAAAAATGAGTGGGACAAAATGAGTGTTGGGTGAAGAATAAATCCTCAAAGAAGAGAATATATAAATTTTTTGAGTTCATTAATCTATGGATTTCAAGGTTCTCCCCCTGTTGTGTCATCATATATAGTATACAAGGTAGAAAGGAATTTGTACACAAGGATTGTGGTGAAGAAGTACCCCAGTTGACATGTTAATTGTCTCTAATTAGGCTTCATTAAAACAAATATCAATGGAATATCAATAAGTTAATAGTGGATGAAAGAAATAAAAGTCTAGTGAGGTGGGAACTACTACCTGATGATGGTCCAATAGGATGATTCTTTGGTCTAAAGGAGATTTCATCATTTTTATTGTACATAGATATATTAGTATGTTCCACAAAGCTTTTAAATATGAATAAGGGTATGGATTTTTTAGTCGGGTTCTTCATGAATCTCCGATAACAAATAACCATTCTCACATCACATGTTGCATCCTACATTATTGGATAAACATAGAACATATTTCTCTATCACATAAATACAAAAGGATTTATCTTTGTCACACACATTTGTTCCCCCACTGGGTCAATATTTTTAGGAGTCCAAATTCTAGGGATATGTCCTAATATATTTTTAAAATTATAGTGGTAAGATAAATTTACCACAATAAGTAATAAATTGAAAAGTATTAATGTTATACTTTCTTTTTCCCCCAGCCCTCTCTCAAAAGGGATTTCCCATGCAACCAATTTCCACTTTTAAACAAAAATGTAAAACATCAACTCATACCGGGCATACCATGTGTCATATTAATGTGTAGTTAATTTCTAAATTTCATAAATGATTTATAGATAATTTTTACTAATTTATCAAGATAATCTGATTCAATATTCTAGGTTTTAATTATGTGATGTGTGTTTTTAACAAAAATGTAAATTTTAAATAAATACACACACTTTGAGTCATAGAAATCACACCATGTATTGGATTGTTGTATAGTTTATTCCTATATGTAAAAAATGAATTAAGTGTCATTCTAGTTATGCATCAAGATAATCTAAGAGAATTTTCTTTGTTTTAATTATATAATGTGAGTTTTGAACTAAAATGAAAATTTTAAATAAAAACACACTTTGAGTCATACCAGTCACAATGTTTGTTGGATTGATATTTGTCTGATTACTACACATAAAAAATGAATTAAGGACTGTTTTCCTAAATTATTTAGAAAATTAGATATTTTTTATAGTTTTTCAGTGAGTGACAGTTGTTTTTAACTAAAATGTTATTTTTAAATTGAAAACACGCACATTGAGTCATACCAACCACACTGTGTGTAGGCTTAACATGTGGAAAATTCATACATTTCACAAATGACATTAGTATCATTTTCATAACATATCAATACAATATGATCACATTTACTAGGTTTTTAGGGAGTGATATATATATACCTAACATATAATTTTTAAACTAAAAGCACACTTTTATAATTTTATCGGTCACATTCTGTATCAGATTGAGGTAAAATTGATTTAAATATTCCATAAATGACATATGAATCATTTTTATAAAGTATCAAAATAGTTTGAATTTTTTTTCTATGTTTTGAGTATGCCACACTTATTTTTAACAAAAATGTCATTTTTAAATTGAAACCACACATTATTATTCATTCCAATCACACTCTGTATCAGATTGAGGAACATCTGATTCCAATATGTGAAAAATGACTTATAGATACTTTTCTTAAAGTATCAAAACAATATGAATGTGTTTTCATTATTTTGAGTAAGTCATGCATCTTTTGAAAAAAAATCTCAATTTTAAATAAAGACACGCACTTTTAGTCATACCAGTCACACCATGTTTTGGATTGATGCATAATTGATTAATACAAATCAAAAAGAGATTAATAATAAATGTACTAATGTATCAAGACTTGTTTTTTCATGGTTTTCAGTGAGTGAAACATATTTTTCACTAAAATTTTATTTTTAAAATAAAAATATTCACTTTGATCCATACGTAATATTGAGGTGTAGATGGTTCCAAAGTGTTAAAAATGAATCATGGATCATTATCCTAAAGTATAAATATAATAAAATCATGTTTTTACGTTTTCAGTGGGTGGAACATATTTTTAACTAAAATATCCTTTTTAAACTGAAAACACACATTTCGAGCCATACCAGTCACAATATGTATCAAATTGAGGTATGGTTATTTCATATATTTTGAAAATGACTTATGGATTCTTATCTTAATGTATTAAAACTATCATAATGTTTTTTATCAATTTTGAGTATGTCACGTTTCTTTTTAACTAAAATTTAATTTTTAAACTAAAACCACACATTTTGAGTTATACTAGTCACACCTTTTATCAAATTGAGGTGCAGATAATTTATATACATCAAAAATGACATATGGATTTCCTTTTTAAAGAATCAATAAAATATGATTCTGTTTTCTTTATTTTGAGAATGCCAAATGTTTTTTGAACTAAAATGGAAATTTTAAATATAAACACATACATTAACCCATATTGATCACACCATATGTTAGATTAGTGTGAGGTTTGTTCCTACACATAAAAATGATATAAGTTTCATTTTACTAATGTATTAAGAAAATATAAGTGTTTTATGAGGTTTTAAATAAGTGACACACATTTTTAACTAATATTTCATTTTTAAACAGAAGACATGGACTTTTAATCATACCGGTCACATTGTGGGTCAGATTGACATGCAGATGATTATTACATATAAAAATGACTTTCAAATCATTTTCCTAAAGTATATAAACAATATAAGTATATTTTCTTGGTTTCTAGTGAGTGAATCATGTTTTTTAACAAAAAAGTGTTTTTAAACTGAAAACGCACATTTCAAGTCATATTAGTCACATTGTGTATCATATTGAGGTTTGGATGATTCATATATGTCACAATGGACTTACAGATCATTTTACAACATTATAAAAACCATATGAATGTGTTTTATATGTTTTGAGTATGTAACATTTTTTTTAACAAATATGTTTTTCCAAAACTAAAACCACACATTTTGAGTCATATTGATCATGCCATATATCAGATTGAGGTGTTTCTAATTCCTACATGTAATAAATGACTGATATATAATTACCTCAAATTATAAAAATAGTCTAAATGTTTTTTATTTGTTTTTTTTATGTCACACTTAACTAAAATGCCAATTTCAAAAAAAACATAAATTTTGAGTCATACTGGTTACACCGTATGCCGGATTAACAAGCGGTTGATCTATACATGTAAAAAATAACTTAAGGATCATTTTTATAAAGTAACAAGACAATAAGAATGTGTTTTCTAGGATTTGAGTGAGTGACATATATTTTTAATGAATATGTCATTCTTAAACTGAAAACACATACTTTGAGTCACATCAGCCACATCGTATGTTAGATTGACATGCGGCTGATCCCTACATGACAAAAATAAATTATGGATCTTTTTACTAAAATATCAAGACAATCCTAGATATTTTTTCTCATTTGTCTCTATATGATGCGTGTTTTAGAGTAAAATGACACTTTTAAATGTGAAAACACACACTTTGAGTCATACCAGACACATCATATGTCATATTTACATGATGTCAATTCCATCACATTGAAACTAAATTATGGATTTTTACCCTATTGTTTGAAAATAATCTAATCACATTTTCTTGTAACTGACAATGTGACATGCATTTTTAACTAAAATGAAACTTATACTAAAAATGGGTACTTTGAGTCATACCGACCACATCATGTGTTAGATTGAGATATAGTCAATTCCTATATGTTTAAAATTAATTATGTATAATTATACTAAATATTCAAGATAATTAGATATTTTAGATATTTTTTGTATATGTAATGTGTTTCTTAGACTAAAATGACACTTTTATATTGAAAACATGCACTTTGAGTTATACAGGCTACATCATGTGATAGATTGATGTGTGGTTGACTCATACACATAAAAAATGGATTATAAATCATTTTCCTAAAGTATCAAGACAATATTAGCTCATTTACTCATTTTTGGACATGTGGTGTTTGTTTTAGAGTAAAATGAAAGCTTTAATGTGAAAACACACACTATGAGTCATATCGACCACATCATGTGATAGATTGACATGTGGTGTATTACAAATTGTCAAAAATGAATTATGGATGACATTCCAAAATTATAAAGACAATGAAAACTTATTTTTTTTTCCCATGTGAATCATGTTAAGACTAAAATGACATTTTGTATTGTGAAAATGCACTAGGAATACTACAAGTCACATCATGTATCAGATTGATGTGTGGTAAATTTACACCCATCAAAAATGAATTATTGAACTTTTTTCTAAGGTATAAAGACAATTAAAACACTTTTTATTAGTATTGGCTATGTGATGCATGTTTTAGAGTATAATAACACTTTTTTAATGTGAAGACACTCACTTTGAGTCATACCAACCACATTATGTTTCAGAATGATGTGTGGTCAATTCCTAAACTAAAAAAATAAAATATGGATCATTTTCCAAAAAAAATTAAAACAATATGAGCTTTTTTTCATGGATTGGACTAAGTGACATGTCATTTAAACTAAAATGACCATTTTATATAGAAAAAAACACACTTTGAGTCATATCAAATACATCATGTGTTATATTGATGTGTATTCAATTCCAAGATTCCATTAATAAATTATATATTATTTTCCTAAATATTAAAAACAATTATTTATTGTTTACTTAGTTTTGGCTATGTGACGCATGTTTTCGATTTAAATAGAAATTTTAATGTAAAAACATACACTTTGGGTCATATTTACCACATCGAGTGTCCAATTGATGTGTGGTTGATTCCTAAATTTCAAATATGAGTAATGGATAATTTTTTTAAATTATCGATACAATACAAGATTTTTTTCTCTATTTTCTCCAGGTGAATCATGTTTTAGACTAAAATTACATTTTTTATTGTGAACATGATCTTGGAGTCTTACTAGTCACATAAGGTGTCAGAATTATGTGAGGTCGAATTATACACATAAAAATGATTTATGGATCATTTTACTAAAGTATCTATATAATATAAGATCATTTTCAGAGTTATGCCTATGTAATGTGTGTTTTAGATTAAAATGGAATTTTAAATGTAAAACACACACTTTGAGTCATACCAACCACATCTTGTGTCAAATTATCATGCTGTTAATTCATACATTTCAAAAAATAATTATAGATTATTATTATATATTTTTAAAACAATTCATTCTCATCTGTTCACTTTTGATAATTTCACACATATTTGAAACAAAAATGACACTTTTATATTAATAACATGCACTTTGATTCATACCAAAAAAATCATGTATCATATTGACATATGTTTGAATCCTCCATTAAAAAAATGAATTATGTAACATTTTGATAAATATTAATGTCAATAAAATCTTTTTTAATCAATTTTGGCTATGTGACTTAGCTTTTAGAGTAAAATTACCATTTTAATGTGAGAACTTGCAATTTCAGTCATACCAGACACATTATGTATTATATTTATGTGTGTTCAATTCTAACACATAAAAAACTAATTTATGGATTATTTCCCTAAATTATCCAAGAAATTAGATCTCATTTTCTTAGTTTTTTCTATATAAATCGAATTTTAGACTAAAATGAAAATTTATTATGAACACGCACTTGGAGTCCTACTAAGTAAATCATTTCATTGATTGATTTGTAGTCAATTACTACATTCCAAAAATAAATTATGGATCATTTTCCTAAATTATTTGGATAATCCAATGTTCTTTACCTAATTTTAGCTATATGAGATGTGTTTTAGAGTAAAATGACATTTTTTTAATATGAAAACACACACTTTAAGTCATACCGATAAAATTATGTGTCGGATTGATGTGAATTAAATTCCTAAATATCAAAAATTAATTTTGTATTGTTCTCCAAAAGTATCAAGACAATTTTGAAAAACATATAAAAAGGAAAAAATAAAAAAAATACAAATTATGGGGCTCAGAGAACAGAAGTACCTAACCAATATAAGGGTAACTAATATTAAATCACTTGTATAAAAAATGAGAAGGCTTCCATTGAAACTCATAAAATTTTGAATAAGGTTTATTCACTGCTAAATATTTAGCCTTATCAACTTATAGTACGTATACATAATTGAACACCAATGTGAATATTATATTAAAAACTGGGAAACGAAAGGCACAAACCTTAATTAAAATAAAAAAACAACCCTAAGGCACCCACTACTATACTACCTAGGGTGAAATGCATCCTTGAAGTTAGTAAGATGTTTTCTGATGTATGGTTATTATAATACTTGACACGTTTTTCTCTCTCCATTATCTTAGTTACAGCCTCGATGATACTTATCCCTGAGAAAAAACTGAAATCATTCATTCTTTACAGATCCATCAGCAAATGGTTTTCAATTTCTAGAAACTCATCACAAGCCCCTGAAGATTAAAATTATTGAACAATTGAAAAGAAATTAATGGTTAATTCTTGAATGATAATATACACGTTAGAAGTATTTCAAAATTATTATAAAAATAGGAACATTGAAGTAATCACATGTGATGAAGGTTTAGTAAATGTATTAGAATGTTTGAATTGATGCGGGAATGGGTTTGAAGAAAAATCAGGTGAATTTGAATGTTTGTAATATTATAAAATGATTTCCAATCAATTTTTGGATTATTATGAGATGATTTTTATGCTGCTCTCAGAGCTTCTATGCATAATAATCATGGTTATCTGGCCAAATAAGATAACAAAATAAAGGGTTTTCCTCATGTTTTTCCCTAGAGAGGTCCTCCAATAGTTTACCATAATAAGATAATAATGTTAAAACACCCTCAATCAAAACATTAATAATGCTTTCATCAGGTGTAGAAACCCCAGGTGGGTGAGGATCATCAACTTTATAGACTCACTCAATAGTGGTGGAAATTTTATTATGGGGTTCAAATTCCTTTTGATTGATTAGAGGATCAAATCTAGATAAATATTTGGATCGTAATTGTAAATGTAAGATTAGAATAAAAATATAACCAACCTTTTTCCAATACTACATGAATATATTTTAAGAAAAATAATAAATAATAATTATGATACTAATTCCTCAAATCCAAAATGTATATCTGAGTTCAAATTCTATACTAGATTATAAGCATAATAGGTAATCACCTCAACTTAGTTTCTGCAAACATTTTGACGTCACACACTCTTAACCACTCATCTAACAAATATATTTCATTTTTTGAGTACATAGATTGTTAGTAATTCAAGTAGTACTGAGTAAATATAGAAAAATAAATGATTAAAAAATATTTTAAATGAAATTTTACATTTAATAATACCTTTTCTAGGGTGATAGTTTTCTATTGTTATATGAAATCTTTCATAAATATACAAACGTAGTATGCATAATCATTTTCATTATTTTGTTTAGGAAAATATCTAAACATCAAAAAAAATAACTGAATTTTTATAAAATGGGTTTTGATATGTAAATATTAATATATACCTTAATTTTCCTCCATTTTAATAAATTCATGGGATTATTATGTTCTTTCACTGACCTCATACCATGATTTTGATGATATTTATATATCAACATATCATAAAAAATTTATCATAGTAAAATAAAATAAAACATATAATTCAACGAGTATTTATAAAATGTTTATTTCATTGTATTAGAAATTCACAATGGACATTTATCTTCGATTTGTTTCAAATCCATGCTTTGGAATGAAAAAATAAACATTCATGGTATCCAAATTGATTTTTATGAGCATTCAGATCTTCCTAAAAATCAAAAAAAAGTAATTAAAAAAGAATCTATATTTTATCTGATTAGATTATAGATTTTTAACCCTATATTGTAGGAATCCAAAAGAGTCTATCGTCTATTATTTTATTTTAAAACATTATTCTTAATGCATTCTTTTTTATCAATTTCAACCATTTAAAATTAAATTTCAGTGTAGAAATGATAGTGAAATTAATGAGTCAAATTTTGTTTCATAGAGTTTTTCCTTTATATTTTAATAATATATACATCTTTAAAAAATATTAATAGTAATTAACTTTCCGGAACATAGTAGATAAATTTTTGGAGAAACATTATATGAAAATATACCTCATGTATGTATTCCCAACATGGTTACAAGACATTAAATCTTGTTAATTTAATTTATACTTTCAAGACCAATCACATATATAATGGCCACTCCAAATATTTCTTATTTATATTCAATGTAGGACACAATTCAATATTTTAATGATGAATCGGCATGAACTTGAAATGTAAATATTTATAGTAGTTGAATTGGAATATTGAAGGTACTCTCAAAAGGTCCTTTTGATTTCATGGTTGATCCACAAGATTATTTTGATATGTTCTTCCATTTCCCCTTCATTATTTTCATCTATAATACCATACCACATTTCATACTTTTTTCATTAATTGTTGATGCTTTTTAATTTAAAAAATATTGTGTACCTAATTATCACTATATATCTTTATAAGATTATTTCACTATGTTATGAAATGTACAATATCATTATCGATCATAGTGACATCCAAATCATCAAGTGGAGCATGAAAATCGGTAGTCATCTTGTGAGCTAGTTTAATCCCCACTCTCACCTTATCTTTTTTGGAGTTTTTTATTGTGTAAAATGTATTCTTGGATATTATACACCATACCCCTCACAATAAGGATATAAGTGGGTGTTGATACCCACATAAAATTTAGCACTATAGAATATTAGTAATATAAACTTATCGGTAGTTATTTCATTCACATTTATAAAAAAATGTGTTATAAAAAAATTTCTTACCTCAGGTAAGGAAAGAAATTGAGGAGAATGGCTAGACTCAAAGTTAGTGGGTTCATGTGGCTCTTCATGTACTGGTCATTTTTATACTATTGGTTCTCTTATAACCTTTCATATATACAGGTCTGAAGAAAAATTTCATTAAATAATATCTTTTAAATAAATTATGTGTGCCTCCATGCCTTTAATATTTCATATTTACATTATTACAACTTGTTCTTCCCAAAATATGCTTAAGGTGACACTCCAAAACGTTCACCTCTAACACAGCCATATTTTTCTAGCCACCTCAAAGATACAAAAATTAATTTTTCTCCAAGTATAGTCGAAGATGATTCTTGTGTTTAAACCATATAAAAAAATATGATCACAGATAGATATTTTTATGTAATACTATTATAATGTATAAAAATTACTATTATTACATACTTACACATATTCTCATACTGTTTATGTGTCTTCAAATACTAGGTTTTATTCTTTTTTTACATGATCCTCCTTCTATTGAACATTACATGGGATGAAAGTGGATTTGGATTCTGATTCAATAATCTCTATATACACAAAAGAATATATGTTATTCCATTAACATAAAAATTTTACTATAGATATAAAATACATATTGTTTTATTCTCAACTAAATCATACCCCAAACTTGATTTATGGAAAAGGTGAATTAGTTTTTATGGATGCTTCTTATTTTAATCACTCATTTTATGTTCCCTAAATTAACAATATTGAATCAAAGTGGATAAAATAAATAGTGTAAAATAAAATATTACTGATTAAAATAAACCTAAAATGATTCCTCATCTAAGTGACTAATGAAATATTCATGTGTTTCTTTGTTTATAATATGTGCATAAAAAATTTTGTGGTAGAGGGTTTATTTTCCCCTAATCATACTTGAGATGACTCTATTTTAGAATTTTTGGAAGGCTCTATGATATTTTCTAGAGATCATGATTATAAGTTTCTTACAAAAATCATCTCAAACAAATGAACTCTTCTATGGGTAATAAAATGTAATTCATCATTTCATTATATAATATTTTTTGTATAATTGATAAATTATATCATAAAATTACCCTAATTTATTCAAACAAAATTGTCTTTAATGTATTCATGACATTATTCCATGTATCTATATGAATTTTCACATGAATTTGAGTTTTGAACCGAATGTAACTATTGGAAATCGACTTATTATGGTCAGTAGGATTCCCATGTTGATTCCATCCAACCTAAAATTTTATACCTTTTTTTATTTCCTTGATAACTTTAGTTAACTCAATTAAGATATGCTGCTCTTTTGTTTCACATTTTCTTGATCCCCTAACAATTCTTTAGTTTTAGGATCAAAAGTGTCTTATTCCTATAGATTGGTAATATCATCAAGTTAAGAATTCATTATACACATGAGTAGTTAAAAATTTCATTTAGATTAAGTAAATGCAGTAGATAACACATAATATTTTGAGGAAAATCATAGTATATTAAAAAACACTTTAATTTGATCATTGAACTATATTTTTTCATTATAGTATGATGGGATCTAGATCCTTTATCAAGTATCTAAATCCCATATTTGTGGTCCCCTCTTATATACTAGACACAGTCTACATTGGGATTGTTGTGAAATGATTGTGATCTCTTAATTAAGGGGTAATCTTCAATTGAATATTCATTTGACTCTAAATTTATTTTATTCACCAAAAGAATAATTGAAAATTCCTATTTACTAGATCTGGGACATAAAATACTTTCATTTCATGTGATTCCATTATTAATAGTTTGTTCATATACCATTCCATGCTAAAATTAACCATCATGAGGCCCAATTCATAATCTTTAACTCCGCTAATGTTTTCAATACATTAGAAACAGAAAATCGACAATTAAAAGGTTGTATAATCCACCTCATATATTTTTCAGATGATTTTGATGTTTGACATATTCGTATAAATTTGATTTCTATCCTTGGAACTAGATATGTGTATTTCTTCTTACACAAGGATAGATCCACTGTTTTTCATCGTATTGAATTCATTTTATTATTTTATATATAATATATAATAATTAATTACATATTTATTAGAATATAATAAATTTAAATTTATTCCTATAGCTATCCATTAAAATCACTCGGCAATTTAATTTGTATTTTCATATAAATCCTTTTAATTATGATCTTGAATCCATCCTATAAACTTTTGAATATGTTTATTTGACATATATTTTGTATCCCTCGATAGATTCAAATACATAATAATTAATTTGTGGGCTTCAATGTATGCAGAAACCTCTAAACTATTATCAAAAACATAAAGGTGAGATTTCTCTTGCTCTATAATGGTAATTATAATAATACCTCTTTTGGAGATCTCTTCGCCCATAAGACATCCACTATGATGATATTTTTTGAGACCAATTATAAAAACATCAGATAGGTAATTAGTATAGAATTCAACATCTTCTTCAATAATATAATTATTTACAATACAGCCTTCTCGATGACTTTGATTCATAGAATACCCATTCAAAATATTCATACACCATTCAAAGGGGTAAATCCATCTGTAATGTAAATAACCGCATAGTAGAATCTCTCTAACTAAGTGAACCATTAGGTGGACCATTATATCAATGAATTATGATGGGTTTAACATTTTCATTTCACATAATATGATTGTAATTTCATTCTTCAATGTCACGTATCATTTTTGGAAATGTAAAGAATTGAAATATATCTAGTAATATTTTCAAATAAAATCATTAAGATGGCATGAGATTCAGAGGCCATGTGGTCCTGGAATTGATTTTTTAAAAATATTATATATATTAATATCATGTGTGAGTATTTTTCTTAATAAAGTATAATAACTCCTAAATGAAGTCTAGATCATAAATTTGAGACCATTGTTGAGTTTAGAATCCAGACATTACCCAATGGACAACATAAAATTTGTCAACATTGTGCATTTGTGAAAAAAAAATCATGGACATAAATAAAAAATAAATAAATTATTTAGTTAATTTTATTTATAGATATATGGTTGCCTAATCTTTCTCTACTTACACTTATGGACAATTCCCATGAATAGCTGTATAACCCTGAGAAGAGAGAGTATTGAAGGAAGGCTTGGAAAAAGATGATGACAAATCAAGGATCATTCACACAAATTGAAATCTAGGATCTCAAAAATTACAATGATATTGATTTTTTTTTTTGATAGATATCAATCCATATCATGGTAGGATGTTTGGTTTGTGTGTATTTTTCACTATTTTATTATCCTACAAGGAACATACATGAATCGACCAACTAATTGATCCTCATATCTATAGTATTGTGGGTATGGGATTATTATTCTGGGACTTTAGGTATTTTAATTTATTTAATTATTGTCATCTCTTTGTTCATATTTTTAATATCAACAAATCAAGTCCTACAAAAAAAATTGGTTGAGTTTATTTCCTTATGGTCTTGTTTTGTGAATTTTTCCCTTGTTCTTTGTTCGTTCATCACCGACATTTATTTTGGCATGTGTTTGGACAAATGCCTATTATTAAATCATTTCACACTTGTCTATTGGATCAACAGATTGATACCTTTGATCTGGTTTATAGTTGATGATGATATTAAGTTGTAATAGTGATGATAATGAATCGGTAGAGGATCAAAGATGTTTGTGTGTGGGTTTTGGTTTGCAACGAAGGTGTGGATTTGGGCAGTGATTTTTTGAAAATTGGATGCTAGAATCCTACCATTAGTGATGGAAAGGCCAATTAACCGAAATAATTGAGCTTCATGGGTGTGTTTAATGGTAGAGGTGATAGAATAGGATGACCATGTGAAGAACCACCTGATTCTAGAAATTTCCTCATTACACAGTGTGTAATGAAAGAACACACACTGTGTGTGGGGACCTGTAAGTGGTGGAAGGGTTCCGTGTGAAGTTAAATATCAAATGTCATGCAATATGTGTCACACATCATGTAACTGTTTCATGGAGGCTATGAATTTATCTCAGAGGATACAATAACACCAACATGGACAGGTACATGACATGTACATAGTACATGGGTTAAGCTATGTACTTGGACAATACCTAGTACACATACATTTCTAGGTATGAAAGAATGGATAAGTGTACATGGGCATAAACACAAGAATGGTTTGTGATACCAAGGTATTCCAGGTTCCAAAGGTACATGTCGTGTACATCTTCAATGATAACATGGAGACCATATTCCCCTCATTTTGGACTTTTTTTCCTTAAGGGTGTGTTCCCTAAATCCATCCCTCTTAGGGTATAGTATTTCATTATGTACTAGAAAATGGATTGTTAACCTATCTAAGGGATCAGTTTTAGATAGATTTGTAAGAATACCTCCCAGAGGTGGGGATGGGATCCTCTATCATATTTTCCCTACATATGGTTCTCTAAATTAGTGTGAAAACATTTACATGGGAATTGATCCCCTACTTAGCTGGTTAATCTATGTTGGGTTAGTCGGTATTACCCTATGTCTTTGGGTGTGATGCCCATATGTGTATTGATCTCTTCAAACTTCTAGCATGTACATCCTTATGGAGAGACTCGAAAAACACAACATCTCAGATGGACACCATCAGTGGTATCAAACTTTTGGTGTGAGTTCTCCTGGGCGAGCATGGTTATGGACTCTCGAGTAAAATATTAGGCTGCAAATATGATTGTGACCTTTCCTTGAGAATCAGTGCCAACTATGAGTATATTTGGATGTTTTATTGTATATCATATATTCTAATTGACACATCCTATGAAGATATGACTACTATTGGGGATTTATGCATAGTGATTTTGGGGTTTCCACTTTGGTATTGTTATACTCATCCATTTATAGGCTCTTCCCACATATGTAATCTCTTATGTAGAAGACAAGCCATTCAATGGGGTTCTTAGTCGAATAAAAGTGTAAGGATATTATATTTGGGAGAGATATACTATGGTTCATTAAAAGAGTCACATTTGAATTTATTCCCCTCTTTCTATCGGGTTGGACTTCATTACATTTCTTTGGGACTATATTTGGACAGTATTACTTCCAAGTGATTTTTTTTTGTACTTTTATTGTGGAATTTAGATGTATCCTTTCATTTGGAATCTGTTTTATTTTAAATTTAATCACTGGATTGCAGATGTGTGTGTTCATACATGTACATTAGGATAAGTACTTCCATGCGATTGTTATGACTAGTAAAAACTAGTCTCTAGTCACTAACCTATTGGAGGTGGGTTTGGGATAGTCACACTCGACTTATCGCTATCTAGTAGGTCCCTAGTAGGTCGGGTCATCAGAGAGTGGTATCAAAGTTACTGTTCTATCTTATGACTAGATTTTTTAGTTTTCTCTGTATACGAGATTGGTTTGAGTATTATGGAAACAAAGTTAAGTGTTTCAAGTTCAGATTCTAGGATAGAGACTCTAATGTTAGTGCAATGTCCAACATATCCATACACCGGGAATCTGATCACATCATTTTTGACTTGATACAAGCACACATTGGTTTTAGGGGAAAACATCAGTACCTGAATTATATAGGAATGGGTTGTGTTTTCATTTACTTCTTCAATAATATACCCAGATATACTCATTGATCATGGTACATATTCTTTATTTCATTATTCCTCAATGATGATTTCCATCTAGGATTAAATAGAAGGATTGAAAATATGATACCCTTAGTGACGTGGATTCAATATACGGACCATTTCAAGAGGTCGTTCCTTTTGGGTATTCCTACATTCATACCTCCACCAGTCGAGTAGCACATGGTGCCCATAGTACCAGTGGATGAGGTACACATGAGTTTTAGTGTCAGAAACCCCTTAGGTTCATGGGTGAGCTAGAACCAAAAGATCCCAAGGATTGGATAGAGGTAGTTACAAGAGTCATTCATCTCATCAAGACTCCTAGAGACCAAATGGTGGTCCCGGTTGTGGGCCTTCTTTAGGGTTCCATAGGATATTGGTGGAGCCTGAAGATACATTCATATGATGAGTTGAATCTTTCATGGGTAGATGTTTGATCATCTATTCAGGGAGGGGTACTCTCCATATATGATGCAATTAGTTCACAACATGAATATTTTACGTCTATATTAGGGTGTCATGAATGTCTCTAATTATTCATTGAGGTTTACCAACCTCTCCTAATACTTAATGGATATGGTTTGGGATCCATTATTTTAGGTGTGTTACTTTGAGAAAGGTACACATAGAGAAATTTAGTCTAGTGTGATACCCTTGTTAATACTTACTTATTCTATGTTCCTAGAGCATGACTTGGTGATAGATAGCTTTTTGGCCGAACAGACATCAATAATGGTGCTAGTAGTGGGAACACATGGGCTAAAACTTTGGCAATAGCTAGCCGATGATATACATAGGGATCTAGAAAAGAAATATGTTTCATAAGGTGGAATTGGGACTGAGGTTTAATTTTTCATTACTCTCATGATGGGTCTATCAATCCTAGGGAGAGGTTTTGCTACACTTGTGATGATCGAGGACATATCTTGTGGAATTGTTGACCTTCCATATGGATAATTAAGAGATAGGGGATTGGTCACCTAGGTATAGGTATTAGTAGGATTACGGAGGTATGAAAAATGAAATATGTGGTAGAGGATTAGAGAGAGAAGTGGGAGGTGGCAGACGGTTTGACATGTTTCCACCACCACCCCCAGGTGGTCCCTGTTAGGCATATGGAGGTGGTGGTTAGGGGTGAGGACAACTATCGGCCGTAGAGGCCTACGATCCTAAGTCTACATGGATTATTATTGTTATAATATATGTATTTTCTACCATGGTTTTAGTTATAATAAACATAGTCATGATCCACTATTTTTGTGAAACATCCCTAGTTTGAGACCTAGTGGTTATAGTTATGCCCTTGGGACAACCCTTATGCTTGGAGACCGCTACCAAAGATGAATCATCAAACACACACTTTTTTTGACTATGTGATCTGATGCTTGGGTGATAGATTGTCTCATGTGATCTCATTGTTTTCGTGATGAGACCTTATGAAATCATTTGAGGAATGGAATTTCTATACACCGTTCATGCACATATTGACTATTTTAGGTGGACGATGTGGTGTGTCCGCATTGTTGGAAGGATGTTTTCCTTCATAGGTGAGAAGGAGACCCAGGATGAGTATGATGAACTCATATGTAGGACAGTGAAGCTATTTAATCACTAGTTATTTATCATGAATCTTGGAGTAGTGGATGATATGGGCTATTATTTTCCTACAATGGTGGTTGAGTATAATGATATCTTTCTGGAGGATGTGTTAGGCATACAAACCATACAAGATATGGATTTCTACATTTAATTACACCCATGAATAACACTAATATAATCACTAGAATATCATATTACTCATATAGAGATTCATGAGCAGAGGGTGTAGTTGATGGATTTTCAAATGAAGGGCATCATGAGACCCTGTGGTTCCCCGGAGGTAGCTCCACTATTCTTTTCCAATATAGAAGAAGGGATTTTGAGGTTATATGTGGATTATTGGTTCCTGGACTGAGTGACCATGAAGAATATGTATCTACTACATGGGATTGATAATCTCTTTTGTTAGTTGGAAAGGAATGATGGTTCTCAAATATTGAAGTCATATTAGGCTATCACAAACTATAATTCTGGGTTGAGGATATATCAAAGATTTCATTCAAATGTCACTGAGGTCACGATAAGTACTTTAGTATTCCCCTCAACGTGAAAAAAACCCCAAAAATGTTCATGGGACTCATGAATTGTAGATTTCAACCATTATTAGATCGGTTTGTAGTGGTCTTCACTAATGATATCCTTGTGAACATGAAATCTTAAAAAGATCATGTGATACACTTGAGGTTGGTTCTAGATACACTTCAAGAGAACCAAATTTATTGGAACTGCTCGAAGTGTTAGTTCTAGATTCAAGAAGTCAACTTTATAGAAAATTTTATCCAATGGAGTAGCAGTGGACCCAGAAAAGTTCAGGGAATTGGCTGTTTGGGAGAAACTGAAGAGTGTCTTAGAGGTGGAGAGGTTTCTTAGGCTGGAAGGCTACTATAGGAAATTTGTGCCCAATTTCTCCAAGATTTAAGCTAATTTGACTACTATGACCTGAAAGTAGAAACCTCTCATGTGGATGGAATAGTGGGAGTAGTATTTTCTGGAGTTTAGTTAGAGGTTAATGAGTTCCCCATATTGAGATTTCTAGAGAATTGTGTTAAGAATATATTGTTCTTTGAGGCTTTAGGGACCAGACAAGGTTTTATACTAATGTAAAGGAAGGTTTTGACTACTTATGGGTCTCATATGTTGAAACCACTTGAGAAAAACTATATAACCCATTATCTTGAGTTTGTAGAGGTTGTCTTCTCTTTGAAAATGTGGTGATAATACCTAATTTGTGAGCATTTTATCATCTATTATGTCCACAAAAGTCTCAATTATATCTTATCTCAGAAGGATATTAACTTGAGATAATGTTGATGGAAAGATCCTTTCTAGGACTATGACTTTGAGATGGTCTAGACTCTTTAGAATGGGATCATGGTAGTTGATTCTCTCAGCAAGAGATCTTTTTGTTAGTTGTTTTATAAGGATTTGGAGCAATTAGCCACATTGTTTTTGTCCTTAGGGGATAAGGATTGTTCATCATATCTTTATTCAACGGTTTTTACCCCACCACTTTTATAGTGTGTTAGGGAATATCAACATGGAGATACCAACTTCAAGACCTTACATACTTATATATCTATTTGATGTGATATTGATGGATTTTCTTAAGGTGGGGAGAACATTATCATTTTTATATGATAGATGATGGTACTAGTGACCTTTCGGGAGGAGGTGATGAGGGATTTTCATACATCCCCTTTGGTGTTGCATCAAGGTGTGGAAAATATGTACAAGGACCTTCCGAAGTCCTACGAGGACTAATAATAGAGGCATTGGTAGTTAGAGGAGGGATATTATGTGTTCCTAAAGGTCTTAAATTGATGCGTATTATGGATATTTTTCTAGGTAAGTATGCAATATTTGAGATTTAATGTCCCTTTTTGGATATTTTGCAAAGTCGGTGAGGTTTCATATCTTATAGATCTTCCACAGTAGTTAAACTGAGTACAAGACATCTTCCATGTGTCATAGTTGAGGAGATATGTTCATGACCCATCACATGATATTTACTATGTAAAGTTACACATTGAGGATATATATACCTTTGTAGAGTACCAAATGGATATTTAGGACAATTCGGAGAATATCCTCCATGGGAGAGAGATTCTTTAGGTTCCTCTCTAGTGGAAGCATGGGAATCTTCAAGAATGAACTTGGAAGTGGGAGACCCAGATGTGAAATCAGTACCGACATATTTTTGAGTATCCCACTTTTCTTTTTGGATGAAATCCTTAATATGTGTTGAATTTGACAACTTGGTTTTTTCCATGTAAGACTTTATAATATATCTAGTAATATTTTCAAAGCTTTGTTCTAAGACGATGTGGTATTCTGAGGCCTATAGAACTCGGAATTGATATTTTAAAAATATTAAATATATTAATATTACATGCAAAAAAAAATTCAAAACAAAGTTAAATAACACTTAAATCGATTCCCATTTCAAAAATATATGACCTCCATTGAGTACCAAATGTGGCCTTTACCCTAGACGTGACATAATATCTGTCAGTGTTGGGTGTTTGTAAAAAAGTTGTCACAATCATAAATAATAAATAAATTAATTAATTAATTAAATTTACTTAAAGAGATGTAGTGACCCAATATTCCTCTAATTAATCAATATTATAGAAATTTGTCATGTTTATATGCATAACCACAATAATTGAGAAAGATTGTTGAAGGAAAGCTAGGAAAACAACAACGATGGATTAAGGATCATTCACACCAACAAAAATCAAGGATTTCACTAACGATAATGGTTCAGTTTAATTATTCTGAAATGATTGATTCATCTCAAGGTATGACATTTTTTATCTGTATTTGTACTCATTATCTTATCCTATAAAAATAGGCATCAATTGACTAACAGATTGGTCCATAGATAGATCGTATTGTGGGTATGGGATTATTTTACAAAAAAATTGGGGAGTTTCATTTTTTGAATTAATTTGAATCTATTCATTTATTATTATAATAGCAATGAATCAAGGTCAACACAAAAAAATTTAAGATCTATTCCACGTGATTTTATTATGAATTTATTCCCTATTTCTTCATTCATTCAATCAACAATGTTCGTTTTGGATGGTGGTTCAACAAATACCCAGTAATCAATCATTCCACACCTATTTCTTGGCACAATGGATTGATACTGTAGATCTGGAACTGAGTTTATAATGAGATCAATATGAAATGGTGGTGATGGTGAATCAGGACCAGATCTGATATTTCCAATCTTGATTTTTATAATAAGATGAATGATTAGCTTCGAGTAGTGATTTCTAGTGAATCAAAAGCATGAATCTGGCCACTAGCGATAGTGAGGTCGGTCAAACCCTAGATCCAAGCTTTGTGGGTGTGTTTAGTGGTGGTGGTGATAAAATTGTAAGACCTTGTGAATAACCATAGAATTATATGAATTTCCTAACTACATGGAATGTATCAGAAGAACACACACAATGTGTGGGGTCCTCGTTATAGTGAGAGAGTTCTGCATGAAGTTAAATATGAAGGGTCATGTGATTTGTGTCACACACCATGTGAACCTTACCTAGTGGATCAGCATGTATATTGGAGGATAAATTGACTCATACAAGGATAGGTACACAACACAACTAAATTTCACCGGTTGAGTCGTGTACTCAGACATGGCTTGGAATATGGGCATGGCAAGGTACATTGGCATAGTTAGGTGTACACAAGAATATACATGAGTATAGTTTGTGATACACGAGTAGACCCAATTCTAAAGAGAAAAGACATGTACAAGAAGTACACACTACGTGCTTCTTCAAAGATGACTTGAAGACCTTATTCACCTAAACATAGACTTTTTTCCTTAATGATGGGTTCCCTAGATCCATCCCTATGAGGGTATAGTATAACATTACATACTTGAAAAATGATTTTGATTCTTTATAAAGAATTAGTTTTGGATAAATTCATAGTAATCCCTTCCAGATGCCAGGATGATATCCTATATCATACTTTTTCTTTAGGAGGGGCTATCAAAATAGGTGTGACCAATTGTACAGGGGAAAAGATCCCCTATTTAGTGGGTTAATCTAGATTGGGTTAGTAGATATTACCTCATGGCCTTGGGTGTGATCCCCATCGGTGTATCAATCTCTTCAACCATCTAGTGTGTACTTCCTTATATTAATTCCCAACTAGAATCACATCTCATATGGATTTGATATGCGCTATCAAAATCATGGAGGTAGTTCTCTTGGGTGAGTTTCATTATGGACTCTCAAGTTGAATATTATGAAATAAATGAGGTTGTAACCTTTCCTTGATATTTAGTGTTGACTATGAGTGTATCTGGATATTTTATTCTATGTATCATATTCTAATTCAAATAAATTATAATTATATGACTACTCTTAATGCCTTATTCTTAGTGAATATAGGGTGTCTTTTAGGGTATTATTATATTCATCCCTACATGGGTTTTACCCACACAAGTTGTGTCTTATGTATCCATCCAACTGTTTAATGGGGTTCTCAGCTCACCAGAAGAAGATGGATCTTAGAAATCGACTATACGACCCATGGTTCGTTCCAAGAGTCACATTTTGTAGTATTCCACTCTTACTATTTGGATAGAATTCATTATAGTTTTTGCTGGGATTTTATTTGGCCCTTATTTCTTCTCAGTATTTTTTTTTGATCTGGTTGTAGGATTTAGATGTATACATGCATTTAGTATCATTTTTATTTTACATTTCAATATTTTATGGGCTTGTATATTTTGGGATCATACAAGTACCTTAGTCTAAGGACTCACATGTGAGTGTTACACCTTCTAAACACTATTCATAATACCATAGCCTATTGGAGGGGGGCTTTGGGTAGTCTCACCTGGCTTATCATCATCTTGGTGGTCCATGGTGGGATGGGTCATGCCATTCTTTATTAGATACTTTTTTTATTCTATAACATTATTGTATATTTATTTGAAAGAGAAGAAAATTTTTGTCAATGTATTTTATAAATTTTTAGGGATATTATAATGTAATGTTATAAGTATTAAATCTTGCATCAAAAGAGAGAATTTGTGTGATTTTAGACACTATAACTTCAAGTTATTCATTGAAACGATATTCTTGGTATTTTATAAATAACCCTTTGGATATTTTATACCATTAAGTAAGTTTAAAAAATAAAATTTATTTTATATAAATATAATGTAAAATACTTGAGGAAGAATATTTCACCTTTCACCCTTCACTAATGAAAACTCTTCCCTTATCCCCATGCTAACCATATCCAACCTAGCCTTAATTCTATCTTATTTTTTATGGTACATTTATTAACATTACAATAACATTATCACATACATTTTTTACCCATTGTATGACATTAAGAAAATTTCTAATGTAAAAGAAATTCATCTACAATAATTCAATGAAAATTGATTAGTTTTTCCAATATGATATCAAAAGGATTTTCGAAAAAGGTTTATGAAAAATAATTCCAAAATATTTTACTTTCATAAGTAGTTGATCAACTATTATTGGAGATGATGGTTTTACCTTGTTCTATATTTCTATATAATGATGTTGTCTAGGATCGGTATTTATGTCACTAGGGTAAAAAATTGTGATATCTTAAAATCACAGTCTTCGTGGAATTTTTCAACTTAACTGAGTATATACCTTCTTCGCAAGTGGGATACCTCAACATTCCATTAATTCTATACCCAAAAAAATTTCCATAAATACGAAAGTAATTTATCATCCTGTATAATATGGCTCTCAAAGTGAACTATTCACTTCTATGGGCATCAGAAAATGTAACACATGTATCCCACATAAATTTCATATATTTGATAAATGGATCCAAACTTAAATCAATGTCATTATTAGGTTGTGTCACGACCCCCTCTCACTAATGATACTCAAATAAATGGAGATAGATAATAACCCCCAATTCTCACCTCTAGTAGGCCTCAGGTTGGAGACTAGTACCGAGGGTATTAAAAACTCATAAATAGTATGAATTTAACTCTATAATAAAATAACATTGGGAGATATGATGAACCAACCACAAGAAACTCCAAGACATAGTATAAAAATAAAGCTAAAAACCATCCCATAATACATTTATTATAAAAATGATATAGATAAAAGTCTCCAAATGTAAATACCCAAAATAAAAACTAAAGAAGCCATACAGTAATTGTTAAAAAGTCCAAGCTAGTAATGTCCAACATGGTCTACATAATCCCCTCAGAATATAGAAATCAGTTTGTATACATAGGCTGATAATATAAGTTTACTCAATTGGGTAACCAAAGTCACTCATACACATATGAAAAAAGCATACTAATTCACCTATGAGAAACCAACAGAACCAACATGACCTAAATAAGTCAATTAAAAAATCCAATCATCACCATAACACACTCAAAAAATAATGCAATACAAGTATAATAACATAATATGAAGTATATCGATAAAGGGTACCCCATAAAACTTTCACATTGATTCCCCACGCTCACACCCCTAAAAGCATATGTCATGGAATTACATATCTTTCATATAACATATACCACCTCCCCACAACACGGTCACATCACATCACACTCACACATTCTTGGGTCACTGCCCCATGACATAGTCCCATTTCATCTCACCTTAAGACACCAAGGTCATCATATCACAACCATAACATGAGTAGTAGGGTATAAAGAACTTAAAGAAAATTAACCTCATTCCTTAATCCTAATTTGAATTCCCACCACCAAAAGTCTCCCCAAAGTATGGACTTATCACATCTCTCCCAAAGAAACCTGATCCCCCACCCCATAGCACTATCATATCACATCCCACCCAAAGACACCTGAGATGTCACCTAGGGATCTATTAGACCTATGCACGTCACAACTTATAAATATCTACTCTTCTATAAGAGATAATGGTAAATAGGGGGTATCTATCCATCCATACTCCCTACTATGATGTTGGAAAAATACCCCCATATATATATATATAACGGTGTTGTCACATGGTTCTCAAAATGGGGGGGTGCATATAGAAATCATAAGAACATATAAGATATGTATATATATATATATATATAAACATATGATCTCAGCCTAAATGTTCAAAAAACACTAACCAACTCACAACACCAACACATTCTTTATTGCTGCTAAATGCACAACACCGCACAAGCCACATCTCACACTACCAAGAAATTTCATTATTTTAGCCCAAATATTTCATATTTAAATATTAATCATTTCAACCACATATCCCATCATTAATTCATTCCTTCATTATCCATTTACATCCCATTAACCAAACTTACCCATGCCATTTCAGTCATTATTTACCAATTCTACTACTACTCAGGCAACTAGAATAACACCACACATCACAAAAACAAACAACCCATCATACAAATTCTAACAATCCCACACAACCACCATTATAGACACATCCAAATCCTCATCACAGTCGCTAAATCACCACCACTTTTCACCCCAACCATCCCACAACATGGCCTCATGTCCCATTAAACATTCACATATCACAATAATTTCTATAGCATGTCACATATCATTTTCAAATTTATCAAGGGGATTTTTATTAATTTCACTCCACCTTAAGTGTATTATCACAGAAGTATAATTTTCCAAGGGTAATCTCTTCATTAATGAGATATAATTGATTATATAATTTCAATTTAAGGTGATATCAAACATTCAAAAAAATCATCGTTCTATAACACCACAAATATAATACATGAAAAGACCCCCAAATACCATTATTTTCAGTGGGTCATTACCCAGTACATTTCATAATGTAATAATAATATCAATGATGTAAAAACATGTGATTTTTATTCCCCTTCCACTTCAATTCAATTAAACTGATTAATTTTTCATTGTTGAGAAGGATGAAACCATCATCCAAAAATTTAATAAAATTATAAGACCCTCCCACTTGATACAACTGATGAGAAATGAAGTAATTCCATTTCCTAGAATAAATAAGAATTATATAGTTTTTTTCCCCAAAAACAGGGGGTGCACATAGGAGGAAACCGCATGCAGGAACTCGAACAAAATAAAACAGTAGAGATCCATGAATCTAGGGGAAAATTCTATAGAACCTATCATATCCAGAGAAAGAAATCCAGAAATAATGAAGGAAATATCTTTTCTTTAGAATGAACAGATCCAAAATCAGAAGGATTTTATATTGTTTTAATTGACCATTAAAGGCGGGTCTCATCAAATCCATGTAGAATAGACCTTTAAAAGTCTTCAGACTTTTAGGAAATGGGAGATATAATTTTCCTTCTTTAAAAAGGAATTTAATTCCATTAATTAAGGATTTAAAACCATTTTTCATTAGAAAAAAAAAAGATGTCAAAAGTGAAAAACTAGAAATTCTAGAAAAATATAGAATATACTATTATTGGTTGATATTGTTCAGTGATATCATTAGACTCTACTGTCATGTGCTACCGTGAAGTGGTACCACTAGTGTGCTACCATTAGGTGAAACCATCAATGTGCTACCATCAGGTGCTACTACAAGTGTGCTACTATCATATTCTAAAGATAGTGTGCTACCATCAGGTGCTACTTCCTATGTGATGTCGTCAGCTGCTACCGTGAGTATGCTACTGTCAGGGGATACCACCAATGTGCTACTATTAGGTGCTACTATTAGTGTGCTATCATTACATTCTACTTCCATTATTATACCATCAAGTGATATTGATAAGTGTTATCACCATGGTACTACCTTCATGTGATGTCACCAATGTGATACCATTATGTGCTACTTCCAAGGACCTACTATCTAGTGCTACCGTTAGGTTATATTGCTGATGAACTACTATCAGGAGCTTACTCTAGTTTTCTAATCTTAGGTTATTCCTCTAGTGTGCATCCATAAACCCCTAAAACTATCCTTTTTCCTCCAAAACACACAAATACTCCCCCTTTCCTCTTCAAAAAACTTCTAGACATATTCTGAACACCCCAATCATCAGATTTACCATAATGTAATTGTATGGAAGGTCTGATCTATTAAATATTTTTTGGTCCATATATAATCAGATACAACATAATGTATTTCACAACCCAACCCATTGAGGGCTCCCTAGCTAGTGATGCGCTACATGTGACACCCCAAGTATGCCTCCAATAGGTCAAGTATTGGAGACCAGTTCTGTGTAAGTATATCACACACATGGGAGTCCTTATCGTAAAGTACTTGAACACACACACATACACATCTCTTTATGACAGTATAATGCAATAAAAGAAGACAAATGATATTTTAAATGCCTTCATAACATCTTGATCCCACATCAGAGTACGAAACAATAATAGGAAAGCATAAAAGGCCAAATATAATCCCACTTAAACTGTAAAATATTTTAATCTTCCAAATAAGGAGGGGATACATTCATATAAAATTTTGGGAACTAATCATCCCATATAGATCAACTATGATCCCCTTTATTTTGGTGCTCTGATGACTTTATCATATGTCCTTTCATCTATATAAGACATTACATGTATGGGATGTTCCCATGAAGGGGTGAGTACATCAATACCCAGTAGGAAACTCGAAATCACCAAACATAAAGAATCAAGAGGTGAGTTGGATCAACATCAAGAAAGTATCTAAATCATAAATATGAGACATAGAAATAAAAATAATCCTAGATATACTCAATATTGATAAAATGCTTAAGGTCTGTCAAAAACATATGACAATCTTCAGATCCTGGTTGAGTCTTGAAGGTAATAATAATCTAGTATAAATCACTCCACAAGCCTAATAACACTAATGATTCTCTACAGATATTTCATTTATCATTGTGAATTTCTATGAATAAGTACTCACTTGAACTTTGAGGATATAAACACACAGATAGGTGATCACGCCTAGGGCTACCGAGGGACACTAAAACCCCAACTAGGTTGAACAGCTATGTAGGGGATCATACACATGTGTATTTTGTTCATGATGATTCCTAAAAACTCAACATAGGGAATACGGATTGGAATTGGGAACAAATTTGGGCCTCATGGATGGATTAATGCTCTATTCCATTAAAGGGATCATGTATTATGCTCTGAATAATATACCTCACAAAACCTTTATGCTGATAGACTTAGAAAACTCATTTTGGGACAAGGAAACTCACCCACATTAAATTGGAAAGAGAAAACACACCCAACTGAAGAGAACATGGGCATCAATATGCCTTATAATATGTAATTATCATATAATACGAGTACACTGTGTGTCTTGGAAATATTGGGTCTGGCCATGGCCTTCATCCTATTTTTGTATACTCTAGGCTCGTACCCATGTACTCTGGTCGTGCTCGTTTACACTATTCATTCCCCTGTATCTAGTTTTTTCTAATTATCCTGGTTGTGGTCTTGTACTCTATCCATTCTCATACATCTATACTTCTCCTTGCCCATGTATCCAAGGGGTACACACCATACCACTAGTTGTGGGTCCACGGCATATATCATGTGTCCTACATCATGTGATATTTTTCTCTGTAGGTAACCTGAGCACCATAGAAGGGGGACCACATAGTGTGTGTTATTCTATAGTACACACTATGTAGTTGGGAATTTTCACCTCCAGCACCCCTATATCCATTATGAAACTCATTATATATCTCATATCGAAGAACCAATTGATCTCTCATCATCATCACACACATCTATTGTACCATATATCCCAAATCTGAACCCACGGAAATGGTCCATTGTTCAAAAGATTGAACATGCAATGATTGGTTTTTGGGTATTCATCAAAACTCCTGGCTAAAAGGATTTTTGATTATGAATACATGAATAAAGTCGGGAGGAATGAAAAAAACATAAAAATACAAATGAACCATGTTTGGTATTTGAGTTCTCCTTTATCTGTTTCTTTTTAAAGGCTGAATAAATTATAATAATCAAATTACATCAATTTATAATTCTATGAAAATAAATTCATACCTGAAAAGAATGACCGACAAGTGAATAAATTTGTGAGTTGAATTGATTTATGTTCATCATGGAATAAATAAATAAGAATTAAAGCAATATAAAACAATTTTCCTACCTTGATTTTAGATCTATCACTAATGAATAATTGTTAACATTGTCATTGGTGAGATCTACAAACTTCATTGGCATATATGACGCTTGGCCACTGTTCTTTAATCATAGATCCTATTTTTTTACACCAAAATCTCCTCCAAAAAACTCCCAATAGTTATAGGGTTATGTGGATAACCCTATGTTATGTATATAACAAGGCCTTTATGGAGGGTGGATTATCTCGTAAAAAATAAATGACAAATAAAGAAATTTAATCTTTTTATTTTATTATTTTTTCTTGTGACTACACTTTAACAAAACACCTAATGCCAATAAATATTATTTCATTCATTGGGTAAAACCTATATACAAAATTTAATAAAGGTCATAGATTTACCATCTAGGATTCTATTCGAGAGTTATTAAATTATATCAGAAAAAATGTGGACATCTGATATAATATATTTAATATTTTTATTATATCAATACCAAGGCTCTTTGGCCCCAATATATTTTACTGACTTAGTTACTGGATCCAAAAATATTCCTTATAATATTCCAAATTCTTATAAGGAAAAAATAGTGTAATTAATTTCCCCTCATCTCATCGATTTCCATCCCCAAAATCAAAAAAACCTATACAAACAAGTGAGGGTGTTGAGATCACATCTAGTTATCTCGCTCATTGGTTCTCTCTAAGAGGATCTCATGCTTCCATCATAAATGTATGAAAGGAATCACTCACCCATAAAGTATCATATCCTAATGATCTTTGATACCTATTGGGTACATCGTGAAGGTAGATCCATCCTCAAGGTAAAACTTTCCCTAACCGATAACAAGCAACGGGTCATGCTTGTACCTCCTTGGCTGAGACATGTGGAAGATTTTTTGTGCCTTTAATAATTGTGAGAGTAGTTCTAAGTTTTCCTCCACCTCTCCAAACCTATTTATGTAGTATATAGAAATTTTCAATGGATATTAGAGATAACATTCCACTCTGATCAAATCTATGCAATCCTTGCTGAGGTGAGACCTTCTAAAACACATGGTATACCTCTTTGAACTCCAAATACATCCATATTCAGTCCACATAAGACTTATGATGGCTCTGGGAAATCCCCATATACTTTTGGATGGTCTCTACCTTCTCTGTTTTCAGTCACACCAAAACTCGGCCCATGAGTGAAGACTCTCCTAGATCAGCCCAATATAGTGGTGACTTATAGGGTCTCCCATACAAGGCCTCCAATGGTTCCATATAGATGGTGGAGTGGTATCTATTATCATAATCAAACTCCATAAAGGTTAAATGACACTCCAAACTAGGTCCAAAGTCTAACATGAAGGCCCAATGAATTTCCACTAGAACTTAAATGGACTATTCAGTTTGGTCCTTGGTGGGGGTGGAATATTGTTCTCAAATGAAACTGAGTCCAAAATGCTCCCTAAAACCATCTCCGAAATCATGAAATGAAGTGATCATAACATTTTAAAATTATCATTTTAGGAAATAAATTAATATAGACTTTCTCTATCATGTAAAGGTATCTCAATCTCTCTTTTTTACTCTTCTCTCAATTGTCTAGGAAGTGGGTCAACTTATTGATTCGGTCAATGATAACTGAGATAGAATCATAACCTCTAGATAATTGATGAATTCCTATCATAAATTCCATGAATATACCATTTCAATTCCACTCCAAAACCTCAAGGTATTGATCTAACCCTACTAGAACATGGTTCTCAATCTTTATCTACTAAAAAGTGAGGCACTGAGAGAAAAACTCTGTTATGATCCTCCGTATCCATGTCCATGAGAACTGACACCGAAGGCCTTGGTATATATTTTCTACTCCTATATGTACTAATAAGGGGGGATGTATGAAACTCCCTTATCACCTCCTCTCACATAGTCACTATCACCATTTTCCATCCTCAAAAAATTATGACATGATCCCCCCCTTTAGAAAATCCATCAAGAGAATATCCAGTAGATATTTGAACTCATAAGGTATCACGGTCTATATTTCCATGTTGAAACTCCATAAAATGTTGAAGAAGAAGAGGGGAAACAATAATTTATTTGAGGTAATATGTAACATCCTCATCCACAATGGAAAACTTCAATAAGTCTAACTACTCTGATGCCTCTCTCAACAACTATGAACTAGATATCCTACTGAGAGCATATTCTCCCACATTCACCTACCCAAGAGAATAGACTATATCAAAGTCATAATACTGGATGAACTCAATCCCCCAACTATATTTTAAGTTAATATCCTTTTGTGAAAAGATATACTTGAAGCTCTTTTGGTCATAATACATGATAAAGTGCTCACCCATAAGGTATTGTCACCACAAATTTAGGGTGAAGACCATCACTTCCAGCTCTAGATCATGGGTCACATGTTTTCTATCAAGGGTACTGACTTCCAAGACCCATAATATAGAATTTCCATCCTATAAATAAGAAAAATCCACGACCACTTATAGAGGTATCACAGAACACTATGTACTCAAAACCCTCCTTTATAAGTCTCAATATCAGGGTTCTCATAAACCTCTTACACAACTCTGAAAAAACCTACTAACATTTATTTATCCACATTAATGGATTCCCATTTCATGTCCAAATAGTCAATGGTTCTGTTATCGTAGAGAAATATAACTTGAATATCTCATAGTATCATGCCAACCTAATGAAGATCCACACCATTGTCATTCTCTTGGGTGGCTTCTAATCTTTCACTGCATTATACTCTCTCGAGTCCACTACTACTCCCTCTTCTTATATTACATATCCTAGGAAGTGTAACTATCGAATATAGAAATAACTCTTCAAGATATTCCCATAAATATTGTGCACTTAGAGAATATCTAGTACCATCTTCAAGTTTCTTGCATGATCCTCCCTGGACATTAAGTAAACTAAGATGTAGTGGATGAAGACTTCCAAAAACTAATCTAGTAAAGGTTGAAAGATCCTTTTTATGCATCCCATGAATGTTACTAGGGTGTTTTCATGTCAAAAGTCATCACCAAGTACTCATAGTGACCATAGATACATCTAAATGTTGTCTTCGGTGTATCCACATCCTAAACTTGGAGCTGGTGATAGCCTGACTTGAGGTCAGTCCATGAGAACCACCTCACCTCTTTCAACTAGTTTAAGAGGTCATTGATTATCGGTACTAGAAAATTTTTCCTTAAAGTTACCTACTCTAAGTGATGGTAATCTACACATAACCTCAAGGTCCCATTGACATTCTTAGAAAATAATATTAGACCTACCCATGGTGACACATTTGTCTAGAAAATCCCTTCATTTGTATATCCTCCAATTGTACCTTCAAATCACAAATCTCTATGGAAACCATATGATATTATGGTGTAGATATCAAGTTTTTTCCTATGTGAATGTTTATATATAATTTTATCTCTTATTAGGAAGGGAATCCCAACATGTCCTCAAGGAATACATCACTATACTCTATAACCACTATAGGAAGCTAAAAGGTCATATATCAAAGGGTAATACTGGAAAACTAATGAGTAATAAATTGTATACTACTATGTATATTCCAAGCCTACTCTGCCCGGGTCGCCTTCTCACTGATGAAGGAAAACCTCATCTTATCCTCGTCGAAACACTATATCCTCCACCAAAAATAGTTGATCTATACATGAACAACAAAGATGAATTCCATACCTAGAATGATTTCATAAGGCCTCATAATTGCTATAAAAAGATCTCAAATGAATATATATACTTTTATAGTCAACTCAAATAGTCAATAAAAGTGTGTTCTCACTAAATATCTTCTATTCAGAGTCTTAAAATACAAGGTTTTATCCAATGGCACAACTATAATCCCTTGATTTGAAACAAGGGAAGTTGATAGAAAATAGTTGTTCACTCCAGTAATTATTAGTATTGTAGCTAAAGTATAAGAGACGTATACCATAACATTAATCATACCTAGATCCTATGGTTCATAGGTCTCTAATTCCTATATTTTTCTTCATCCCTAACAACCAACTTTTTTAGCCTATTGAAGACCTCCAAGGGGTGGTGGTGTAAATAGATCAATGTTCCATGCTCAGAAGAATTCATCATGAACCATATCCATGGAGAATTTATTGAGGTTAGTAAACATCAATAAAAACTCTTCCAAATATATACTTTCCTTTTAATTTTATAGAATCTTTTGGATGCTCACTACTTTAAAATTCCCCATATATAACTCCTCTCTGAAGAGATACTTGAACTTAATCCAATAGAGTGTCACATCATCATGTGTATGAGTCACCAGACTCAAGTACCACCCTTTGGATACATGTATAAGGTTCACCATGAGTACCACTAACTATTCTTGAGTGGTATTAACTAGGTGGAAAACAAAGGTAACTACCTCAATCTTGTCTTCATGTACATGAGGGTATACCTCAACCAAAAACCTGAGGGGTCACTATCTCTAAAACTCTTGGAGTGTGATCAACCTGTGAAAATAATCTTATAGTACTATTGGGACTAATGGATTCTCAATGGGTGAAGGTAAGATTATAAAACCACCTTAATACTGAATCCTTATCACTAGGTGGATCATCCTCATGATCCTATAGTAAAATCTTGGCAGGACTTCGACATGGAGGCATCCTAAGATAGGCAATATGTACCACAATTAAAGAGTATATCTATGGATATGATGTGAGAAGGATGTAGAAACCACCACCCATTCATATATGATGTCTGTATTAATTTTTTCCTTACAACCATTGCCTATATGTACTGAGTCAAAAAATAGGTTATCAGAGCCTGGTTGAATAGTTATGTTGGATTTTTTTGAAAAATGGGTTCCTAGGATTGAGATCTTGACTTAAAACTTTAACACTATTTCCATAGTTCCCAAACCAAACCTCAAGGTTAGAAAATCTTCACAATTTGATCTTGGGATAAACCTATACCTATTGTGTAATTTTGTCATGATCCAACTCACTAGGGCCTAGATGACTGGATATAATCAGGATTGGGGAACCCCAATCTCACCTCCAACAGGCTAGGGGCCAGTGACCATCATTAAGTTGGAATATCACACACATCGGAGGCCTTAGCTTAAGTACTTATACACACACATATAGCTCCAAACACTAGTATAATGATGTAATGGAAAGAAATATATGCTATAAATTAATACATAAAATGTTGATTCCACATCAGATCATGACACAAGTATGAGAATGCATAAAGGGAAGAATATATGCCCCTAAGAATTGTAAGAGAGTCCAACCTACTAAATAAGGGGGGGAATTCATTCAAATGAAAATCTATGAACCAACTAGTATATCTAGATAAATTATGCTTCACCTACTCTCTATCCCTATAGAAATCTATTTTATGGACTATCATCTATATAAGACATGACATGTGCAAGAAGATACCATATAGGAATGAGTATAACAACGCCCAATAGGATACCATAAAATCACCCAAAAAATTCAAGAGGTAAACCATATCAACATTATAAACATATTTAAATCATAAATATGAGACATAAAAATAATAATACACCCAAATATACTCAATATAGATACAATTTATCACGGTCGGTGACAACCATACTACCGACCTAGGATACTACTATGGGATTCAAGGTAACGCTTGTCTGGTAGAACTCACTCCACAAGCCCAATAACATTGATGGTGCTCATCCAAATGGTTTCTTCTTGTTAGGCTTCACCATGAAGAATTACTCATAAGAACTCTGAAGATCTCAATACATAGATTGGGTATCACACCCAGGGCCAATGGGGGACATCATAACCCTAAATGTATTTACCCACTAAGTAGGGGATCATATGCATGTGTATATTGGTTAATACGGTTAATAAAAACCCAACTGATGGAAGAAGGACGAGAATTATGATAAAACCTAGTCCTAATAGAAGGATTAATTCACTATTCTACCCAATAAATCTTATCCTATACTCAAAATGAGATACTGCACTAAACCTTCATGGTTATGGACTAATAAAACTCATTTTGTAATAAGGTAACTCACCCAAACTAAAGTGAAAATTGAGAATACACCCAAATGAAGATAATTAGGTACTCAGAGAAACTCTATGATAAGTACACTACATGTACTTAGAGTAAACAATGTGTATTGGATGGACCAGATAAGCTTGTATCCTCCAGCCCATGCTTGTGTACTTTGGGCATGTTCATGGGTACTCTATTTGTTCCCATGTACATTGTCCGTGCTAGTGTCCCTGGCCATGTCTGAAGACACTATTAATTCTTGTGTACTCTATTTGTGTCCATGCACATGTACCCATGGGGTACACACTGAGTATCCAGTTATTGTTCATACAGTGTGGTATTTTTTTCTCTACTCGTAACCCTAGCATCATATAAGGGGGTCCATAAAGTGTGTGTTCTTATGTAATACATGTCATGTAGTGAGGATTTTTCTAGAAATACAAGAACATTTCACATGTCTATCCCACACATTATTGGTAACTAAATCAACGAAAAAACTCAATGTATATCCTAGATTTAGTCTTGACTGAACCATTACATCACCAATGGCTAGATTTCAGTCATCCAATATACTAGGAGAACAATCTTGGAACACCCCATTGTTTTATTTTCAAACTGCAAAGAATAACTTTGATAAGTTACCTATTCTATCTTCTTTAATTATCACACACCTTGATCACACCATAGATCCTAAATCTGGACCTATGTAAATGATCCATTTCACCAAAGATTGAACGTGTAATAATCAATTTACGAGTATTTATCCAATCACTGACCAAAATAAATGTAGATGATAAATGTGAAAATAATGGTGGGAGGAATGCACAAAACAAAAAAAATATATAAACAAACCTACACCATTGTTTAGGTTGTACTCAATCCATTTTAATTAGAATAAAAAAATTATTATAATCAAATAATATCAACTTCTAATTCTTGGAAGATAAATCCATACCGGAAAAGAATGATCGACCTAAGAATCAATCTATGAGTGGAATTGATTTTTGTTTTTATTGGGATAAACAAACGGGGATTAAACCAACAAAAAAAATTTCATACCTCAACTTGGGAATTATAACTAATGAAGAATGGTTGATGTTGTTGTTTTCAAGATCCACAAACTTATTTCACGTAGATGGTCCTTACTAATCAATCTCTGATATTTGATACTATTGTTATCCTCCAAACTCTCCTCCATGTCCCTCTTAATAATGCTCAAGTTTGGATATAACTTGTCTTTTTAATTAGTATGATTGGATCACTAAACAATGACAAATAAATTAATTTAATTTCATTATTTTACTATTTTGGTCTGTGGATTCACATGAAAAAAACACCAGATGATGATAAAGATTATGCCTTTCCAAGGGTAACCCCACATCCTAGATATTATGTAAGTCTTAGATCTCCCATCTAGGACTCCATATCTGGAGCTATTCCATTATTTCATAAAATTTATGTGCATGTGATATAATATATTTAATATTTTTAATATATCACTACTGAGGCTCTTTTTGTAGAGACCCTCACTTTAAATACATTAGTATTACATAAATTTTTTGGAATAATTAAAATTTTATATATATAGACTCCCAAAAACCATATTAGTCTAGTTCATTTGGAAACATAGAAATATAAACACTGGTTTATATGTGAGCTAAATTATCTCCCAATGGGTTCTTCTTAACTAGAACCCATCTTCGAAAAATAAAAAAATACATGTCTTCATAACCTAGGGAAGGAAACATAAAAAGGGTGAGATTAGATTCTCATTAAGGGTAAACAAGAGATACATGTAATCATAAACATGATCATATGGATTTGATAATGTAATCATAAAATTAGAAGATCAAACCCTACATATCATAAGATCATAAACATGAATCATGGAATAAAGCTTAGTAGTTCATAAGACATGAAACAAAAATAAATAAAGAACATAAGTTATTAAAGAATAATATATGAATAAGACATGGATTTGTGGAAGACACATAAGAATATAATATGATATCCATAGTAATCAATGCATCTCTCCTAAGTCCATCTTAGTAGTATGGGATCACACCCCATAACATCTTGGTAGTCATGGTTCACTCCCATGACCATATTAGTAGTATGATTTCACTCACCGTGCCATCTGGGTAGTCATTATTCACTCCTATGGTCATCTTAGTCATCAAGGTTCACTCCCAGTACCATATTAGTCTATATCATGAGATATAAATCTTTACCCAATGAATTGGAGGGAGATATAGGTCCCACCCATCTCATAATAAAATCATACATACATACATGTTCCACAAAATCATAAAAACTCATATCACAACCCATGAAATGAAATGGGTATCATAAACATGTAATGATATCATAACCATTAAAAAATATACTCATTAAATAATAATTCGTCAAAATCAGAACACATGAAAAGTATCAGGTTTCAAAATCATATAACCCATGAAATAGAAATAGGTTTCATAAACATCATGCCATCAAAACATAACCATTTTAAGAAAGAATACGAATGAAACATTGAATAATTTTTATATAAAGGCAAGAGTAACACAAACAGATGTCATCTATGATGTGAAATAATTTAGAAATATATTTTAAAAACATTTCTTGAGGAAAATAGATTTTCTTTGTTACAAAAATTCTTTCTAAAAAATAAGACATTTTTAAAAATGTTATTCTTGTAAAATAGATTTGAAAACATATAAAGGAATATTTTAAAACCATAAAACATTTTTAAAATACTTTTTCCCTGAAAATTATCTTCAAAGAAAATTTTAAAACATTTTGAAAACATTCTTTTTTAAATAAAACATATTTCCAACCAAATATAAAAATAAAGTCATATTTTTCTTAAATATGTTTTATAAATAATATTAGGTACCAAAGAGTGGGAAAATGGTACTAGTATAGGGATATATCTTGAATAAATAGAGTATAATAAAACTCATGAGTTTTCAAGATATATGGAACATAATATTTCATTAATGGAAGCATAATCATAAACAATCTCGATAAACGATGAGATTGTTTCAATAAACTCTTACCACATGGTAACTTGGGATCATACTCTCCATTTAATAAAATGTAATTATGTGAAGAAATATCATTAAAATAAGTATATTCATGATATAATATGACAAATGGAAGTATATACACCTCAAAAAATTATGTCAGTGGATAACCAAAAATGTATCTCAAAGAAGGAAAATTGAGATAAAATCACTTTACAGATTTGGTATGTTTTGAAACATAAAACCCATGAAATAAATATCATAAAATGGATATGAAAATACCCATAAATTTAATTATAAGAATCATATAATACATTCATGTTTAGTATAAACACAACATAAAATAAAAGAGTGGTGAACATGGAATGTATCTCATGGATATAAAAAGAGAGACGAAATTACATTACCCTGTGTCTTGACTTTTTTTGTACGCATACAAGCCTCATGTATGATAAGTATAATTTTATTATAAATGTATTACAAAAACATATTCATATATATAATACCATATTATATATTTCTTATGATCATACATTATTTATTTATTAACAATTCCATGTTAAGTTAACGCTTCAGGTAATAACCGGTTTGTTTATTGTACATGTTTTGACTTTTCATTCTTCATCCTCTTATATAAATATTGATTTAATTATTTAAATAATGTAATACATGACTTATATATTATATATATTCAATTTATAAAAATTTATAATCATCTATAGAAGATATATATATATGAAATGGAATACACCGTTCAGGGAGAGGGTAGGCCGCACATACGCATGAATGTTGTTTCCATTTTGATGGAATATTGAAAGAATGTAAGTAAATGACGTATATGCTTATATAAATATAACATAATTATAGTATAATTATTATGTTGTACATATCATATAATTTTACTAAACCTGTCCTTAATAAACTCCATGTAAAGTGTTGATGAATCACATCGCTTTGAGGAGGTGGTAGTCCACACTTCCACAAATGAAGTTATCGTCTTTACACAAAATGGAAAGAATGATGATGTGATTTATATAATAACTGTATAAGTATAAATACATCATAAATATCATATATAAACATATATTCCATCATAACTCCCAACCATAGGAGGTGTTAAAGGTAAAACAAACAACATTGTTTCGTGAGTTGGTAGTTCGCCATACAAATGATTAGAATCTTAGTTACCCAATAGATAGAAGTGTGTGCAAATATAGATTAAAACATTAAAATAAATAAATATAAGAACATTTAGGATAATTAGGATATTATTTTTTCATATAATAAGTATAATTTACTTGTTGGAGAAATAAAATAAATGAAAGGAGCTTGAGGAATGAGGTTACCTCTTCTCTAGGTAAATCCTTTTGGTTTGCACTAAAGGGATTTCTTAGACAGCTTTCTAACTAAAGGGGTTCTTCCATCAGTAAGGGAGTGATATTGGGAAGTATATTGGGTAGTTATTTTTTTGAACCTAGTTGGTTTGAGAGGTGTGAAGAAGGGCGAGACTTGGTGGCCTTTTATAAGGAATGGAGGATACACACTTGATGTTTTTTTTAAACAAGTTTCGTGTTCCCATGTTTTTAATTAAACAAATTCATAAGAAGCCAAAAAAACCTCTATAATTTATGATTTTTTGCCTAAATATGTCTATATAATTGGTATTTTACAAGTTATTAGGTCATTTGGTCCCTTAAGTTTAAGTTTTATTCCCTTGTTATGCTTACTTTTACCTTAATCATTGTAATTAATCATTACCGCTTTCACAAATATTTTTGGTCAAAAATTAAGTTGATATTATTAGACTATAAATATCACACTTATTAAATCCAAGAATTTATTTTTTTCTTGAAATTTAATTCAAAAAAAATAGAAAAAAAATATGTTTAATTCTAATCTCACAGACGTGGTGAGAAAGTGGGCTTTTAAAGTGATAATGTTCAAAAGTTCATTAAGCTTTTATATCTAAATTCAATATTAAAATATTTAAATGGCATAAATTGGGTCAATAGATGTATTATTGACCTGATGTGACACTAAAATCAACTTAAAATATAATTTAACAATATAAATTAATTAGAAAAAAATCATTTTTGAATTAAAATTCAGTATTTTTCATTATTTATCAAAAAATGAAGTTTCTCGGAAATATCCAAAAAATTAAAACTGAGATAATTTTGACATTAGAAATTCAATAATGAATTTTATTTTGTAAAATTAAATTTCTATATGTTTTTAAATTAATTTTATTTTATTTTTTTCAAAGAAGGTCATGGGAAGTAGTTCATTTGAGAAAATAATATTTAAAAACCTATAAATAATTTAAAAATATATATATTTATTATTAACAATATGTTTTATTTATATAAAACAATTATAAACAATAATTGAAAATTATTTATTAATATTCATATTACTATGTTTAATGTATAGGTTATAACTATCCCATTTCAATAATTATAACTATAAAATGATGTTTTCTAGAAACTTAGTGTTGCATGTAACACACACCAAGTCAGTGTTCTCTGTAGCACATTCCAATTTGGTGTCATGTGAAAGGAATTTTTGATATAGTAAAATTTAAAAAATCAATAAAAATGAATTTATTCAGAAAAAAAAAGTTTCATAAAAACTCGTGGTGTTACATTCTACCCCACTTAAAATTAATTTCTCTCTTGAAATTTTGCATTCGGGTAAAAAAATGAGGATAGTTTTTCTTCATAATATCCTCAATTTCCAATATATATTTCTCTAACTTTATATTTCTCCACAAAAAAAATTGACCTCACGAGTGGTCTGGTTTCATAGGACTTTCCCTTTATAATCCATAATTCTACGTGATGTTCCTCATAAGAAAGATCCTGCTCTAGCAGTAAAAACTATGAGTTCAATAAATGTTAAGAGTCAAGTATGTACTTACTTAGGAAAGATACATGGAACATGTCATGGAAATGAGAGATATTTGAAGGAAGTTCCAAGCTATAGGATACCATCCTGATATAATCAAGAACCTCAAACAGACCGATATACCTAGGGCTTAGTTTCCCTTTCTTCCAGAATCTCATAAACTTCTTCCATGGTGAGATTTATAGAAACACCTTATCACCAACCTCAAATTTTAGATCACTTCATTGGTTATAATCATAACTTTTCTTCTTAAATTGATCTTCCATGATATGATGTTTCATGGTTATAACCTTCTTGACCATTTCTTCAAATATCTCGGGTCCTAATAGCTTTATTTATCCAACTTCATCCCAGCATGTTTGATATTTACATTTCTTTCCATGTAGGGATTCAAAAGGCTTCATCTGAATTATCGATTGATTTCTATATTTTTACGAAAAGTCAAATAGTGTTAGGTATTGATCTCAAACTACTTTTAAATATGACTAACAAGATCTCAACATATCCTCCATGGTTTGAATTGTTCTTTTAGATTGACTATCCGTCAAAAAATGATTAGAAGTGTTGGAACTCAATTCTGTATCAAGTTATTGCTGAAGAATTCACCAGAACATATAGGTAAACCTCAAATCCCAATTTGATACAATGTAATGTGGTACTCCATGCAACCTTACCACTTAGTAAATGTATATCTTGGAAATCTGGTCCATATATAATTATTCTCTGATAGAGATGAAGTGTCTTGACTTGGTAAGGTGATCTAATACCACCCATATATCATTAATACCTTTAGATGTTTTCAGAAGTCCAACAAAAATATCCATAGTGATGTTCTCCCATTTCCATTTTGGTATCGGTAATGGATGCAACATCCCTTAAGACTTTTGTCTTTCAAACTTAACTTGTAGGAATACCAAGCACTAAGATACAAACTCTATCATATCCCTCTTCATTCCATCCCACCATAAGTATTCTTTCAAATACCTATACATCTTTGTACTTCCTTGATGAATGGAGAATTAAGAACTATGATATTCCTCTAATAGATTCTTCTTCAAATATGGTATGTATGAAACACATACAATGTTCTGGAACCTTATCTTTCCATCTTGATCAATGTTAAAATAAATAAAATTTATAACCTTATTTTTCACCTCTACACCTTCCTTCAGCACCTCTTTAATCATTACTTGGATGTAAGTTTGAACATTAAATTGAGCAAGATAATATTCTCCCCTTCCATAAAGATTCTTAGACCCATCCTTTTCAAATCTAGAAATATTGAATCTTTTTAAATCCATGTCATGGATAGTATAGCATGATCATTTCAACTCAAAGCATTAAAAACCTTCTTTTCTTTCCCAGGGTGGTAATATATTAAGAAGTCATCATATTTTGTCATCTCTAATCATATTTTTGGGATTATGTTCAACTACTACTGTGTGAATATATATTTTAGTCTTTTATAATCAGTATATATATCACACCTTTCTACATAAAGATAATGCCTCCATATCTTTAATGCAAAAATTACCACTACTAACTCCAAATCAAGAGTTGGGTAATTTTTCTCATGAATATTCAACTACCCTGAGGAATAGGATATAACCATGTTTTTTTATAAGAACACATCCCGATCCTTTCTTAGATTCATCACTATAGATTACAAACCCCACTCTGTTATAGGGTAATGTGATTATATGTGCGTTGACTAACATTCTCTTCAATGGCTTGGAATTTTCCTCACATTCATTTATCTAGAAGAAATTGGAACCCTTTTGAGTTAACTTGGTCATAGGATTATATAGTCCTGAGAAATTATCCACAAACCATCAATAATATTCAGCTAAACCAAGAAGTCAATGGATCTCAGTCATAGTGTTGGTTTAGGACAATATTCAATAGCCTCTATCTTTGATTGATCTACAGTTATACCACCTCTTAAGATTATGTGACCCAAAAATGAAACCTTTTGTAGTCAAAATTCACACTTATTAAATTATTCATATATATTATCCTTCCTTAGGTTCTTTAGTATAATTCTCAAGTATTCTTCATTCTCTTCAGTGATATTTCAATAGATAAGAATATAATCTATAAAGACTACCACAAACCGATTATGGTAATATCTAAAGAATCTATTAATTAGATCCATGAAGATAGAAGGGGAATTAGTAAAACCTAAAGGAATAACTGTATATTAATATTTTCTATACATTATACAGAATGTCTTTTTGGGTATATACTCATTATTGACCCTTAATTGACGATATCCAAAAATGAAGGTCAACATTGGAAAAGTATTGAGCTCCACACAATTGATCAAACAAGTCATCAATGTAAGGAATATGATACTTGTTCTTTATTGTGATATTTTTAAAATCTTAATAATCAATTCAAAGTTTCATTTATCCATCTTTCTTTTTCACAAAAAGAAAAGGTGAACCACAAGGTGACATTCTTGGCTTAATGAATCCCTTATCAAGATTTTCTTAGAGTATCTTCTTCAATTCCTTTGACTAAATCGGGTTCATTCTATATGGAGTCTTTGAAATTGGTGTTGAACTAGGTATGAGTTCTATTGAGAAATAAACATCCCATTTTGGTGGAAGGATAGGAAACTCTTATTGAAAGACATACACATAATCCCGAACAATAGGCATATCATTGTTGTCAATTTTATACCCAACTATTTGAGATAAACTACCCTTATAAATTAAAATTAATACCCCTATAATGGATGTAATATCCCTAGTGAGTTCATACTTATCTTCACATTGATAAACGGTCATAGGTTGGTTTGAAATTACAAACATAACTTCTCTTCCATGATAATTGATGTGGGATTTGTGTAGATAAAACCAATCCATGCTTAAGATGACATCAAATGCCACTAAAGGAATAATAAAAATATTTACGGGAAGAAAATTCCCATAAATTTAAACCAGAGAATAATCATATACTTGGGATGAAATCATCATACCATTAAGGTTTTTCACCAATAATTACACATTTAATCATTTTGGTGGAATTTTAACATCCTTATAAATTTCTTTATATATGAAAGAGTGGATAGATCTAGAATAAGATAAGACATTAAAAATTCTATAGTGGATAGTAAATGTACCTTTCACTACATCGTTATCACACCCCTCTTCATAAATAGAGATTGCATGATATTTCTCTATGTCCCTTAGCTTAAGAGGTTTTTGAAGTTGATCATCATCACCAGACCTTGGGTTTGGGCACTTGTTATCATAATGTCCATTCTCCATAAACTTGTATCACTGAAGTGTGGGAGGTTCTTTTTGTGCCACTTTTTCTCCATTCATATCATTAGCTGACTTCTTCCCATTACTTCAGCAATAAAATTCTTGATGGACTTATCTTGAACACTTAAAACATTTATTAGAACCACTAAGGTGATTTTTTCCATGCTTCTTCCCAAACATAGAGAATAAGGGAAAGCTTATCTTCTTATCTTCAAGGATTTTATATTTTCATTTAGAATCCATATTCCTTTTCTTATAAAACCCATGAGATTGATACTTGAATCCAACCTCTATTTTAACCTTGATTCCACAACATACAATCTCTTCATAGAGACTAATGTCTCTTATGGACAACTCCCTTCAAAGACTTGAATTTAAGCCACTAAAAATTTATCAACCTTACTTTTATGTTAGATGATAATTCTTGAGAACAACCTCACTAGCCTTGTGAAATTAGACTTATAGGTACTAATAGTTTCATCATCCCTTTTCTTTAAATCAAGAAATGCTTCCCAATATTGGTACACAGAATTTAAGGAAAGTAGTTATTGAAAAATAAGTTCTTGAACTCATCCCAATCCAGGGATTCAGTCTCATATTTCTTCCTTGTATTCTTTATTAGATTCCACCACTAGTCTATTTCACCTTCTAACTAATAAATAACTAGAATGAATTTCTCATGATTCAAACACTATAGAACAGAGAAAATATTTTTAGTAGTACTACTCTATTGTTTAGAAACAAGTTCATCAAAAGATCCATTTAAAGAAAATTGAATTTACCACATGAAGAACTTAATAGAATGGTGTTCCCTCTATTTATCATTTGAAAGTCCACCATGATTCATATCGTGGGAAATATATATGTGCCTAGAAACAAGATTGTGAATTCCATCTTCCATAACATTCAGTTGATCATGAAGAAGATTGTTGCATTGTCTATTACAATCACTATTAACATAGTTCCTTCAGGTTTCAACCATTTACAAAAACCAAATATCATAGAGTAAGAAATTATTATCAAAGTGAGGTACCACATAATCATGAAAAACCCACTTATTGGATGTCTAAATTATGAAACTTATCTTAATATATTACACCTTAGGTTTGGTTATTCATAACCAAATTCTATTTAAATCCTTCCTGATTGTTTGTGAAGAGTTTGTGAATTCCAAAATCAAATCCCTCGGGAGTGTCAAACCAATTGTGCAGTAAGGCCCGTTTTCATGTGCTAGGTTATGTCAAGTCAGACCTGACACACCTTTTCAAATTTTTGAATCCTAGTTACATATGTTCGAGATCTGCATCCACTTGTAGTATCCATACTATGATATATTTCTTATAAACCACTTTCTCAAACCATTACCAAGATTCCTGAACATTTTCCTATACTTTTCCTTTTTTTTATACTTATCCTTAAACATACCCTTAGGGTTCTCACTAAGGTTCTCTCATACTAACATACGAAGTTTAATTAAAACATTACTTTTATATCAACTATAGTGACCCTAGTTTATATAAATTAAAATTACATAAACTTTGTGGAATACATAAAACATTATACAAAAAGATGGCCACGTACCATATTAGTCTACTGCATTTGGAAATATGGAAACCTAAACACTGTTACATAAATGATATACATTAACTCCCACTATTTTAATCTTGACTAGAACCCTTCTTAGACACATCAAACAAAATACATATCTTCATAACCTAGGGGTGGAAACATAAAAATGGGTGATCTCAGATGCTCAGTAATGGTAAATAAGGGATAGATGTATAAACATCAGCATATGGGTATGAAAATGTGATCATAACATTATAAGATAATACCCTATATATCATAATATCATAAACATGAATCATGGAATAAATATTGGAATTTCATAAGACATGAATCACAAGAAAATAATGAACATAAGCTATGAAAGAATAACATATGAATAATACATGGAAGTGTGGAAGACACATAATCATATAATATGATTTCCATAGTAGTCAAGGCATCACTGCTAAGGCCATATTTGTAGTATGGGATCACTACCCATACTATCTTGGTATTCATGGTTCACTCCCATGGAAATCTTAGTAGTAAGAGTTTACTTCCCGTACCATATTGGTAGTCATGGTTCACTCCCATAGCCATCTTAGTAGTCCAGTTTCACTTCCAATACCTTATTAGTCTAACTCAAGAGATATAAATATTTTCCCTATGCATTGGAGTTAGATATATGTCCCACCCATATTCTAATGAAATCATAAAGGCATGTGCCACAAAATCATAGATAGTCGTATCATAACCCATGAAATTAATTTGGTATCAAAAAGAAGTATTTATATTATAACCCATGAAAAAAGATACAGGTTTCGTAATCATTTCATCAAAATAATAACTCTTAAAAAAAGAATATTTCAAAATCATGTAACCGGTTAAAGAGAAATGGGTTTCAAAATCATCATGTTATCAAAACATAACCATTCAGAGAAATGGGTTTTCAAAAAAAATTCTTTTTCCAACATAATACATTTTTGAGAAGATTATTCTTGGAAAATAGATTTGAAAAGTTATAAAGTAATATTTTAAAACCATAAAGAAATAAAATCATTTTTCTATAAAAATTATCCTAAAATATTAATTAAATACATTTTTGAAAATATTTTTTTTTGAAATAGAATAGATTTCTTACCAAAGAGAGAAATATGGTAATATTTTTCCTTAAAACATTTTATTAATCATCTTAAGAAGAAAAAAAGTGGGATAATAGTACTAGTACACAGAGATATCTTGAATAAATAGATGAGAATAAAACTCATGATTTTTTTTAAATATTGAACCTAATGTTTTATTAATGTAATCATAATCATAAACAATCCTGATAAAAAATGAGATTATTTCAATAAACTCTTACCATATGGTAACTTGGGATCATAATCTCAATGTAAAAAGATGGAATTACATGAGTCATAAAATATCATGAAAATAATTATATTTATGATATAAAATTTAAAATTTAATTATATATAGCTCAAAAAATAATTTTGGTGCATAACAAAACAAGTGTCTCAAAGAAGGTGAACTGAGACAAAATTAATTTACCAATTTGGTACCTTTAAAACCATAAAACCAATTAAAGAAATACCATAAAATGGATATGAAAATAAAAATAAATTTAATTATAATAATCATAGAATAAATTCAATGTCATTATATACACCACACAAAAATAAAATACTGGTGAACATGGCATGTATCTCATGGATATAAAAAGTAAGATGAAATTCCCTTACCTTGTGTCTTGACTTTAGTCGTACATGTAAAAGCCTCCTCTATAATAAGTATAAGTTTATTATAAATTTATCATAGAACCATATTAATATATATAATAGCATATAATATTTTCTTATGATCTTAAATTTTCTGTTTGTTAACAATTCCATGTTAAAGTAATGTTTTGAGTAATAACGGCTTTGTTTATCGTTCGTGTTTTTGACTTGTCATTATTGATCCACTTACATAAATCATGATTTAATTATTCCAAAAATGTAAAACATGAATTATATATCATATATATTCAGAATATAAACATTTATAATAATAAATAAAAGATATATATATATATATATATATATATATATATATATATGAAATGGGATATATTGTTCATGGAGATGATAGGTCGTACATACGCATAGATGTTGTTTCCATTTTCATGGAATGTTTGAAAGAAATATAGTAAATAGAATATATGAATATATGTATACATACAGTTATAGTATAATTATTATGTCATATATATCATATAATTTTACTAAAACCATCCTTAATACATTCCATATAAAGTTTTAATGAATTATATCACTTTTAAAAGGCGGTATTCCACACTTCCACAAACAAAGTTATCGTATTTACACAAAATAGAACGAATGAAGGTTGGATTTATATAATAAATAAAGAAGTGTAAATAAAAAATAAATATCATATATATTATATGTAAACATATTTTACATCATAATTCCCATCCATAATAGGTTTTAAAGGAAAAATGAACAACCTCATTTCGTGAGGTGGTATTTCACCGTACACAAGAACGGCACGTTCATTACTAGTTAGATGGAAGTGTGTGTCAGTGCAGGTTGAAACCTCAAAATAAAAAATGGTATATTAAGAATACTAAGGATATTATTTGTACATGGAATAATAATAATTGAGGTAATGTAGAAAGAAAATAAATGAAAGGTTCTTTAGGAAGGATGTTACCTCTTCTTTGGGTAACTCTTTTTGGTCTGCACCAAAGGGATTCCTTGGATGGATTTCTACAAAAAGGGATGATTCAATGAGTAAGAGAGGGATTTTGGAGATTCTATTGGTAATATATTACCTTAACTTAAATGTTTTAAAAGGTGTTAATAAGGGGTATAGGTGGTGTCCTTTTATAGGTAAGGGAGGGGACACACTTGGGTTTTTTTAAAACAAGCTAGGTGTTCCCACGTTTTTACCTAACAAAAGTCTTCAAAAATCAACCAAAATAAATAGTGGAAGTTTTATTCCATAAATATTTCCCTAAAATTGGTTTTTTGAAAGCGGATAGGTCATTTTTTCCATATGTTTAATGTTTATTACTTTATTAAGCTCAATTTTACCTTAATCATTATAATTAATCTAAACCACTTTCACTAGTCATTTTTGGTAAATAATTAAATATATCTTATTAGAATATAAAAATAATACTTGTTACAACTTTTATTTCCATTTTTTAAAATCCAATTCACATTAGTGGAAAAAATAATTTTACTGTTAATCTCGTAAACATGGTGAGAAAAGGGGTTTTTAAAGTGAGAATGTTCAAAATTTCATTAAGATTTTATATCTAAATTAAATATAAATATATTCCAATGAAATATATTGGGTTAATATATGTATAGTTTACCTAATTTTACTTTAAAATAAACTGAAAATTTAATTTAACTATATAAATAAATTAGAAAAAAAAATATTTGAATTAAAATTCCGTATTTTTTACTATTCATCCAAAAATGATGTTTCTTAGAAAAATCCAGAAAAATCACCCTAATATAATTTTGAAATTATGAATTAAAAAATTAATTTTATTTGATAAAATTAAATTTCTAAATGTTTCAAAAATTAATTTTATTTTTTTTTCACAGAAGGATGTGAAAAGCAGTTCATTTAAGAAAATAATATTTTTAAATATAAAAGACTTTACCAAAAATTATATTTTTTATTATCGATATGTTATACTTATATAAAACCATTATAAAAATATATTTTAAAATTTATTATTACTATTAATATTACTATTTTTAACTTCTAGGTTATATCTATCTCATTTAAATAATTATAACAATAAAATGATGCTTCGTAGAAACTCAATGTTGCATGTAATGCATGCCAAGTCGGTGTTGCATGTAGAACACGCTAAGTCAGTGTTGTGTGGAAGGATTGTTTGACTTAGTTTAATAAAATACATCAATGAAAACAAATTTATTCAAGGAAAAGGTTCATAAAAACTCAATTGTTTACACTCTGGGCCCTAGAATCTCGCATCGACTTAGTGCATAGATCTGAAAATATTCCTCATAATATTCCAATGTATTATAAGTTAAAAAAAGGCATTGGAATGTATTTGTGAATCATGTACAACCATGGTATGTTAAACATTACCAACATAATTGGCCATGTACTTTTTGTACTACTTTGTACATGAGAAATATTTATTCCATCTATAGATAACACGGGTCAATTTCTGAATTCAAGATACTCATAATCAATTTTATTTCATTAAGGATTGTCTGTTGGGAGACATAGTTTCCCATATTAAATTCTTGTATCTACATTCCAAGTCAATTTTATAGTTGTTTCTAAACATCCATATAGTTATCTAAACCATGGAATCATAGGAATGTATTATAAGAAAATTGAAGTACTTGGTTCAACTTTCTTATATCAACCTACACCACACTTAGGGAATTTTAGGGGTGATTTATAGTCCTTATGAAAAAATATACAATCATTTGTACATGTATATATTTTTAAGATATCATACCCAATGAGTGTAACATTATTTTAGAATCATATTCTTAATAAGGAATATCATTTTCTTCTTGTAGCATATAATTTTGCAGAATAAGAAGTTCTGTAAAGCTGGTGTCACTCTATACACTATTGGGTTTCAAATTATATAACTTCAAAACAACTAACAATATTGTATATTTAGTACAATCGATAGAAAATGGTCTCTTAGTATAACTATTTAACTTCTCTAACAATTTTGGGCAATCACTATGGTTATCTTCAATTTCCATTTTTATTTCTTCCATATGATCTCTATCATCCTTTACACTAGTATTCATACCAAATGATCTATAAATCGCAGTATCATCCTAGTCGATATGTATATTTTATTTCTTCCCATGTTTAGTCCAATATTTATAGCTTTGATCTATTCACTAAAAATAAAATGTTTTCTAACTCTTCTATATGAATTCATCTTGAATAAAAACAATATAAACATAGAAAAATTATTTGATAAGGGTCATATACATGGTCTATTACAAACATGATGAACTCTTTCACACCATACTCATACTCCTTTACTATACGATTAACATCCATCCATTTTTTATTCATATCATACCTATTTGGATTCAAAATATTCATTTTATAGAAGAAATAAATAAATATAAATACAGTATGCATAAAATGTATATATTAATTGATATGTAAAAAATGTATCATAGTGAGGGTAAATATATAATTGTGTATATGTGTGTGTCTAAACATATTTGTGAAAAAATATATAAAGACAATGTTTTAAAGAATTAAAAATCCTCATAATAAAAGGATAAATTAATTGATACTTATATGAAATTTCATTTTTTTCCTAATAAAAAAATCATAAACATTTTCGTCACTCAAATAGGCAATGAAAACAAAATTTTTAATGAAATAAGGATATAAATTATTGTGTGTCCATGTTTGGATAAAACTCAGATGACCTAAACTTGGGAGAGCTCGACTGAAATATTCAAGTGACTTTTACATGCTCTCATATTCTTTATTTTTGTAATGTTTACATTTAGTTTTTTTCTTTCATCATAAACAATATTATTGATGTTATCTCTTCTATTCATTTAATTGGATATGTTTTATTGTAATGTTATTGCATGTTGAATGCTTTTATAAGAATTCAAAAATAAATAATAATGGTTTCAATTATTTTCAAACTATTTAAATTTCTCAAAACTAAATTGAGTTTGTGAGAATAGTTAGTATTCCTTTGAAATCATCTTATTGGTGACTGGTGATTACTTAATCAATATTACTTAAATAAATAGAATTCTAATTATGATTATGGAAAAGAATGTCTTTGATTTTAACCATATCAATTTTTAGTTTATAATTATGGATTAAGTACTAAAAATAAATTATTCGAAAGACATATTTTAGACAATTAAGAAGAGGAACCTCTTATCTTGAACATGTTTAAGGTCACTAGTATAGATTTAATTGTTACTTTTCTAAAAAGATGAATTATTCCCATTTCAAACCTCTGTCCCTCTTTCACTTGTTTTTCATTCTTCAAAACTGAATATTTTCACAATCATTTTGCAATAAGAATCACCGTTTTGAAACACAACATAAATATATTTTTAAAAAATAAAATTCTAATAATTTTGAATTAATTATTATTTTAAGTGAAAAATAACTCAATCAACAGCCTCCTTGAGAGACAACTTATGACAAATATATTTTATTCTTAACTGAATAATATTTTTATTGGGACTCTGTGATAAAATTATCACTATCAAATTGGAATCATTGTTAGGTTGGTTACCAATAAATTCAATATTTTTTATACTTTAATCCAAATATTTATGGAAACCCATCTTATTCCATTCAATTTTTTATTGAAACCCATTTTTTATATCTAAAGTCACATTCCAAAACACCCACACACTAATTTAAATAATTTTGACCCTATAATTAATAAGAATTTTTATAATAGATTCAAAAATATGGGAGAGAGAGATTCTAATATTTTAGAAGAGTCTTTTAAGGCCAAAATTTGTGAAGAGAAAATTGAAACATCCACTAGAAGACTTGAAAAATTAAAAACACTCTGACATGAGTATCCAATCCCATTAGAAATCATGTATATCAAAGAACCATAAGGTTATTTTCTACATCAAACATGGATAATAAAAAACCAAATGGTCTCAATTGTTTATGATAGGTCAAGGCACTATGGTATTGATATGCTATGGGGAATGGGGCTGGTATAGTACACGGGAAAAGAAGAATTAAATTTTTTTTAAACAATGCAAGATTGGCTAACAATGAGTATAGAGAATGACATATGAAAAATTTGAGAGAATTTAGTTATTTGAGAAGTTTGAGGGGGTGCAGCACCAGAACGTCGAGTTTCGCAATAATTTGAATGGTGTGAGCGAGTGAGGTTCTCTATTATGGTAAATTTTAAAAACATAGATAATTTTCATTAGTGATTTCCAAAAATCAATGATAAAGATTGATTTTATCATCAATAAAAATTTAACACTAATAAATATAGGTTTTTTCAGAGCTTTTTATTTTAGCACTAATAAAACTTATATTTATCAGCACATTTTTAAGTATCGGCAAAAACTATTTAAAATAAATTACCAAATATTAAATGAATATATATAAAAAATGAATAAATTATAAAAAAGAAAAAATAATTAATATTATTAATTAATAAATAATATTTAATGTTTTAATTTTATAAATGAGTGGAATTTATTAACTAAAAATCAATAGACTTCCAAAATATTAAAAAAAATGACTAAGTTTTTTAAATTTTATAAATTATTAAAAAAATAAAATGGATATATATAAAAATAAATATGAATATATATTAAATATTTATATTACAACTATATTTAAAAATTAAATTTTAATGAATAAATATGATTAAATAAATATTAAAAATGAATAAATTTCAAAAATATTAAACAAATTAATATTATAAATGAATAGATTACAAATATAAAATAATAATTAATAATGTTAGTGAATAAATATATGAAATAATATTCAATGAATGAATGTTAAAAAGTGTGAAATTTAAAAATTAAAAAAATTAACATATTACAAAAATATTAAAGAAATGTATAAGTGTTATTATTTATAAAGATCATTAAAAATTTAAAAATTGATATATGTTAAAATAAAAGGGTATATATATTAATTATATAAATTAAAACCATATTAAAAATATTACATGTTAATGAATAAACATGTATAAATAAATATTAAAAATGGATAAAATTAAAAAAATATTAAATGAAGAAAATTTAAAAATTAATAAATAACAAAAATATTGAAAATTAATTAAAATTATTAATGAATAAATAATATTAAAAATGAATAAATTTAAAAAATATTAAAATTTACTAAATAGAATATATTGAATAAAAATATAAAAAATGAATAAAATATATCCATTAAAAACATAATATATCAAATTTACTAAGTTAATAAATAAAATTCTAAAATGAATATTAAAAAATTAATAGATTATTGAAATATTTTGAGTGTGTGTGTTTCTATATAAAATTACATTAATTATTCATATGTGTGTGTGAAATTAATGTCTATATATACCACAATCTTGATATATGGTCAATTGAAAAAAAATCTATATAGTATGTTATTAAATGTTTATTACATGATACTAAACAGTAAATATTTTTATGAGAAAAGACTAGCTAGAAGTGAAATCTACTTAAATTTTATTAAAGGTGAAAGAAAAAATGAATAAGAAAGTAAGAAAAAAAAATATGGGGTCATACAAAGGGACATGCCTTCATCTGGAAAAGCAAACTACAAATCAAAGAAAGTAGGATCATTAGCATCATTAGTAGTTTCCCACTCCAACTATGAATTTCCCTAATTGCAAATCCCAATGATCCTATATTTGGACCTTTCCTGCTTCGGAGTGATCTGGATTTTTAATTCCTTGAATGACTTGGTAGACACATTACTGGCTAGATTAGAGTAATCCTTTCACATCCATATTTTTAGAGGAATTAGAGATAAACCTTCACTGCTAACCATCTTGACCATACCATTTAGGAAAACTTCCTTAAAGGAAATAGAGTCACTATTTCTTAGGGATCAAAGTTGAGTGGTGTCCAATATGACCATTCACTAATCCTTATAACTTCAATTATCCAATATATTACCCCATTTAACAGAAATTCCCAAAGAACTGAAGACATTATTAATCTCTTGATAAAAATCCACATTCTACTAAACATTAGATTGTCTACACCCATATTCATATGGAACCTTCCCTAAGAAATCAACATCTTGTGGTTACAAAATGAAACCTTTCACATCATGTTGTGAAGGAATGACCTCAATAACATCACCGAGAGTAAGAACCTCATCAAAATAATACTGACCTGAATCAGGTGGAATTCCTTGTAGGCTCTTTACACATTGAGGAGAACCATCTCTTTCCCTTTAAAGTTCAATTTCATTATAATAATAGGAACCATCATGATCATCATTGACACTAACATTTCCATTTCCAATTTATATATCATTATCCCAAGACAAATTTTTTCTAATAATCCACTATGAACTGGAACCAACGTGCTCTTTCCCCTTGTCAATATGGGGTTGATTATCACTACTAGAAACCCAATTAATTTTCATTGTCTTCCTCCTCAATTTCTTTCTACAAGAAGACTCGGGATTCCCTTTTAATGAAAAAAATAGAAAAATTCATTTTTATGATAGAACTCTTTAACATGTACAATAATTAGATTGTTTGGACAGAAGTATGGTAGTCTTTCATAATCCACTTTGAGAGAGATATTATGATCCAATTCTGACAAGATGATATTATAAATCAAGAAACATCTTAAATTAACCTCCACCACGACCCTATCATAATGAAAAAAAATTGGAAAACTCTAGGGGCCTATCCATTTTAAGCGGAATTCCCATAGAAAAGGCTATATAAAACAATATCTTAGAATGTAAAATTATCATTTTTGGTCAGATAATTTTGATCCATACTTGATCCATATTGTTATTTATAGTAAATGTGTTGAAATGGAAGTCCCACTCTTGAAATAAAACCATAACTATTTTTTAATAAATTGATCCAATCCCCTATTCTCTATAATTCAAATCCTTTGTTGGAAAAATGATATAGAAGAATCCTCATCCCATTAAAATGAATTTACAATAAGAAAAACCTAGATAAAGAAGTGACATTTTGGACCAGATCCTTGATTTTCCAATGCCTTCTTCCCGTGGGTAAAACAATCCGAGTAGTAATAAAGTTCTCAAAAATCTTGAACCTATAAAGAATAGCCTCATTATTTACAATAACATGATTTATGTCACCTTTAATAATGATTCATTCAAAAAAACTATTTTAGATAAGAAAAATTCTTCCGTTGGGTTTTGGATCAGTTGCCACAATATCAAATTTTTTCAATTGACCAGATTTACTCACCCGAGAAGAGATAGGTAATGCTGGCCTAGCCTCCTACCCTGCCACACGAGATCAACAAGATTTGTTGACCTCATCCCCCACCATCTAGAAATTCTGATAGGTACCATTCACCTCCATCATCGTAGATCGACATTTGATATCCCTCTCTTCCAATGCAAAAGAAAGACGCACATCGTCCGCTTTAAACCACCATATCAGCAAAATGACATTTACCGTCGACCATGGTCACCATCACCACATCCAGCTAGGCTTCAATCGAATCATATTGAACCATCTTTTGGTAAGATGGGTCATTAACCACATCGGCTGCCCTGAGGCCACCCTGACATGATCCCCTAATGCCCCTAGGAATTTAAAGATCTCCATCGGCACCCCCCCCCCCCCACCAGCTAGAAGAATCGACCCAAGATAATGAGGGATCTCCATACAAGATTAACCATAACCTAGAGGAGTCCCAGATTCTCAATCACTATAGATATCTGAGATCCTCTCCAGATTCACCATCGATCTTTAGTTAACATTTTTAATTAATATTAATCTTTTATTATAAACTATTTTCACTAAATATATGACTTATTAAATGTAAATTCATTTTTTTGTTATATAAATCTTATTTAAGTAAATATATTCACATTGATATATATACATATATATATATATATATATCAATATGAATATAATTAGATATTAAAAATATTAAAAATGTTCATTAATAATTATGTATACAGACATTAAAAATAAATAAATTAAAAAATCATTAAATGAATAAACAATAAAAAATGTGAAAAAATGCTCAAAATAATTAATGAATAAATAATTTTAAATGAATGAATTTTTAAAATCAGTGAAATTTAGTTAAAATATGAATAGATTGAAAAAAATGTTAAAAAATGAATATTAGTTATTAATTATATAAATTTAAAAAATAAAATATATGTTAAAATGAAAATGAATACATATATTAATTATGAAAAATAAAACTCTATTAAAAACATTATATGTTAATTAATAATACTCCTAAATAAATATTAAAAATGAATAAAATTAAAAAAAATATTAAACAAATAAAATTATAAAACAATAGATTTCAAAAATATTAAAAAAATTATTAATGAAATAAATATTAATAAAAAAGAATAATTTAAAAAAAATATTAAAAATTAATAAAAAGTATATATTAAATAAAAATATAAAAAATGAATAAAATTTAATATTTATGAACAGGATATATAAAATATTAAATATTAATAAATAAATATCTACATCGATAATATAAACAATTTATTATTTTTGTATGTTTTTCTAAATAAAATTTAATTAATTTTTTATACTTATTTGTGAAATTATTATATGAAATATTAAGTGTAAATACATATTTACTCCATATTTTTAATTATTAATTAAATGTTTATTATATGATTTATATATATGTGTCAAATTAAAAAAACAAATGATATTGATATAAAAAATGTTATTAAATGTCCATTGATATTAATTAGTCAATATTTTTAATTAATATTAATTTTTAGTTAACTTATAATATTTTTTTCACTAAACATATGACATATTAATATAAATATATTTTTATATTAAATATGATTTATAAATACATACTTATTATAATATAAATCATACTTATGAAAATTATATATATATATATATATATCAATCTAAATATATTTCTATATTAAATATGATTTTTAATAACATGTAATTTTTAATAATTAATTTATAATCCATTTTCACTAAATATCTTATATATTGAGTGTAAATGTATATTTAGTCTTATATAAATCATATTTAATAAAATATATTATATTTATATCAATATATATATATTTATATATTAATATATGAATGTGAATGATATAAATATTTTTTTTATAAAATATACCTTTTGTTAGTGATTTTTTAGAATTAATAAAATTCATCCTTTATTAGTGCTAAAAAAATAATTGATAAAATGGGTGCCTTTACCAGTGCTTTTCTTACTGCAGATAAAGGTAACCCTTATTGTCATTTCTTTTTAGTGGTAATAAAGAAACCACTTTATTAGGACTTTTAGCTAGTACTGATAAATGATAGAACCGAATATCATGTGATCTGTAATAGTGTACATATGTGTGTGTATTAATAAATAGATATATATTTATGTTTATGTTTATGTTCTAATATATGCAAATAAATAATAATATATAATATATTTAATAAAATATATCTATATATCATATATGTACACACATGCATATGTATAAACAAACATACACACACGTGTTTTATAAATGTATTTTAAAAAAATATAATAAATATATATACATATTTGGATAAAAAAATATGTATGAAAATATATATAAATATAAATATAAATATCGTAAAATATTGGAGAAAAAAAAGACAGAGTAGTGGTAAAGGGGTTTTCTTTGCACATGGAGGTCGTAGGTTCAAGTATAGGTTAATGCGAGTGAGCAGATAGTGGGTTAGTGGTTGGGCTTTGACCAATGGGGTCCCAAGCACTAGAAAAAGGATGTGTACAACCCCACCCATAGCCCCACTAACTTATTCCATTCCATTAACTACGCTTCTTTACGACCATTAAAATTACAGTCACTCCATCTCTCTCACCAACCTACATATCAAACTCCATCTCTATCTTTCTGACATACCCAATTTTTTCATATAAAATGAAATTATAATAAATGATTATCCAAACAGATAGTAAGCCTAGGCATTTTGTTAATGGAGTCATGATCAGTGGATAAAGGTCTAGTTGGGGCCAGATAGAACAAATCAAAAGTATGAAATGAGAAATGAACCTTGTGAATCGTGTGTTCCATGCATGTGGGGATGGATCTAATTAACTAATCAAGATCATTTCTATTTTTTGTTGTGTAGAATAAGACTTATCAATTGAAGGTACTCTCTATGTTTTCTTATTGTGATCAGATATGGAAACTCAAAGAGAGGGAGAGGAGTGGTGCAATGTTTTCCTATGATTAAGGAACTAATTTGGGAAGAGAGTAGGGTAAAATTATGATATAATTTCATTATATTGCTAAAAAAATAAAATAATAAAACATTTATTTAGACTTCATTATCCCTTAGAGAGTGCATTTCTAATATATTTTAGCTAAATGAAAATTGTATTAATGGTTAATGGAAAGGCTCGTAGTGGATTTTAGAGAATACTTATAAAGCATCGTTTTAGGGATGCTAAAAGCAAAGTAAACTCACACCCACCACATATGTTCGAAAATATGATAAACCAATAAATGTGGAATGCATTTATTGGTAATCGTGAGGAGGTATCTTTTTAGGTACATTTTTATTAGTGGTAAATTACTTGACAATAGGTGTATTAATCACTTTTATTAAGAAATATTATTTTATGAAACGAAAATAAAGTACTAAAAATAAGTAAATTGCTTCAAAACCAATGCACCCCTACCATAAAGAAATGATGATCTATGATTTACTTTAAAAAGTTTTATATTTTAAATCTATAATAATACTTATATGTGTCATGAAACAACAACATAATTATATTCCTTTATTTATAGAGATATTGATGAATCAAAATCCAAATCAACTTCCATCCCACATCATGCTCTATGGATGGAGGCTCATGTAAATAAATATGAAATAATAATAGATGGAAATACAAAAAAAATTATGGAAATCATGTTTAAGTATGACATAATAAAAAAATTATTCTTTAATAGATATTACATAAAAATGAATAATTATTTTCCTATATTTTTTATTCAGTTTAAACACAAGAATCATCATCATCTATACCTAATGAATGACTACTTTCAGTGACCTTGAAGTGGCTAGAACAATATGGTCACCTCAGAGGTGTGGGTTTTAGAGTGTCTACATTAACATATACTATGAAATTAAATGTACAAGGGCATAATGATAAGAAACATGAGGATATGAATACACAAATAACTAATCTATAATAAAAACCTAATTGGTAGTATAATTTGTTAGAGAGTGTTGTGGAAATCATTATAGAGAAAAAACAACACAATAACAACCACTACATTAATTCCCCCTGCTTTTAGGCGATTGATTCCCCTCAAAGTTCTTTATTACTATAGGTGATCGATTTTTTCATAAAAAATTTATGAAAAATGTGAATCAGGAAGACACTGATACCTTTTCTCTATTAATATTATATATGGTTAAAATGGTAGTGATTTATATATATCAGCACCTAAAAATATCTTTGTATCCAATGAGGTATTATATAAAACAAAAAACTTCCAAAAGGTCATGGGAGAGTGTGAATTCACATTGCTCATTATCTAAGTGTCGAGCTACCTATTCCCCTTAATGATCTAGATTTTCACCATGTCAAACTTTCTATTGGAACTTTCATAGCATGGTCTTTTGATCTTTTATAAATACATATCAAAAAGGAGTTATTCCTTTTTAATTTATTTTTTATGGAAAACCTTTATAAAGTAATAACAAAATTTCCAAACCCTAGAATGTTATTATAGATCGAGAAAGGGGTGGGGAAAAATTTTCAAAACAAATCAATCTAAATGATCAACTAATCGATCGAAATTCCTTGATAAAGTACCTTTACCCTTCTAGTTAAACTTCTATATTTACTAATATTACAAGTTCCTGTGGATAAAATTTTAAAAGATGGTGATATGACCATCATTGATTTTGAGGAATAATGGTACAGAGAGTCCATTATAGACTTTCTTTTCCTTGAGAATATAGATGAAATCTTTATGCATGGATGGTTAGGAGTCTCATTTATAAATGTATACATGAGGTGTTTTTCATAATTTTTTCTTCAATAGTTTATCTACTATGTTAAATATAGTTAAATACTATTCATATTTTTTATAGGTGTATATATCAGTAATATTTGAAGGAAAAATCCTATGAACAAAAAATTGGGCTCATTAGTCCTTAGATCACTACTATATAAAAAGTTCATTGGAAAAATGGGAATATTCGATAACAGTTGACAAATTGGATGCAATGTTTAAAAAAAATTCTAATAATAGAATTATTTTAATACCCATGATGCAGGGGTAAAATTCTATAATTTAATCATATCAAATATATTTTCATTCCTTTTATTACTTTTTGCATTTTTAGGGATAATTTGTTGCTCATTATAATCAATTTGGATACTATAAAGATTTATTTTTTTGGATTCAATGCATGGATATAGCAACCCTTATTTATCTTATATTACTACTACATAATTTTAAAGAAAATCAAAATAAAATCATTATATAATTAGGATACAAAGGTTTAGTGTCTTGAGAAAATAAGGAACATACATAAAATTTAAAAAATAAAACATAAACATTTATTTAATTCTTTATTCTCTAGCTTCTTATCGGCCCTTGAATTCTCCTTTGTACAAGTATTCACCAGAGGATATACATCAAAAGGGGTTGAGATTAAATTCCAATAAGAGGATAGATAATAACATGGGGTGAGTGTTGACATAAAATCATAATCCTACCATAATCATGGAATCATAATCATGATAGGAAGTCATTAAGATAAGGCTTGGAATGTGAAAATGCATAAAAATGAAACATCATGTTTAGTGGTCAACTAACACACATAGTTTTCAACAAATATAGAATAATTTTCAAAAATATTTCACTTTTCAAATGATATAAATCACATTACCCAATGCATTGGAGTTCTATATAATTATAGGATCACTCGTTACAACATAACATTTAGATTGTGCTATATAATTTTGGGCCAACCCATCACATCATAACAATTATATTATATTTCAAGCCACAAAAAACATATATCAATATTGAACATAAAATAACTCATGTAAAGGAATGGGTTTAAAATAATAATCATACATTCATTAACTTTGGGTTCTCAAATGAAATATGTAATAACATCCTTGAATCATCAACCTTGAGTGAAGAAGAAACAATCTTGAGAAGTAAAAGGTGTGTGTTTTGAAAGAAGAGTTATTTTAGAAAACATTGAGTTTGTCATAAACTCAATTAGAAAACATTTATATCCCAAAAAAGGTAATGTAAATATTAATAAAGGAAATTTAATTAATATCCATACTAAAAATGGGGTGATAGAGGGAGAACCAAAAGAGAGGTGGGTTCGAGAATTCCCCTTACCTTGTGTCTGAACGCTTTCAACAATTTAATGTATGATATAATCATATTATATTAATTAATTAACAAATTACAGAACCATTTATCCAAAATATTATTCATTATGGTTTCATTAAGTTCATTTATGGGCCTCTTTATGAGTTATATAGTTTAATTTCATCATTCGGGAGTATTTGTTTTCTTAGTTTTCACGATCGATTCACTTGTGTTCATGAATGGAATTTTGTGTAAAATGAGTATAAATAAACATAATTGTTATTATATGTTATTAATGATATTAAATAAGTTTAAATTATCATATAAATAATTTTTTTATGTACCATGAGGATGAATATTTAGATAAAAGTAAATGATGACTATTTTAGGTTAATTTTAGTCATTTTTAAATCATAATGAACTCATTTTGTTGTATCACTTAGTATTATGTGTAAAAGTTAGTTCCTTAACATATAGAGGGATGTATCATTAATAATAAAATATATTTTAAACCTATTAATTGATTTATTGATAGTCTTGAAGGTGATTAAGGAAAATTAAAGTGTATCGCCCATGATGTTGGTAAATTGACACATCATGGGTGACGATTTCATTTTTAAAATAATGCAGTGAGAGGGAGGAGTTTAATGATGGATTTTAGATTAAAATGATATAATTCCAGTATATTTATGTTAATAGAGTTATCATTCCATTTGGATGAAGTGCGGTGAGGAGATAATAATAAATGAAATGAAATTGAAATGAAATTAAAAGAAAAATAGGGAGGATTTAACTCTTGAATTATCCTCTTGAGATCCTCCTCAAGGCACCTAGAATTGGTCTTTTCATGAGACCAAGAGCTCATAAATGTGTGGTAGGGGCTAGGGAATAGTGATGGGAAGAATTTTGGCAAGGCTAAAATATTGAGAGGTGTGATTAGAAGAGGGTGTCAGGGGTGGTATTTATAGGGGAGGAGAGGGGTGTTTTCTTATTATTTAATTTATTAGTTTATTATTTTTCTCAAGATAATCAATAGTGTTTATTATTGAGACTAAATACAGTAAATAGATCATGTGAGTTTGAACCATTGTTTCTTACATTAGTGATGACTCAATGAATAGGGTATTTAGCTTATAATGTATATATATCGTAAATTGCCATATTTCACTATTCCCCAAAAATTCAAGTAATTCAGAAAAATACAAAAAAATCACCTTAATCATTTTTCAACATGCAAAATTAAAAAATGAACTCCATTTTATGAAAAACAAATTCTAAATATGAGTAATTTAATTTTTAATTAAAATCATCATTTACTTGGAAAATACAATTTTAAAATTTATAACTGATTTTATAACACTTTGAAAAATTACTTAATGTCTCATAAAATTATATTAAAATCATAATACATAAAAATATTAATTTATGAAAAAAATTATGAAAATAAATTTTCTTTTAAATTATTAAATTAATCATAAAATTATAATTAAATATTTATGACTTATAAAAATACCAACACTTAATTAATAATTTCTAAAACATTTATTTACTTACACTATGATATAATTATACCATAATTATATTTTTAAGGTGCGTAAATTTTATTTATACTTTCATGGGTGTGGTTACTATTTATTTGGCTGGTTTACTATCCATAAGGGTCATATTATTATTCCTAAGGTCAAGTTACTATTTTATTGGTATTGGATTGTTAAATTCTATAAATTCTTATTATTTAATTAATTAATATTTTATAATGTTTTTATTATGGTTTGTAAGTATTTTTATGTGATTTATAACATGTGAAATTTATATAATAAGGGATAAATTCTTTTGATAAAATTTTGGGTCGTTACATTCTTCCCCCCTTAGGAAATTTTTCCCTCAAATTTATGTTTTCCCTAAACAGTTGAGCGTACTACTCCTTCATAACCTCCTATGGTTCCCAAGTTTCTTCATCAAAATTATGGTTCCTCCACAACACTTCATAAAGGTGGGTTGTCTTGTCTCATATAACCTTATCTCTCTATTCTAAAATATTTATTGGCTGCTCCTCATAAGAGATATCATCTTCCATTTGTACCACCTCTATGTTTAGTACAGGCAAGGGATCGAGTATGTACTTCCTCAAGAGTGATATGTGGAACACATCAAGAACATGATCCATATTCAATGGAAGTGAAAGATGATAGGCCATGAATCCTATGCGATCAAGGATCTAAAAGGGGCCAATATACCTTGGGCTTAGCTTCCCTTTATTTCTAAACTACGTGAAACTCTTCCATGGTGATATTGAAGGAAGACTTTATCTCCAACGTCGGACTCCAAGTACCTTCGATGGTTGTGAGTATAGATCTTTTTTGGACTCTGAGTATCTTTGATATGTTGTTGGATATCTTGAACCTTATCTATCATCTCTTTCACAAGATAAGATACATGTAGCTTTATTTAACCAACTTCATCCCAACAGGCTGGAGTTATACATCACTTTCCATACATATCTTCATATGTAGCAATCTGAATACTCTAGTGGAAGCTATTGTTTTATGAGAAATAAACCAATAAGATATGTTGATCTCATCCACCTCTGAATTCTAAAGAGTATGCTATTAGCATATCTTTGATCATCTAAATATTCCTTTCAAATTGGCCATCATTTTAGTGGTGATAGGCCATGTGGAAATTCAATTTAGTACTCAAGTCATGTTGAAGACTCTTCTAGAATTTAGATGTGAACCTAGGATCATGATCAGAGACAATCAAGATCGGAACTCCATACAGTCACACCACTTCCTTCACATATATCTTTTCAAGTTTTTATTGTGAGAGATCTTACTAAATAGAAATAAAGTGGGAAGTCTTGGTGAGTCGGTCCACCACAACTCATATTGTATTATTTCCTTTAGATGTATTTGGGAGACCCGTGACAAAGTCAGCAATGAAATTCTCTCATTTCCAAATGGGTATAGGCAATGGTTGCATCATACCTTTGGACTTTTGTCACTTTTCTTTAACTTTCTGACATATCAAGAACCTTCAGATATACTCAGAAATATCCTTCTTCATGTTGTTTGACTAACAGTGTTCTTAGAGATAATGGTACAAATTGGTACTCCTGAGATGTATAGAAAGGTTTGAGCTATGTGCATTATCCAATAGATCCTTCTTTATCCTAGGTGATGAAGGCACACATAGCCTCATTCCAAACCAAATTACACTATCATTATTGATATGTAACTCTTGCAGATTCCCTTCCTTTACTGCATTCACCTTCTTTTGTATTTATGAATCATCCCTTTTTACCCCCTTAATCTTCTATTAGATAGATGTTTAGTCAATCATTTAGGCCATATAGAATGTATTCCTTGCTGTTATGAGTTCCAAATCCAACCTTTTCATATCCAAGAAAATTGGGTCTTTCCCAATCCTCAACATGGATAGAGTAGCAGGTTCTTTTCAACTAAGAGCGTCAACTATCTTTTTTTACTTTCCAGGATGATAGTGAATAGAGAAATTGTATTCTTTGATTATCTCTAACCATATCCTCTGATGCATGTTTAGAACCTTTTGAGAGAATATATATTTTAAGATCTTTTGATCAGTATATATGTCACACTTCTAACCATAGAGGTAGTGTTGCTTGATTTTCAAGGAAAAAAACATAGTTGTTGGATCTAGATCATGCATCATGTAGTTCTTCTCAAGGATCTTTAATTGTTGTGATGCATACACAATCACATGATCATTTTTCATGATTACACAACCCAATAATTTCTTGGAATCATCACTTTATATCATAAAACATTCTCCACTTTTCAGTAATGTGAGTACAGGTGTAGTGATTAACCTCTTCTTTAGATCCTTGAATCTTTCATCATAGTCTTCTGTCCAAAAACACTTTAACCCTTTCCTTGTTAACATATTTATCGGGCTTAAAAATCATGAGAAATTTCTCAAAAAACATCGACAGTACCCATCTAATCTAAAAAAATTGCAAATTTCTGTGACAGTAGAGGGTCTAGGCCATTCCTCAATTGCCTTTTTTTAAGGGTCCACATAATTTCCCTCACTTTTGATCACATGTCCCAAGAATGTGACTTGTTGCATCCAAAATTCACACTTGTTGAAATTGGATTGAAACTTATCCTTCCTTAATGTTGCCTATGCAAGCCTAAGATATTCTTCATGTTCCTCCCTACTATTAGAGTATATGAGAATATCATCGGAAAATACTAGCACAAATTTTTGGAGGTAATTTCTAAAGACTCTATTAATCAAATCCATGAATATTTAAAGGGCATTAGTAAGTCTGAAAGGAATCCCCAGAAACTCATAGTGTCGATACCTTGCATGGAAGGTAGTCTTCTAGATATCTTCCTTCTTATCCCATAGCTAATGATATCCAAAACAAAGATCCACCTTTGATAATTACTGATCTCCTCGCAACTGACCGAACAAGTCATCAATCCTTGGAATAGGATAGTTTTTCTTTATAGTGATCTTGTTGAGTTCTCGATAATCGATACAAAACACGGTTGATCCATCCTTCTTCTTGAAAAATATCACTAGCGCGCCCCAAGGTGATGCACTAGGGAATATGAACCCTTTTTCTAAATATTCTTGTATCTGCCTCTTTAACTCCTCCAGTTCGATAGGATCTATCCTATAGAGACATTTTGAGATAGGAGTATCTCTGGGTATGAGTTCTATAGAGAACTCTACCTCACGATCTGATGTATTTCTAGGTAACTCTTCTATAAATACATCATTATATACCCTCATGATGGTAATTTATCTTAGGTTGATATCTTCCTTTAACTCAACCATTTAGATGAGGTATGCTTCTTTATAGGGAATCAACACCCACACCATTGAAGGATATTAAAAGGGAGATTTTTGATCTTCCTTGAATTTTTAGAGGAGCATGGAATGGTTCGAAATATGGAAAGATATTTCCTTTTACCAATAGTTTATATGTGCTCTACATAACGAGAGGCAATATATCACCATTATAGCATCAAATTTCACCAAGGTAAGTATTAAGAGATTCACTGGAAGAATCATCCCACATATTCCAAAAAGAGAAGAGTCCAACACTTAGGTTGAAATGTTTTCACACCTATGTCATTTTATAGATATCTCTACTCCAAGGTTTTGGGGATTTTATTCAATACCTCTAGTAAACTTGAAAGATATAATGGAATGTGTAGAACTAGAATCAAATAATAATTTTTCAATTCTTAAGTGCATATTAAGTGCACCTTGTATGACATCATTTTCTTACTCCACTTTCATAGTAGTGATGGCATAATCCTTCCCTTTCTCCTTTGTCTTTGGTGTATGATGATGATAATTACACTAGAGAACGCAAGGTTCAGTGCATTGTCTTACATATTTCCCTTGCTTCTTATAGTTGTAACATTGGACCATGGGTGGTGCTTTCCATTCTTCCACTACGTAATCCTGGTTCCTCATATATTTTCGAAATTCATGAGTTTTGTGGCCTTCTCTTACACACATGAATCATTTCCAAGTCCCATTGAGGAAATTATCATGATGCTTCTTCCAACATTTTGGACATATGGGTGGTTGAGTTTTCTTTCCAACTTTCTCATTATATCCCCCACCTTGAAACTCCACAATTTATTTCTTATCACCATAGCCATAGGACCATTCTAAAAACCCCATATCCACTTTGAGAGAACATCGAACAACTTCTTCATAACTCCCAAAATCTTTGGTTTCATGAGTATTTTAATGGTTTGGTTTTAAACCACTAAATAATTTATCAATTTTTCTATCATTGTTGATAACAAAACCCAAAGCGTACCTTGAAATCCGTGTGAAATTTGATTTGTAATCCGTGATAGATTTTCCTTCCTTTTTTCAGATCTATGAATTCTCTCTCCATATTTTAGCAAAGAGTTCGAGGAAAATACTTATTAAGAAACATTATCTCAAAGTCTTCCCACTCCATCTCTTCAATTTTGTCTATCAGCTTTGTGTTCTTAATCAAATCCCACCATTTATCAGACTCTCCATATATATAATAAAAAGTGAGAGTCTCCTTCTCCATCTCATAATATTCAAGTATAGAAAACAAATTATACATTGAATTAACCCACTATTACAGGACAAGTGGTTTGGAAGATCCATTAAACGTCGGTGTTCATTTCCGCATAAAACACTTGATTGCCAATTTCATCCTCTTAGGTGAAGGAAGAGTTCTACATTATTCAAGTTATTTTTCATAACCTGAGACAGTTGGGTGAGCATCACCATGAAATTTTGAACTCCACCTCCCAAGGCATTGGGGATGTCATTCTGGCAATCGCTGCATTGTCCCTCACATGGGTTGTTGGCCTAGTTTATCTTGGTTCCCACCATTTTATAAAATAGAAAAGGTTAGAACAAAACATAAGTCCAAAAATCATAAATAAATAATATATTTCATTGTTCATTTAAGTCTAAATTCATATCTTGTGGGGTACCTTTGTTTAGAATTTTCTGAAACAAATTATATTGTGGTTTTTCTTATACTTAGTCTCATACTAAGTTTTTTCACTAAGGTTCTCTAATCATAATTCCCAGATTAACTAAAACATCCTCTGTACCGACTATAGAGACCATGTTTTTGTACATTACTATTACATCATTTTAAAGAAAATAAACATAAAATAAATACACAATGAGGATAAAAAGGTTTAGTGTCATGGGAAAATTAGGACCATATAAAATATTTACAAAAAACCGTAACCATTTATTTAATTCCTTCATCTCTAGATTCTTATTGGCACTTGAATTATCCTTAGAACTAAGGATATACATCATAAAGGGGTGAGCTAAAAGCATGGAAAGAGGATAGATAATAACATGAAACAATATAAAATGGGGTTATTATTAATATAAAATCATCATAATAACATAATAATGGGATCATAATCATGGGAGTAAGTCATTAAGATAATGTTTGGAATGTGGTAATGCATAAAAATGAAACATCATGTATTAGTTGTCAAATACCACACATAGTTGTGAAAAAATAAAGTATAATGTTCATTCATATATCACTTTTATCATGATATTCATCACATTAACCAATGCATTAGAGTGCTATATAATTCTGGGTGCACCCGTCACATCATTACATCTACATTGCACTATATAATTTCAGGTGCACCCATCACATCATAATATTTACATTATCATGCATGCCACATAGAAAATATATCAATCTTGGACATAAAATAACCAATAGAAAGTATGGGTTTCATATCATAATAATACATTCATTGACATTGGGTTTCCAAATGAAATAGGGAATAACATCCTTGAATCATCAACCTTGAATGAAGAAGGAACAATCTCAACAAGTAAAAGGTGTTTTTTAGAGAAGGGTTCTTTTGGAAAACATTCTGTTTGTCATATACTCAGGTAGAAAACATGTATATCATATAAAAGTTAAAATAATTATTTATAAGTGATATTTAATTAATATAAATACTGAAAATGGGGTGAAAGATGGAAAACCGAAGGAAATAGAGTTGGGTTCGGGAATTCCCCTTACATTGTGTCAGATAGATTTATTCAATTTAATGTCCTATATAATAAAATTATATTAATTAATTAACAATTAAATAGAATTTTATATATGTATATGATTCATTTTTGTTTTATAAAGTTCATTTATGGGCCTTTCAATGAGTTATAGAGTTTAATTTCATCATTTGGGAGCATTCGTTTTCTTAGTTTTCACAATCGGTTCACTTGTATTCATGAAATGAAGTTGGTGTAAAATGAGAATAAATATACAGAATTGTTATTATATGTTATTAATGATATTCCATAAGTTCAAATTATATTATAAATAATTTTTTATATACCATGAGGATGAATCATTATATAAAAGTTAATGATGATCATTTTAGGTTAATTTTGTCAGTTTTTCGATCATAAAGAACTCGTTTTGTTTTATCATTTAGTATTATGTATAAATGATAGTTCCATAATATAAAGTGGTTTGTATCAAAAATATAAAAATATTTTTTAAACCTTTTAATGGTTTTATTAGCATCATTTAGGATGTTTAAGGAAAATGGAATTGTATCGCCCATGATGTCGGTAAATTAAAACATCACGGGTGATGATTTCATTTTTATAATAAAAGAGTGAGAGGGAGAAGTTTGATGATGGAATTTACATTAACATGATATAATTATAGTATTTTTAAGGTACCAGATTTATCATTATATTTTTGTGAAGGGATGTGGATAGAGAATAAGAAAATAAATGAAATTGAAAGTAAATTAAAAGAAAAAAGAGATAGGATTTACCACTTCAATTCTCCTCTTCAGATCCTTATAAAGGCACCTAGTATTGGTATTTTTATGAGACAAAAAGCTCTTAGACTTGTGAGATGAGATAGGGAAGAGTCCTGGGTAGATTTTGGGAAAGTCCCAAAGCTTGAGAGGTGTGATAAGAATTGGGTGTGAGGGGTGATATTTATAGTGGCGGAGAGGGGGGTTTTCTTATTATTTAATTCATTAGTTTATTATTTTTCTCAACACAAGAAATAGTGTTTATTATTGAGATTAAATATAGTAATTAGATCATGTGAGTTCTATTCAATGGTTCTTACATTAGTGATGACTCAATGAATAATCTATTTAGCATATAATGTTTGTATACCATAAATTACCATATTTCACTATTCACAAAAAATTCAAGTAATCTAGAAAAATCCCAAAAAATAACCCTAAATGTTTTTAAATTTTTATAATTAAAAAAACACAACTTTATGAAAATAATTCTCTAAATATGATTATTTTAGTTTTTAATTAAAATCATCATTTACTTCGAAATTACAGATTTTAAAATTATAACTGATTTTATAACACTAAAAAATTACATAACGTCTCATAAAATTATCTTAATATCATAAGACATAGAAATATTAATTTATGGATACATTTTATGAAAATAAATTTCTTTTAAATTATTAAATTAATCATCAAATTAAAATTAAATATTTTATTTATAAGATGCCTAAATTTTATTTATGCATTCATGGGTGTGGTTACTATTCAATTGTCCACTTTACTATCCATAAGGGTCGTATTACTATTCCTAATGTCAAGTTACTATTTATTTAGTATTGGTTCATTAACTTCTAGAAATATTATTTTTCATCAATTATTCATTTATAAAGTTTTTATTATGGTATTTAAGTGATTTTATGTGATTTACACTATGTTACATTACTATAAGAAGGGATAATTTTCTTTGATAAATTTTTGGGTCATTGTAGTGGATACCCAATAAATCGACCACATGTGATATCATTTATCATTTTGTAATACACTACATGTAAAATTTTACAAATAAACTTCAAGTTATACATTTTATATTATGCTTTAACGAAAATTTTATTATGATATAAGGTGTTTAAATATCATCAAAATCACTACATGAGGATAGTCCATGAGAAAAATTAGCCTATCCACTACTACCAATGGATAAGTATTAGGATATATATAATAGTATTTAACTATCAAGAAAAATTACTTATTTTTATCAATGTTTCTTAAGTGTTTGAAACCAACTAATAGAAAAGATTTTGGTTATTGATTCTTCAATTTTATGAAATATATAATATTCCATCAACAAAATAGAATCTGAAAAGATATATTTTTTATGATAATTACTATTTTATTTAAAATATTTATTTATCTTTTATTTATTTATATTTTTTCAGTACTACCAGAACTGTCGACAGTATTCATATTTAATAGAGGAAATACATTTTTCCGAAATGAATGGGAAGAATAATTTGTGTATGAATGTATGAAAACATCATGAAAAGGTGATTTCATTCTACTAATTTATTTAATATTCTCATCATTTTGTCTAGTTTTTTAGTTAATTTTATCATGATTTTATCTACTTTTTTAGTTAATTTCATTTTCATTTTTATCTAATACTTATTTAGTTAACTTTCACAAAGATCATAAAGAAATGACTTCATTGATATTTTTTTCATCAACCATTTTATACTATATTGAGATCACACAATGATCAGACAAAAAAATTATCAACAATGTATTCAAAAAAGATGATGCACTTAATTAAAATGTAACGTCTAAGCCCAGATTTTATTAAACCAGTTCCCTGATCCTGTTTTCTATATGAACTCAAGAACTCCTCCCCATACTTTAAAGGATACCAAATAGTCGTGAGGGTATAATAAAATATGTGAGGAGACTATACCATATTTACGAGAGTAAAATAGTATCAGAAATCATAATAAATATTGACATGAAATAATAATAAATAACCAAGCATCTCATAACCAACTTCTAAAAATGGGTAATTACAACCATCCCAAACAATAAGCATGTCATGTCATGATAATCTAACGGTCAAATGTATACCAAAAATTAATACACTAAATAATACCCCTAAAAAGGGTCTTGATAACATTTCGGGTCCCCTCATCCATGCTCAATCCCAAATCAACCATCTAATATAGGTGCATTACCCTTATCAGAACCTTCAAACATGAACTCTGCTCAATTTCCCAATGGAGGCCCGAGTAGGGTATGAGTACAACTAAGTAGGAAACCAAAAATGATGTCTACAACAATATACAATCTAAAAATAGTGTATTAAGATATAAAAATAAAAAATAGAAAAAATTTAAGTGAAATAGATTTTTGAATTAAACAGTTGTAAATTTTCCCCATGGGCGCTCGGGTTCCACAACATCAACAACTCACCAAACCTGCTTCATCCCACATCAAAAGTCTGAACCATTATCCACAAGGGGTTTAAAACTTTATATCACAAGTGTTTTCATTAATCAATTTAATTAAAATAGTATAACTTGGAGCATTAGTCCATGTACCTATCTTATGTACAAACCAGTAGAGATTGGAGCATAAGTCTAGTATCTAAACTATACAATACATTGGTGGAGACTAGAGCATCAGTATTGCATCCAAACCATACAATACATTGGTGGTTCATAGAGCATTAGTCTGGAATAGAAACCATATAATAAATCAGTGGTGACCATACAATTAGTCTAGCATCAAAACCATACAATATTTCAGTGGGGCCTAGAGAATCAGTCTGGCCTAACCCAATAATGAAAATCGCCACTCTAACATCCCAACCATGCCATTAATCATGATTTATTGGTTTCTCCATCAGTGAAAATTTATCAAAAAATAACAACAAGCGTTCACCCTTTCATTTATTATCATTTCTATTGTTTATTTCTCTCAATACATTTAACTTAATTCCATGATTATCCTATATTAAAATTTATTTATAACCACAACCATTAAACATAACATAAAACCATTTAACAACATGGTAATTTCCCCATTTAACAATTTATTAGTTTTAAATTAATTATTTTATAACCCCTTTAACTTTAAAAGACAATACAACTTGTATTTTATCCCATGTTGACATGATAAACAAAATTACAATCAGTTTGATCTAATAAAACCTTTAATTCGTCATTTAACAAATCATTTCACCATTTTTAAATGAGTGGAAACCCCCATGGATGACCATAGTTCTGTTATTCTAAACATAAACGAACCCAAAGGGGTTTTTGATGGGTCTAACATATAAAATTAAGGCTCAATTTACTTTCCTTAATCAAAAACACAATTGTGAAATACAACGGAACAACAACCCAACCACATACACAAGAGAAACATCAATACTATATGAAATATCTTTTAGACCACCTACCATAGTGTAATTGACACAACTCATCCAACCCCATTCCATGATAAAAATTGAACATCCAAAATCACCAAGGTTAAGAATCTTTTAGAAATAGGGTTCATAATCCTCAGAAGAAGATAAAACAACTCACAATGATTCTCCAAAAAAAAGAATCCTAGTTAGTGACTTACTGTGGGCTTATATTTTCACTAAATGACACTCCAAATGCCTAGGAATTTAATTATAATCACCCTTGAGTAAGGAGGGAGCTCCCAATTGACACCACTAGCTGCTGAAGGAAAAATGGGGTGAAAATTTAGGGAAGAATCTTTTAAGCCTAAGAGGGTAAAATTGGAATTTCACAACTTTTAATGAGGTGCATGGTTTTCCAAACCATGAGACAATGATGTGGCCTCCTCTATCCAAGATGAAATCACATCTCATGGCTAGTTTGAGCTCCAAAATGGTTTTATGAACCATGGGGTAGTTGTGTGCTACTCATAGTCCAAGAGGGGATCGAATCACATGGTCACTTGGGCCACCTTTATCTTTTTGTAAACCATGCTCTCCTCACTACTATGTCATGCGATCATGGTTCATGGTCTATACTAACTATGTGTCAACCATGTGTTATGAACTATATGTCCCTTTATTCCCCTTTTTCATGTATAAAATCCACAGGACACTTCTGATACCCCTCTTACTCTTGGAAGACATTTTATTAAGAATTTAAAAGGGATTCTAACAAATAATTAAATGATACATACCTCAATCAAAAGGTCGGGATCTTAATAACTATCTACCTTAGAACATATCATCCTTAAGATTCACTCTCCAGTATCTCTAAGCCTCTATAGTAAAAAGGATTAGGTCACTAGTCCCTCCTTTCAACTTCCCTCTCCCAAGTTTCCTCCTGAACACAGTCATGCTACTATAGTACTCGGACCAATGGAATGGCCTTACCCTAAAACACCATCTCACTATGATCCATAATATGAATCATATGCTCCTCAAAGGACGCATCAGCCTGAAGCTCAACATCTTCACTGTCAATCACATGATAAGGGTCAGGATGATATTTTCAAAGTTGTGACACATGGAAAATATATTTTATAACATTATACCACATGGATTATACAATTGATATTCCATCAGTTGGGTCCTCTCCACAATCTCAAACAGCCCAAAAAACCTGGGTTCCATCTTATAGTGTTTTTGGACCCAATAGTGTCCCAATCTCTATGAAACCCAAAGGAATAAATGGTATCCTACTATAAACTGAAGATACTAAAGAAATCTGTTAGTATATGACTTCTCTATATTTTTTTTCATATCCATACACTTTCATATCAATTGAACATGAAATGATGTCTTCTATATGAGTCTTGGCCCTAATAACTCTGAATATCCTACTTCTATCTAACACAATTATGGTCTTCATGTCCTACTATAGAGTGCATCATATGGTTTCATCTGAATAGTCACATAATAACTGTAATTCTATGAATACTCAATGAGTGCTGAGTGATTTTTCTAAGTTCTATCAAAATCCAAAATTCATTCCCTCAGCATATCCTCTAACACCTGTATAATACATTCTAACTTCCCATCTATTTTCAGGTGAAAATTTATGCTCAAAAACAACTGATTCCCAAGAACCTTATAAACCCTTTCCATATGTGTGATGTAAAATGATGTCCCCTATCTGAAACAATGCTCTAGAGAACTCCATGAAATCACATTATCTCGCAAAAATATACATGTTTCCCATATTTTCAATAGTAAAAGTCCTCGTATTGATATGAAATGGAGAACATTTTCAAATTGTTCCACAATCACCCATGTCACATCATTCTTCCAAGGATTAATTGTCAATCCCACAACAAAATCAATTATAACGCCATCCCACTTCTATTTCGGAATGGATAATGGATGTAACAAACTAGCAGGCTATTGATTCTCAGCATTCACCTGCTGATAGGTGTATAATAACATAACAAAACCTGGGATCCCCTTCTTCACCCCTAGCCACCAATATTATCTATGAATTTATTGGTACATTTTGGTTAAACCAAGTTGCATCATCCACTTTGAAGCCTGAACCTAACACATAAACTCCCCCCATGTACATGTCAGCACAATAATGTGATTGTAACACCCCTATATTTCTTGAATTATTTTTTTTTTAATTATTTAATCTTTTGATGTTTTTTGTTTCATGAAACACAGAATATACCTTTTTTTATATGAAATCACTAAGTTTGTCTTATGTTATACACAACACTAATTCAAATTTTTGATACATGAAACACTTAGATTAGCTTTTGTCACATGAAACACTATATTTTCCAAGTATTACACATGATACGAAGTCTATTCAATAGATTTTGTTACACGAAAGGTCGAATTATACTTGAATACAATATATTATTAATAATATTACTAAAATGTTGTTATAGCTACAAATTAGCCATTAGAAAGGAAGAAATGAATATGATTAACTAAATTGTGAAAATATGATTTACACGTGTATATAAAATGAAACCTTTGGTTATCAATTAATATAATTTAATGTAAGAACAATTTGAAAATAAATAAATTACGTTTCTAAGAAAACTATGTTTCTATGTACAAACACAATTTTTTCTCAATAAATTAAACAAACCACGATTTATTATTGTATTCAATAAAAATTATATAATATATATTCAATCAATTTTTTTGATACTCATATAATAGATTTTATAGGTATAATATAATAATAAATATAATTATAGGAATGAAAAGATGTATTTTTCTAGAAGGTAATTTTACCCCCTTTTAATGGAGAACCCATTTTAAATAGGATTTTTGACATATTTATTATTTTTATTTTACAAAATAAACTTCATTTTGCGAATTAGAATACCAAAATTTACATTAGATGAATTTTTTGTATTTTTTTGAGAAGTTCCATTTTTTGTTAAATAGTAAAAAACATTGAATTTTAATTCATAACTCATTTTTCATCAAATTTATTTACAAAAATAAATTATATTTTTTATTAGTTTTAAAATTTAATTAGATAAAATTTATATCAATTAATCCAATTTAGATCATTGGAATCAATTTCACTTATAAATAGGATGTAAAAACATAGCAAACTTTTGAACATGTTTAATTTAAAACCCCACTTTGTCAGCCCGTCGGTGGGATTAATTTTAAATTAATTTTTTCTAATTATGTGATTAGAATTTGTAAATGGGGATTCCATATTTATAATAATTATAATTTATAATTTATAATAACGATAAATTAGTTTTTGACCAAAAATATTCATGAAAGTAATTAAAATTAATTTCAGTGATTAAGATGAAAATTATCTTGACAAAGGACTAAACCTTAAACTTCAGGGCCAAAATGACCTATAAACATGTCCAAAATCAAATTTATGGCCAAAATAAGATCTTATACTTCCTTGGATATAATTTCTACCATTATTTGAGCATAATAACATGGCAAAAAATACATGGAATTCCCTTTTCAAACATTTACAAGAATGTCACTCGTCCTCCACTATAAAAATGTACTCACCCCACCCACTTATTAAAAACTCTAAAGCCATTTGGAACATCCAAAATCTACTAAAATAATCCCCCAACATCCCTCCCTTCATCCTATAATCCTCCATTTGGTCATAAATCCAACCAAGGAAGCCCTTTCTTGCAAACCAAGAGGAGTTTCCCAAAGAAGAGGTAACATCCTTCCTCAAGCCCCTCTATATTATTTTCATTCTCCACCAACTAAATTATTCTGATTATATGATTATATAATAACCATAGTATCCTAAATATACTAATATATTTTTATTTTATGGTTATTACCTACACTTACACATACTTCCATCTAATGGGTAACGAACTTATCGTTCTTTTGTATGGTGAACTGCCGCCTCACGAAAGGATGATGTTCATTTTTCCTTCACCACCTCTCAAGGTTGGAAATTATGATGGAAATTATATTTTTATATGATATATATGATATTTATTATCTCTTTATTCTTCTATAATTGTTATATAAAACACACTTTCATTCATTCCATTTTTTGTAATATATGATAACTTCATTTGTGGCTATGTGGACTACAAAATCCTCAAAGTGATGTGATTCTTTCACACATGTAACATCCCAAATATGGTTCCACACACCAGTTCCTCAATATGGTTGGTCACATGACCTCAATATTACCACCCCATACACCATAGATTGACAACTAGTAACCAGGTTCTAATATCAATCATGAGGATACTAGACTCTCTTTATAGGAGTAATACACCAACAGAAATAATAAAAAATAAACAAATAATATTACTATAACCAAAATGATACCAAAATAACATGATGAACTAAGATTAAAACACAATATCACAACTAAACCATAGATATTCCATGCCCAAGTACATACCAAGTTTCAAAATAAAAACCCTGAAAGTAAAGACACTACAACTCCCATGCGGGTCCCAAACCACGTCTCATCCCCTCATCCATTCTCCATCCCAACTCATCCATATAATATATGGCCTTTCCCTTATCTTATTCTATAACCATGAAATCTATTTGGGTACTGATCTGGAAGCCAGAGTAGGGTGTGAGTACAACTTAGTAGGTTGCCACCAATGCTATCTTAAACAATATCTAATCAAAATAGTGTATATATTTGTATAAATAATAAATAAAAGTAATAAATTAAATATTTTATGTTTTTTTAATTACTATTTTTTTAACTACATAACTCTCAGGTTCTTGAGGAAACCCGAACTCTCTATACTTACTTTGGCCCTTACCGGATTTTGAACTATCCCCAAGGGGTATCATATATCTGAATACCATTGTTACCATTCATCATTTCGATTCAAATATGAATTTTGTTATTACCATTCATCAATTAAATTGACATATGAATTCCATTGTTACCATTCATCATTTATATTCACATATAAATTTTATTGTTACCATTCATCATTTCAATTCACATATGAATGTCATTGTAACCATTCATCATTTCAATTCTAATATAAATACATTTGTTACCATTCATCTTTTTGATTCACATATGAATTTCATTGTTACCACTCATCATTTCAATTCATGTATAAATGTCATTGTTACCATTCATCATTTCAATTCGCATATGGATTTCATTATTACCATTCATCATTTCAATTCACATGTGAATTCCATTTTTATAATTCATCATTTAAAATCACATATCGCAATATCACATTAATTAATTCACTAATTAATTAATAAAATTAAACAATTGCTTATTCACATCATTCCATTAAATAATTGAATAATTAACTAATCACTTAAATTCAATTAATTAGTTCAACAATTAATTAATCATCACAAAAAATTTCATAAACAAAACAATCTACAATAATTAATTCAACAACTAATTATTCCAATTCAAAAATTTCAATATAACAATAATTAATTCAACAATTAATTATTCAATTTCAATAATCTCAATATCGCTATAGTTAATTCAACAATTAATTATTTCAAGACAATCAATTTCATAATCCCAAACATTCCCATTAATTAATTCAAAAATTAATTAGTCAAGTTCAACAACTGTAATAATTCTATAATTATTGAAACAATTAATTAGTTCAATTCATAATCCCAATATTTCAAATTTTACAATTCCATCAATTAATTAATTACCCAAATTAATTAATTCAATATGAGAAACTCAAATATTTATTATATAATAGAAATTATACAATAACATACTTGTAATTAAAATCAAGACTTTGGGATTTGAATAATAGATCACCTACCTTATATTTGATGAAAAATGCTCTCCAATGAATACCCCAAAATTCAAGAAGATCGATCAATAATGAAATGAAGAATATGATATAGATCCAAAACCAAGATCCAAAATAAAATGGATTAAGATCTATCTAACCTAGATTTATATCTAGAACCAACAGTGGATAAATATCCCCCCTTTATCTGGAAAGATGAGAGGGAGATAGAGGAAGATATAAATGGGAAGAAATCAAATACCTAAGAAGGTGAAGATCTTCAATCCACCATTTTATTCACCAATAATTGAGGTTAGTATGGCATGGAATACATTAGGGAACCTCCAAAACATTATCAAAAATGAGTTGGTCTAAGTTGGGGTTTATTTTGGGTTAATATGGGAGTTTGGGTATTTTAAAAACTAAAATTTGGATTAATAAAAACTATGTGCACAGTTTTCTCTTAAGGGTCACATGCTTTTCCAGACTATGCACCTCTTCTAGGGGGTTTACAGTTTCTCTTAATAGGGTGAACAGTTTTTCAAACCATGCACCAACTGTGAAAACCCTCTATGTATAGGGTTTCATGGTTTTCTATGATAGGTCGCACGGTTTGGGAAAATTGTACACCAACCATGCACATACCCTTCTCCTTCTAAAATTATGAATTTTCACCCAAACGAACATCAAGGTAAGACCCAAATGAAATGTAATCAACATAATGCAAAATAGTACCTATAAACAGGCCCGAGAAATCTCCAAAAAAGGTTGGGATCTTATAATCTCTCAACATTACAACAGATTTTCCTCGAGTTTTACTCCCGTGCATCTTTATAATTCTGTGGTAAAAGGACTAGTCCACTGAGCCTGCATATCATCTTCTCTCTCTCATTTTTCCTCTAGAACACACCCATGTTTCCACAATACATGAACTCTTGGTAATATTTCTCCTGAAACACCTTGTCACTACAATCCAACACAAATATTGGATTCTCCTCAACAGATGCATCTATGTCAAGCTCAAAATCACCCACATAGATCACATGATTAGGGTTGAGGTGATACCATTGAAGTTAGGACATATAAAAAACATTATGCATAGCCCAATATCTATATGGAAGAGCCAATTGATATGAATCTGACCCAATTATCTCCACAACCTCAAATAGTCCAACAAACCTTGGTGCTAACAAGCCATATCTCTATATCCTATGGTGACCCAACCTAGGTGACACTCAAAGTAATACATGATCACCCTCTATAATATCTAATGGGCATTGATATATATTGGCATATGACTTCTTCCTACTCTAATCCATAGCTATCCTTTTTCATATCAACTACACCAACTCTGACGTCTCATTCACAAGACTCTATCCCAAAAAAACTGACTCACCTATCTCCATCCAGTATAGAGGGGATCTACATGGCCAACCATAAATAGCCTCAAATGGTTCCATCTGAATAGCTTCCTAATAACTATTCTTATAGAAAAAAGTCCACAAGTTCCAGGTGATTATCCCATAACCCACCAAAGTCTACCACACATGCTTGTAACATATCCCCGAGCACTTGTATAGTACACTTTGACTACCCATCTATCTGTGGGTACAAATTCGTACATAATAAAACCTGCATACCAAGAGCCTTCTACAAGACCTATAATAAGCATGAACTAAAACATGAGTTTTGGTACGAAACAATAGTCTGTGGCACCCCAAGAAAGTGTATTATCTCCTGAACATACATTTCTCCCAATTGATCCACTAAGAAGGTCTCCTGCACTGGAAATAAATGATCTACCTTTTTCAAACAGTCCACAATAATCCAAATGGCATCATTCTTCCAAGGTGTCCTTAGGAGACCCACCAAAAAATCCATAATCATGTAATCCAACATCTATTTAGGAATTGAAAACAACTGTAGTAAACCACCGGGTCATTGATGCTTGACCTTCACCTACTGATAGATGTAGCATCATGTCACGAACCCTATTATCTCTTTTTTCATACTTGACCACCAAAATTATCATTGTTGGTCATGGTACATTTTGGTCACACCTCAATGCACCGCCCACATCAAGGCATGAAATTCTCTCATTAGATCTTCTCACATGCTCATAGGCTTAACAACCCAATTCATGGCATAGATGATCTCATCTTCATTTATTCTCTAATCTAAAGGTGACTTCACGCCTTCAAGGATTTCCCTCAAGTTCAATCATTTTGGCTCCTCATAATATATGTCCATGATATTTCTCAAAAGAGTATAATACACTAAAACTGATATGTGAGTCATCTTCTCCTAACTCTCTTGAACCAAAACATGTATTTCATCCAGTAGAGTCATCATTTTCCACTCAGCACTAGACTCCTCAATATTCTAAGTCTGATTATTCCTAATTAAAGCATCAATAACACTATTTCTTTTTTCATTCATATATGCTAGATCAAAATCAAATGACTTCATATACTCAGCCAATCTTTGTTGTCGATGATTCAAATCTCACTAAAAAAGATATAATTTAATCTCTTATGATATATATACATAGTAAACTTATCACCCAATAGATAATGTCACCAACACATTAAGGAATAAAATATTTCATCTAAATCAAGGTCATGAGTAGGGTAGTTCCTCTCAAGTGGTATCAATTGTCGAGACTCGTATTCCAAAACTTAGTCTTACTACATTAACACTACTCCAAGACCTATCCCAGAAGCCTTACAAAACACCATGTGCTCTTCACCTGACTCAGGATCAAGATTGGTGCTGATGTCAATCGCTTCTTCAAATTTGGGAAGAAATTCTCACATCCTTCCTTCCATTCAAACTTTACCCCCTTCTTAATCAAGCCCAAAAAAGATACTTCCAAACAATAAAATTACTGAATGAACCTTCAATAATATCCAGCTAACCCTAGAAATCTATGGATATCAATCATGTTCTATGTCTTCTCCCAAGAAATAACTTCCTGAAACTTCTCTCAACCTACCAATACACCTTCCATATAGATTATATGACCTAAGTACTATAACCAATCAATACAAAACCAAAACTTTGATAGATTCTCATATAACTGATTATATCTTACTACAATCAGGATGACGTCAAGATATTGGGCATGATCATCATGAGTCATGGAGAACAACAAGATGTAATCTGAAAACACAACCACAAATTGATCCAGGTATAGGTGTAAGATTCAATTCATTAAGGCTACAAGAATTTTTGGTGAATTCATCAACCTAAACATCATTACGATGAAGTTGTATAGTCTATACCTACTTATCAAAGTAGTCTAAAGTATATCACAAGTTCAAACTCTTAACTGATGATACTCTGACCTCATATCAATCTTGGAAAAAACACAAGCTCCTCTCAAATGGTCAAAAGGATCATTGATACATGGAATAGAATACCAATTTTTCATAGTCATCTGGTTAAAATTCTGTTAATATGTTTCAAACACTTTCGTCGGGGCGCACATCCATTATTTTGGAGGACACACCAATTATTGCCCTGTATTCGCGCTTTCCAAAGGCGGGCGGCATCCACCGCTTATTTAGGGACATTTTCTCCTTGACCAAAATGGGATAATGGTATGTCGGTTTCTCCTTTTATGGATTCCTCCTTGAAACTCGTTACTTAGTTTGGGTCTCCCTCGTAGATTTGAGTCGTGGTTCTTGAATCTCATTCCTAGTGCTATATCATTGTAGACACAGGTTAATTACACTACTTACGTCAGGACATTACATGGAGTCTTAACATGGTAGAAACCTTCGGTCATAGTAGATGACAACATCAGGCATGTCGGGGAAGATTTGGATGTGTGGACATTTGGGAACCTGGATTCTTCCTTGTAAGAGGGAATTGCAAGGGCACAGAACCCAAGGCATCTCATGTTGGTCGCGGGGTATCTTATGTTGGAGGAATTTCTATGAGGTTTTCTTCAAATTCCCATTTTTAACATGGGGTATGACGCGATTTTAACATCTTTCATAGATGGTTACATCAAAGGTGTGTCTTATGAGGTTTTCCTCAGGCATCTCATGTTTAACACGAGGTAGGCCATGAGTTTAACGTCTTGAGGAGATGAAATTAGAGTGATCAGAACATCCCATAGAGATGAATCAGATTGCTACATGACTAGGAGGGAACACCAAGAAGGTTTACCAGATGGATGGACAGAATTCCCAATGTGGATGGATCCAAGGTGGTGTGTCCCATATAGGGAATATATCACACCATGAAGAATGATCTGGACACCACTGAGGGCAGATTATAAATAGTGCACCCCAGAATGGGGAACACTATATGGATAGGTCACAATGACCAATGAGAGTAGACCCAGGGTGGTGTGTCCCATAAAGGGAAGATGGCATACCTTGAAGGTTGATCTGGACACCACTGAGGGCAGATTAGGGAGTGTGCACCCCAGAATGGGGGACACCAAGGTTTACCATTGGCTAGTATTGAACAATGAGGAGGTTTCCTACATACCCTGTGTAGACAACAGGGATCAAAACCCACATAGATTTAAGGGGTGATTAATTGGGGTGTACACAAAGGAAAACAACTCGAATACATGTTGGGACTTACGCATGGATAGTGTCCCATCGCAAGAGGGAAAATCTTGGTTGAATGATTATGGATTACGTGGTAATTATGCGTGGTTAGATTCCCAAGGGAATGGAATGATCCCACAGAGATGTGGTGGCCCAGGTAAGAATCGGGATGGATGGTGGAGATTTGAATGAAGTGGAGGGGGAATGAGATGGAACCATTATGAAGGTGATGTTAGTGTTGGGCTTGAACCTCGTAGAGGCTTCCTACAAATCCCCGTGGCAGGGAATGAAAGTATGCATAGTTCAGTGAGGCGATGGGACACCTTAGGAGGCGGACCATGAGAATTGATTCATGGATGGGATCGAGAGGAATTATAAACTTTGGGGTGGGGCATGACCTTCCTGAAACACATAGGCTCAAGGGAGAGACCAGGATGGTACATGAATGATGGTATTGAACCTTATGGAGACTTCCTACGTATCCCTATGGAAGGGAATCAAAGTCCACATAGTTCAATATGGGGGCATAGAATCAGGGTGTACATATAGTATAATGACCCGACGATATATTGGGGCTTACACGTGGTTAGTAGCCTTGGTTGGTCTGACGCCATGGGGACGGACCATAGATGTGGGTCCAAAAAAGGGGGACTACAACATCTTACCATCAATTGCGGGATACAATAGCTTATCGCTAGTTGGGGTTCCAATGGCTTACCACTGGTTGGGGTTCCAATGACTTACCACTGGTTGGGGTTCCAACGGCTTACTGCTTGTTGGGATCTCATCTTATGAAGGATTCCTACATACCCTGTATAGGGGACAAGGATCAAAGCCCATGTAGTTCAGTAGTATATAGTTTAACATCATGCGGGATTAAAGGGGGCATATATTTTAACATCATGTAAGACTAGGGTAGACTGACATGGAGTGCTTGGTACCAATGAGTGTTGGGCTTGAACCTTAGGGAGGCTTCCTATGTACCTTTCCTGTGAGACAAGGATCAAATTCTACATAGTTCAGTGTGTGAGATATAGTTTAACATCATGAAAGATGAAGGTGAACCGACGTGAAGTGGTCGGGAGAAGTAGGTGTTGGTCTTGAACCTCAGGGAGGCTTCCTACATACCTTGCCTAGGGGACAAGGATCAAATTCCACGTAGTTTGGTGTGAGGGTTTGGGGCTTATGTGTTATGGCATACCATGGAGAATGGCATGGTCATTGTTTACTCTAATCTCATGTGATTCATACTTGGTGTGAGAAACAAGAGGTAGCAATAGAACTGACTATCATGGTGCAAAGGTGTGTCCATGAAGGGTAGTGAATGGGGATTATGTAGGGAATATTCCCTGGTGCCGCTAAAGAGCGGCAACAATGAATGGGGATTACGCATGGAAGCTTCTTGGGTTCCACAATAGAGTGGAAATAGTGGATTTATCTTATCCATGGAAGGTTTCGAGGTTCCACTATGGAGAGGCAATGGTGTATAGGGCTTACACATGGAAGCTGCCCGGGTGCCGCTATGGAGCGGCAATTTTGGATAGGGCTTATGCATGGAAGATACCCGGGTGATGCTAAGGAGCGAAAAAGGTGAATGGGGATTACATATGGAAGCTACACAGATGCCACTGTAGTGAAGAAATGGTGAATGGGGCTTACGCATAGAAGCTGCTTGGATTCTGCTATGGAGCATCAATGGTGGATGGGGATTATTCATGGAAGCTGTCTGGGTGCCGCTATGGAGCAGTAATGGTGGATGGGTCTTACACATGGATGTTGCTAGGGTGCAGCTATGGAGCGGCAATGGTGGATTCGGTTTATGCATTGAGGATGCCCGGGTGCTGCTATGGAGCAGAAATGGTGGATGGGGCTTATGCATGGAGGCTTCCCAGGTGCCGCTATGGAGCGACAATGGTGGATGGGGCTTACACATGGAAGCTTCTCGGGTGATGCTATGGAGCAGAAATGGGGTATGGGGCTTATGCATGGAAGCTTCCTGTGATGTCTTCCTCGTGTCTGGACATGAGGCCATCCCAACCCACTGGTGGGTTGAGGCATATAATTGAGGTCTACAATTGTGCGTTATTTGAACTAGAGGGATAAATCCAAGGGAATTGGAATCAATCTGAACAAAAAGAGATGAAAAGTGTTAATCACATTCCCGAAATTTGAAAAGCAATGAGAGTGGCATGAGGATGGAGGATAACTGTTGACCATGTTCGAAACATAGAATCCATATCGTGTTATCCTGAAATGGGGACAAACAAATGAGGGTCGACTGTTTACTGCGTTTGAAACATTGGACCTGACTCGAAGTGTCATCCAAAGTATTCTGGGGCGTTGGCCCAGAATGGTAGGTGAGCCAAGGCAGCATGGGACCGGGCCATTATGGGGTCCCTTCAGACATGAAGGAGGATGAAGATCCTAATGAAGGACACACAAATCATGATCTAGAGTGATGGAATGTTTGAATGGATTCCAAAGCTTTTGAAATTATTCCACAGTAATCATAGCATGTGGTTTCTTATGCTTGTCACATAATTCATCTCTTATTTGGAAAAAGCGGCATCCTATGTTCTAAAGATAGGGAATTCTATAGTTTAAAGTCATGTAGAGATGAATATATGCATCTTATGCTTGGCGCATAAGGCATCTATTTTTTAGAGCAAGAGCCATCCTATATTTTTCAGATAGGGTGTACTACAGTTGATAGTCGTATAGAGAGATTGTTATCATCTTATGCATAGAGTATAATGAATCTCTTGTTTATAGAAAGAGGCAATCTATTATTGAATTATAGGGTATACTATAGTTTATAGTCATGTATAGAGGAATGTTGGCATCTTATGATTGGCGTATAAGGCTTCTCTTGTTTGGAGCAAGAGGCATCATATATTTGTCACATAGGGTGTACTATAGTTTATAGTCATGTAGAGAGGACTATTAGGCATAATGTGCCAATCAATGGATGGTGTTAAGACTGATGCGAGATCGGCCCTTTCTGGTTTAACTTGGAATAGGATCCAAGTGATAAGGTTTGGATGAGTTAGTTGAGTAATGGTTCAAGTCAACGTACTCAGGGAATTGATGATGAGAATCTCAACTCACAACATGGGAAATGAACCAAGAGGAATATATCGACACAAGGTGTTTCATGGTGTGCGGAGGAGTATCTCAAATCATGGTATTCCATAGGTGGAAGGAGGGTGCACATAAGGGCATAATGGAAAATGCCAATGTCCTAACCCGAAAATTTTGTGGTGTGACTCTCTAATTTTCATGGGGGTCCATGACGGTAGTGAAGGGATCGGCCCAGAGGGCCAGGACCGCAGCCTGGCACTGATCCCGAGTGAGGGTGCAAGGGCATAGCCCCCGCAGTATGGACCGGTGTGAGTGAAGTTAGAATATTTTCAAATGAAAGGGTTTTGCAAAGGAAAGGGGTTTGCAGAGCTTAGGGTCTCACGAAGAAGGGAGCTTCACAGAGGTCAGGGTCTCACAAAGCATAAAGCTCAAGGATCAGGGGGCTTCCAAGAGTTAGGGGTCTCGTGAAGAAACTTCATGAAAGAAGGTTGATCACATAACATGGCCTTGCCTTATCATGAGGGACATTATTTGGATAGTGCTCCATGAAGGCTTTATTCCTTGAAGATCCTTAAGCAACCCGAACGGGTCTCCCTCCTTCACAAAGGGAAGAGGCCTTTATGAAGGGCATCACTTCACGGTGCTCGGGAGCTCCGTGAAGTGGGAGATTAGCTGCCAAAGGGGTGGATTGACCATCCATATGAAGGTGGTTGAGCCAACTATTTATAGGTAATGGAAGTCGGTGAAGCATGATGCGAAGAAAAACTGCCCATCGTGAATAGAAAATGACGCCGTGAAGGAAATCATGCTCCGAAACCGGATGTAGTTCCCTCAAGTTCATCGTAACTGCATAGTTGACCATCATAGCCTTCACAGCTCTCACAGAGGCTATGTTCAAGTTACCTCAAGTTTCTTTTAGATTCTGAGGCTACCATCATGGCCTTCATGGTGCTCTTGGAGGCTCCAATCAAGTTCCCTCTGCTTGATGATTATGGAGGGCGCTTTGTGAATGGGCTTCGCGAACCAGCTTTCCGTTCCAACTTCAAATGTACATAACTCCAAATATGCAACTCCATTTGTGATCTATGACCATTCAAATCAAATCTTGAGAAACGGGCTATGATCTTGGATCATGTATGGAAGAATTTCGAATATATTATGGAAGCATTTTCTAGTGCCATAATAATCAACATACAATCATAGAGTCATGTATGTGTTCTTCGCAAACCAAAATGGAGAACCCCAAGGCAACATACTCAGATGGGTAAATTCCTTGTCATAAAACTCCTCTAGTTGAGTATTTATCTCCCAAACCTCTATTGGTTTTATTCTGTAAGATGGAATAGAAACTAGTTTAGCCTTTGGCAGAAGTTCAATAGTGAATTTCACATCTCTCTCAGGTGGAAACCCTGAGAAGTATTCAAGAAACACATCCTATAACCTATCAAATGTATGTTGATATAAATCTCAATTTACACCTCCATCATCCAACAAAAAACTACAAACCCGGGTGGTATTCTCCCCCATATTTTAGTGAAGTGGCCCTACACGGCCTGCCTTGATATCCCGTTCTTCATAGTGAATATAATTTTCATCCTCAGAAGTTATAAATGTCACACTCCTTTGGTAACAATAAATGTGGGATATTTATGCTACTATCTATTCCATAGACATAATTAGGTCAAATCCTAACATGTTAGGGATATAAATATCCCATAGAAAATGATACTCCCCAACCTCAAGATAACACCACTTGCACTAACATATGTCTCCCAACCATATTCCCATAGGTGTTTTTATCGTCTACACCCCACTAAAGAACTCTATCTCCAATATCAAACCATTCAAATGTATTGAAGAAATAAAGGAATTAGAGGAACCATTATTAAATAAGTCACTAGCTAGTGTAAAAGCTGTAAGAATATTACCTCTCACTATCAACAATCTAGCCTCTATATCCACAAGTATAGGTTGAATGTCATGAAACTGTCTTTCCCCTCTTCTTTGTGATGTAGTATGAATCCCATGAGCTAAAACACTTCACTGATATGGGAACCCTTTTCTAGAATCACCTCACCCATAGCGTCTACCACCTTAGTGAATAGAACTCCAACTACCAGACTGGTATGGAGAAGAAGATCCCCTTCCCTCACTCTAGTATTATCTAGATCCTCCATCACTTCCGATCATTGTGGGTTGCTCTAGAACTTCCATAGGTGTCCTATCCTACAGTAATATCAGCACTCTATCTGTGGTCAGGGATAGTGACTATGATAGTGGCCCATCCTACCACACTGGTGAAAAATTACATGATCAAGGTCATGTGTAATTGACCCTTCCCTCAGGCCACTCCTACTATCCCCCTAGCTTATGTTGTCATAATGATACTTACTTCTCTATAAATAAGTACCTCTTGATCGTCAAACATCAACCATCTATCATACACCGGAATCTTCCTTCATGTTCCCCTCATCTGTGAGAGCCTGATGCACCACCTTAGTAAACTTCTTTATGTTAACTTGGGACTTAATTTCACATTTAATTTCATCCTACAAACACCTCATTATAGTTGTCTCATACCCTACTAAATCTATATAAAATCATTGAAAATATGTAAAGCATCCATCATAGTCCACTGGAGACAAAATCCCTTGAGTCAAACTCATGAACTCAATAGATATCTACTGTAGAAGCATCTCCAGATAGAATTGGTCCAAGAAATTGTCCAAGAATTCATTCTATGAAATACCTTAAACTTTTCAAGTCCAATCCTTAACATCCCACAAGCGCTTCATTGATCCTCATATCATGTAAGTATCTAACATTCCCATCTTCTTAGTAGGGGTATCCAAATGGTCAAGTATAGTCTGGATAGATTCAATCCAGAAATTTTCTACCTCAGGTTCACCCTCTCTAGTAAAATTTGGAGGGTTATATAACTGAAACTCCCATGTCAAGTCATACATGCTCTTCATAACCTGCTCTGGGTCTCCTTCCAAAAATTACATGAAGCAAGAAAAATTCACTGGAACTTCTCCCTTATTTCCTCACCTAGCACTATAGGTGCCTCAGGTTCCACTACTGGTAGATCATATCCATCTATGTACTCCCATCCCCCTCTCAACATGTATCGTCATTGAGAAATATCTCTAAAATTCCTAAAACATGTATTAGGACACAAAACACCACTTTAGAACACTTAACAAGGGTATTTCACAACAGGATGCAATAATTGTTTTCCCAAACCCTACCACACAGTAAAAAATGTGGTACTATCACAAACCCTAAAAACCTACATTTAGGTCATGGTTAACAAAGGGTAAACTCATTATCATATTTAATTTTATCATTAGACACCCATTATTCTCATCATGAATCATTTTAAAATTTTGAAGTTCACATTAGGCACATTTTTCAATTCAATTCCATAATCAAGGAAAAAAATAAGTTCAACAACTTACCCAAGTCCTATTTTTTCATCTATTCCTATAATTATGAATGTCTCCAAAATCCCTTAGTTCATCGAATGATGAATTCATAATCAACTCTCATTTCATTTTGGGCCATGACTCAAATCTCAAAAAATATCAACAATATTTATCACATCACACATCAAGTGCATTACCCAAGGTAAAATAACATCCAACTATAATAGTAAATACCAGTAACAACAACCCATCCTGGGTACTTGGGTTTTCCCTCATACATGGGTTAGCTACTCTAATGAACGAGCTCATAACCAATGCCTGACTCTTCCAAGTCTTCAATCTATCTTTTATAAATAGTAAGACAAAAGAAAAATAGTAAAATCCTATAATACCACTTTGTAATATCCCAACCCAGGTGCCACACACCATTTCCTTGATGCAGTTGGCCACATGACCTCAGGTGTGCTTCCCCATACACAAGATACTTCCGACTAGAAACAAGGGTCTAATATCAATCATGATGAGAGTATACCCACTTTATCAGAGTAATACACCAGCAGAAATAATAAAAAATAGACAAATAATATAACCATAACCATAATGATACCAATATCACATGATGACCAATGAGGAAAATAAAATACAAAAACTAAATAGTAGATATACCATGCCAAAGTCAGTTCCAAGTGTAAAAATACAAACCCAAAAAGTAAGAACACTGATAACCCCCATGTGGGTCCCAAACCACATTGGGACCCCTTATACATGATCCATCCCAACTAATTCATCCAACACATGACATTTTCCCTTATTCTGTCCTACAACCATGAAATCTATTTTGGTACCAATTTGGCTGCCCGAGTAGGGTGTGAGTATAACTCAGTAGGCCACCACTAACGGTGTCTAGAACCATATCCAGTTAGAATAGTGTATATAATTCAATAAAGGATAAATAAATTAAATAATGTAAATAGTTTATATTTATTCAATTAATCTTTATTTGACCACATAACCCTCAGTTTTTTGAGGACTCCCAAACACTCTATACCTACATTTTTTTGTGCCAAAGTCTGAGTTATCCACAAGGTATATCATATATTTGAATTCTATTTTTATAATTCATGATTTTAATTCACATATTGAGGCCATTGTTTCCATTCATCATTCAAATTCACATATGAAATCCATTGTTACCATTCATCATTTCAATTCACATATGAATGTCATTATTACCATTCATCATTTTAATTCATATATGAATTCCATTGTTACCCTTCATCATTTCAATTCACATATCAATTCCATTTTTACCATTCATCATTTCAGTTCACATATGAATGTCATTATTTTCATTCATCATTTCAATTCACATATTAATTCCATTGTTACCATTCGACACTTAAATTCACATATGAATGTCACTGTTACCATTCATCAATTCAATTCACATATGAATTTCATTTTTACCATTCATCATTTCAATTCACACATGAATTTCATTATTGACATTCATCATTTCAATTAACATATGAATTTCATTTTTACCATTCATCATTTAAATTCACATATGAATGCCATTGTTACAATTCATCATTTCAATTCACATATGAATTTCATTTTTACCATTCACCATTTCAATTCACATATTAAATTCATTTTTACCATTCCTCATTTCAATTCACATATCACAATATCACATTAATTAATTGACTAATTAATGAATCAAATTAAAAAATTGCATATTCACATAATTCGATTAATAAATTCAATAATTAATTAATTAATCCCATAAATTCCATTAATTAATTCAAAAATTAAGTAATCATTAAAATAAATTTCATAATCCCAACAATCTCTAATAATTAATTCAACAACTAATTATTCCAATTCAATAATTTCAATATTACAATAATTAATTCCACAATTAATTATTCAAATTAAATAATCTCAATCTCACCATAATTAGTTTAATAATTAATTATTTCAATTCAATCAATTTCATAATCCAAACCTTTCCATTTAATTAATTAATCATGTTTAACAATCGTATAAACTCCATAAATAATGCAACAATTAATTATTTCGATTCACAATCCCATTATACCCAATTTGAAAATTACCTCAATTAATTAATTCAAAAATTAATTAATTTAATCTAAGAAACTCAATATCTAATCATATAACTACAATTCTACAATTACATACATGTAATTGAAATCAAGACTATGGGATTTGAATAATAGACCACCTACATAAAGTTTGATGAAAAACTCTCACCAACGAATACCCCCAAATTGAAGTAGATCAATCAAGAACACGATAAAGAATACAATATATATCCAAAACCTAGATCCACAATCAAAGATATAATGATATATCTATTGGACTATTTATGTATTAATCATGTTTTAATGATCAAAAATCATATATATTCTATAAATCCCGGTAATCCTGTGTAATCTGTATTAAATCATTTATAGATGATTAGTATCCTTATGCCCTAAGTAAAGTTATCCAAGATATTAATTAATATACATTGAGTTTGATTACTTTACTCTATATTTGATTTACTTTATAATGATTTCTTTAATGAATGATTAAGTATAATTCATTCTATAAATATGACTACTTAAGTCTGAAAATAGATATTTGGCTAAGTCTGACACACTGTTAGTCTACCACCGGTTATGTATTTCTGGAAAAGGTCTTAGACACCATGACAAGACACTGTGACCAGAAACTAAGACCCGACACCTTGACCAGACACCGTGACAAGACACTGTGACCAGACACCGTGACCAGACACTGTGACCAGACACCATGACCAGACACCGTGACCATCCTGACACTGTGACTATCTAGACACCGTGACCATCCAGACATCATGACCATTCAGACACCCTTTCAAGGAGACACTATTTCATGGAGAAATAGTTTACATACAAACTGTGACACCGTTTCTAAATCTATTTTGTCATTTTTTTTCATTTAATTTCTAATGGTCATATTTGAAGCTTTTAAATGAACTGATATAATTAATGTTTCTTTTTATACATATCATATTATAGTACGAGGTACGAGGTGCAGAATACATGCAACCTGTCAGCTCTAACACATGCACTCGAAGAATAAAAGAGAAGTGTGGCCCAGAAACATAGTGTGACACAGAGAGCGTAACAACGAAGAATACGAGGTTTCCTAAGAAAAGAACTAACACATGAAACTCAACATTCCTTAAGAAAACACAAAGCATTCATGAATCAAAAATCTAGACACCATAGATTAGAATCGTTGAGAACATCTTTGCATTGTCAATACCACGAAGAACATGAACCAAATCTAGCTGACTTACGATATTCTATTTTCCATGAGAGGACTCGATTTATACATATGTTTCATCTCAGAAGTCCAGAGTTTCATAGACTAACATTCAAATCACTTCTAACCTTATCTCTATACTTCTTCTCTTTTGTGTTCTGTTTTCAGCTTTCAAGCAATGTGTGTGTGTGTCTGTATAAAAACACACACTATATCCTATATTAAACTGAAGGATAAATGATATCCTTTCTCAAACATATTTCTATACTTGTGTATACCCACGAATAAGTGAGGAAGTGGTTTTGTATAACTTGTTGTTCATACCCACGAAGAACTGTGGAAGAGGTTGTGTGACATGGGCAGTCTTCTGTACTATTGCAAAGCCCGATACAGGATTTGTATCTAAATTATTTATATAAACTTCTTGGTGGAAGGTGATCACCAAGTGGAGTGGATTAGGTCTCTACTTGAGACTGAACCAATTTTTTTATATCCACTGGGTTGTCTATTTTAGTTGTCTCTCTTTTACTATTTAATTCATAATTCACTAAATTTACTTTGATAGTTAATCTTGGAAAGAAGTTATAATTGTATTGCCTTATTATAATAGCTTCAAAATTAATGTTAATAACCAATATTAATATTTTTGAGTATTAGTCAATCTTCTAAGAAGTTATTTAAACAATCAAACATTCATAACAGTAAAACATTGATTAACTATAATGAATTTAAATTTATTGGAGAACCCTTTTAATAATACCTTTTAAATAGAAATTTTGAATTGATACTCAATTCACCCCCCCCCCCCTCTTGAGTACTATACTATGAACAACATTTGGTATCAGAGGAGTGTTTTTTAATCTTATTAAGGCTCTATGTTTAACCTTATTAAACTGTGATTGTATTTGTACTTTAAAGATCTATAAATTTCTATCAATTCAAAATTTCTCTATCTTTTATGTTATTTCTTTATCATGGATAATTGATTGGAAGGTGCTGCAACAAACAAACCACCATTATTTAATGGAACCAATTATGCTCAATGGAAAATCAAAATGAAAATGAATTTAGAAAGTATGAGCTTTGAAATATGGTATTTAATTATAGATGAATATAAGATTATTTCTACTGATAGAATCACTTGGGTTGAACCTACCAAAACTACCTATAATAACAATTGAAAAGCTGTGAATTCTGTATACTACTCTTTAGGAGTTGAGAAATTTAATAGAATTTGTGCTTGTAAAACAGCCCATGAAATTTTGGATACCTTATCTGTTTCACATGAAGGAACATCTAGTGTGAAAGAAATGAGACTTAATACCTATAATATTAAATAATATAACTTTAAAATGAAACCTAATGAGCCTATTTCTGACATGTATATCAGGTTCAATGAAATTGTAAACATAATGATTTCTTTTGGAAGAGAAGTCACTACTAGGGAACAAATAATGAGAATTATCAAATGCCTACTTGAAAGATGGAGAGTAACCTTTGTCTCTTTTAGAGAATCATGTGATATCATCAAGATACTTGTAAAATAACTCATTTGGAAACTGATGATGTATGAAGAGGAGCTGAAATACAACAAGGAAGAGAAGGATGAACCAAAAATAAAATATATTTCATTCAAGACCACCACCTCTAAACACAAAGACAAAGGGAAATTGGAAGTTTATATAGAAATTTATAGTAGTGAACAATCGTAACCTGACAGTGATGAGGAGATGGCTCAATTAACCAGAAGGTTCAAGAGATTTTACAAGAAGAAGAACTTTTTCATAATTCCTAACTTCAAGGGAAAATATGATCTTAAAGGAAGTTGGAGGAATGATTGGAAAAGAAGTGACAAGTCCAATGAGATGTTCAACTACGAATATAAGTGAAAAGGATATATCATGGATGACTTTCTAATGCTCAAGTACAAAAAGAAATCTGAGGACAAAGATATAATGTCACACCCCAAACCGTGCGTTTATTTTATTTTATGTTTTCTTTGGCTATTAATTATTTTGACGTGGTTCGTGTTCAGTATCGGACTAGGTTCTTGAGTTTCTGTTAAAAAGTGTACGTTTTGAGGCGACGTCGTTGGGTGCGCGAGCGGAACACGTTTTGGAAACTCTGCATGGCTCTACTCGGGTAACTGCGCACCCCTTTGCACATTCCGTTGTTTTGGAAAAAAATTGATATAAAATATTTTGTATTTAAAATGTGCATTTATTAGAGTTTCGTTTAAATTTTTATTGTGTTAAGAATTTTATTCCTATATTATGACTACTTTTATCATCTTGAAATTTTATCTTCGTGTTGTCATTATTATCATTCTAATTGTTATTCTAATTTATTATAATTAAATTGATGTTAATTAATGCAATTTCTAGAAACTATTTTGTTGTTGAATTATAAAGATTACTAGTTGATTCATTATTATTTATTTAATAAGAGTTTAAGTATCTAAATACACCTATATATGGATATATAATATTTTAGTTGTTTCTATTTATTTATTTTATTTATTTTATTGATATTATTATTTTTATTGATTTGTTTTTTTTCCCGTAACCCTAGCGTGGATCCTTTATTTTCCTTCCCCTCCTCTCATGCTGCAGCCGCCGCCCCCGCTTGGCCCTCTGCTCCTCCTTCCAACATCAGCCGGCCGCATCTCCTCTCCACTGGACTCGGCCGGACTCTCCGCACCCTCCTCTCATCCTTGCCGCACAACAGCCGAGCAGCAGCACCCGCAGCCCCTCGGTTCCGCCTCGTCCCTGCACGACTCCTCCGCTGTCCAGCGTGCACCAGCCGGCTTCCGGTCGTAGTGCCCTTGCCGCACTCAGCCCAGCACCCTGCCTGCCCCGCACCTCCTTGCAGCAGCGCGCCCAGCCACCTCCTGCCAGCCTCGGCCATCCGCGCGAACTCCCATTCACCGTCGCACCTTCCTTAATTCATCCTCCCTTGCAGCGCATGACCCAGCGCACCACCGCCCCCCCTCGCCCACCTGCTCTCTCCCTCTCCCCTTTTTTCTTTTTTTTCTTTTCTTCCTTCTCCTCCCGCAACAGCAGCGGCCTCCCTCCCCTGGTCCAGCGGTCCAGCCAGCCCGCGCCCCACCTTTCTTCTTCTTTTTTTTCTTTCCCCCGTCCGCCGCACTGCACCCCCACCGCTCGGCCTTCCTCTTCTTCCTCCTCTTCTTCTCTTCTTCTCCTTCCTTTCCTCTTCTTCTTCTCTTTTCTTCTTCTTCCTCTTCTTCTTCTCTTCTTCTTCTTCCTCTTCTTCTTCTCTTCTTCTTCTTTTTTTTTTCTTTCTCCTTCCTCCTGTCCCCCGCTTGCTCCCTGCCTCAGCCCGGCGCCCCGTCGCACTCCCCCCCCCCCCCGGCCGCGCCTCCTGTTCTGCTCCCCGAAGGTTACTTGTTTTTTTTATTTTATTTATTTATTATTTACTTTTATTGTTATTATTATTAGTACTACAATTATTATTATTCTTATTCCTGTTATTATGATTGTTATTATTAGTTATTATTATTATTATCATTATTAATGATTAATTTTATTAATTTTATTATTATTATTATTATTTTTATTGTTAGTATTATTATTATTATTATTTATTATTATTATGATTATGATTAATTTTATTATTATTAGTGTAATTGTTATTATTATTAATACTAATTTTATTATTATTATTATTATTATTATTATTATTATGGATGTTATTATTACTATTATTAATGTTATTATTATTATTGTTTTTATCGTTGATATTATTTCTATTATTATTATTAATCTTATTATTGTTAATTATATTATTATTATTATTATTACTAATCTTATTAATCCTGTTATTATTATTATTGTTTTTCATATTATTATTACTATTATTATTATTATTATTATTATTATTAGTGTTAATAGTATTAACATTATTTCGTAATTATTATTATCATTAATAATAGTATTATTATTATTAATGTTAATATTATTAATATTATTATAACTATTATTATTGTTATTAATGATGATATTATTAATATGATTATTGTTGTTATTATTATTATTATTATTATTACTACTATTATTATTATTATTATTATTATTATTATTATGTTGGTATTACTATTATTATTATTACTATTGTTATTATTACTATTTCTATTATTATTATCATTACTAATCCTATTATTATTATTAGTATTATTATTACTATTATTATCTTTATTTTCATTATTATCATCGTACTCTTGTTGATGGTGGATTTCTATTTGTTGGCTTAGGATTTTTAGGACCCGCGCAGGGCGTTTCCGAGTGAGCGCCATCGCCGCGCCTTGTTTCCGAGGTTCCGTCGTCGCCGCGCTTTGGTTTCGAGGTGAGCGTTTATTCCCGCCGCTTGGTTTCGAATGCTCTGGTGAGTTTTGGATGTGTCTGAGTCCTTGGTTTTGATTATGCAGAGTGTTAGACTTTGTCACGTGGTTTCGGACACACGTCGTGTCCTCGCGCCTTGGATCCGAGGTTGTTGTGTCGACGCGCTTGGTTTTGAGGTAGGTTCCCTTTGCACTGCTTTTAAAATTTAAGCTATATTATTTCATGCTATTTGCGCACCCTAATTGTTCAAAATCAACATTTTATTAATTGTAATAAATTTGAGATAATATACGATAATTAATTTTTAATATAAGATGGTTTATTTTTAAATGGTTATTTAATTTCAAAAGGAGCCGTTTATTTTATACACGACACATGAAACATCCTTTTGACGAGCGGACACCCAATAATGAAAGAATGCCCGTTTGGATTTTAAACATAATTCACGGAATATAAAATAGAGTTCTGGTTTAATGAGAAATGATTTCTTTTGAAGCGTGAACAAATACATTGGTTCGTTTGAGAAATTTCCCGGTTGGCTCTTAAAGTTTATTTGGAAAAGAAAATGGTTTGGTTTGGTTTATAAAAATACTGGAAACCTGTGAAGTAGTGTTTTGTGGATTCTTCAAATAGTTTTAAACTGGTTTTGGTAGTAATTGTGAACTGTATTAAATGCCCATTTGGCACTTTATGGAAAGCGATGGAAATGTTTTTATAAAAACCCTCTTAGGACGACTCTCATGCCTTGGTTGCGATTGATTGTTTGGGAGGCCGCGCTTAGAGGCTCCCGGGTACTTGAGTGGAAAAAGGCATGAGGTTGTCCCATGGAGTGGCTCGGGGAATGCCTGTTGTTCTTTATATATATAGATATATCTGATTGGATGCTCGGTTGGCATCGGTTGGCTCACCCCTTTTTCTTAAACACTTGAGCCATGGGAATCTGGCATATTGAGAGAATATTCTAAGAACGATTTCTGCACTGGTAGGTTATGGTACTGACCAGTGGCCCATAGTAGGTGGATATATTGGGTTTATTACTATGGGATTTTCCCTCGACCTGCCTGTGAGTGGATGGTCGAGCGTATTGTGCGTTTTGATTTCATCGTGACATGTCGATAAGGATGATTTCTCATGTATTGGTGTCTTCTGGTTTATTCTCGATCTCCTAGGTTCACCCATGTCTATTCAGCTTTTGTAGCTTGCAGTAATGATTATGATGCTCACGTGTATACTTACATTGCCCTTGCTGTATGTTTTACTTTGTGCATTCTGGCATATTGTTTTCCTTGGAAACTGATAAATTGCTTTTTAATGGGTTTCTGAAAATTGTTTTCAAATGGAAGTGTTTAATCCCTTTTGTACAAATTTGAAAATTTAAACATCACTTTCCCCTTTTCCTGAAATGTCATTGGCACTAATGAAATGAACACGAATTTGGAAAATGGCTAAGGGCAATGGTTTGTACTTTGTTTTTAAGTAGAATATTATTAAAAACATACTTTTATAGATTGTAGTTCAAACTTGAAATGATGTCTCTTTTATTTTAAAGGTAGTGCATTGGGAATAGTTACCGGGCTAGCCTACTGAGTTTTAATACTCACGCCTATAGTTCTTTTCTGTTTTTAGTGTTTGTGCAGGCTATAGCTTGAATGCGCTCGCCTAGGGCGACGCTTGATCGTTGAGTCGGAGAGCGACCCGCGAGGTCGCACGGAGTTGTTCGGACGTTGTGTTTGTTTAGTTTGTTTCCTGTTTGTCTCTGTTTAGTCACTTTGTTTAGTTTACCTTTTCTGCGCTGATCTGTTTTATTTTCGTTGTCTTATTTATTTATATTGGGAGAAATCGTTCCCACAATCTCTAATGATGCCCTGGCGCTTGTCGCCAGCCCGGGAGGATCGGGAACGACTCTCGGGCCATGTCGCGGACCGGCTCGGGTGACCAGTTCAGGGTCGACCCGGGTTGGTTCGTGACAAAATGGTATCAGAGGAGGTTTGCTCTTAGCAGACCTCACTTTTCAGAGCGCCCTTTGTTATTTGGGATGTCAAGGTAGATGGAGTAGGATTTTCGGGACTTGAGGGGTAGGTACGAGAAGAGAGTCGCGAACTCTTGCCCGTACTGATCCTCAGGTTTCCATGGGAAGTCCGATTTAATTGGTTTGTTTGAGTTTTTATGGAAATGTTTTGCGATTGGGATACGACAAAGGGAGTTGGGCCATTAGTTCTCCTAACCCGCGCGGCCTGGCAAGCCATGTGGATCTAGGGGCATGGTCCAAGAAGGCTCTCTGTGTCAGTGGCGTGTTTGGCATATGGCCGCCAACCGTATGGTCAAGTCACCCACTGACACTAGTCCCCTGTTTGATTTGTTTTGGGTTTCCGTTGATTTCTGAAAGTTGTTTGAATCAGAAAAGTTGGTTTTGAAAAAAAAAAGTGTTGTTTGAAATGACATGTTTAATTTGTGGATTGTTTTAAAATAAGTGGTATGAATAAATTGTTTTTGGAAAATGAAGTTGCATTGTTTTGACCTTGGTGTTCTGATTAGTGCTCACATGCATTTTGGTATGTTGGAAATGTGGATGGATCCCTGGTATGGTGGATGGATGCCCTGGGTGGCATGAATACATGCATGTGAGTGAGGCTCTAAAGAATACCAATGGCGAAGGTTTAACCCACTAAGCTTGTTCTAAATTAAAGATGTTTTCAAAGAGAAAATTTTTGATGTTATGATAACTTGTTTTCTCGGATTTCGAGCTTGTCACCTATGCAGTGTTTGATTTTGAGGTTTTTATTCATTCGTTGAGTTGGCCTTGATTGGGGTTTTGACTTTTCCTTGTCCAGTTGT